>OX326953.1:13059166-14277500 GCA_946800315.1 Misopates orontium | reverse complement strand
AAATTCTTCCTTGCCCCGGGGGGTACTACCCCGTGCCCATATATAAAAAACCAATTGCATTTTTTCTTTAACCTTTCAAAGCATTCATTCTTCAACCTCGTTTGCTGCCTGTTGTTCAGATTGTTTTTCTTAAATTAAAAACGTTAATTTGTTAAATAAACTTTTTTTTCTTTTTTTTTTCTTTCTTAATTGAATTCTTTAAAAAAAAAAAATAAAGCAGAGGTATAGATGCAATTTCAGTCATTTTGTTAAGGTTTTTAACAAAAGTTAATTATGGGGTAGTTTATGCAATTTTTCAAATATGAGAGGGTGGTTAATGTAATTTATTCATAGTTCACGGGTACTTTGTCAAAATTTCTCTTGATTATTTTAGAGTTAAGTCAAAAAAGGATCATTTTAGGAATTGTTGCACATTAGAGAACCAAATTAGAGAAAGTGCACATTAAAGAGATAAAGGTGGAAAGCATACACATTAAAGGACTAAAGTTGTGAAATTTTCCAAAAAACTTGATAGATAGTCACATGAAAGATCGTGTGTCCGACAACTTTCAAAACTTTTTTACGTTGAAAGAAAACCACTATCACATTAAAGGGTTTGGTGACTGACACGTGACATTCGTTGCAATGAATAAACGGTATAAAATTTATTCTTTTATTTCCTTATCACATGACTCGATGTTCAAGTGAGTAGCACTTAGAATCTCTTACTAATTAAACTTAAATGAAGTTTTATTTTCTCCAACAACTAAACGGTCAAGTGAGTTGCGGTTATTGGAAAAAGATGATATGCGATGTCTTCTTTTTTCCCACCATTGACTTAGTGGTCAAACCAAAAAGATCATCTCTCAACGACTTTTCAAATCTTTTACATTAAGAAAGCCTTAACCGCTGTCAAATTTAAGTGAATTGGCAAACTAACACTCTTATAAAAAATAATTCCCAAAGTAACACTAATGAAAAAGTAATTCCTATAATTACACTTTTAACCAGATATTACCCATTCTAACCTTTGTCTTTTGTGACATTTCATATATTAGTTAATATTTTTCTATAAATATATAACAAATCCTATAAAAAATTAATCAAAATCTAAATAAAAAGAAATATCGTCTTCCTCGCCCAATCTCTTCCGCCGGCGGCCGCCACACCTGCCTTATTCGTCGGAGTTGACAAACTCAGCGAGCGCATTGCCGCCTCATGATATAGAACTATAATAGTTGGTGAACCCTAATTTTCACCTCCGATCATCATCATTCTTCAAATTCCGTTTAATCAAATTGGTTCCCCCGAACAACACAGATTCACTTTTCTCTTTTTAATTTAATTAATTAAAACAAAAAATCCCCATAGTTTTCATTTTTCAAACCGTAGAAATTTTTGTGCCCTAGTTATGATGACAGACCAATCTCCAACTTCACCTTCAAACGCCGTCGTCGACAACCCTGAATCGCGGCGGTGGAATCTCAATCGTGCGCGGTGATTCAAAATAGAAATATAATCCATTGGATAATATAATCTGGTCATGGGGTCTTAGCGTTGCTGTACATAGATTTGGTCACTGCATGTTGGGGAGTGGGGGTGATTGCTTGAAGAAGATGAGTAATTTTTTTTCTTTTCCTTTTTAATTAACATTTAATTGAATAGAGCACCTAAAATTTTCATGTCTTTTCTCTTTTAAAATGCATAAGTTGTATGTATGTGTATATATCTTACATGTAATTTAGAGTTATTTTGAGCATTTATGTTGGAAAAGACAAAGGTTAAAATGGGGAATATCTTGTTGAAAGTGTTATTTTGGAAATTACTTTTTCAAGAGTGTTACTTTGAGAATTATTTTTCCTAAGAGTGTTAATTTGGCAATTCAGTCAATCTCGATTTTACCAGAATCTCAAATTTATGAAGTATTTAGATGAAGGGTCAATTGTGTTTTCCCCCTTAACGTTTGGGGTGTTTTGCAAAGTGCCCCCTAACGTTTCAAAAAGAGCAATTTGCCCCCCTAACGTTTGTAAAGTTGCCCCTGAGTCAAATCTAATGGATGAAAAGATAGCCATGTGGCAAAAACCGACAGTAGATCAAGGACTCAGGGGGCAACTTTACAAACGTTGGGGGGCAAAGTGCTCTTTTTGAAACGTTAGGCGGCACTTCGCGAAACACCCCAAACAATAGGGGGGTGATTCAATTTTTCAAATTGTTAGATCTAGTCCATTTTTCTATAGATAACAACAGTAGGAGTTCCTGTCTTTTGAATCAAAAACCTGAAATAAAGAAGTCTTAAATTTTGTCAAACAATAAATTTGAAGAAAAATAGAAAAAAAGCAGTCACATTCAAAAAACCTGTCATTATCCAATTATAACATGTCATGTCCTAAAACTAAAGAAAAAGAAAAGGATTTTAGTGATGCATGCCTTATTTTCTCTTGGCAGATGAGACTTTGACCATGGATGCGGCACATCTGGTGCGTAAAGAGCCCCATTTGTTCGGCAGTACTCGTACTATATCCTTATCACATTCAAATTCTCCAGACATATGCCAAGATAAAATTTAGATACAACAGTAAATTAATATTTTTTGCAAGACATAAAATTATATGTATAAAAAACAGAAAGAGTTGTTCTTGACATATATATAAGAGTTCGTACGTCGTGAGAATAGTGCTTGTCCGCCATTACTTTACCAAGAAAGAAAGAAACAGAGAGCGATATGATCGAGGAAGTTGATGGGGTGTAAATGGTGTGTGGGGAGGCCAGATGTGAATTTTAAGTTTTCTTTGTTAGGATGTGAGAGGTTGTGAGAGAAAAGGACAATTATAGGAAACGAGTTTTTAGTTTTTTTATCTGTTCTAGAGTTAATTTAACCACCCATTTCTTAAGAAAGAACATAAAGGGTGAATCTCAATTTTGCTATTTTATTTCTGAATTTTGATCGTAACAATTATAACAACTTCTATGTTTCAAGAATTACATAATACATAACACATTGCCCTATTGTAACAAAATTACTGCAGCAAATATGGTAAAACTATTTAAAATATTAATAATTGGACTCAAATATCATATATAGCTTATTAATGCAAAAGAATGATTAGAATTGGTGATATCTCTATATATTATGAAAAATGATGAAACCAGAGGCAGTCAAGTGGACCATAAAAATTATATATCTTCATACTTGACAGACTTTTTGTTCTTTATTTTGTTTCCCTTCTGGTACAATTTTAAACCTGAATTTCAAATTATGGATTAACTATAATTTGCCAGAAAAATTGTTCGTTTTATTACAAAAGTAACTAAGCTTTTAGTGCAACATTCTCGCCCCCCAAAGTCGGATTCCTGGTTGTAGAGAAAAGTTAAATAAAATTACGTTCACATAATTCATATCTATTTCTATATATCCTTTTTCTTAAACTTTTGATTTGATTAATTATAAAACTTAATCATCTAAATACGCTAAAAGAAAGAACATGATCTCCCAAAAAAAAAAAAAGAAACGCGGTTGAAAGACATGAGTTAAACAAAGCACTGGAAAAATAGAACTACCAATAATTTGTTGGAAAATGAGTGCAGTTTATCAGTGAGTCACAATTTTTGACAAGTTCTTTTATTATTCCTTAAGCTTGAGGTCGGACCATATAAAAAGATATTGTTGAAGAAAACTTGACCAATCCTCATTACGCACCTCCTGTAAACAAAGAGGTAACTAAATGTGAGTTGTGTAACATTGACATGCGAAATTATTACGTGATTTATGTTATTCCATGAATAGAAGATATCTTTCAATGTATATTTAAAAGGCTAATCAGCAACATGAAGAAAAATAGGGAGAAGATATATCTGTTAGAGATTTGATAATGGAAGAAGTATTGTATGATCATCTGTTTAAGTCATGATAGAACTTCAGAATTCCAGGACACCTAAGTGCTCCGGTACCATGAAAAGATTGGAACTGAGAAAAACATTTGTGTATATTTCTCTGTTGAGTTACAAATTAAAGATAGTAGCTTACATATATAGCAAAGGATTGCTATGAATAAGGCAAAAGTAAAGCTGTATTGGTATAAGGAAGATATCTTCTATACATGGAGTAAGAGAAATCATGTAAGGGAATAACGTTCAAAAAAAGAGAATTATTAAATTTACAACAAATAACTACCGCCTTCATCTTGTAGATCAATTTAGTATGTAACTCCATATATTATAAAGGTCGCAACCTCGTTAAGCGAACGCAGCTTTTTATTGATCTTCTCGCTAAAGTAAAACTGAGATGATGGATTTCTAGTTAGCTAGAAAGATGATAATATGATATTTACTATGCAATATAAAGAGTACTTCTCAAGAAAATTGTTATCACAATTAGTTAGTATCTAAATGCAAAAATGTTTATGGAATTCATCAATATTCTTTCTTTATCACTTAATGAATCAGCATACGACATAATGCAACTGACTTGATTTATAACGACACGTGATCTACAAAACTCTAGTTCATTAACATACCTTGTTGATCTTGGAGGACACATCTTCTTCATTCTGTCGCCAAAGCTGAAAAGTCCAAGGCCCCTCTATGCGCTCTTTGAGTGACAACTTGTACCTACTGTTTAGTACTGGAGAAATATCTTCTTCCAGTACTGGGAGTAAATCCCCCCAACCCTCCAGTTGAAACTTCTTTGTTTTCATCCTTGGTTGTCCATTATGATTGGATTCGTGAAGAATGTAATATGTCATTCCTGTTTGCTCCTGCAATAAGAAAATTAAATAAAAAAAGAAAAAGAATAGTGAACGCTCCTTTGTTGATAGAATTTGTTGTTTTGGATTCTCTAATATTAGAATTATAGCGCGAATTTAGTTCAATGACTTTAATAGAAAATTGGTGTGCCAGTTGATAAAATATATAATATATGAATATAAGATGATAAAGGATATATCATGCATACTACAACTTATTGTGATATATTAATATTCTGGTTCAACGTATTATTACAAGTCGTGTTTCAGTTTTTGGATTCGAAAGTTATTGCAAAATATATAATGTTATATATTCGTTAAATCCACATTGATGAATCATAGTAACTTATAGTAAAGATTCATACCTCTCTCGTGTCTAAAATGTAATCTATAACTTCTCCTTGTTGCCTTTTTAAAAGCAAGAATGATACTTGTATGGTCTTTAACTTGATGGCCTTTCTTTTCTTATCTGAAGCAGGTGGCTCGATTGAGTTAGGGCCTTGATCCTGCAACATTCGACCGACATCTTCATTTATGATGTAAAACATTATATAATTTCTTTACAAGATTAGACATGAGATTATACATGACAAGAAAACGTACATGTTATCTTTGATGCATTAACTATTTAGAGCAAAAAGTTAAAAATTCACCAACAGTAAGTATCGCAATTAGCTAGTAACGTGTTTTCCTTTATATATATACTATACTTTTTGAGTGTCATTTATATATATGTATGTGTGTGTGTGTGTGTGTTTGTGTGCGTGTGTATATGTATATGTATGTGAGTATGTGTGTGTAAACACGACACCTACAAGGTAGATTACACCCAGAAGTATGATGTATAAGTTCAAATGTCGTTCATAATTTCCTTGATATATAGCAAACTGCTATATCTTGTAGTTAAAAAAAAAAAAAAAAAAAAAAAAAAAAAAAAACAAGATATAAGTTAGCTTGTCCAACATATGGTGTATAGTTATAGTAAAAAGGTATCATTTTTGAAGAAAAATAGATATAAGTTTTCCATTCAGCTATAGAAATAAGCCAATATTTTCGGCATTATGTAGTTACTATTTTGACACTATATTCTTGATTTAGTTAAAACGAGGAGACATTTTTTCATAAGAATAATCTATACAATTTATTTTGTCTTCTTTTTCTATTACAAGACAAAGCTCTAGTAAGTTGCACTCCTGTGAAAATTAAAGTTTTTGTTTTCTTTATTGTCTCTAACGACGTAACAGTTAAGTAAAAAATAGTTTCATAAAAAAAAATGTAACCCTAAATTTTGACAATTTAAACTAAGGTTTGAAAATTAAGAAAATAGAACAAAAATTGATGTGAAAAAAAGAGCATTTTATTGAATTTGAGGTTAAATAGTAATGAACCCTCATGTTCACGTTTAAAATTCCGGAAAAAATAGGCCAAAAATTCAATGAGGGAGCAAAAAGTCTTGTTTATCCATAGTACAGTGGGCTTGTTGCCAAAAAAAAGTTCAGGGGGCAAATCGCTACACCGCCTATAGTATAGGGGGTTAGACGCTTTTATCCCATATATATATATATATATATATATATATATATATATATATATATATATATATATATATATATATGTGTGTGTGTGTGTGTGTGTGTGTGTGTGTGTGTGTGTGTGTGTGTGTGTGCGTGCGTAAAATATGAATTCTCATCTTGTTTCAACTTTTTTCAATTTTTTTCAGAATGATAGATCTAATTTATGAATGTGAAGAGAACACTAGGGTTTTCTTCCTTTTGAATCCAAAACATAAAATAAAAACGCCTTAATTATTTCAAACATGCAATTACATATATAAAGAACCTTTTTTATCGAGTTATGAGTCGGTCTCCTAAAACAAAAGTAAAAGTAAAGGATTTTAGTCATGCATGCCTGCATATCTTCTGGTGAAGGCCGAACCCACCGAACGTATGGTGCGTCAAGAGCCCCATTTATCCGGTAGCAATTAAACTCTGGCTCCCATCGAACTTCTCTAGGGATCTGCAAATGCAAGATTTAGAAACAGTTAATAGTAAAATTAAGATATCAATACAAACCATTATATCTAAGAGTTGTTTGATGATATTTTTTACATCTGAGGAAGAGCCTTCAGCCGCCATGGTTTAAGAAGAAAGAAGAAAAATGAAGAAGAAAGGAAGCGATAGGATCGAGGAAATTGATGGTGGCTGAGTTGGTATTAGGGGTAGGGCGAGGTAAAATATATAGGGAGTGCAGCCAGGTATGAATTTGGAATTTTCTTTGTTAGGATGAGAGAGGTTGTGAAAATAATTAAGGACAATTTTTCAAATGTGTCTTGGCTTTTTATCAATTCCACATTCATTTTAACATTCTCGTTCTTGAACAAAAAACATAAAGGTTGAATTTTATTTTTATTTCTTAAATTTGTTCGTATATGTAACAAGTTTTATGTTTGAAGATTATTCATGAACACTTTGCACATTAGTATAAATAAGATCACTACTACAAAAAGGAAAAAATATAGAAAAATTATTGCTAATTGTTGTTTTTGTGATACTTATGCATAAGAATTATTATGTGTATACTTTTATATACTTTTATTTTATATTCATTTATTTTTTTCAAAAAATTAAAAAATATCAAGAATCAATTCAAGTATTTATGTTTTTTCTCAAATTTTAGCCAAGTCCGTTCATGATATATAATTATTACTGTAGTTTGACAAAATAATAAGAAATCTTTCCAGCACCAAGTCTTTTTAATGTGGGATTTAAATTTACCATTCGCAAACATATTTCAGATTCTAGTTGTAATTATCTGGTGAAAAGTTTGATTCGACAAAATTTAATTAAATAGATCTTGAAATCTTGGTATATTTAATACCATTCATACATCTATTAGTTAGAGACACATGAGGAGATTGTTGTAGACTGTTGCAATAATTGTTACGAGAAAATTATGATAAAGAGAATCTATTTAAATTTTAACATTGAAATTAAATTGTATCGGTCTATATGATATTTAAATAAACAAGTCTACATAGTATTTTTGTTAACAATTCATGATGCTTGTGATCAGAAAATTCTTCCTTACCCTGTGGGGCATACCTAGAGCCCATATATAAAAAAACAATTGCATTTTTTCTTTAACCTTTCAATGCATTCATTCTTCAACCTCGTTCTCGATTTTGACCTGAAAAGATGACAAAGAACAGATCTGTTCTCACATTGCGTGCAATTGTTTTTTTAAATGTTCTTCTACCAAGTTTGCTGGCTGCTGTTCAGATTTGAGATAAAATGATAAAATAATTTATTGTTCTTTTTTTCTAAACCATGATATATTTTTAATTTTTTCCTAAATGAAAAAGGAAAACACTTCAGTGATTACATGTTCGTTGTTTGAAAACCATAAGTTAATTGTAGAACTGGGCAAGGTATACTAAAAAGAAAAGGAAAAATAGGCACTGGGTAATGTCCCACGGGGAGGCAAGAACTAAAAATGTATAAATGTTTGGAGAATATATAATTGTTAATAAATATCAAATCATTTTTGTTAAATTTGAGCTTTTAGATAAGATCACAACTAATATGCCATTGACTCACGTCTTAGCCAACTCCTTTCTATAAATTATGTCTTCCTCTCTCACTTCAACCACGATAGTGCCTATAAACATGACTAAGCTTAATGGTCTAAACTTTTAACAGAGAAAGCAGCCATGACACCACAGGCGGAGCCGGGGGGGGCATATGGGGGCGACCGCCCCCCCCCCCCCCCCCCCCCCCAACCTCAGCCCCACCCCTGTATATATATGTATATATTCCCCTGTAATCATGTTCTGTGCAGAGAAATTGAGAGAATTGGGAAACCCCGTGACTTGAGTCAAGGTTTGTGAGAGGAGACGATGAGCGTTTAATTGGGGTTTTTGTTTAGAGGAAAGCTTGATTTTGCAATTTGCCCCTTTAGCTTCTAGTTTGTTTAATAGTGAAATTATATAATACACCCATTAGTATACCTTTTGTAATATATGTGCAAATATATATATATATATATATATATATATATATATATATAGAGAGAGAGAGAGAGAGAGAGAGAGAGAGAGAGAGTTAAATATGTTTTATACTTTTATATAACCAGGATTTTTAATACTCGCAAATTTGTTCAACCTCTTTGGCATATTTAATTACTTAAAATTTAATTATAATTTATCATACTATTTTCTAATTTCTATCTTAATTTCTCTTCTCTTTTCATGTACTCAACAGATGATCTGATAATATTGAGTGTATATTTGATATTTTATGATGGTTTTTTTTTTATATATAGCTTTTTACAATCCAACATCTATTTTTGAAATAGAAAGATCTATGGAGACAAATTATAGATTAATACCAAACATAATTTCTTAGTTATTGCATTATTAATACATATTCAGAAACAAATTTTCAAAACTTAGATATTAATTTAGCAATAATTTAATATCATCTTAAGTCAAGCAACACAATTATAGATATCCCAGCGGCAAAATAGAACTCCTAAGGGTGTATATTTATTCTCTTTATGACATACTCTTTTATATATTTATGTGGTTCTTTTAAAATTTTATAAATTTTAGCTATAATTATGTTACTTTAGCTTGCTTCATAACTTTTTATATATTAATATATCAGCTTCTAAAATTATTTATGATTTCGCAATAGATTATTATTTCTTAACTAATTATATATAGTTAAACAAAAAATATTTATAATAATATTAAAAGCTTTCTTCACGTTGTTTCGCCCCCCCTAAGCCACATTCCTGGCTCCGCCCCTGCATGACACCCTACTCAAAAGACAGAAAGTGTTTGAATATTATGTAGAAGACAACCCACCAAAGAAATTAGCAACACGGAAATATGGAAAGATAATCTTATTCTTATCAATTGTCTCAGTTCCTCCTTTTATGATGAGGTGCTTGCCCAAGTAGCGAACTGTAGCACATCTCGTGAAGTCTAGAACGCTCTCCATTCTACTCTAGCCTCTTAGTCCGGTGCGATATCGTACAACTGCTCTCCCAACTTGAAACAATTTGCATAAGCAAACAAATCTGCAGACAAACTGGCATTGAATATTTCATGCTCATCTATAAACTTATTCATCAAGAAACACATTGATGAGTTAGTTGTTACAGGGAAACCAATTAATAATGACGACATTAATTACTGCTGTTGGTTCAGGCCCAAATTATGATTCTCTGGTTTCCATAATCACAAGGATTAGTCTTTTGAACTAGAGTAAGTTTATTTCGTGCTCCTCAAATGCGAAGCTGACATTAAACACAATAATAGTCACTCCTAATGCACGATTCTACTACGAATGTTGTAGCCAAACAACAATGTTTTCAAGCGTCAAGATCGTCGAAATAACTTCAACCTTGAGGCGGAGGGTGTGGTCAATATCTAATAATCGTGGTTATATGTCTCTTCTGTATCCTTATCAAAAAAAAATATATATATGTCTCTTCTGTATTCCACGATAAGCTTAGGACGTACAACTATTTGTTGCTTCAAAATGTTCGACTCAAACTTCTTAAATCCGCCACTGCGCCACATTCATCAAGCCAACTTAGCCGTTAATGACAGTACATACTGACAACCAACTGAACAAGAGTGGCATGTCTATACTGGTGCAGTACATCACATGTTTTTTTTTTTTTTTTGTAATAGTTTTTGAGTTGCAGGGATATGAATATTTTAAAGCATAAATAAAAAAAAAAAAAAAAAAAAGAGTGATGAGTACTTCTTCCACGTTATTGGTTAGAAGGAGAGTGAAAAGTAAAAGAATTGTAATTATCTTGAAGTTTGTTGAACTGATTTCACGTATTACTTGAGAGGGAATGAAAGTTAAGGTGATAAACTGAAAGTGATTCCAAAAATACAGTATATTTAAATGAAACATATTATAATTAAAAAAAAAAACTATTAACTTCAAATCGCTTCTCTTCAAATAAGTTAAGATTTTTTTTTATAAAAACTAAATACTTGTTAAGGAACTTGTGAGTTATATTTTTATTTTAAAAATAGGTAAAAAAAATATTTTTTTTTTTTTTTACATTTTTACATATTATTAACTTTTTATTAAACCCAACCTCCCACCCCCCCCCCCCCCCCCCCGGGCCCCTTGTCCACCCTCAGAATTTAAATTAAAAAATAAAAAGAAATAAATGTATTACTTACACCTACCTAGCCACAATCAAGTGAACTTCTTTTAGGGTGGGGAGGGGGGGTAGGAGTGGGGTCACAACAATTTTTGGAGGGTGGGAGTTGAGACGTAGGTTGGTCTCAGTGCTTTAAAAGACGTTGGGCATAGATTGGGCGTTTTACTTCCTTGGAGACGGGACGTAAGCTCCACTAGTTTTGACATTTATATTTTTAAATATAAATTAATATTAATAATAAAAAGAAAACACAAATACAAATACAAATACAATAAGTTAAGATATTTGGAAAATTCTAAAAAGTAATTGAGATAATACCAATTCCAAATAGATTGAGAAAAAAATATTCTTACTTCTTTTCTTTTTTACTAAATCTCATACAAATATATATTTCATGTGGTCGTCACATATATTTGAGTACATATTATGAACCTATTTAATAGTTACAATAGAACTCAAGTAAAATATTAATCAAATAAAGATAAAGATCCACAAGATATGGATGTTGAATTAAATATGTGTAACTACAACTTATAAACAAAAGATGAATTTACAAAACAAAATAAAATTATAATAAAAATGAAAAAATATTTTTACTAAAGTGAGTTATAATTTTACCAAATAAGAAATTTATGGGCAAACTACAAATAGACATCATAGAGAAAATAATAAAATAAACTATTTTCTTCCTTTTATTTGCCTTCTCCACGCCCAGGCATACGCCTTTGCGCCCCAAGATTACGCTTTTTGTGCCCGGGGCATACGACCAAAATTACGGGGCGTACGCCTCAGTAAGGTTACTCCTCATCAACATCATTAGGGCGTTTTAGCTCAATTTTTCCCTGATGCGAGTCCCAAGGCGCGCCCCGGGCGTGCCTTTTTAAACATTAGTTGGTCTATTAAGGAAGACAAGTTTTTCTTTAGAATTTAAAATATATAAAAATGTAAAAAAAAAATACATTTTTTTCTTTTATTAACTACATGAAAATAGAAATATAACTCACAAGTTCCTTACCAAGTAATAAAAATAAGAAAAATTAAAATTATTTAAAGAGGAGCAATTCAAAGTTAATAGTATTTTTTTTAAAGAAAGAAGAAATATAATTCAACGGTTAGACTCTTAAATATTAAAATAAGTTTCACTAATATTTTGAATAATAAATAAGTAGTTAATTATATAATAGAATTGATTAAATTATTTTGCAATAACATTTATGAGTTTATTTAAATTTTTAAAGCTGAATTGCAAAATATGTCCTATAACTTTTACATGTCATAATCCTACCTGGCAGCCACGTAGGATTCGACACTAGTTTTGAATACGAGAGCCCATTCGGGCAGGGGGTGGGCATATATTGCCTGGTTTTTTGAAAGTTAAAGGAGTTTTTCCCGGCAAAACGAAAACTGGATAAAACAATAGTAATGGCTTAATTAGAAAATATATATTTTGACATCTAATCAATCAAATAGATATACTAATATTATCTGGTTATGCGTCGAATTTACTCATTTACATACACTTCAACAAAAACATCTTCACCAACGTTTTTTGGCCACTATCAGCACCTCACAATCACCGGTAAACAACAAAGAAATGCTGGTGAAACTCATGAATTAACAAGGGAACTGGAAATATAGAAAATACCAATAAATAGTTTGAACATAAATGTCGAAAATCATATATCAAAAGTTCACTAGCCAAGTTCTTTATTACTTTTTCATAAGCTTGACATTGACTCAATATAAATGTCGAAAATGTTGAACGAAATTCACCAAATTTCTTATGTGTGCACCTCCTGTAAACAAAGAGGTAACAATAAGTTGTATAGCACTCGCAAGCAAAAGGAATAGAATCACCTTAAAATCAAGAGAATTTTTAATTATATAATAAATAACTCACCACCATTAACTTGTAGATCAATTCACACTTCTGCAGCCTTATGGTTCAGTATGTTACACCATAGAATATGAAGGCCGCAGCCTCGTTCAAGGACCGAAACGTTTTATCGATCTTCTTGTGATTGTAAAACTGAAATGATAGATGGTCGTCTAGTTAGAGAGTTGGATAATATGATACTTCATTATGCGATATAAAGTGTTCTTTGTATAAAAATCGGTATCGAAATTATTTAGCAAGTAATGCCAGAAATATTTATGGAATCATTTATTTTTATCACATAAAAAGTTAGCATATGACATCATTATAACAAGGTAATTGCAATATTTGGTAATCTTGAGCCCTTATGATCCCTAAACTAACAGTATTGTAGTTCATTGACATACCTTGTCAAGTTTGTCGGACTTATCTTCTTCGCTCCGTCTCCTAAACTCAATGGTCCAAGGCCCCTCCAGCCTCTCGTTCAATGACAATTTGTACTTATTGTCAACAAGGGGATTAACTTCTTCTGTTACCGGGATTAACACCTGATCAATGAATTCATAATCCTTTGTTTTAACTTTGTGCTTCCCATTTTCAATGGAAGGGTGG
The DNA here is from genome assembly GCA_946800315.1 of Misopates orontium. NCBI lineage: Eukaryota > Viridiplantae > Streptophyta > Magnoliopsida > Lamiales > Plantaginaceae > Misopates > Misopates orontium. The sequence continues at coordinate 14,264,099 of OX326953.1, read as the reverse complement.
AGCATGTCATATGTCGTTAATCCTGATTCGGCCTGTAAATAAGAAAAGTTTAAAGAAATGAAATAGAGACTAGTGTTCCTTAATTTGTTGATAATACAATAATTTTAATTAGGATAATATCAGTGACACCTCCTGAGGTTTGGTAAAATATCAGTAACACCCCATGAGGTTTCAGTAATATCAGTGACACCCCCTGAGGTTTGCTGTAACATATCAACTAGGTCCAGTATTCATATTTTACCCTTAGTTAACTTTGACCCCGGCTATGACTAACTTATTATACCCTTTTGCTATATAATTGTGAGAGGGAGTATAACTAATACATTATGTTATTTATTGATGTAATTAAAAACTTTGATGATTCTCAATCTATGATAATACATTATGGTAAAAAAACAAAAAAAAATGTTTGTAGACAAGAACATGTTCTATGTTCTAACAGTAATGTTTCTTTTTACAACAAGCTAATGAAAAAAAATTTCCTTAATTATCTTTTATTTTTGTAAAAAAATATGTTTTATCAGTTTTTATAAAACATGTCAAAGAAAATAAAACAAAACAAACTCATCCCCTTTCCCCAACAATACCACCCAGTGACCCGACTCTCTCCCCGCCAACCCCACCACATACCCACTCAAGAATTTCCTATTAGATAAGTAAACAAGCATCTATAAATCTAGGTTTTTCAATTCAAGCACAACAAATCAGATTTACAATATCCGAATTGCTCAACAAAAAAAATGTAATTCTTGCACGTCTCAGAAACAATGCTGTCAGATTTATGTGCATTGTCGGCGTGAAAGATTCTTGGCTGAGTCCTGGTTGCGGATGCGGTGTGGTTAGCTGGGAAGATGGTTGGCTTGGGTGGTTCGGGCTAGGGGTAAGGGAAAGGGTTTTCTTTTGTTTATTTTATAAAATTAAAAGAACTTTATTAAGAAATATATTCATCTTAAAAATATATATACTAAAGTATACAGTATTTTTCTAGATTCTTCAATTTATAATTGTGGTTAGCTTAAAAACATCAAAAGGTTAAAATATATACAAAAAGAGTTTAATTCTAAAAAATTCAACTAAAGTCACAAAATAGTTTTCCCTTTTACATTTTACAATTATAGTAATATCCATATGGGTAAAGAATTAACATACCCAACTTTAAAGAAAAAAATAAGTCACCAAACAACACCAAAAAGGAAAAAGAAAAAACAGGTTCATAAGCTTGTTTTCTTTAAAACAAACTAATTATCATTAGAACACTATATATGTTTTTGTATAGAAATATATTTTTTTTATCATGAAATTATATCATAAGTTGAAAATATTCAAGTTCTTAATATACATCAAAGAAACACCCTAGTAAATAACATAATGTGTTAATTATACTCCCTTTCATAATTATATAGCAAAAAGGTACATTGGTCTTAATAAGTTAGTCAAAGCTACGTACAAAGTTGACTAAGGGTAAAAAAGGAATACTGGACCTAATTGATATGTCATTGCAAACCTCAGGGGGTGTCACTGATATTTCAACAAACCTTAAGGGGTGTCACTGATATTATCCCATAATTTTATCACATTTTCAATTATTTTTCTAGAAAACGGTAGGCAATAGATATATACATAATATAAGATGAATAACAAATATATCATGCATACTAAAATTCATTGTGTGGACTATGAATGTACTAAAATTCTGCTACAACGTATGATTATGAATCCTGTTTTTTTTTTTTAATTAGAAAATTATCGTACAAGAATGTTGCTTAGTATATTCACGTCAAGAATCAATTAATTAAGAAGGGCTTTTGCGTCTTTCTACACCTTCGCAAAAATTACGAAAGTACATTAAGAAGGGTTGTCCCTTCTTCGTTTTACTATAATCCCTTTTACTTATGCATTTCTAGTAATAACTTATAGTAAAGATGCATACCTCACGCATCTCCAAAATGTACTGCATGACTTGTTCTTGTTGGCTTTTCAAAAGCCTGAATAAGACGTCCTCGATACATATAATCGTGGATTTGTCCAAACCCCTTCTTTTTCTACCTGAACCTCGTGGCTCGCTAGATTCGGGGCGTTGATCCTGCAAAAATTTACCAGCATCTTGTTGATGATGTTCTTTACTAGCTAGATTAAAACATGAATATGCTACAACACATTTTATCAATGATGGATTAACTTTAAAAAAGAGGAAAAAAAAAAGGATAGACAATAATACCTATAATTGCTCCATTTTTAGTTATAGTAATTACTATTACCTATGTTACTTTCACCTATAAGATACCAGCAAACTTATCAACAAAAGTTAAGACTTCATCAACAATAAGTATCCATAATAGTTGCTTGTTTTTTACATAGTATTCTTTCAATTTGTCAGGTATCTCCATGACAGATGCAAAGCTTCATATATTACATATTAAAATGTTTTATGGAAAAAGGTAAGGGATTAAAACTACACCTTTTTTTCCCTGAGTTTGCACCTCCTATCAAGTAGTCATTGAAATTAGACATAGTTTCATAGTCTTTACATAATATTCACTTAAGAAAAACTAAGTTTTAATCTCTATCTATCAATATGTAAGTAACCAAATTTCATAAAAAGGAACAAAACACGTTTTGCAACGGTATGTGTGTGAGTGTGTGTGTTTGTAGACACCCATACTCACACCCAGAATAAATAAATTCAAACGTTGTCTATAATTGTTTTTAGGATTAATTGCAGCAAACCCCTCATTCTATCGGGTTGTAGCACTTAGCCCCCTAACCTGCATTTCGCACATTTTCATAGGTTAGGGGACAAAGTGCTACATATATACCTCATAGATTGGGGGGTTTGCTGCAATTAGCCCTTGTTTTTAATATATAGTAATTTGCTACATCCTATAGTTGAAAAAGAAAACATAAGATTGCTTGTCTAGAATTTGTGCTAGAAAAAGATTTCGGGTTGTTATAGTAAATACACCCTTGGAGAAAAATATGATATCAATTTGTCATGAAACTGTAGCGATAGTTCAATATATCCAACATCACTGTAGTTACTATTTTAATACTATATCATTTTGTGAAAATGAGGATACATTTTTGGCAATGAATTAACTGTATTTTCTTTTCCTTCGCCATTTCCTCCAACAACTCAAAGATCAAGTGAGTAGCACATGACATCTTATGTGAAAATTAAATATACTTTTACTTTTGTAACGACTTAATGGTTAATTGAATAGCAATTGTATAAAACTAAATGTCGAGCAAGTTTCTTTTTTCTACTCGCCAATGACTTAACTGTCATACAAAAAACTTGATAGATAGTCACATGAAAGATCGTGTGTCCAACAACTTTCAAAACTTTTTTACGTTAAAAGAAAACCGCGATCACATTAAAGGGTTTGGTGAGTGACACGTGACATTTGTTGCAATGAATAAGCCATATAAAGTTTATTCTCTTTTTCCTGATCACATGACTCTGTTTTCAAGTGAGTAGCACTTAAAATCTCTTACTAAACTTAAATGAAGTTTTATTATCACCGACAACTAAACGGTCAAGTGAGTTGCGGTTATTGGAAAAAGAGGAAACACAATTTCTTCTTTCTTCCCGCCATTGACTTAGTGGTCAAACCAAAAAGATCGTCTCTCAACGACTTTTCAAATCTTTTCCACTAAGAAAGCCTTAACCCCTGTCAAATTTTACCAGAATCTCAAATGTATGAAGTATTTAGAAACAAAATGAAGAACCAAAATCTCAAATTTATGTACAAGTTTTTAGAATCAAAATGAAGGAAGTAAGATTAAACCAAAAGAAAAAGTAAATTTGGTATATATATATATACACATATATATTATATAACAAGGAAAATGATGAATTCTCATGGTTATTCAATTTTTCAAATTGTTAGATCAAGTCCATTTTTCTAAAGATTACAACACTAGGAGTTCCTTTCTTTTGAATCAAAAACCTGAAATAAAAAGAAGTCTTAAATTTTGTCAAACAATAAAACTTGAAGAAAAATAGAAAACAAGCAGTCACATCAAAAAAACTTTCATTATCCACCTATAAGATGGTCATCATGTCCTAAAACTAAAGAAAAAGAAAAGGATTTTACTGATGCATGCCTTATTTTCTCTTGGCAGATGAGAATTTGACCATGGATGCGGCACATTTGGTGCAACACACTGAAGAAATGGTGCATAAAGAGCCCCATTTATTCTGCAACACTCATACTCCTTATCAAATTCAATTTTTCCAGACATCTACAAAAGTAAAATTTAGATATAACAGTAAATTAATATATTTGCAAAAAATAAAATTAAATGTATATATAAAGAGACAGAGCAGCTTGATATGAGAGTTCGTACGTCGTGAGAAGAGTGCTTTTCCGCCATTACTTTACCAAGAAAGAAAGAAACAGAGAGCTATGAGGGTGGAAATGGTGTGAGGGGAGGCCAGATGTGAATTTTAAGTTTTCTTTCTTAGGATGAGAGAGGTGGTGAGAGACGAGGACAATTCTATTAAATGAGTTTTTACTTTCTTATCTGTTCTAGGTTTAATTTGACCACCGCTTTATTAAGAAACAACATAAAGGGTGAATCTCAATTTTGCAATTTTATTTCCTAATTTCAATCATAATTATAACAATTTTTTCGCCTCAAGAATTACACAAAACGTTGCCCTTTTGTAATTAGATTATTTCTGCAAATAGGCCAAAAAGCATTTAAAATAATGATGATTTTTTTTTTTTTTTGAAGAACAAAAATCAATGTAACTATAATTTCTAATTTGCTATGTACTTTAAAGAATTTTACATTATCAATTCTTTTTCAAAAAATTCAAAACATTAAGAGTCAATGAAAGTATTTATGTCTTTGTCAATTTTAGCCACGTCCGGTCATGAGCAAAGGTAACTTTACAAATTTTTTTAATATGATTGTTATTACTGTAGTTTGACCAGATATTAGCTAGTTAAGGAAATGAGGAAATCTTAATGAGTTTAGACAAGCGCCAAGTTTTTTGAATGTGGGAATTAAATGGACTTTACTATATTAGCTGTTAATTTCCAGATTCTACTATATCTGGTAAAAAGTTTGATACCATAAAATTTAATTAAATAGATTTGGAGATCTTGGTTTTAGTTTAATTCAAAAAAAAAAAAACGTAAAAGATGAAATCACAATAAATTCAAGTGCCCAAAGATCCGCAGCTAGATTGGCACCTCAAGAACACCCGGCAATGACCGTGACTGAAGTGGAATTAAAGATTAAAAAGTCATACAAAATCGTCAAAATCTTAGAGCAAAATCTGAAATTCTCTTTGTTACAGTAATCCTCACCAACTACGTCTACAATATAAAATGGACAATAGAACTACCAATGCGCCCTTGTGTGCCGAGAAGCGGCGTTAGCAAGGCGTCGCTACTCTATTTCCTTCCTAAACTTGTGTGAGCAATGAAAATAAATGGAAATAATGAAGTCCAAACAAGTCGACCAACGACTTCTTGTCTTCCAAGGAACCTTGTTTGCGTAGCTGGTGTATTTGGCGGCTCCCTATTCAGTGCTATGTGATTTGGTATTAAGCTAATAGACAACGTAGTTAAGACACTCTCCAACCTTAAATATCGTCAGTTGAGGTCTTGTGCTTTGAGATAGCATAATAACGGCCCATATCTCTGCGTCAAAGGCAAAAATCGATCACAAATGGATATCAAAAGCCCTTGAGGAAAACCTCGAGCGTTCCAAAAATCCCATCCACACCACCTAATCTCGATACTAGTACATCCATCTGTGTCACATTTGATCAACGCGGCCAATGGACAAATTTTAGGGATCTACCGTGGACAAATTGACATCTCAAACACTTTGATGATACTAGGTCCTCGACTGATCAAAAGCAATATAATTTGGTGGAGCCAACATTGGAAACTTCTAGTGCTTAATACTCCTCTAGATTTACCTCAAAAAACACATTAATATCCATTAACTTAAAAGAAGTCATTGTTTCACATTTTTCAAACTTTCCAAACACACGAAGTTATTGTGGTTATCCAAAGTGCATGGATTTATGTACTAAACCGTTAAATGGTTGCATTAGAGAGTAGCGGAACAAGTGAATAAGAGGTATTCACTTTAGTAATAACTACTTAGTAAAAGTTACTGTAAGATCTTAATTCACAGATGTATCTAAAGTTGTCACAGTAAGCATACGTGTTGTAACAGTTAAAATGGCAACTGTAAGAATAACGAAAGCATTAAACTTTGAACTCCGAATTTTTACGTGGTTTGATCAAATGACCAAGTCCATAAGGCTTGCGCCTGACAATTCAAACTTCTTTCAATGTGCGAGAAAAATGCATTTTTGATACCCTAACTTGGCACCATTTATTTTTTCATACCTTAACTTGGCAGATCACGATTTTGGTACCCTAATTTATCAATTTTTTAAATTTTGTTAGCCCCGGCGACGGCTATTTGTAATTTTTCACGTGAGACCAAATTTGGGGGTTTTGGCCTCAAACTCCCAACTCGCCCACTTACACCTTAAATTTTGTCTTTTTGTTATTTTATTTTATTTTCTTATTTTTCTTCCACGTGGCATTCAAGATGTCAAATAGGAGAGTTGGGAGGTTGCTGGGATCAAAATCTCCAAATTTAGTCCCACGTGGAAAATTTCAGGAAGATTTTGATATCGCCGCTGTCGGGGTACTAAATTGAGAAAATTGCCAAAATAGGGTATCAAAATCGTTATTTGCCAAATTACGGTATGAAAAAAGAAATGGTGCCAAGCCAAACGAATTTACACTTATTGGACGTTACTTTAATTTTTAGCCTCTCTCTATTGTTAAATGCCTGAAAACACTCATTTACCACTCCACGTGAACGCAAATATGATCACCTTGGTTGAACTCTCTTCAACTGCTCTCCGTAGAAATAAAACTCAAACTCAAATACTAAAACAAAGACAAACTTCGACTCAAACACAAGAATAGTTCCTTAAAACTATCGATCAAAAACTCCTAAACTACCCTCATATTTATAATAGTCTTCATACCTTTTGGATTGAATCAATCTTCAAGGACGGGATTAACTTTTCCTGCAAAACAATAGTATTCTGATAATAGAACAATCATATGAATTCGATTATAGTTATCCAAAGATAGCTTAATATATCATATCATTTAAGTCACAGTAATACTAGAAGATAAAACTTAACAAAATTATCAAAATTATTGGATAAACACAAATAAGATATTCTTTAAAAATATCCTCTTGATATAAAAAGAGAAAAGATATTTCCTAAAAAGCATGATGACGGATAAAAGGAAGACTCTTAATCACAATTAAAATAAGGGAGATGATATATACAGAGCAAAATCCCTCAATACAGAGCAATTTTTGAATGTTTACTAATATACCCATGTTTATATTAGTTTTCCTTAATACATGATTAACAGAATCTTAAAAAACACAATAAAAGCATTCATCTTTCAAATTATAAAAGAAAGATTATCTTCCTATATTTAGCAATAATTACTAATAATGTAAATAAGTTACATAATAAAAATATAATTAAGTATTAGATCCATACATGCTTTAAAAATTTGTATATAACATTCTAAGAACAACACAGTTAATAATATAATTTTAAACAAAACTGTCTAATTTATTATGATACAAAAAGAATGAAGATTTTCTTTGAAATCATGTTTAGGTAAAGATTGTTCACGTCTTACACCCCAAAGAAAATTTTCTTAACAATTATGACAATTAATTTGGTTAAAAACAAGAAAAAAATCTTTTATTCACCAAGCCATAATGGCTATGCATACTCTAACTCCGTCCTCCAGATAAGACGAGTTAATTACAATGTAATGTAAAATTCTTTGTATATCTGTAAGCAAACATCAGAAAAAGAAAAAGAAAAAGAGAAACACATAATCAATTTATTATAAATCTCCAGCAATTTTTAGGAATTCCATGCCTTGCTTTTCTTGTCGTTTGACTAATTGTTCAAGAAGTAATAAGGCGGTACATACTAAAAATTTTCAATGTAACATATACGATCAACATCATATACTTAAAAAATCACTTAGCTTAAATTTTGAAAATAAAGTCATAGAAAATAATTGGTCATCGATTAGTGTAAAAAATGTATTAACATTTACAAATAAAAATAAATAGAGCTCGCCTGTTCTCTAACATTTTCTGTCGAAAACATTTGCCCGGAAAAATCTTCAGAGATTATTCGGTCATCATGATAGCAACGGAAACCAAAAGTTTGAAGTAAAAGTATCAAAAAATAGAGTAATTAAGTATTTTCTATTAAATAAATATTTACATGATTTATTATCTATTATTAAACAAAGGAAGATACTCTTTAAGTTTCACAATTTGAAAACATAAATATTTCCAAAGATTCTGCAAATGATTGGGATGAGTTAAAAGGAAAATGAAAAAATAACTAATATAGAAGGGGTATAGTAATAAACATTATAAAATTGCTCTGTATAGAGGGATTGTGCTCTGTATATATCATCTCCCTTAAAATAATAAGGAAAAAGTAATTTATGTGAACTCTTAAGAGTTCTAAACACCTTGAGATGACATAAATAATATCTTTTCAGAAGAGCGTTCTACACTTCTACTAAAACCGAACTTAGTTTTAATCATAAATAAGATCAACTAGAATCTTGAAGTCTATTTGAATATAAAACTCAATATTTCTTTTGATGTAAACATAAACTAAATATTAAAGACCTATAATTACGGAAAACGATCTTCAAATAAACCGAACTCCATAAAAACGTATTCTAACCGGATTCCATTATTTAATAACACTATATAATAAATCACACAATTCAGAATGGATTTAACAATATAAGACAACTTAAATAAAATCAATAACAGTTGGAATGAAACATGGTCTTAAGTCTTAACAGTTTACTAACTTTACTTGCACAAATTTGATAAAATAGACTATAAAGATTTTGGTTTAACAGATTAGCTTAAGACAAATAGCAATAGTAAACTTTGTTATTTATCGCTCATTGTATGAATCTTGAAAAAAAAAATTCTGAGAAAACTGTTTTAGCGGAAGATTTATCATGATTTGTTTTAAATGTGATTCAGTTCTATGGTTTTCGATTATCATGTTTTAATAGTCCATTATGTAGCATAGATGCAGTACTGTACCAAGATTATACCCAAAGTATATATACACTAATACTAATATATAAAGGAAAAGGTATTTGTGACACCAAACTTTTGAATTCCAAGATTAACCTTATAATTTGTGTTCCACTATAGTATCCTATTATTAATTTCCTAATTTAACCCTACAATTTAAGTTAGATGAAATTAATTATACCACTTACTAAGAAGGATGATTTAGTTTTCCTATAATTTATATTCTTTCAATGGAAATTAATTTCATTTCCATTCTACTCTAATTATGTTGATTCACTCTTCCATTACTTCAAACTCTTTCCATCTAGGAAAATCATTTTTCTTGCCTTTTTTTTCTTCAAAATATTTTTTTTCACACTTGAATATGAAAATATAGACCTTACAGTACAAAAATATTAATGTGCTACATGCCCCAGTTTCTAGTATTTATATAAACAAAGAGGTTTTGGCAATTTATCCCCTGTGTTATGCTAAATTGGCAAAGTACCTCCCATAAAAAATAAATAGGCAAATTACTCGATGTGATTTCAAAAATTTGGCAAGTTACCCCCTATATAGGGAGGCGTAGTTCACTTGCTCAAACTTGACGGTGGAGATAATTGTATGGGCCAAAAAAGACTATATATCCCCTTTTCTAAAAAAAAATATTTAGTTATTTTAGTTTAATACTTTAACTTGTTAAAAAGAATACAAGAACCAAAAATAAATTTTTAAATAAGTCATTATTTCATAACATATATATATATATATATATATATATATATATATATATATATATATATATATATATATATATATATATATATATTATTTTTTTACTTTTCTTATAATTTTTTAAAAGAAATGCTATAATTAAGTTTGAAATTACATAAAATAAAATATTAGAAATGAGAAGGGCATTTTGGTCATTAAATATAAAAAAACACAAAAAAGAAACTACATGGAGGTGTGGTGCAACTTTTTGAAAACACGGGGAGGTAATTTGCTTATTTATTTTTCACGGTGAGGTAATTTGTCAATTTAGCATAAACAGTGTAAATTGCCAAAAACCCATAAATAAATAATAAACCAAGGAAGAAAAACCATTTGATGAAGGTGTCAATCTTGAGAAAAAAGACATTATAAATTGCAACGGCTAAAAGCCACAAATGTTGGATACAGAAGAAAGCACGCAACAGAAACAAAATAACCAGAAAACACCAAGAACCCAAAGAAACTCAAGAAACATCAGCAAACCACACAAAATTCCCCATGGACGATCTTGCGATTAAGTGTGCCTTGTCATTAGCTGCACGATTCACCCATTGAAATTCAAACTTCTTTTCCGCATCCAAGATAGAACGAATATCAGTAATTATATTCCATGATCAGCCTCACAACTCTCAGGAAACAGAATATCATGGATGACCGGAAGACAATCCCCCTCGAACACCACCGAGCTCCACGCTGCTGAAATCGCCAATCGGACAGCTAATAACGCTGCATAAGCTTCAGTGTTAACAGCCCCCACAACACCCTCAATTCGACGAGATGACCAAGCAAGACATGAACCAGCCGAGTCCCTAGCAATCGCATCCATTCCTGACGCTTCATCTTGTACAAAAGGAGCCCCATGAAAATTAACTTTCATCACATTCGCCGGCGGATGTAACCATTGCTCCAAATTCTATTGAGAAACCTTCCGCCCCTTGCCAATAAATCGTTCACTACATTGTTGAATATAGGATGCAACAAACTCCACAATAGTTTGAGCCCATGACGGACGGTCTCCATTAAGAACACGATCTCGATGACTCCATAATGCCCACAAAGTAACAGCAATTCTAAGCAACAAAAGAACCTCTCCTGCTGAAGCTACACGACGCAGCCAACTCTCCCCATCTTCACCAGAAAAAATTGCCATTGACATCGGGACATTGGACAACGCCCACACAAGCCAAGCAAGATGACACGAGAAAAAACATGCTGAATATTCTCAGAATCACCCCCAGAAACCATACAACTCGCATCCAAAGTAATACGCCGCCGAACAAGATCAGCCCGACCAGGCAAGGTATTCTTACACAATCGCCACAAGAAAAAGTTAATTTTCGTTGCGCATTTGATATTCCATAAAAAACGCCAACCTTGTGGCTCACTAGACTCACCAATCTCGCCACTAGTTTTACGCACAAGACCAAGTTGCATGATTAAATGGTACGCCAACTTGACCGCGAGATACCGTTCAAGCTGTTGTGCCAAATCTGGCGATCCGGATAATTCAAAGTGCCTAACGGAAGAGACAGAATTTTTGCCACATCCATTTCCCGAAAAATCTGATGAATAAGAGTAAAGTTCCAACTCCCTGTATCCATGTCAATCAAATCCAGCACCTTCTCAACCGTGGAAAATTGATGTTTTGGAGTGATCACTCTAAAAGAATGTGGCCTGGGAATCCATGCATCATCCCAAATAGAGATCTCACTCCCAGTCCCCACTCGCCATGGGAGTCCACGCTTCAACACTTGCACACCTTCCAAATGCAACGCCACGTAAAAGGGGGAGCCGAACCTAACTGCGCTTCAAACAACGAAGTATTTGGGAAGTATTTAGATTTGTACAACCGACTCAAAGTACTATCTGGATAGTGGAAAATTCGCCACGCATGTTTTATTTGACAAAGAACTGGAAATGTTCTTCATTCACTAAAACTACACTTGCACATTTTACGGGTGGTATATATGTCACATTTAGTGATCTTTGACACAGTTCATTTCTCATTTTTGAAAAGGTGCTTTTAATTTTGCTAAATTTGTTTTAATTATAATTTAGAGATTATTGGATTCAGGATTCAACTTAGGACTGAGATTTCTAACAAAAATTCTTTTAAATATATAGACACAGACAAAAAATCAGTTTCCACTCAGTAAAAGATTGCATCACTTGGTGGTGCGGTGCCAAAAATAATAGATGAGAAAAAATGAGATAAGAACACCCAACAACTTTTGTTATTTTCTGAGATTCATGCCAACCGAAATAGTAGAAAGCCTAAGAAATTAAGCTGGTGGAACAAGGAAAAGCTGTTAATTGATCCCGTTTCCCTAAAGAAAAATGGGCTAATCCAACCAATCTTGCTTGCATGTGCCAGGCACAATACAATCGTTCGAGAAAGGCCCAAGGGCCAGAGTGGTACGCGTCCGCCGAAAGCGGTTTGGCACAGACTTCTAGGTGGCGTGGCCCTTTCCTGACATCATCACACCGGGGATCCGGCTGTGTGTAAAATATACCAGTGAACGTCAAAGTTAGATAACCATAACATTGTGGATTTTACCCTCGCCCGTGAAAAAGAAAGGAAAAAACAGAAGGCAAAAGCTGTGATTGTACTTTTATACGAGGCGATATACACCACACTTTTAAACATGAGCGAATTCAATCTCAAAAAAGTGAGACTGAATTTCATATTTGTACGTAAAAAGGCGTCTATAACTTATATTTAAAAACTATGTAGTTTTTTATTTTTACGCCAAAACAGAATACAAAACAAAATTATTTTGCCTTGAGACGCGAAATAAGTCACCGGGATACAGTAAGACTTAAGAATTCAATTCGAGATAAAAGCAGATTAAATGAATTATAAACAGATGTATTTACAAAAAATGAAGACATTGTAACAAATTCGTGCAACTATTCCAATATCCGAAGGTCTGCAACTCTTCAAAAGTTGCATCTGTTTAGCAGTTTAGGCATATATACAATTATACTCACATTTTTCATTGTCTTCTTTCAATATGGGTTGATTTTCATGTCGCTTTAAGACACAAAAATCCAACATTTTTGCTGTGGGATACATCACAAATGGCAAAAAGGCAGTGCAGATGTTTGAAGACGTTCTAACCGTTCATCTCAGGGTGCTCCATGAACAGTGCAGTTCAAGCAAAATTCAGACTTCCTGGAATTTCCTTCAAGTAATTTTACTCAAACTGCAACCATGAAGCAGGAGTTATAATTATTTATCAGCACCAAGATGACTTCATACACTACAACAGGATAACCTTTATGGCAAGACCTCGACTATCAGTATATACAAGGGTACGCTGCAATCGATTGCATTGTTGTCAAATTAACGTATTATTAGTATAACTCTTTAATATCTAACAAATACATTTAGCAGAAAATCTGAAGCAAATAATCTGTTTAAGTAGTGGCAATCCTTTAAACAACGTGCAACGAGCTAACTCTAGCATAGCCATAAGTAACAGAAGAGCATAAATACAATATTGTGATCTAAGATAAGCAGTGCGAGACGAAAGAATATGTAAAGGAACTGCATCCAATTTAAACCTTTACAGCATAGTAGAAAGTTTAACATGTCTTGCAACATCTACTATCACAGTATCACTTGAGATAGCTGTCAATAATCACAAGGCCAAACAGGTATAACAACTACAAGATTACATAAAATTTCAAAACAACGGAGTTTCAAAATGAAAGGATATACATGTGGCAAAAGATTGAGATTTTACCTCGCAAGTCTCTACTTTTAACTTTGTTCAGTTCTGATGTAACATAATGAAATATGGGAACCATCAGCACTTCAACTATGGTCGCCATCTTAGTTTGATTCTCTACCACCATAATAGATCAACTTCACGAGTAACCTAAATGCAGTCAACTTCTATGGAGTTTCAACAATTTACTCCTCAAAACAAAGCTCCTCGAATCTCATCAAACTGCAGTACAAAGCAACATTTTAACATAAAAGCCTTTGGAACACTATATCTCTTTCGTGTAAAATAAATAATCTTTCATACTTCCAATTGGTTTTATGCTCAGAAAAGCATCATGAATTAGGATTAAATGATTTCTTTGATTTTATTAGTTTGACAACAAATGCCATGAAATATCATATGTTGATAAACTAAAACTATCCCAGGAACATATGTTGATAAAAATCCAATAGAGATGCTGACCAAGCTCTTTATGGTTAAAATTCATTATCATTTGGTAACAAAATGTGTTCTATTTCCACTGCTTATTTATAAACTGTTCAGCTACAATATAAGTTTGCCCCCCTTCACCCAAAACTTTGCTAGCATTTCTGTGTTTTCTGAACAATCACAAAGAAAGGAGACTTTTCTTTCATTCTGCAATGGCTGGTTCTCCAACAAGAATAGTATGAAACTAATTCCAACCTCGTCAAGAAAGGATCTGCTTAAAATCACAATTATGTTAATCTAAAAATTCTATAAAACGTAATATGACAAAGAAAGGAAAGAAAAAAAAACTCACCGCCTCAAGAGTACTCGTGGATTATATGGGAATAGATTCTTCAGGTTAAGACCATCAATTGATGCTCTTAGTGAAGCCAAACAATCCCTAGCAGCCGTAAATGGTGGTCCGTATTTTATGCAGCAGTTACTGTTATATGCATGACCTTCAGTATGTTTCTTGAAATCTAGATTGTGGATTAGAACTTTCTGCCTCTTTGAACATAATTGATCTGAACTTTTTTCCAAACCCGGATATTCAACAAATAAATCCCATGAATTGCATGCAAATCGAAGTGACCTAGAAATGAGAAATTAAATAAATTGAAAAATTTGGTCAAATATAAACGAATTGTCCAACCACGCTTTTAGGACCTCCAATATTAGAAGAGAAGGATGTCAAAAAAAGGTAACGGACTTTCAGGATATATAATATACCTCAAAAGGTATTCGGCGCAACTGGATCCAGTGTCTTTCGAAATGAGGTAGTCAAGAAGTACTTGATGATCGTAAAATATCTGTAGTACAGTCAAAAAAATGCAGAAAATGTAACTGGATCTGTAGCTAATTACTATTAAAAAGTTGAAATGTGAATTCCAATGGCACCTCCTTAAGTTTGGCCAATTTCCAAAAGCATCCTCTCACATTTGAAATATGAGAAGTAATTTTTTACATGGTTCAGATTTCTATGGTTTTGAAGAAGTTTAGTGCATAAAATAAAGTTTTCCTTCAACCTCTTGTTTGGCTTCGTATACATTTTATTTTTGCATTTTCGCTTCTTTTCAGCAATAACTTTGTCGAGTAGAAAGAAAGACATGATGTCGATGTGGCTTTTTTTTCTTTTTTGCTGGTGTTACTAACTGACAGTGGGAATAATTCTGAGAAGTTAGGTGTGTTCCTGTAATTTCACCAAACTTTAGGGGTTGTCATCGTAAGTCACCCTAAACCAAAACATGAACACCCTTGCTCAGGTACAAGAGATGGTGCTGGTCAGTAAAATGTGAAGTTACCTCTGCAAGAAATAAATGAAAGAGATTTATTGGATTGAACAAGTCAGCAGCTAGAACTCTTAGATCATTCTTAGCTTCCAAAAGTGGCCTGGTCTCAGTATTCCTACAAAAGTAACAAAATTGATCAGAAACTCCAAAACAAATCCTTCTACCACCTACATTGAGAATAATAACGTTGCTTTGACTTACTGATTCTTTGAAGAAAATGGCAGGCAGAATAGTTGCAAGAGCATTTCAAATAGGATATCATCCTAAAATTGAAGAATGCAAGGTAGAGTCAGAAAAAAAAAATTGTAATAGGAACTGCAACGGAAAAGAAAACGAATTAGAAACTGAAATAATGCTAATGTTGACAAAAATATAATCGTCCAACCACCGGGAACTTGAACTAAAAAAGAAAAAGTAAACTTGGCTCTTATAAATTCTCAAAATAAATCTTAAATCTCATAGCATGTGTCAGCTGCAACAAAACAGCAAACTTATAAGCATGGATATAAAGACAATTCAAGAATCACAAGAAAGAAAAGTCAAATAAACTCAAGAGTCAAGACTAACACCCATGAAAGAAATAGAGTATGAAAAAAACCTCATGCATAAATAGTTTGAGGAAGGACGAAGTAAATTTCAAACACAGCTGGAAATACATTTCATGGCTCATTATAATATCCAGAGAAATATGAGTTTGAAGCCACTTATGGAACTCTGTCAAGCCTTTACTTCTACTGCAACATTCTGGATCAAACTTCGGGTCGGAAATAAAATATTGCTCAAGTTTTTCACTAGTGCATTGCTCATCAGTACTTTTAGCACCAATTAAGCGTATGGAACACCTTAAGAAAAGGAAAATAGTCAGCCTCTGCAGATGGCAAGACGAAATAATTTGTTTTCCAGGATCCAGGAAACTTGAGCAGAATGGCAGGCCTTCCAGGGAGCAATCCTGATCAATTTTCATCTCAGATACAGGTTGCACCAGTACATCTTCAAAGTAGTCGTGGAGCACATGCAGCCACGACAAGAGAATACTATCTTCAAGAGGAACACGAGAACTAAGCTTAATCATTAGCATCTGCGAGATAAACATAACTCTGTCATGTTCATACGGAAATATAGTATAATCGAAAAAACAAATTGTGTAATTCATTGACAAATAAAAATTACGCTAATTATATATATCGTCCCAAGAAAGACAATGCATATGCTAAAAGATAGCTGGAAGAGCATACTTCTAGTGACAAGAGACGTTTTGCTTTTAACACATCGAAATAAATTATTAACACATGTATGTCAGTGCCATCACCATTCTCAAGGTTTTACTCCATGACAATACCGAGTACTATGAGAAAGAGTTAAATAATGATACATCTTAGTCGAACTTCTAAACATGTAAGTTGGAAGCATATTTTTGAATGAGAAAGTGAGAGAAATAGACAGGAGCGATCAGAAACCTTTAAACACCTGAAAATGGAAATATTCTAACCAATATATAGTCACATATGCAGTCAAGAAAACTCTAATAAACAAGTAGAAACTAGTCAAATTACAGGTTTAACTTCAATTTAAAACAGCAACCTAATCTCCATTATGAAGAAAAAATAACATACGAAGTACTTACCAGCACTTTATGTCTGAAATAATGAAATACGCGGACATGATCAGGACTTTGGAGCTCGGCATGGACCAAGCCTACCAACTTGGGAATGAGGTTGATAATTTTGCTAATAACTGGTGAAGAACCAACTCCAGTTTCTAGATAACTACTTTGCTCCACTATAGAACAGAGGAATTGAAGGAAGAGTCCAAGGAAAACTGTTATTTCTCTTGGTTGGACAACCTTTGCGTTCAATGAAGCATCTCTAACAGAGACATTCAGAACCTCAATATCACGACCCATATGAATGCCACCCAATAATTCCCAGGGTACATTTAAAATTAAAGAGCTGACAGAGTCCATATAAACTTTCATGATCTCGTCATCAATGTCTTGCTTGAGATATTTCAGTATGCCACGCAAAACTCGAAAACTAGCAGTCAGCACAAACCAGTTAGTACCACTACTTTGGTGCTTCGAGAAAAGCTTTTTAATTGATGAACAGCAATCTGGATATCTAATTTCAAATGCACCATATTCTGAAGATGACAGAGTGCTACAAGTTGCCAATTCCAAGTATAAGCAACAAAAGCACATGAAATCCTCCCAACCACTCCCCTGCAAAGTAAACATCAATATAAAATACAGAATGTGTGTGTGGGGGGAGAGAGAAAGAGAGAGGTTGAAATTGCCACACAGAAACGTACAGATGCAACCACATATTCAGAGACAGCCACGAGAGTGTTGCCTACTAAATGCTGAGTATACTGACTGTTGACAACTAGCAAAGACATCTGCATGGAAACAGAACAAATGGTGGTAAGTAAATATCTATGATTTTGTTCATTACAGAACAGACAAATTTTTTAAGTTACACTGGAGAAAGTATTACTTCCTTCATTATGACGAAAACCACATACTTAAGCGTGTAATATCCTAAGAAAAATGCAGATTGAGCAAAAGTAATTTGCTGGAAAGATCCTGAGATATGCCAATGAACAAAGTCAAATTGTTCTCTACTAATTACTTTTACACCTTAATAATATTAACAACAAGAAATTCCTGGAAAAAATACTTCCACACAACCGTTTCGTATGCCTGTTCAAGTTACAAGACTAAGCAGATCATTTACACCTATCCTACGTTGTATCAACTTCAATAAAGGAATACACACAACAGAAGCCCTAAGTGCTTTTGCAATCCAATGAAGCACTAACAAGCAAAATACATATTGTATATAATTAGCGTAATGCAATTCTTTAACTAAACATTGTGCTTGAATTAAAACATTAGTGTCTATGCACACGCTAGAATAAGGCTCACGGCCCACAAGTATCCGGAAAACTCGCAAAAAAACCATGCCATATGCCTAATCATCTCCGAAAGTAACCACATAACTAGAGATGTCCAACGACAAAAAGGCTTTACCAGGTCACCTATGATTTTAGCCAAACAATGGCCATTGTCCGCATACACACTCGCAGCAACTGAGCATTCCGTCTCATCATCAGATTGCGCCGATTGCTCCTGCAATGCAAACAAATTTAGTCTCCTTCTAACAGGAAAAACGAAAAACACCAAAAAATCGAAAAACATCTCCGCTATCTCTCCACAGTCAGTATTTACCTCGTCGGAATCAAACTCTCGTGTCCAGTGCCTAATTTGTCTAATAACCTAAATTCAGAAATTTGATGAATCGGTATTTTCAAAATTTTTAAACGATCAAAAGAGAAAACAATAAGAACGTGATAAACCTTAGAGAGCGAGATTAAGAGTTCTCTCTCGAGTTCTTCGGTTGAAGAATTGGCGCCAATATCCTGATACAGTTCAAAATGTTTTGAGAAACTGAAAGTGATGATGAGTGCGAGAAAAAAAATGAGGTGAAGAGTTTAGTTTACGTGGAATGGACGAAGAGAGACGTCGAGCAGGTGGCAGAGGCGCAGGTGCTCCGGCGAAGGACTCATTCTCCGGCGATCGTTAGACGGTGAAAATTGCCGCCAGATTTACGATTTTGTACTGGAATTACGACACGGGTAGGGTAATAGGGTTTCGACCCGATTTGGTCAAATTGGGGGAATTCGGGTCAAGCGTTCGGGCTATTTTTTGACGGCTGTTAATAATAATTAATATGCACTGACACCTCGAAAATTTATTTTATGCCGTGTTCGACGCCCGATACGACACCGACACCTCGACGCTCCTCCGACACTCCTCCGACACGCCATGTGGCGTGTCTCAATAAAAAAAAAAAGAAAAAAAAAAAAAGGACACCGTGTCAGACACGTTTTAAGGACGTGTCCGACCTGCCTTGACACTTTTTGAGCTGATTTTGTAGTTTTTAATTTTTATTTATTGTTAAAATTTAACTTTCTTAAAATATATAGATAAAGATATTAGAAGAATTAAATATTAAACTTTAAAAGTTAAATAATTAAATAGCAATAATGCATAAATAATAACTTTTTTCCAATCAAACCTCACGAATAAGCCTACTATATTTCTCTTTGCCAAACAACAAGGACGGACAAAAAAAATATTTGTTCTTTCTTCGAGGCGTGGCACTAATATCCTATTTAAAGATTTTATTTGAGTATTTTATAACACTTTGTGTCATTTGATTTGTGTATACGCTTTTGTATTTAATGCTTGGAATTTATAACTTATACTTTAGTGACTATTTTATTTGAACTTGTAATAGTTGGTTACTTGGTTTTGAGTGTAAATATGTATGATTTAATTCTATATTTGAACGTAATAATATTATTTGTGCATATTATGATGATGTCTGCTATATTTTAATATAAAAAATACAGCCGTACCGCGGCCATGTCGTGTCTTGTAATTTTAAAAAAATTGTGTCGTCGTGTCCGTGCATCATAGATAAGAACTATAATTTTGTTGATTTAATTATCAAATTATTCAATTTTAGACTCCACTTTAGATTTTATCAAGAGAAATAGTGGTTTATCCGAAAACACTTAGCAGTTTAGGACTTGTTAGATACTTAGATCCATAAATTAATTGAGGTGTGAAATGAAGATAGAAGAATCATTTCAACTCTTAAGTTTAAATTGGTAAATTATGTTAAACTGATTTTTTAAAAATTGTGAAATACGGTTTATTTGAACCCAATGACATGTGGATCCGTGGCGCAATGGTAGCGCGTCTGACTCCAGATCAGAAGGTTGCGTGTTCGATTCACGTCGGGTTCAATACTCTCCCGATCCATACGGTCCAAACCTTTTTCCTCATTTCTTTTAAAACAAAAAACAACATAAATACTATTCGTTGGCATTTACACTATTTATAAGATGCATGTAAAAGATATACGAATTTTAACTCTGATTGGCTATTTTCAAAGTTCTTTTTTATAGCACTTTGTACTCCGAAATTAAACAATTTAGCACTTTACCATCTAAAACTTAAAAATAAGATTTACCCCCTGAAAACAAAATATATATATATATATCATTCTAGCACCTTGTCCCCCAGAATCTACATATAAGTAATTTGCTTCTTAGACCTAAATTAGCACTTTGCCCCTTGAAAGTTCTAAAAATATACTATGCTCTTTTCATACTCTTTACAAATTCCTAGGAATTATTGACATAGAAATCTTGAATTTTCTGAATTTCTTTCTAGATGACAAAGTGCTATATTTCTTACTAAAATTGGGCAGAAGTGCGATGTAGCGAGATAAGGCAAGGGGGAGTATTGGGGTCACCTTAAACAAGAGCTGGATCACGCTTCCCTTTCAAGGGGGTATAACATGTTACTCTAAGTTTGAGAATGAATTGTTTAGAAATGTATATAGTAAATACTAAACTTAAACTATCATTAATTATATTATAAGAAAAGAATTGAACACAAGAACAACTATCTAGCTAGACAAGATAATATTATCTTGTTAGAAAAATAGATACTAATTTATTAAAATTGAAAAAATCATTTTGAGCGATATGCATATATGAATTATTTTTTTATGATAAGTCTGTTTATGATAAGTCTTGTTTTAAACATTTTGAATGACTAGCTATTGCCTGTCAGGCAATCAAATCACGCTAGATAAACTTAATACAATAAGTAGAGGCCTAAAACACATAGAATCAAGTTACCCTAATGAAGATCGAACGTAAGACCAAGAGAAATATTTCATTGATTAAGAGGGCACCTTGTCAGCATAAACTTTTCTACTACTTTGAGCATTTTTCAGTGGATGTACAATGATACTGTCCATCCATGATTCATGTGTTTCAAAAGATGGGGTTTTTTCACAAAATTAGTCCCCTAGTTCTTCCACTTTGTCGTCCCCTAACTACGAACTGATTTGCAATTGTAGCCTTCCGGCTACTGTAGACGTCGGAGTTAATTAAAATATAATTTTTTTAAATACATGTCACACGTGCATGAGATTTTCAAGTGGCATAATCTTTTCTTCTCCCAAATTTTGTCTAGAGTCTAACATATTAAAACCCATTATCCAACTCCATTTATTCACA
Organism: Misopates orontium; assembly: GCA_946800315.1. Classification (NCBI taxonomy): domain Eukaryota; kingdom Viridiplantae; phylum Streptophyta; class Magnoliopsida; order Lamiales; family Plantaginaceae; genus Misopates; species Misopates orontium. The sequence continues at coordinate 14,242,585 of OX326953.1, read as the reverse complement.
AATACAAATCCACCCTGAAAATTGAAGAACACTTACGCTAAATTACCCAATTGATTTTGATTTCTACTGTCTTGATAGGGATTTGTGCTATTTCTGTTTGCATTCTACGTTCGTTGTTTTGAGCTCTTCATCTATGTCGTCCTCTCCATCCCACAAGTCAAGTTTAAAGTGTCATTGCAGTCAGTTCTCAAATTAGGTTTGGAGATTTATCAATTAAGGTTGATTTGTTCAAATTGATTTTTGCGAATTAGAGCTCGTCGTTTTCATTTGGACGAGAAAAAGTCTACTTCCAAGTGTTTACGAGTGTACGTATATACACTGTTGTGGTTTTTTTTTTTTTTTCTTTTTGTCTTTTGTGTTTTTAAATTTTAAAATCGTTTTCTAACCACTTAAATTTTTTCTCTCAAGTGAGAGCTAGTGTGTATGGTCCAAAATGCCCATGTTTAAGCATCATGTGCAGGTCTCAAGACATTTTCCCACAAATGTTGAAATATTCCATCGTGGGAGAACTATAATCGCAACGGGGTCGTAGTTAGAGGACGAATTTTGCAATCAAAATCATTAGAAGACGAATTCTGCAAAAGAAAAAAGTTAAGGGACTAATTTTGCGAAAAACCCTCGAAGAATAGGAAGATGACATGCATCCATTCTAACCAAAACATCGCTGCCTAACCTATTCCGCTTTAATCGACACATATCCTCCAAAGATCTGAAGGAACATTTTCTTATGTCTTATGGGCACTAATCACTAAATAACTATCAAGCACTTACATTGGCATTAACAGACAAGGTATTTACATAAACACAACTTTCTTCCTTCAACAGTGGTATTTCCATATAGTTGCTTCACATTCCTTGTACGCCATACAACTTTATTAGTTTTAGGTTATGAAAGTCCACATCTTAAATCTTTTTTCTTCATCATAATTCAAAATTAAAAATATCTAAACGATTGCAACGTTCCTTAAAAAAAGAAGCGATTCAGCACGATCTCAAGTTCTCAACTGTACAATGACACAAGATCTACAATAGTTCCATACTTCCATCAGAAAAGCACAATACAAAGTAAAGCTTTGGTACATAGTCATATCTTTATAAAGCGCACAACAAACAAGCACAGTAACCTTAAACGAAAGTTACAGGCCACAGCAGATTTGTAACAAGAAGCCGGAAAACAACCATTACCATTACCTTTTTTGTGCAGTCCCTCCAACTTTTTCCTCAATAAACGACACTGGAACGGTATACAATGCTTCCCATGGCCAAAACAAGGTCAGTATATTGAATGACATTCTTCCCCGTTCCTTCGAAATACAGCTAAGTGTGTGCAAGATGATTCTCCTACTGTTTCAAGATTCTGATTTTGAGATTGACCCAGATTTTAATTCCAATTACATTGCATAAATGAATTCTCCGCTGCTGTCAAGGTCAAGGTCAGGGTCCGAATCAAAGTCATCCATGTCATCATCCATCAAATCGAGGTTATACAGACCAACCGGAGGTATGGTGGCTTCAGAGATTATCTGCATGATGACTTCTAAACTCTGGATAGGCTGATCTGGCTCTTCAAACTGGTTGCGTTCATCCATCAGATCCACAGGAAGGTTCTTTAGAAACCACACATGGTTCCTGATTTCGGGCATCGTGATGCGCTGACCATGCATATCATAGAAGGTTTAGGTACTAAGAAACTAAAACAAATTGACATTGGATAAAGAAAGCAAGACCAATATTTACTAATTTATTAAACTCAAGCATATAACGATAGGAACATAAGAGAGACAAGGAACCTGAGACTGAAGTTGGTGTTTCTCCAATTTGTTTGAATAAGATTAAACTATGCATATGAGAAGATAAAACAATTTGTGTTCTTTAACCTTTAAGAAAGTATCTCACTTTATCCCCTAACTATACAACATCACTTTAGTGGTTTAGACCCTAGGAACAAAGCATGCCACACATGTGACGAAGTCTCACCGGAGTATTCAACGTAAATGAAACTAGGGTAAGTGATTGAAATTATCATTTCAGGAGTTTAGTGGTATATTATCAGTTTATATGGGGAAGTGAGAAATTCTTAGTAGTCGGGCCACATGTGATCCACTCTAAAATTTATATAAAGACTGACTTATTTTTGTTTTAAGCTATTCAAAAACTATTTACATGTCAACATCACTATTTAAAGTAATTTATCATGCCAACACTACAAATTAACTCAACAGATTAGATAATTTGATCAATATGCAATTTAATTTAAAAGTACAAGGCAAATATTGATCAAACTGCCAAATCAATAATTTCAAAGGTGAAAAGACTTACTTGTGCAGGGTCACCGACAAAGATCCTCGAAATTAGATGTCGACATTCTTCAGATATCTGAATATGCTCTGGAATGGAATACTGAACATTTAAGACTCTGTGAATTGTCTTTCGAAAGTCTTTGGGTGCTTCAGGATCCTCAAATGGATATGTACCGACCAGCATAACATATAACGTCACTCCACAGGACCAGACATCTGCAATCTGAAGCAGAGGATTTGCTGAGATTTCACAAAACAGTTTCATAGCAGACCAGAGGGCCATGCCCACCAAACGAAGTTGGCTTTGGGGGTAGGGTAATGACTAAAACTACCTATTCATGGAAAATATAAATACTTCATTATCAAATGGAGAATTGGAAACCTATCACAGATAAGAAAATAATGCATACCTCTTTTTTAGGGTCCTAAACTACGAGATGATTAAACATAGCATGTATGCTATTTCATCTCGATCAAAATATATAAAACAAACAGAAGTTATTAGCAGTCTATCACTCCAACCAATTCTCAAATCTTTATAAGTTCCAAGGGAAATACGATAGATTTCACAACAGAATATGTTTAACATGATACGACCAATACGAATCCACAAAGGCCTAACAGTTTCTTAGGATACCTTTATTTGTCTTGGACATTGACAAGATCAACTGTCCAATTTACTTAGTTGCATCCTAGCCCAACCAAGTAATATGCCTACTACATTACAGTGCCAGTTCTTTGTCGTGCATACCACATTTGTACCCATAGATATAGTTTTTTTTCCACAAATGGAGCTACGTTCATGTGGAAAAAAGTACATGATGTATCTTGATAGAGTCATATTCAATTAGAAGAAAGATTTTACCTCGCCATCATATTCTTTCCTTAGTAACACCTCCGGAGCAATATATGCAGGAGTTCCCACTGTTGATTTCGGTTGTGAATGCAGCAACGAAGACTGTCAAAGCAAGTGGATCAGGTAATGAATGAGATGATAAGCACAATCTAGAAATTAAGAACAGAAGTATGAGAACAGTTTGAAAGATAAGCCAAGCTGATTTAAACAGAGTAGCAACAGAACCTCATTTTATTCCCGGATGTTGAAGAGTTCGAAAAGAATATCGAATAAATTACAAAATGGTGGTGACAATGAAGACTACCTTGGAATACCCGAAATCACATATCTTTAGCCGAGGAGCTGGGCTTCCATCCAACAGTGTGTTTTCTAGCTTCAAGTCCCGATGACATACTTGCTTCATTAAGAAACATAAGGCAGGTTAATCATATTTCAATCTACAGAATAAAAATGATAAAAATTTATAAAGAAATTTCAGACATAATAGAACAATATGATACCATAGAGTGGCAGTAACTGACTCCAGATATAAGTTGTTGAAAAAAGAAACGAGCCTGCATTACAAACATATAAACATGTCAGTAAGTAACCTAGTAGCCACGCGTGTATCATACACGAGAAAATAGAAGAGCTTAAGAACCTCATCCTCATTGAAACGTCCTGCGTTGCTTATACGCTCAAATAACTCTCCCCCAGACGCATACTCCATCACAATAGCCAGATGACTTGGTGTTAGAATCACCTGAATCAAAATATGAAAAAATTACAATTCAGAAGGAGAAGTCCTCAAGTTATGCAAATGTCCGAGAGACAATAATGACAAACCTCTTTAAATCTGACAATGTTAGGGTGCCGTAGAGACCTGTGGTTGATAATTTCTCTCTGAACATTTTCATCTATCTGCAATAAATATTATCAGAGAAGTTATTGTGTGTCATTGATGAAGCCCTTTTGAAAGTATTTACCCACTCTCCCGCTCCCAGTCCATAGCCTATCCCCTGATCCACCACCCCCCAAACTATGCCCCCAATAAACAACATAAAATTCCCCAGCAGGTCAAGGAAGGAAAAAGTAATCATGACATTGTATCAGGAGTACAGTGAGTGAAATTAAACGACTCTATTTTTGAATGGTAGGAGTATGCAGCAAAATCTTGAAGTATAAAATATATGGACATTATACATTCAAAATCGTAAGTCATAACACATTAGAAGCACGAAATCGGCTGAATGGTTGCATAAAAGGGCTATGAGTCATAACAGTCAATGACCAGCTACCGATAACAGAACACCTCCCATAACATTCATATCATCACATATGCCATGAGAAAAAGAAAGCAGAAGTAGTAACAGTGTAAGAACCTGCATAGAATTACAAAAATTTTACATTTATGGTATTTTTCACACACTCTCATCTTACCCCTCCCATAACAAGATATGTTGCACCTGAACCATAACAAGTCCCATCCTCTTTCTTTTTCTTTTCTCTGATAGCAAAAGCATAAAAACGTAATTCAATAACGAAATTAAAACTGAACTAAATTCCAATCCACTAGCCTTACGAAAATCAGAACTTTCATCGTACTTACAATGATCTGAAAGAAGACAGATAAGTTACGGAGGCAGCTAAATTAGTTTTGAGAAAGAAATCATCAAATGGCCAAACAAAGCCCGGATCTAAACTAGTGAGAAGCAGTGATACAACAGACTCACCTAAAACGAATTTAATGAAGTTAACAGACTTAATTAATTACAACCCCAAACTTAAGCAGCTCCAAAATCCATCAAAATGCTCAAACAGCAACATCTTTACCCAAAATGGAAAAAAGCTACACTTCCATTAAAACCAAACTTAAAGCAGTCAGAATCATCAATATACTCCAAACAGGGCAAAATCATCATTCCTTATTTGCACCAACAACAACAACCACATCCTAAAAACTCAATCATCTCATACTCAAAAACAAACAACAACAACAAATCACAATAAATTACACAAACCTTGTCCCCTCGCTCAATATACTTGACCGCAACAAGCTCCTTCGTCTGCTTATCCCTCATCAATCGGGCCACGCCAAAATTACCCGACCCGATATCGCGAACCAAATCGTACCGATCACTGTCGTGCATGATCGGCATGTCCATAGCCGGACCAACTGTCATCGCCGATCGATCCATTTCAACCTAATTAATCAACACTAGTACAAAATCAAAACCCTAAAAAGAGCTCAAACTCAGTTCGTTCACATCAATCGGTCAGATAAACGACGGCGTACGGTCACCGGCGACGGAAGAGAAGATCGGCGAGTTGAAATGACGATTTTGCCCTCGTGAGGCGGTTGTTTATGCGATCTTTTTAGCTTTGTTAGATATTTTGTGATTCTGAGGTCATCGATGGGAACAATACAAACTTTATCGGTTTTTTCTTTTATATAGCAGTGAAGGTGAAGAAGAAAGTTAAAGCTGGTCGGCACGGTGTCGTTTTGGGGGGGTGGCGTTGACTGCGACGCGTTCAGCCTATCACGGTGCTCCTCGCGAGGCGATTGGATGAATATCTTGGCGTCTACTTAATTGGAGGATATTTTAGACTTTTTGATTTATATGGGAACTTGCGGGATGTGGACTTCTTCGTGTGATATTTTGGGTGTGTAATGACGAATGTACCCCTAAATTGGATAAACATTGGCGTTTCTTCAAACGATTAGGTGATCAGTGTCCCTAGTTTTATTATTATATTTTTTCTCTGAAATTGTTATATGGTGGGCTTATCTGTCACGCTTAGGTTAAATAAAATTTATATAAATTTTTATCAGATTTAGTTATATTGGTTGTTTTCAATGGTCTTTATATTGGCTCAGTTGATTTTTGTATTTGAAAGGTACGATTGAACCTTAGAATTCGACACGTCATATGAAATATATGCACTATATACGAGAATATATTAGTCTAATAGCATACAGTATAAAGTATAAACATACATTGCTAGATATTTGTCAATTTCTATGGTATAGTGGTCCATTTTTTTATATACTAAAGTCGGCATTATGTTTTTGGACTTAGATTAAAAAATTATATTTTTCGCCGACCAGTTCCGATTCAAGATACGATCTAGCTAAGCAAACTACATGACCAAGCACATTGTAATATGCCTTGATTAGTCTTAAAATGTAGTTCGTATTAGCAAATGTGTTCATGGTGATTATATGCAAAATTACAAATTACAGAACTGGAGAATTAAATATTTTACCATATGTTACTCAAATATGGACTTAACATTATTGTAGCAAAAAAAATGTCTCACAAAGATTTGATGCTAAATTATGCGAAGTATCAGAGTTTTAAATTATTTATTAACTAACAACTCAATCATACAGTATATTTAAATCTAACCTCACAAGGGGCCAATTAAGAGGATAAAATTGTTAAAAGAAGTTAGTTGGTTGAGAATCTTGAGATAATTGCTGTGCCTTGAGAGTTGAGACGCGAAGGAACGGTGGGCTCAGCCATGAATGTCCAAGCTGTTCCAACACCAATATGCTAAGTAGTCTACTTATCTAATTATTACATACCAGAAACAGTTAAACGCGATATCCGCGCATCTATAATTTATTTTAGTATACACGATTGTTTACATTTTGTAGCAATTAAATATATAAACCATACAACATGAATCAACCATTTTAATAGTTTTTTTGCATATACACATATAACATAGCGACGAATTAGTAGAAATCTTCAATATATACTCCATACGTGAAATTACTTAATTGAAGTGATACGAATAATATATAGTTCTTTTTGTAGGATATGTATGCCACATAAAGCTCTAATATGTTAATTTTCATATTAATAATATTACATTATAGAATACTCCTGTTAGGTTAAATATTTTAAGGGAAAAATGCATACTACCGGAATTAGGAAAAAGCTTTCAGCACCTTTGTAAAATATATTTTCCTATGCGTAATCCAATTTTTTCTAATACAACTAAAAGTACCAAGAGATCTCTGTCGTACAAATGATGTATTCTATATATAAGGTCTAGCTAAAACACAAATATGAGAGAAATTATGGAAAAGCTTAATATATAGAAATTTAAGTGGGGATAAATAATGCGGTTATTATAGTGCAATTTAGATTTTAGAGTTAAATTTAGAAATCAACTATTTAATATTATAATTTAACTAAACTTGTAAGGTTAAAGTTAGAAATCAAAACTTTGGTATACTAATGTGTCCATTTATATATTAGTATAGATGAATATTCAGTTCCTTCGGATATAATGTGTAAATATTAAGCTTAATTTCATAATAAAAATATTAACGAGTTTTCATGAAATCTTATAATTTATAGTAATATATAATAATATAAAGGAAGAGGTGTTTGTGATACTAAACTTGTGATTTATAAGTTTAACCTTATAATTATGTTCTACTATAGTATCTTATTATTAATTTTTTAATTTAATCCTACAATTTAAGTTAGATGATATTAATTATACCATTTATTAAGAATGATAATTTAATTTTGAATGTTTTTCATGCGAGTGCATATATTCCAATAGCGTGTTGAACATAAACCCCATCCACAGTTCAACCATACGCTTAATCATATTAGGGGTGTTATGTTCCATTTGGTGTGTCATTAAGGTAAGAAATTTGATTATCAACACTTCCAAATCTAAATCTCAATCTTCGTCCACTAACAAACTAGAGATTAGTGCTCATCTCTGTGTCCAAGGCTGTCATGAAAGCAGCAATCGACCAAATATTATAATACACAAATCTCTATAAAGTTTTTGGAGTAATTTAACTTTTTTTACAACTATGGCCAAATTAGAAAAAAAATATAGTGTAAAACACTAAAAACATTTAGCTTTAATTTTAAACAACACAAAACATGAGATCTACCATCCTTGTCAGTGGCTCATTCCCAATACTTCTTACATGGTCAAACCTTGACCAACTGCTACCAAGTTTCTCTTGAAATCTCGTTCATCCTTCTACGGTTTTTCAAAATAGTCGCCTTCTGTGGGTCGATGTGTCTCACTATTGAACCGACTCATGTCTAAACCTTTAGAATCTGAAGACGCCATTGCCACCCACATTTTCTTAGAGAAAACCAGGCAAATTATATGAGAAAAAAATTAGGCTACATGTTACGTACATGACTGTGGAATGGTGCTTCAGAAGGGCAACAAACAGTCCACGAGAAATGTGATACAAATCTTTGTCACAAGAGATAAATTAGTAATATCAAGCTCATAGTTAGGGACGCGTTCCCGCAACCAACCAACATTATAGACTGTAATCGTCTAACTATTGGACTTTGAGCACACTAAACTCAATTCTTGGACTACCACTTCTGCCGAAAGGCCCCCAAATTTTATTGTCTCGCTAGCTAGAGATTCTAAGTGAACACACCCTAAGTAGGTTGTACTACAAGTGTATAAAACCTGAGGCGGATTATCTGCTCTTCATTTGCTCACCTTTTTGCGTTTGCTTGTAGTTAAGTTTATTATGTTTTGCTCCAAATACAAAGACACCATCTTAAATCACTCATTTCAATTGGCAACATCAAGATGTTAACGATCAATGACACAAACACTCGTTACGTGGGATGACTATATTACAAAACTATTGTTTGAGATTAACTTATATAGATGTTGTGATAATACTTCTTTTATGTGTATTAGAATCATACCAAATAACTAATTTCACGACTAATGGAATATTGTAAGATTTAAATGCACCATTCAGGCAAGAATCAATCAAATCAAAGGTATCAATATGTCTTTGTCCAAAGAAAAAAGTAAAAAGGATTTCTCAAACTCAAACCTTATTATTTGTAAAGGAGGGCTTTTGCAAATTGCCATCAGTTAGATGCCGAATAAAAAGGAAATGGAGGCCCAAATCTTGGTTTTGGTCCAGGTTCTTTGATTCGGGAAAAAGCAAAGCCTGCTTTGCTTTTGGGTCACGTGACTCAGGTGACGTTAAATTGAAAGTAGACCTAAGGGTATGTTCGGTAGGAAGTCGAAATATTGTCTTAATATTGTGTTTTTATCTCAATGAAGGTAGAAAATTATAACTTGTTTTAGGGTAACAAAAAAACAGTACTTTCGTCTAACAACTCTGTAAATTTTATATTTTGTGGGCCAGCAGCACACTTTTTATTACTAATTGATATTAGGTAAGGCTATAAGTCTTTAATACTCAACTATAACTTTAATAACTGAAAATAATAAATCCATGTCATTTAAACCCTAACAAAAACGTATATGTATAGTTAAAAATGCAGGTTTTAACAATTACCGTGTTCTGGCCTGTGTATAAGAATTTCCCTAAAATGTTATTAGGTACTCCAACCAAAATAATTAATAGATTACTAAAACTACTCATTCGCCCCTCCGAAAATAATGTTAAAAGCACAAAATTAATAATTGCAAAACATTAACAGTCGTTTCCACATACTTTTATTTCAGTGCACCAGTCAAAACTACACAATTATTTCCCAAGTAATTTTAGAAAAAATTACTTCATTTGATAACTGAGCATAGCTTAGATAATAGATACAGCTCATCAATTAAGTACCATAATGGAGCAAAAAAAGAAAATTAAGTACCACAATGTCTAATGTAATGAAACACCCAATATTAATTGCCATTTATTTCCATAAATGTGCTAAACTCCAAAATTTCCCATAACAGTTACATACCCAATAAATAAATTTTATTACTCCTTTTAACACTAGAACATCCAAAATGATAAAACCCAATAGCAATTCAGTCTCACTTTCACACTAAAATCCCCAAAATACCCCTCCCTTCATACATAACCCCAAAAGCTCAAAAATTAAAAACTCAAACACACCAACAAACACAAACATTGCCGAAAACGGCAGCTAACTGCACGAACCGCAGGAAAAAATGGTAACCGACTCTGAGCTGATCGAACGGCTGAGAGAAATCCTGAGCTCGTCGGACCTCAACACGACGACCACCGCCATCGTGCGCCGCCGCCTCGAGGAGGATTTCGCCGTCGATTTGTCCGATAAGAAGGCTTTTATCAGAGAACAGGTCGATGTTTACATGCAGAGCCAATTCGAAAATGCGGCTGATAATGAAGATGAAGAAGAAGAAGAAGCTGATGGTGAAGATGTGAAAGAGGAGGAGGTAGAAGAAGAGGAGGAGGAGGAGGAAGAAGAAGAAGAAGAATCAACTGCCGCCTCTGATAAAAAGTCCTCTTCTAAAAAAAGGTTGATCTTTTGCTTTTGGAGTATTATGTATTTTGATTTGTGTTGGTTTGAGTTTGTTTCGTGTTGATTAATTGTGAATTTGTTGAGTTTTGTGTTACGATTTTTGGCTCAATTGGTGAAATTTGGTATGTTGCATGCAGTAAAATGTGCCTAATTTTGAGTTTGGAGCACGGAGTTCTTCATCTGATTAGTTTGAGTTTACTGTTAGGTGGTACACTTTCGGTTGCATTTCGTTTTGTTTTGTATCCCTGAGTTCACACTATGTTAGGTCCTTATCTCGATTGACTGTGCCTGAGATAGCATTGTGGTTGGTGTCATGTGGGCTCTATCGAAGTATAGTGGTTGTTGGTGAACTCCACTCTAAAGGTCTAATTGACGGTAATTCAGGTGAAAGTTTACGAATTGATTTGCTTTTAGTTGCTTTACTAGGTATTTTAAGTAGATAATTGTTTTTCTGAGGAACGCCCTCTTTGCTTATGGTGTGTGTGTGTGTGCTTGTTTGACTGCGTTGAGGGATTACAAATTGGTTCGGATGCCTGAAAATGCCATTTGCGGCTGTAGGCATTTTAGTTATAGGCGAAAGTAGGAAAATCTCTGCTAGTTTGGCAAGTGAAATAAAGAGTAGCTTTACCCTGCTCAGATTATGTGATAAAGAAAGAGTTGGAAAATGCTAATGATTTGGAAATCCATTGTGGAGAAGCAAAATTGAACATAATAGATTTCGGCTGAATACTGGAAATTGTCTTAAAGCAGACTGTATGGTGCCACAGCTATGTTTCAACATATATAGGTAGCAATCTCTTGCGTGCATCCGATGTCTGCATCATTTAAGCTTTTCAAAAACAGAATGCACCAGTTGTTGGTTCATGATAAGTTCTGAAAAGAGTATGTGAAGTTCTTTTACTCTGGCAGATATTCTAGCGAATATATAATTGACCCCGGAATTACTTCTTTGATCTAAATATTAATGGGATGGGAATTTCTTTTCTGAAAAGAATTTCTTGCTACACGGACAGCTTAATTAATGAACAGTTGAATAATAAGAATACGACACTGGGTATGTACTTCAAAAAGCAATTTTACTTGAATTATATATACAGCTCACTGATGATTTACTAATGAGGAAAACTAAAGGTTTGCGATGTACGTCATTTTCTCATCTGAGCCCCTTACCTTTCCTTCTTCAAAGACGACCGACCTCTCTTTCACCACCCATTCTGTTCAAATGCAACATGTCTGCTTCACGTCATTTCATGATCATTATGCATTACTTTTCATATCAAATCTTATAATAATCCCTCTTTTGGATCTAGAAAGAAGGAGGTCAAGAAAAGAGGTGGCGGCTTTACCAAAGTATGCAGCCTTTCTCCAGAACTTCAGAAATTTACAGGAGTTCCTGAATTGGCTCGGACTGAGGTATTTGCAAATTGAAACTAATCATAAGTAATCATGTAATCTGTTTGAGAGTATAATGTAACAAATTTCATTTATACTAGGTAGTGAAGCAACTCTGGAACTATATTAAAGAGAATAATTTGCAAGACCCGTCAGATAAGCGAAATATCATCTGTGATGAGCCATTACGGACACTTTTTGCTGTTGAAACCATCAATATGTTCCAAATGAACAAGGCCCTGGCAAAACACATATGGCCCTTGGATTCTGATGGTGGTATGGCTTCTCGCATCTGATTTCCTTTAATATAAACTTGTCTTAAACAGTTCTACCTGCCTATCACTTTCCTTGTATCTGACAGTTTCAGTTTGTATCTTTAAGGAATAAGTTCTTGATTATAATTCTTTTATAATCTGTTGCATGCTATTGCGTGTTACCGGTGAATTATATTATCATGACCAGAGAAAGACATTCAAGAAAAGGAGATGATGATCTTATAAAGAACTACAGCTGCCTTGTTAAGCTGAATGAAACCTTTTCATATTTTCTTTTTTTTTGCTATATATATATATATATATATATATATATATATATATTTTACAAAATAGAAGAATAATACGTGAGATTTGCGGTCAAAGGGTATCGATGATTTGTTATTTTTTCAAAACTGATAATATTATAACTCCCACCCACTCTACAGATGAAAAGGAACATTTGGTTTATGCTTATCTTTGAGATGGTATAACCCGCTAGACTTAAAAAACCTTGAATAAAAGTAGATGTGGTTGCAAAAGGGAGGCATCTGTTTGTTGATGAGGCGATTGGCTTCAGATAGATAAGATAGGAAACTTAATATAGCGTCTGAATATCCTCCGTGATTATCTGTTGATTTGTTCTGGAACTGTCATTAATATTGGCTATTGAATTACCAATTATCTTAGAAAGAGACTGCTGTTTACAATTTCGTAAATGTAAGGTGGGTTGATTGTGTATTGGGTTCATATGTTTTGTACACGTGAGACCAAATATAAAACACTTATCAAAATCCTATAATGCAAAACTCGTTGTTTTGTTGCTAGCCATCCTCGTTGACTTCATTAATGCGAACTATGGATTAGTTTCTATCTTTTAGCTGTTTTCTTTGGACAAAACGTTCTTTGGTTTAATGAATTTCTTCTGAATCAAGCAGCATCGGTCAGTTCTGCACCAAAAGAGAAACAGCGGAAGCAAGATAAAGATGAAGGTGGGTATTATACTTTGAAGCTCTTATTATTTTCTTCCTAATATATTAAACTACTTGTCTCTCTTCAGGATGATTGCATTTACTTAATTAGTCCTGCAGTTTTTCATTATGTTTCTGAACTCTTTGTGAAAAATATCGTACTTCCATTTCTGTCTATTCAGATCAAGATGAGCCCAAGAGAAAAGAGAAGCGGCAGAAAAGTGGAAATTCTACATTTCTCGCTCCTGTTAAACTTTCCGATGCGCTAGTGAAGTTCCTTGGCACAGAAGAAAGTGCACTACCTCGGTCTCATGTTATCAAAAGGATCTGGGATTACATCAAGCAAAACAACTTGCAGGTATGTGATTACAAGAGAACTGCATAGTTAACTTTAATTCCTATCTTCTTATACTGTTGTGCAGCATATCCTTAATTTTCATCTTACATGTCACTGGGGGGTCTATTTGTGTTGGAGAATCACTTGTGCAATGTGAAATCATAGAATGCACTATAACAAATTTAAAGTCCTTCCATTCCTCTAGGTAGTATCACATGGTGAGTGCAGGAAAATAAGGGCATATATGTCATTCCAACACATCAGAATGCACCTTCCTCGATTCCTCCCACTTATATCTATCCTACACGCCACCATCACAAACACTAATTTACCACATGTAGAAGTAAAACCTATTTCTTGTATGGAGAGCAAAATAATATCTTTTTTGTTCCCCTAATACAGTCGTCTTGAAAATTATTGAAATGATTGTCTTCTTTCTTCAAGAATAACTAGCAGATACCGTTGTTGAATGGTGAAAACCCTGTGTTATTCTTCATTGACCAGTGGCCCCTCTGTATAATATATTTTAGAATTTGCTGTGAGATATTAATCAAAGTAATAACCCACTATTTCTCTGGGCCTACATTTGCTCAAGCTAAGGGTAGGATCGGTTAAAAATGTACTCATTTTATATATAGAGAGTAATATCCTTATATTCAAGTTCTTCACTTTGGATTAAAAAAAAAGTTTTTCTATTTTAGCCCAATAAAAACGAAGATACTACAACAACTATTTACATTTCAAAATACTTTAAGGAATTTCAATAATAGAAATAATTAACAGGATAAACCATACAAGTTATTCATCAAGTATCGGGTATCTTATCTTACAACTTATAGATTGCGCATAAGGCCTATGCTAACAAATATTGTATAATACATCTTCCAAGTTCCAACTAGGAACAGCAAATGTGTGGTTTTGGCGTTTTTACTCGATATTGTCATTTTGTTTACGTTTGAACTGTAAAGCTCACACATAATCTTTTCTTGAAGGACCCATCGGACAAAAGGCAAATATTATGCGACGATAAACTGAAAGAACTTTTCGATGTTGACACCTTCCATGGATTCTCAGTTGCCAAACACTTGGCTGCTCATTTCATAAAGGCGGAACAATGAGTTGATCACAAGGTGTTTCCTGTAAGCCCCCCATATCAAGGGAAATTTTGTATTGTGTTAACAGAAAATCTGTCTTAGGTTGTCCTCTCATGTCTACGATGAAAGCTTACAAGGAGAAATTATACAATATAAAGGGGACACTAAATTATCACTTCAGTTTCTGACTCGGCATCCTGTAACTTTTCCCCTACTAATTCAAACTACTGAAAATTGTGAATATGATTTATACCTGAATGATTTTAACTGCCATTTTCTGCATTCTTTCGTTGAGAAGAAGAAAGCTTCATAATATCAAAATATGGAGATTGTTGCAATTTCTGAGTTGTTGTCATGGATCATCAGGAGAAACAACTTTTGGTTGGCGATTTTATGTTCAGTTTTCTTGTCAGTCAATAGTGTTGAGTTAATCACCATCCACAATTAGCTTTATCAGTTACTCTTTCTCTGGTTTCATTCATTAATGAGAAGCTTCCAGTTTGTTTTGTGAGAAAATCAGGACTTCTACTAAAGAACCTCTCATGACATTCGAAAAATATTAGGACGGTCTAAAACGGTCATCCTTAGGTTGTTTTTGAATACTGGCATCCCTCGTGGTTGGTTGTGGTCTTTTGCGTAAAAATTCGAAAGATCATAATTTTCTGATTACTATAGATATGAATTGCCTGATTTATTGTGCTATTCATCTAACTTGTATATTTCTTTTGCTCTGTAATAGCTGCCATCTTACATTTTCCTGAATTGTTACACTTCTAGAGTTTCTTAACCTGCTTCATATGTGTGATACATGCAATTATTCTTGTCAGATTGTTTTAGGATCCATTTAATGGAGTAATTCGATATAATAGTTGATCTTATGTTTGAAACAGGGTAAAAAGCATCAAAGCTTCCATCTGTACCCCGTTTTATATATTGTCACCTAATGTGTAGAAAGTTGCAATTAATACCATAACCGTTTGAAAATTGTGTGAGTTTTCCCTGATGCCAGATGTAATAAATGAAAATACTAAAATGTCTTCAAATTGATCGATTGATCAACGACTTAGGTGCAGTTTGCATATTTTTCAATAGGTTAGTAACCTTTTGAAAATTGTGCGAATTTTCCCTGACGCCAGATGTAATATACGAAAATACTAAAATGTGTTCAAATTGAACGATTGATCAGCGACTCAGGACAGTTTGCATTTTTTTCAGTAGGTTAGGATGTTGTAACTTTTTAAATTTTACTGGAAAACTTGTGAAATATTGTATAAGTTTGGGGTTTGATGCTTTTTACCCTTAAAAGAAGAATAGTTGACACATACATGATACAACGAAATTCACATTTTAAAAATAAAAAAATTACGCTGGTGTTCCTATGTTCATAGAAGACAATGTTTTACGAAACTGGTGGCCACATTGAAATATTAGATTTTCTTTTCATTTTACATTTTGAAAAAAGTTTATTTAACTAAATCAATTTAAAGACACAAGAATGTTTCCCAGCAATTTGTTTTTAGCCATTCCTTTTTCACATGACCGATGGTTTTTTCTTTTCGTAACTTAGGAGTCTCTTTGTTGTAGTAGCGAACATACTTTACGTTGGTTTAATTTAATAAACTATAATTGATATTTCCTATATTCATTAGCAACATTTCTGTTTTGACTAGGTCGAAACGAAACCCAGAAGTAATTTTTAATTTCATTATAACTATAACTTTTACAAAGTTTCTGAAACATGTCGAAAAACTCCCGCAAAATTATGAAAAGTTTCTATATTTAGATTGTTTTACTAATGCTGACTGGTTTTTGACAAATATCAAGAAGTCACTCGGAGATGGGAAAAGCACAAGTTTTTGGACTGACCATTGGATTGGTAACGAGAACCTCCAAAGACAAATTCCCGCGGTTGTATCTTATCTCAGAAAATAAAAGTGCGAAGATAGCTGATGTTAGATCCTTCGAAAATGGGGAGTGGCAATGGAGGTGGCGGTGGAGACGTGAGATGTTTGATTGGGAAGTCCCAATTTTTAACCACTTTCAACAGTTGTTGATTAATGTCTCTCTTGATGTTAATAAACCAGACTCTTGGTCCTGGAGTGCTGAACCAAGTGGGTTGTTTTCTGTTAAGTCAGCCTATGAGTGTATCGATCGCGCTTTGGGAGAGCAGAATGTTAACCCGGCTCAACAAACAATGCTTAAGTCATTCTGGGATACCTCGGCGCCATTTAATATGCAATGTTTTTCCTGGAAAGCTTTGTTAAACAAGATTCCTTCGAAGAGGAGTCCTTGATGCTAATTCGGACCAGCTGTATATCTCTTGCGGACTCTCTAATGAAAGTGTCTCCCACATTTTCATCATTTGCCCGACGGCATACCAGATCTGGATGGAAGTTATTAATTGGCTTGGCATTTCAGCAGGTTTTCACCATAATTTAGGCGTTCATCTTCAGCACTTTCAAGGGCTAGTTCATCCTGGTATTGACAAAAAGAAATGGGGTTGCCTATGGTTTATTATCATTTGGTGTATTTGGCGCAGGCGAAACATGGTGATCTTCGGCAGTGGTGATGGGGAAAACATCAATTGCCTCGAACTGAATAAAATTAAGTATTGGATGTGGCTTAAAGGGAATTTTTCAGGATTTTTGTTTTTCCTTTTGGGATTGGTGTTCTTCACCATCCTCATGTATTGATAGCTGAGTTCCTTTTTGTGGAATTGTACTTCTTGTACCTTTCCCCATGAATAAAACTTTTGCTTATCAAAAAAAAAAAAAAAAAAAAAAAACAGTGTTGCGGTGATTTTCGAGAAAATTTATGGAAATTTTGATCCATGGATG
Source organism: Misopates orontium (assembly GCA_946800315.1). NCBI lineage: Eukaryota > Viridiplantae > Streptophyta > Magnoliopsida > Lamiales > Plantaginaceae > Misopates > Misopates orontium. Next base: position 14,225,291 of record OX326953.1, on the reverse strand, counting down.
GAATTTTGTATGCGATAAAATAACGCATGCGCTACTTATTTTGCGATAAAACGTATGCGATAAAATAATGCAGGCGCTACTTATTTTGCATCACCAATGCGATAAAATAATGCATGCATTACTTATGCGATAAAGTTACACACATAAGAAGCAAGGAAGTAATTGCATCACAAATGCGACAATATGATATGTGTTTCTAACAAACAATTTATTAATTAACCAAAAACCAAGATATGTTGCCTTCTCTGCAAAAGAAATCACCCGGTATGAAGAAATTATTTCGTCAATAGTATTGAAAGGAAAGATGCGCGTGAATTCGCTGAAGCATTCCGCAATTGGTTTGCCCAATTAAACTTTTTACAAGTTTGAGATACATTTTAACTTGCCAAATATATGCAAATCTAGTGATGAGTTTATGAAATGCTCCAAAAACATTGTGAAAAATAGTAATTCTGAAAAACTTAGAGATTATCTTTTAGTTGTATTTCTATTGGCTAAAAGTAAAATAAAAAACGTTTCGGACTTTGATGAAAACATTTTGAAAACTTCAATATATAACTCTCACTGCTAGGTTTTCTTTCTTCTCGCCAATGGCTTAACGATCCAGTGAATCTCACAAAAAACTGAGAGATTATCAAGGAGAAGATTGGCTGTCCAACGACTTTTGAATTTTTTCGCGTTAAAAAAGCCTTGACCGCGACACTGTCGCATTTAACCAGATCTCAGTTTTGGATTTCAAGTTGTACTAATATTTAGAAACTAAATGAAGGATATGATAATGAACAAGAACGTAACAGAGTAATTCTTTTATACACTCACACATATATAAAATTAGTTAGACGACAATACAAAGATGAATTCTCACAATTATTCAAACTTTCCGAATAATAGATCTTCTAAGCTATGAATTTCATACGTCTGAAGAAGAGTGCTCAATCGCCATTATATTAGAAATAAGAATGAAAGCGAAGTAATAGAGGAAATTGATGGGGGTTAGGGTGGTGTTAAGGGAGGGGAGAGGTGAATATATACTGAATGTAGCCAGATATGAATTTGAAATTTTCTTTGTTCGGATGTAATATAGCATGGGTCAAAGTTTCGTTTTCAATACAGTGCGCTAGATATTAGAAACTTTTCGCAATATTTTGAGATCTTCTTAAAATGTTTTGGTAAATTCATAAATTTTTTTTGTTGGGATAGACGTAGAAAATATGGAAACTTTATAATTCTTTTTGAGGAAACGTTTAGAAACTTTAATCCAATCAAAAATGTCGGATTTAGATACAATTGAAAGTTAGATTAATAGATTAGAACATATTAACATATATAAGAGTTGGTTGATGAGATTTCATATGTTAGAAGAAGAGTGCTCAACAGCCATTATCATACGAAAAAGAAAGAAAGGCTTTTTCACATTAAACCAGAATCCACATTTTACCTTTCAAAGTTTATTGATACTTATAAGCAAAATGACGAATATAAGATTAAACAAAAAAGAAAGCAATTTCGGAAAATGTATACACATATATAAATTATATACCAAGAGAAAAAACGAGTTCTCATGATAGCTCTAATCTATGAATGTGAAGGCAACACTATGGTCCCCAAATTTCTTTTGAATCGAAAACATAAAATCAAAAAAGTCAAAGAATAAATTTTGAAGGAATAATAGATAATGTCATTTAGTGTATAATACCCTAAGTTCTCATCTAAAGGTATGCAAATTGCAAAGACACATTGAAGATGCCGGCAAAAATAAGTAACCATAAGAATGTAAACGGAAATATAAAACTGTATTTTGAAATCCACACTTGTGAAATGTACTTCTTAAGAAAATGTCTCCTTCAAAATTTCCAGGAGGAACAAGAAACCCAAAAAGTCTAGTTCCTACCACCCCTACACCACCCCCCACCCCCCCCCACACACACACACCCCTCCTCTCTCTCTTTTTCCCTCCATCTTTGTTTCCTTTGTACGCTACTCCCCGACCTAGAAACTCTGCAAGAACATAAATAACATAAGTTAGAAGTTGAATACTCAATTAAATAAGAAAAAGTAGTTGTCAAGAGTACAATGCACATGCAGCCAAGCACAAATGTAAAGCGCATTGTGCAATGTGTATCACTAGCACATCTTTAATTATAACAGTACTCATTCATTAGAAACAATACAATTTCTTCATAGTGTTATAGTAAATTAAACTGCGCTCAAACAAAGAAACAAGTGAGTAAAACTAAACTATGCTCAAACAAAGAAACTATTAGGTTGCGAAAAAGAAAGCTAAAAATTATCATATGTAAATAAACTTACTTTAGCACGAGCACTGCTTCAAACAAAAAGGCGCAAAAACTACACGATAAATAGCTCATTTTATCCAAATACAACGTGCAAGGCCAGTGCAGGCATTTTGTTACTCGTAGATTATGATAACTAAAAATAAGCTTATATATATAGCAATGTTCAAACTCTTGTTTGATTATAGTAGAAAGAAAGAGATTATGAAATAAGCATTAACAATACACAATCTATTCTAAACTTAAGAGTCAATATTTCTTTAGTAGTAGTAGTATAACTGAATAAGGGGAATTTGTTAGACAGTAAATTATAATAGGAAGAAGTCTATGTCACACCTAAACATGCCAAAAACAGGAAGGAAAAAAAGGAGAGTCAAAAACGTTTGAATGATTACAATCGAATAAATCTGGCGATTGCACAAAGATGCTACACATACTAAATCATTTGAAAGTAAATAACTAAGTATCTTCAGTGAAGTTCAAAATTTTCCAAATCAAATCATTTGTGTTATCTAATCATAAATCTAACGTTTATAACAATTATACACTAAAGATATATACGTACCAAACCCTAAACCCGGGTACTGTTTTTGCAACCCCCTTAAACTGTTAAAGCCAATGAAGCTAACTAGGGTTTATTTAAAAGTACTAAAAAGCAAGTTAATTTACCTGATCATGATTAGTTAACTCGAGGGACCAATATTGCTCCTGCCCTCTTCACTATTATCCCTCTGTTGCACCAACTGTTGATGATGTTGAGCAACAACAACATTCTGTTGCTCCTGCTGCATCAAAAGCTCTTGCGCCTGAATTTGAAACTGTTGAGCTTGAGCATTCGAATGATAACCAGGCTGCTGTTGCACAAGCTCATAAACCCCACCCAACGCCAACGACGGCTGCATTGTCCCGGCCTGCATTTGATTAAAACCTGTGGCCGTAACAGCACCCCCTCCTCCAGCCTCATCAAACCCGCCGTTAATTAATCCAATCATTTGATCATTCTGTTGATGTTGTTGCTGTTGTTGTTGTTGCTCATAATGCCTCAGCATCTCTTGTTCCCTCGCGACGGCAGCCAATTGCTGAGCCTCAATCATTTGTTGTTGAGGCTCCTGTATCACGACCCCGCCGTGAGGGACGCCCATCATCTGCTGCTGCTGCTGCTGCTGCATATTATACGGCAGCACTTGATAACCGCCGATAGGGTGCTGCTGCATTAGCCCTGGGTGATTGATAATCGGCACCAGGGCGGAGGGGCCTATATAATTGGCTAATTCCTTTCTGGCGTTCTCCAGATCGACGTGGACTTGTTTGAGTTTGTGTTGGAGGATGGAGACTAGGCCTACGCATCCGTAGACAGGGTCGCGGAGACGGTACTCTGCCTCGTAGGCTAAGGAATTGACGGCGTCTTCTCGTTGGTTGGCGTTGAGGTCCCCTAGAATCTTGGCCACGTTGCTGGCACCGAATACTTTGTGGACGTTTGTGAATTTCTGTGGGTTCTCGGGCGGGAAGTACGGGGCGAATACGCATTCGAGGGTGCATTTTCGACGGAGACACTTGCAGGCCGCGCAGGGAGAGTTTGATGAAGACATTCTTTTTTTTTTTTTTTTTTTCCTGTTGATGAAAAATTAAAGGGATTACATGATTAATGAAGTCAATTTAGATCTGATTTTGAACAAGAATTTGTATGCACAAACACTGTGTTTGATTGACTCTGGACTCTAACAAGAATTTATATGCACATAAACTGCGTTATAACACATGCACATGCGATTGCAAAAATAAAATTAATCATTTATGGTGCCGTGTGTTAATATGAGTGTACATTTTTGCGATTAAAGAGAAGCAATTAAGCAATTAAAGAATGAGCAAATCGAAGCAAACATGGAAAGTCAATAAATCAATACTTTAAAACTTATAACATCCATTTTCGATGAGGAAAAAAGTCAGACGATGAAACATTACAAATTAATAATTAACTTTAAGTCTCGATCAAAAAAAAAAAAAATTTAACTTTAAGTACTCCAAAAATACAAAACAAAATGATTGACTGGAAATATATGGAGAACTCAGAATTAGCCGTCGAGATTTAATCGTCTCGGCTAAAACTTGAAAACAAGAAAAATGACTATATTCAATTCAAAAAATTCTAATGACCAAAAAAAAAAAAAAAAAAGGAATGTACCGATATCAAATCTTTAGGGTGAATTCAAATCTTTATGATCATCAACCAAAGCCTTATCACGAGAAAACCTACTGAAAATCACTCTCTCCACGACACTCAAGTAACCTGTAAAACAAAAAAGATTATAAATAAATAAATCAAAAACCGTAACATGATGTAAGATATATAAATCGACGAGGAAAATTTGAGAGAGATCAATGAACGTACAGATTATCGGAGAGAGAGTAGATGCTAGGGTTTCAAATAAAAACTCCTCTCGATCCGATCTTCAAATTCAGGATCACAAAACTAAACAATGAGAGAAATAAAAGTTCTCTTGTAAGTTTTTGTGAGTGTGAATAAAATGAGGCAATGTGTCAAAATATATCGGAATAAAATGGAAGAGATGTCAAGGTTATATATATAACACTATATAGTCTAATCACATCCCTCCACGTGTAACTTAGAAGAATATCGGCTGTTGGATTAGGAGATTTTGGGTTGCGATTGGGGGGATACAACTTTTTTGTTATTATGAAGGAATGATTAATATAGATATTGTGACTAATTATGAGAGTTGCCTCATTATTCCAGTACATATCGAGTATGATTTGTGAGCCCTCTTGTGAAATTGCCCTTTTTTACTTGAAGGGTCTTAGAGTTTCAACTATTTGCATATTCTAGGGCTTTTGTGACTTTTGTGAAGTTTGTTTTAAGTAAAATTGAGTAGAAAATGTTAAATGGGTCTTTCAAAGCATTTGTGGAGCTATTAGTAATTGAACGTTAGGTTCAAAATTGTAGCTGGTGATTAACTGAAGAAAACTTAGTTGCGTTTAGTTAAATCGTGATCGCGCGAGGTAGTTACAACCGAATCGAGCTTGCAGTAGTCGTTAAACAAAATTTACCTCTCATGCATGCACATGCACATGTACGTGTCGCAACCCCTAAGAAATTATTACATGCAACGATAACGTGTGGTGTGACTAAAGTATAACATTAGGATGGGCCTTTGTGCCAAAAAAGATGTGCAACGCTATGTGAAAGGGGCTTTTCTTCTTGCCCTATGCTCGCGCCCAAATAAAAATATTCGCAATGTATTGATATATAAAAAGGAAATTTGTTGATTTTGTAGATGCTACGAGCGAGATATTAACTCCGAGCTTCCAAACTCATGGTTTAATTTTTTTAAATGATATGTTATTATCTACATCAATGTTGGGATTTCAAATTTAGATACTTAGCTTTGAGATGATCGTACAAATAGTCTACTTTTCTAGCATGCGAATATAACCAATTATTTTTACTTAATTAGAAATTCACGTCGCCTTTTAGTTATTTTAATACATAATTCATCTAGGGGAATAAGAGCTTACACGTGTCACATCCACGTTAAAACAAAATCTAATAAATTTAAGTTATTTCAATAAAATTAGGAGTAATTTAAAGAAAATGAACTTAAATTGCTAACCAAGTGAAATAAAGTATTAAATTTGCAAAGTGAAAAGAACTCATACTACTTTTGCGATCACTTGAGAATTAAGGGGCTAATTTTGCAATTTTTGATACATGGTCAACTATAACTTAAAATGGTACTAGTAAGAAATAATGGACAAAAGAGATATAATCTGCATTTTGCATTTATTGCACGTTCTAGAAGTCTAAAAAGAGAATAACAAACTATTTGGTAAAAAAGTTAAGATTGATATATTATTTAGAAAAAAAAAAAAGAATAAAAAATTACGCGCGCACATCCAAATGAAAAAGTCAAAATATCCACCATCCTAATGAAGATATAGTAAAAAATCTAATTATTATGAAGTTAAGATATGGAATTATCGATAATATCTCTATGGGGAAGATCAGTCAAGCAAGAAATGAAGTTCGACGCCTACTCAAATACAAATTATTCTATTAACGGAAATTTAATTGATTAGAGCAACACCATTTTTAGTTCATTATTTTGTTGTTACACAGAACCAAAAAAATATCAAGATAATTATGTTATTTTTTATCAATGATTTTGTAAATAAAACTTGAATGGAAAGTAAATAGATTAACAAAACGTCATTTTATTTTTTGTTCAATAGGCACGTATTTGTAACCCTTTCAAATATCGATGTGTAAAGGAAAGAAACTACATGGTGTGTGAAACAATGAAAACATTTTAATATTTTTCTTGGGAACAGGGCGAAGCTTAAAAAAGTCTTTTATTAATCTTTTTCACCCTAAAGGCTCAGTTTGACTCTAGTATAAAAGAGAAAAACGAATAAAAATAAGATTATATAAGAATGCGTGTGTGAAGAATATTTTTTCATCTTAATCATCAACGTGTTTGGTATTATCTAAGTTTTGAAAGAATAGTCTTACTTGCACTTCAAGATGTATTGAACTAGTAGTCTACAAATATTCTGCCAATTTGGTTCAGATGTTCCAGATCAAATAAAATCGTTTTTTAAAGTCTATCCAAGATTGTTTCAATTTCACAAAAATTAGCATACAAGAAGCAATCAACATATTGTGAACATGAAGAAAACAAAAATCTTCAACACATGTTAATAAAAAATAATGAAATCTTTTTAAATCATATCGATATGAAAAATAAATCGTTTAAGTTTAAGAAATGATATTGAACGAATATGAAATACAAAAAATTTGGATAAGATGAGATTTGGTCTAGAAAATGTGATTATTTGGGAGGAAGAAAAGTAAATAAGATTATCCTGTAATGTGGTTTGAAGATCTCATATCTTTTAATAAATACTAAGTAATGCAACCAAAACTAGAAGAAAAGACTCTATCATTTTGATCCTCCCCTCCATTCTTATTGAAAACAAATCGAACCTAAATAATTTTTTTTTTTTTGAACAATTCGAACCTAAATAATTGACAAGTGGATATTTGAAGAATTAAGGTCTACTAAATTATAAACATACTCGACTCTTGATTGATCCTTTTTGTTTCATACTATATATATATATATATATATATATATATATATATATATATATATATATATATATATATATATATATATATCATATTATATTATATAAGAGTTTCAAAATGTAATCTATGAAAAATTGTTTTCGATATTGTAGATTTTGAAATCTTCTTGAAGAAAAGTTAATCAAAAGTAAATTTTTCTCGATCTTAGACTACTTCAAATTATTGTTTAAAACATCAATCAAGGAACTAATCATATAGCATATGATTAGTGATGGAGGTTATCCTATAATTATGAACAATTGCGACTCCTTTTGTCACTTATATTGTCTTTAATATATGTTTATTTCCTAAAAAAAAAAAACAGAATCGTATAGCATATAGTTATAATAAACTAGATTTTCTACTACACATAATTCTCACTTGATGATGTATATAATCTATCACAGTTAAATGATTATTATTATTGTAGAGTGCTGTTATAATAAACTGGTCTTTTGATATTTAACTTTGGATTGTAAAGGAGATTGCTAATAAATTTCAGTCAATTTCATTGCAAATTATTAAGAATATACGATAACTTTTGTACTTTGATTTATCAATTTTGTTACAGAAACAAAAAACATAAATTGCTGTACATTGAATATTTAATGCATGTACTATTACGAAAATTAACTCTATTTTTTCCTTACAATTCAATTGCTTCAATTCAAGATTGTCAATTTATATTAGTCCATAACTTTGAATAAAATGTTCTAAACATTTTCTCAAAAAGTACCGAATATCTTTATTTTCAAAGATATGGAAACGAGGTACGAAAGTATTTTTCATGTCCATTGCATGCCATAACTAATTTTTTAAAAATCGAAACATATCAAAAATAACACCAAGCATTACAGTTTTTATTTAATATTTGACAAAATCGGATCTACATTGAATTTGAAACTGGAACACTGTTCATGTCCACCACTATTTTGTAACTACTTAAGTAAATTATGACTATCAAAAAAAAAGTACAACACTATATCCGTCGACATTAATTACGACAAAAAGACTCAAGTTTTCTGAAATCATAATCCGCATTAAAATCACTTACATAAGTAAATTACGATGGAACCAAATTACGACTTATAAGAGATCACTTGATTTTGACTCATAGTCTCATACAAGAATTATACAGTATCTGTCGAGATTAATTATGACAAAATGATTCAGATTTTCAGCAATCATAGTAATTCGATTTAAAATCGTTTACACAAGTAAATTGACTTACAATAAATGAAAAGTACAACATCCATCGACATTAATCATGACAAAATGATTTAAATTTGCTGCAATCAGTTTCTTTAATTCATCAATCATCACTACTCAAAGAAAACTCATTTTATACAACTATTGCACGATGAAATGACACTACAACTCGATTATTCATATTTTACATGACTAGTATGAGACTCTAGGTAATTGGTGCCTACTGCCTAGATTTTTTTTAAAACATTATTACCTCGACCGTCGATTGCTTTATGTCAGCGAAGTGCAACGGCCGTATAAAATAAGTTCGGCACGACAACCACGTATTATAAGCTCGTGTTCGGACCCGGTCCAACTACCAAAGCCCATTAAGAAAAATACAGTCCTAGCCTACTGGACCAAGATATCAGCCCAAATCCTCCTAAAATCGATTAAACCTCAGCAAAAACCCTCGTTCAAAACTCATCACCCCAACCCCCAAATCAAAAATGTCGAAGTGGTGGCGCGTGGCGAAAATCGCGGCGGAGCGCCGTTCATACCACACGATTCAGGCCATCCCGAGAGAGATCTCCGGCCATCGGATCGCCGCGCGCGATCGAGCTCAGGGACGAATCCCCACCGTCGTTTTCTCACAGAGCTACGCTCAAAAAAGCCCTAGCGATCCTACTTCAATCGCCGCCTCAAGCTCAGTCTCTCGTAAACTGCTGTTGACCACTGAGCGGAAGCAGATTAAGGCGATATTGAAGCACATTGAGCTCCCGTTCTTCTGCTCCACCACTTTTCCGCTCCAGATCCGGGCCGGGTCGGGTTCGTCGACGATAATTGAGTCCAAAAAGGTTCTACCGATTAAGGCAAGTGTGTTGTTTTGTAGTAGTTGTTGTGATTTGTATTTGAGAATGTGTTGCTGCTTTTTTTGTTTTTGAGTGTTTGAAGGTTTTTGGATGTGTTTAGATACATAGGGATGAAGAGGGGAAGATAATGAATTTGGTGTTTGTGTGGGCGGAGGACGGGACGGAGCTTAAGGTGGACGTGCCGATTGTTATTAAAGGCGAGGATGTTTGCCCCGGTCTCAAGAAAGGTTGGTGTTTTGCTTCTGTTTCGTTTCGTTGGTGAATTTTATATTTTTATTAGATCATGGGTTTTGCAGTAGAGTTAGAGATATTGGTTTGTTTTAGTAGCTTGGTTTGGTCGTACTTATTGTCTTGGACGAAGTATAATTGCTCGTAGATGCAGATTGGATAAATGAACTCACTAGCTCAATTTTCAAATTATTGATGCGAGTTATTGTATCGTGAGTGCACTTTTGATGAAGGGGATAGATACATTACATTTTAAAAAGCTGTTAGACTCCTGGCAACGCATGGAAACGACATGGCTTCATTAAACAAGTAGCGGAATTAAGAGGAAACGAGATTAAAAAGTCAAACAAGAAGTGGTTTCAAGTTTAATAAAATTTGAAAGTGGTACGACATATGCATCTGTTGTCGTTTTAGGTTCCCACATGTTGAGAGGGAAGCCGCCCTATTTTTCTCATAGGGAGAATTCGTGTTCTTTGTTTGAGCAGAATCCTATAGAGTTCACAAAAGATAAATCATAGAAGTAGAATGAAGAATGGGATAAACAATATAGTTTGGTTTATGATGTTGAAAATGGTGTTGTCTTTATTGCTAAGAGCAGTTGAAACAAAGATTTGTCATGAAATGGACACTTCTGGATTGGTTTAGTATGGCTTTTGTACTTACCTTCAGATACAAATCCTGTCATTAAGTGCAGCTTCTAGGCAAAAATCGAAGTTGATCTCATCTTCGATACTGATTATGTTTATGCAGTTTCCTATTATATTTTCAGAAGATGACATTGTAGTTTCTGGAAATCTAATAGAGTTTTCCTTTTCCTCGATAAGTTTTATAGTCACTTTTGCAACTACTCTAGAACTAACAAAAAACTTAGGATAGGAGGAGTGTATTAGTATAGTTCGTTTGTTCACCATGTCATGAAGTAGATGGATCATGATTTCCTTTAAATATTTCGTTTCACTGGGAAGGGAATTATGAATATGTGATTCTGAAATTTGCCATGACTTCATCTTATGTGAAAGCAGGAGGCACTCTAAGTAGGATTCGGAATAGTTTGAAGTACCTATGCCCAGCTGAACACGTTCCTTCCAAAATCGAAGTGGATATCAGTAATCTAGATATTGGGGACCGGGTGTCCATGCACGACGTAGTGGTTCATCCAAGCTTGAAGCTTCTTAGTAAGAATGAGACAATGCCTGTTTGTAAGATTTCGCCAACATATGTAGAATATACGGAAAATGCATAGAAGGATTTTGGGATGTTTTAAATCTTTTTAACTGCATGATGTTATTCAAAGTCAGTAGCCTTCCCATGCTGATTGCTGTATGACATGCTTGATGAAGGCGGCATTTGAGTTAGTTGTTCAGACTTATCTTGTTGGTATTTTTGGTGATGTTCATGAAGTAGTCGACCCTTGTAATAAAACATGTTAAATTCTTCATGAAGCGAAGCTTGTTCCGAGCATGCTGAGGAATATAATCACGAATGGATGTTTTTTTCCCCGGAGTTGCATTTTTGCAAGTGCAGTCTCTCATATCGTTGCTATCATATTATTGCTTTTAGTATCCTGGCCCCTGTATAATATCAAAAATCATTTTTGTGTTTATAGTGAAGAATTTTCAAAATTGTTGAAATTTTGTGTTTATTATTGTAAAGAAAGATGCCACGTGGTCCCCTTTTTTTTTTTTTCGGAAGTTGATGAATGTATTATTACTTCATAATTACATTTACATGTTATTGATTGCTAATGAAGTATAATTAATTATTGAACGAGGCGTTGTTTTCCTTGGGGCAATGGCAAATGGTCAACTTGACTATCTGGTTAATCTGTTATTTCGCTTAGACGCGGGAAGTGAGGCAATCCGCAATTGAAATTATGAACGTCGTGTAGCGCCACTCTTCCAATTATAAATTTATAACTATTGCACTTATTCTTCTCTTAAATTACCCTTTTGTCCATTGAGAATTAACTGAAGTTAGAACATATGTCACCTTAAAGATACGCATAGTTGTCCCACTTTATTAGGAGCATCTGATAAAAATATTCCTGATATTTTTACATTTTATCTTGTAGTTATATATCTAACTTCATCTTATTTGGAGTACGTCATTAACCGAAAGTATTTCTAAGTTGAATTCAAAACTTTTACAATTTGAATCCAATAAAATAGAACTTTTTCAACAACAGAGAAGTTTCTACAATGCACTAAAAATAGTAAATAGAATTGACGCGTTTTTTATTTAGAAAATTTTCTATTATCAAAAAATTACGTATTTCATATAAAGTTACAACATTATCATGCAGATTAAATGATGTTTTTTATAAATTTATAGTTAAGATTAAATTTTTAAACTTTCTATTACAGTTGTTTTCTTCCCCTGCATTCTCTTCCCCCCGTTCCTGTTGGAAGGAATTTCCAAGCGTTCACATTCCTCCCGACAGGGTTTTTTTCTTCTCCTTCTCCCTTTCAAAATTCGCCATGCAAAATCACCAAATCTCCCGGCGAAGAGAAGGAGAAAATCTCTAGTTTTCAATCCCCCGCCACCGTACATTTTCATCAAAACACAACCAAAATCCGCGGTGGCCGGTTAAAATCAATCGATCAATCACAATGCGTTGGTGGCATGGCGCTTTCACATCCTCTTCTTCAACAAAACCGCAGCAGCATTCTTACGACGACAGCGTTATTCGGTACTCCGTAAAGCCCAGCTTCTTCTCCTCACGCCGTGAACGCCAATTCCACCGCGGACGGAGGCTCCGCCGCCTGTTTCGATCTCCTAGCCATTACGAGAATTCCTCCGCCACGTCCCCTTCTCCGTCGCATTCGTCCGTGTCGCCTCAGCCGCTACCGCTGCCGGAATTGCACGTCCTGCTGCGGAGCGATCCTAATTTTGTGAAATCTAGCGCGCCTAGCATTCCCCTACCCTCGCCTGGAGATGCGGTTCAAATACGAGGAGGATCGGAGGAGAAGGAACGAGAGAGAATCGAAAAGGCTTCTAATGCCGAAGCTGCAGATGGATGGGTTAAGAGGTACATAATTCATTGAAGTTGTAGATAGATATTATATACGATTTATGTGATGTTGTTATGTTGTGTTGTATTGTCATTTGTAAATTACCAGATTAACTGGCGAAGAAAGACGAAGGAATGTTGAACGTTCTGAATCTCGGTCATCTAGGAAGTCGCCGCGGAAGAAAAATGCCAAGGAAAGGTCTCAGAGAAGCTACAATATTAATATTCCAATTAGCGCTCCAACCAGCCCTTATTCGAGCCCTATTCTGAGTCCTCCTAGAAGTGATATGTTAGCGGCTCAGTCCTCGACTCCTCCTGGTGTTTTCCAAGTTTGGTCTGCACCGGAAATGCCTCATTCAGATAGAAATGTAGGCTTTGGTTTCTATTATCAATCACCTTATGACAGAAACGAATCGAGTTTGGATAATTCTCCCCTTCATAGTCCAAGAGGAAGTAATAACATGTTTGCACCTAGTCCTCCCAGGCCAGCATCTCCTGCGAATGCCAACCCATTGGCACGGTGGGAGAGTAATGCTCAGGCCACAGTACATCCTTTACCTCTTCCTCCTGGAGCGCAACCGGGTCCAATATCCCCAGTATCTGATTTCTCGGGAGGTTCCGTGCCTTCACAACGCTCTTCAGTTTCAACGCCCCCTCCGATATCCCCAGTTTCTGATTTTTCGGGAGCTTCTGGCCCTTCACAATTTCCTCAAATGTCCTCACGTGATGTATGTGAATTTCCAGGAGCTAACATCCCTTCACAGTCAGCTCCAATTTCTCCGAATGTAAGTAAACCTGACGTGGTGCCCATTAAATCTCAATGGCAAAAAGGAAAGCTCATCGGGAGAGGAACATTTGGAAGTGTATACGTAGCTTCCAACAGGTAAACGGGCTTGAATATACGTCTTTCAAGGTTTAATATGACGCGCTTTAGTAACTATGCTTTCCTGCAACAGGGAGACTGGAGCACTGTGTGCCATGAAAGAAGTTGAAATTTTACCAGATGATTCTAAATCTGCAGAGTGTATGAGACAGTTGGAGCAGGTTGTGTTATATGTTTCTCTTGCTTTGGCATTCTAGAATCCAGCATCCTTGTATTTAAATCTAAATTTAAAATGTGTTTATGAGTCTTTTAGCAAGGTCCTCGTATACTATTGATTTCGTTGTGTATTCATATAGCCTGATTTCAATTGCATTTCTTCAATATACAGGAATATTTCAATTGAAATATGCGCACAACAAAAATAGAATGCTGAAATTCGAAAATTTGGTAAATTATTCTATGCAACAGAGAGATACTATGTCATAGCGTAGGCTTTTCTTGGGCTGTATTTTTCTTTGGCCTCCTAAGTTATTTTCCTGAAGTGGACGTCTTACTTACGATGTGCAAGAATAATTTATCCTGTGTAAAATAGCCTGTCTATAAATGAAATATAAGTGTAACTCATCCAGGAAAAGACTTACTGTCATCTTCACTTTTGTTTGCACCATATTGTGTGGTAAAAACATGTGTGACTGATGACTTGATTACGGAATTTTGTTGGAAGAAAATCCTGTTTGCAGCATATACTTTCTTGGTCAGTACTATGATAAGGTTTGGATGGCTCAAGAACATTTATTCCCTTTTGAGTTTTGTGATTGACATTTTGATGTTAAGTGAACATTTATTAGTTTCTCTCTGATAGACCATCAGTGCTCATAGGATTGTCATTGCGCACGATTAGCATATTATTCTGCCTACTTTTATTATCAATAATAGGACAATGGACGTTCTTTTTTCTTGGGGTGATGGGATCTTGGACTTACTTTTACTTTTTCCCCAGGAAATTAAAGTTCTCAGCCGCCTAAAGCATCCAAATATTGTGCAGTATTATGGTAGTGAAATAGTGAGTAATTTTCCTTCTTGAGCTCATTTATGTGTAGTTCTGCATACATTCTCTTGGTATAGCCTCACTTTATTTTCATGCAGGTCGGTGACAAATTCTACATATATCTAGAATATGTCCATCCAGGTTCAATCAATAGATTTATCCAGGACCATTGTGGAGCTATTACAGAATCTGTTGTTCGTAATTTTACTCGTCATATTCTCTCTGGCTTGGCTTATTTGCACAGAAAAAAAACCATACACAGGTATTGTTTTTTATTCATTGTAGCAGCAGAATAAACCTTCCAGTATTGTATTTTAATTGAATCAAAAGATTGTAGTATTTGTTTCCAGTTTCATTCCTTATCTTAAGGTTACTCCGTGATCCAAGACTGTCCTTCGATGAGGTTTACTGTATTCTTAATGTGTCCTTGGTACTCCCATTTCCTGTCTTTAACGCATCTTGACTTAGGAGACAAATTATATTTGCCGCATGAGTCCAGGTTATTTGACATAATTGTATAGCCTTAGCTTGATATGGTCTGGGTCTGAGAGTGTTCATAAATCTGAGAATGGATTTATTTCCCCTTTGAAATTTCTTATTAGTTATTTTTTCATTAAGTTAATTAGGACTTGAAGCTATTATCCAGAGTTACTTGGTAAACTATTACTTGCTGACCTGGTTTGATGATTATCGATTTCTGTAGGGACATAAAAGGTGCTAATTTACTTGTTGATGCATATGGAGTTGTCAAACTTGCTGATTTTGGAATGGCGAAACATGTGAGTTTATGACTTCTCCAGAATTGTCTTATTTGTTTAAGCATTAATGACGAAGTAAGGGAGTACATAGGACCAAGAACCACAATGATCAGTTGCTTGAGCTGTATGAAAGGAAGTTGTATCCCTTAATCTTCTCCATAAACATGCTCTCTTCTGAGTTTCTACTTTTCCTAGACAGTAAAATTCTTCTTTCCTTTTCCTTTTACTTTCTGGAGTTTTTATTTTCTTAATTCCATTATTAAGCTGGGTTACTTAACGTCTTCCATTTAGATTCCTCCCTCATTTTGACAATTCTTTGAAAAGCAAGCTGAGTAAAAAATATATATCGTCCCACATAATTCAATCAACGTATATATAAAGAACATTTAACCAGACAAGATATGGTCAATAGCTGTGCATATAGAAAAATACATGGAAATACCTTTACTACGAAGTTCTTTCCTCCTAGCGTATGAACTTTTCAAACTCATTGGCCAACCTTGAAACTCGCGACAGGGTTCACTGTGAGTGTTCTCTAATTTGTATATGTTTGAAGGCTTACGTCTTTTGAAACGTTTATTTTCCTTCTGTAGCTAAATGGGCAAGCTGCAAATCTCTCATTGAAGGGTAGTCCATACTGGCTGGCTCCAGAGGTAGAGAGTCTTTTGTAACTTCAAGTTTGGTATCCTGGTGCCTAAATTTATTAATATCCCATAATTTCTTGCAGCTGTTGCAATCGGTTATGCAAAAGGATGCAAGTTCCGATGTTGCTTTAGCAGTTGATATCTGGAGCTTGGGCTGTACCATAATAGAAATGATGAATGGAAAGCCTCCGTGGAGTGAGTATGAAGGGGTAAGCACCATTATTGTCTCTTTTCTCGTTGTGGATTTCCGATAGTCTTGAACTGGCAGAAATTGTTGGTTGAATTAAAATGATAGCTCTTGACACTTTTCCATATTACATCTTTTGTAATCACGAAAAGTTTTAGTATGCCCCTGAGCTGATACAAAAGAATATTTACATGATTGTCGTTCTAATTCCTGCATGAATACATTACTGCAAAAAAGATAAATAAAATGTACAAAGAAATGTTTTTAAGGCCAGAAAGGTAATTCTTTCTTTTTAAAGATTTTGATTCATTTCAAAACTGTAGAATCAAAAGCATGGTTGACATATCTTATTGTTATAATCGTGCTAACCAACATTAGGCTGTCTTTGTAATTTTTGGATGTGGTAGTAAACAAGTAACTTGACCAAATATAGGGGATGTTGCTGGGAAGTTGTCTGAAAAACTAGGGATTATCATTGTAATTCACCCATTATGTATCTTAGGATGCATAGCAGTGACCACAATTATATTAGAAATATGCACTAAATTTGTTGCTGATTATTTGAGTTTTAACTTATCGGGATTTGTTGAGCTTTCATTTAATACGCTGTATATCTATTTCAGGCTGCAGCACTATTCAAGGTTTTACAGGAGAGTCCACCCATACCGGAAACTCTATCAGCCGAGGGGAAGGATTTCTTGGAATGCTGCTTCCGTAGAAATCCAGCAGACAGACCAACGGCTAGCAAGTTACTGGATCATCCATTTCTGAACTACTCACAGCAAGTTGATTCTTGCGCCGAGTCACTTAATGAGATGAGATTATCGGTAAACCACTTTAATACAAATTACATTAAGGCCGCCTTTTCTTGTCAAATTATTTAGCCAATCTTTATTCATAATTCAACAGGGAAATAGACAATCACGAAGGGAGGGGCGTAATCATAAACTCGAACAGATTCCTTCGTCATTTGACACAAAGAGCAAGAAGGGAAAACCGGGGTAACAAGTAAGAATTCCATCTTGGGTCGTCTCTGACCTTTCTTTCCTTGCATTTGTAAACTATGTACATGCAAAATCTATAATATTTACTATTGAGTGTTCTTTTTGTCTAGTGAGATTAGCCAGCAAAATCTTGGCCAAGCGCCCCGTACAACTGTGGCTCCAATTCCTTCTCCTCGTTCAACTCTTGAGGTTCTGCCTACTTTATCCCCACCAAGCTCGGGAATGGACATTATCTAGGTAGCCCATAATTCCTGCAAATTAACAAAACGGGAAGCTGATATACATGTAACAAGTGAAGTTGGTGCATATGTTTTCAAGCACAAGGTGTACCCCGATAGAGCACGAGTCATGGCTGTCTCGGCCCTTCCCTATGTGCTTGTCTAGTTAGTTTGCAGCTGAGGGTTGGTCCCGAAAGTTTTGGGTCATTGTCCGGGTCATACTTACGGAAAACTATATATCTTGTGACTAAATTCCACTGTCATTTAAAAACACTTAATAGTGGCAAAATTATCATGCTTAGACTTGGTCGCGGCAAGAATCGCTTTCCTGTAGTTTCTCTCTTTCATTGACGATGACATGTTGAGGAGGAATGTGCTTTCATTTTGGGAAGTTTCAGTGAACTAGGAACTTTAGATGTAGGCTTTATGACAGTTTAGGTTCGTGTAATTATGCGTTTTGAATGTAAATATTTCACAGGTATGCTAAATGAAAATCGAGCTGATGACAAAAAATAGGTTAATCTGACTGCTTGTGACTTGAAACTGGCGAGCTTAGAAATAGTAAACTGTGCTTTAATGTATCATATGTTTGTAAGTTGATCAAACTTTTTACAGAAAGTAGTTATTAGGTGGTGACATCTCTTACTTTTCAATAAACTGGTTAGTCGTTGTTGATTTTGATATTGATGAAAGCACTCTTAGAGTTTCATACTGAAAATCATCTATATTCTGTATCATGTTGCACCACATATGTTATAGAAATAGGTTGTGTGGTTGTGTTACTAAGAACTTAAAGACGCTAATTGATATTGTATTGACATGCATGCAGTGCGAACAAATACTGCCTGACGAATTCACACAAAAGATCTGAAGCAACCATTAGTTGGATCTAGTGTCAAAACTCCTAGTGACTAATCACATGATCCAAAGAACTAGCTAGGATTGATATATGAATCCAAATCTGATTATGCGTCATTAATATTCACTTCAATAATTTCAGATAGGCTGCTCCACATGTTCTTCTTCGAGCATATAGTAAAATCGGCATTGTATTTGGTAAGTTGGATTTCAATTGGCATTTTCTTCTTCGAGCAAAAAAAAGTGAAGTACAAACATGAAAGTAACAACCCTACCAAAGGGCAAACTTTCTAAAGCTTGTTAAAGTATTATACTTATACTACTAATTAAAAAATCATTCTACTTAAGCTGGTAATGTTAGCTCATTGAAATAATGATTTCACAAAAGGATAAATGCATTAGATTAATGCATCCTACAAGCATTAAACAACGTGTGAAAAAAATAAACTTATGCATTAGGAATAAACAGAGAAACTTACACGATCTAGCATTAATCAAATGCATAAGGTAATGAATCAAGTCGAACCCCTATTAAATCAGGATTAAACAAGTAAACTAACTTGAATACAATTAGCATTCATCAAATGCACTAAAGTAATGAATTAAGTACAATCATTTTTTAAGCACTCCAACATAAAAGTATTAAAGTAACTTCCATGTAAACTGATATGCTAGTATCTTTGTTTTTGTAATTGATTCAAAAACTAACCATATATATGGGCTTTGTAATTCAATAACAACATTTGAAGTTTGAGTTGCCCATTTCTAAGTCATTATGATTTTGAACTGCTAGCCCGAATTTGAGATTCCACCGAGCCCTAATCCATTTGTTTTTCCTAAATCATGCCTCATAGTTACTGCCCGCCCTATAATTCAAGAAATTACATTTAATCTCAACATTTAGTTGTAACACATCATCATACAATTGTTGCACTCAATAATTTTTCCTCGAATAGGAATTTTAGTCTTATATATCTTCATGTGAGAGTCGGATAGTAAATCATAACCCTATCTCCAAGTTCACAAACTAAGTCTAAAAAAAAAAGAAAAACTTTCGAAAATATTGAGATAAAATTCCTACAAATCAAGGCCCATTAGGCAACCCAATGGGCTTTATCTTTCGACCCAACCCAAAAATAAACAACCAACAGAATAAACGCACTGGGATTCTCTCTCTCCTTAGCTGTAGAAGCGTAAATTCTCCGCGCCATTTCTCTCCGCCATTGGGACTATCATCTCCAACGCTCATTTCGTTTTCAAAATCGAAGCTCGATTATCGGCAATTTAATGGCCGATTCAGATTTTAGGTTTGTCAGTATAAAATGCAAATTACATTATGTTTTGTGCATCTATATTGGTGGAACTCTGCGTTTTTATGATGAGATGTTTTGATTTGATTTGATTTGATTTGAATTAGGGTTTCAGATTTAGCCCAATCGAAGGGCGATGAGAGTTCGAGTCCGAGTTTTGCGGAGATTATCGTGATTCGTCACGGAGAAACGAAGTGGAACTCTGATGGCAGAATTCAGGTCAATCTTTTTCAACTGTGAATGTACTAAATTACAATCAAGATTATGAAGATAAGAAAATCAGTGGATTTTGATGGTGATATTATTGTTCCTATCGGTAAAATTAGTAGTTTTACCAATAATGATATCTGAAATTTTTTAGTGTAGTTGGATAAAGTTATGTAATGGATCGTATAAACGTGTTAGCAAAATGTCCTCGGAAAGATTTCAAGAGTTCTGAGATCTCTAATATTTATCCAATCGTTACACACGTCAACAATGTATTCCAATTTATTGTGTAACCTTATTGTTGTTGCAGCTCATTAGATTAACTAAGTTGAACTTTAGTTCTGTGTATACTGCTTGAGGTTAGACGTACTTGATGCCATTGCCATTATAGGATCTTCAGAGATTGGGTCCATTAGTTAACATTGTAATCATTCTTTCAGAAATTTGGGAATGCACAAACTTTGCTAAGAAATAGTTGAAAAGCAGAAATTTATTTTGGCAGCCTTGTTAAGTAATTTCTCTTTGGATCACTTGGTAAACAACAGTTTCTTCACATCTGGCTCAGAGTGGTAAATACTTATGTGTTCTTTAGGGGCACCTGGATGTGGACTTAAATGATGTGGGACGGCAGCAAGCATTTGCGGTAAGGCCTGACTTTTGCGATACTCGGTGCAGTTTTTCATTTAGGCATTCTTATCTTTTAAACTCGCTGTTATTTCCTGAAGGTGGCTGACCGGCTGTCAAGGGAGCCTAAAATCTCTGCAGTTTATTCGTCTGACTTGAAACGAGCATTTGAGACTGCCGAGATAATAGCAAAAGGCTGTGGAGTGCTTGAGGTATGAATTCACTATAAACTTAGGACCCCCTAATTGATTCTGGCTCTGGATTGTGTTGTTTATCACCTTGTCTTTTCGACTAAGTAAGTAGATGATTCAACACTTTGTTTTAAGAGCCAATCATTGACCTCGAAGAAACTTTAAAGAAGAAATTGTTGGATTTTGACAGGATGGCCATATTGTCTTCAGACAAGAGCCTATTTTCAGTTGCTCCAGTTCTCCATTTTAGCATCTGATGAAGTTTTAGCATTGACTGATCACACTAGACCAGTAGCTGGTGAATACGTATCCTACATAGGAGCAGATTACATATTCAAACTATGCATGTAATTTTCTGTAGAAAGAAAATTCTCAAGCTTTACAAACTTTCCTATTATCCATTTTTTTTTTTCTTTTCTATCTAGTAGTTCACAATTTATTTACTAGGCTTATATGCTGTTTCTTTATGCCAACTTATTTGATTCTTGAAAATAACATTTACAAAGAAAAGTAGATTATTCAGTAGGTCAAGAAACTTAATGGGAATAGTTTCATTGAATTTCAAGTTTCTTCAGGAGTTTATGCATACTCAATTGCAATATGTGCAAAGTATCCAGTTCGTTTGTTAAAAATAACCTTTTTCGAGATTATGCTATTTAGATATTTCCTTTAAACGAATACTATCTTTGTTTACTTTCAAGAAAGATATCACTTATATGTGGAGCCCGCACCTGTTAGTTACCAAAAGTGTCTTACGACCAGTAAAACACCTCGTGTAATTTGTCCCCACACACGGTCAGCACCTTTAACATGCCGAATGCTGAATGCTCTTTTTTATTGCCATCAGGTTACTAAAGACCCAGACTTGCGGGAAAGACATCTTGGAGACCTTCAAGGAGTTGTCTATAAAGAATTAGCAAAAGCCAAACCGGAAGCTTACAGGGCATTTGTATCTAATTCGAAGGATCAAGAAATTCCAGTAAGTGCTTTATCTCAATCCCTCATTCATGAAGGATGCATTATTAGTGTGTATAAAATTATCTGGAAAGCTAATACGGTGTCTTGCTTATCAGCTCGGTTTTGGCGTACAATCCTACTAGGAGATATATAACTATATATACTGTCACTGTTAAATACTAAATGTTAAATTTCAATTTCGTTGCAAGTACAACTGTGCAAGTGAGCTACTTATTTCAGTTTTTACTTCCTGTTGTAATATTCATGAGCCCCCTACTTGGAACTCAATAGCTGTTTCAACACTGTGAAATCCCAATGAAGCAGCCCAGTGCTGGTTCAGTCTAAACCTTTAAATGTCAGGACATGTTCTGCTCGGCTACATGTGATCAATTTAGAACTGGTCTAGTCTGGAATCAGAGCTACTTATGTTACATTTCTGGATACTTATGGCCTCCATGATATAACCAGTTACCACAGGAATTGAACTATCCTTTTATATTACATAATTGTTTTCCATTTCTTCATTTTATCACGATAACTAAACTATAGTCCCACAGTGAGCTATTCACAGAAGTATTAGTCCATCCAATCCAAAGTGAACCCAGAAGGTGCCTTGTATATATTGCATAAATCAGAATAAAATACTTTTATGTTTTTTTCAAGAGAAGCAACATTTTACAAGAATTGTAATTTTTCACTATTGGAAGTTCTCAAATTGAGTTCTACATGGCAACTTGTTATGCCATATCCAAATCAGTTCATCCATTACTCAGTCTGCCACTCAGTAACTTCAAGAAATTATCACTTTACTAAGTAGCCATATGTGACAATATACCAGATAGACCTTTCACAACTTCACCTGCTGCTTGCTTTTGTAAATATGGTTATATGCTTCAATAATTAACGATTCAGATTAAAGTGTCTTTTTGTAGTGTGCTGCCCCAGTTGGCCAAGAAACTGTCTACAGTGAAACTGAAGTTAATAGATGAAAAACGAGAGCATGCTTTGCTGGCTGTTTCTGCTTGGCCAATTAGTTCACCCGTGGGACTAATTATATCATTCACATATTATATTATCTTTTATCATATTCACAACATAGATATGGACAACAAATCAAAGTTCACATGTTGCTTAATTCTGTATTCATCCAAAAGTGAACTTCATTTTGGAAATGCAGGGTGGTGGAGAGAGTTTGAATCAACTATACCAGCGTTGCACTTCAGCTCTGCAAAGAATTGCAAAGAAACACCAAGGTATTGGTTGCATAATTCTGAGACGAACACAAAAAGTGGCAGTTATTTTCTAGCTAAATTTCAGTTACAATGCAGGAGAGCGGGTTGTTGTAGTCTCACACGGGGGTACTATTAGAGCACTTCACAGAAGGGCTTCTCCACATGGGCGATCCCCAGGGAAGGTTCTAAATACATCTGTTAATGTATTTCACCTCTCCGACAAGGATGAGTGGAGCGTTGAATCCTGGGGTGACGTGAGTCACCTCAACCAGATGGGATTTTTGGAGTCAGGCTTTGGTGGAGACAAAAATTCAGGTTAGTTTCTATCACAGATTGTTAGATTGCTCAAAGGTAAAATGATGAAGAGCACGGTTTTATTGTTTCAACCATTGTTGTAACTTGTAAGATTCACTTTGTTGTATGATGGACAAATTGAATTTGTCATGCTCGTTTGTGATATATTGTCTAAATTTGATAAGAGTAGTTCAAAAGATTCTTCAGTTGTTCGCTTTATACGCAATTCAACACAAGGAGAAGGTCTTCATACTTGTGACCTGTGTCATTGTTATAAAGTTGTAGTTCCGCTTGATGGGTGTTTTTTAGCAGTTATAGTATGGTACCAAATTTATAAAATCTTGAATAAAAAGTACTATGTTTTTTCAGCTCATGTGTTTTTTCAAGGCTTGCAAAACGAAACACAAACCTTATCATTATTCTTATCACCATTATAGCTCCACTTAATGGCAAACAAAAATAGGCTTAGCGTGCTATGGACATGGCTCGATGGGAAAAAGACAGGCATTAATTATCTTCTTCAATCTTGTCCATGTTTGAGTCTAGCTCTCTTGACTTTTTCACAGAAGCTCCGTGTGGTCTATAGATGAACCCCACTTCGTGTTTATTAGATGGGGTTCCTGGCAAAAAAACTCCCCTGTATTATGATAATAAAAAGAAAAAAAATCCTGTGAAAATTAAACACGAAAATTCTTCGTGGTTTGAGTAAATTGACAAAAGGCGGCAAAAGAAATAATGTGCCTCCTTTTGTTATTAAGCTCTTATTCTGGTTCAGTCATCATTAGAATTACTACCCTAGCTAAGCCTTTCAAAACTTTTGAAAACCTCAAACAGAATTAACTTAAGTACCATATTTCGCCTCGCGATTATTTGTCTCAGTTTTATCCTTATAGCAGTGGCCCAATCAAGCACCCCAAAGAAAAACATAGTTTGATGATTTCCATTAGTTCAACATGGAGTAAAAGTTTCGGTTCAACACATGGTAAATATCTGTGTGTTGAGTTGAATGGTAATGTTTTGGCATTTTTTATGCAAAGTTAGAACTTTGGCCATACGTAAAGATGTTTGTTTGGGCAAGTCTGAATACGTCTTTCTATATATTAACCAAATATGAGGAATCCCTATTATAATTCGTTATGAAGTTAATGTACTCGTAAAATTTTATGATCGGCAGCAGGCTTTTGAAACCAGGCCAGGCCGGTTATATAATCTTAGCAAGTGCTGGTTTGATTAATTCGATCAGTGTCACCACTGGTTCAATGACGTGAAATGGTCATCGGTTAGCAAGTTAGTTGACCTTTTTACCTGAATTGAATACTATGACTTTAATATCTAAAAGTAAAAACAAAAAAAAAAAAACAAAAAAGCAAGTACATAGTTTAATCTTGGGCTCTATTTTTCCCAATTCAAATTTACGACATGTTCCATCTTTCTGATGTATGTATTACATGACGAGATTTAAGCCTACTAATGATACCATATCAATAGAACATAATAATATCCTCATTTTGAAAAAAGCTAAAGCGTCATCTCCTTAATAGATGATTCATGTTTCTTATTTATTTGGCAAGGAGCTCTTTTCATATTTAGACAGGTCAATGTTCATATGAGAAGAATTTTTAAAAAATAATCTTCACCAACCATGGAGTCATTCTGAATTGCTGGTAGGCCCTGATGATTTTCCCTGAATTGATAGCTTTGTCCGAGGCCATATATCATAACCAAGGCAGCATGCGCTTCATCATTATATATTGAACTAATAACTAACAAAAAAAAAGTCTTATGCAAAAGAAAAAAAACTACTAAAAATAGACACGAAAAAGCCCTAGTATTTTACAGTTGCAAAATGTCTGCTACAGATAAAACATGTTATTTAAAAAAAAAAGATGTAAAAGAACTCTTCTACTTTTGTACACTCGGGGATTATTATCTTTTCTTAATTTATCTTTAATTTTACTACTTAACACGACGCCTAGAATTAAGTCTTTTTTCTGGTTAATGTGTCATGGCAAACTTCCAACTAAAAACTTTTTATTCCACCAACGTATAATCCCTGACCCATTATGCCCAATATGCCAATCACAACCGGAAACAATAGAACACCTCTTTTATCAATGCATTTACATACAGACCATCATACAAAATATTCTACCAAATATTCCACGACTAAACAATAAACACCCACTTATTCACTTTCATTCTCTCAGCATATCACTAAAAAATTGTTGGGCGACTCTAGCATGGGCAATATGGAAAGCCCGAAATAACCTTGTGTTCAATAACAAACAAATCCAACTAAACCAGATACGTGCGTCCTACCTTCTTCAGTTAACCAATAGCCAGAATCAAAGCAAAACTCACAAAAAACCCATTGTAACCCACAGCCTCACATGGCAACCTCCTCCACCCGGATTTTGCCAATTAAATGTGGACGGATCCTCATATGGTAACTCAGGACCAGCTGGGATTGGTGGACTTATTAGAGACTCCGCAGGGACCTTTGTCGCAGCTTTCTCAGCATCTATTGGCCACTCAACAAATAACGAGGCAGAATTTTGGGCTTTACGGAATGGACTTATTTTGGCGCAGGCATTGCAAATTTCACATCTCTATATAGCCACAGATTCGATGTTTATGCTTAACTGTCTTGACAGGACACATGCTCCACCGGCTCACCTCATTGGCCTTCTGACGGAGATTCAGACTAGACTCATGTGCTTCACTTCGGTAATGGGAACTTTCTGCTATCGGGAAACCAACCAACCGGCAGATATGCTAGCTAAACTTGGTGCATCCAAAGTGCCGACACAAATAGAAGAATCAGAACCACATGATGAGATTTTGACAACTTGCCCCAGTTGGCTTGAACCATTACTGTATTTTGATATTTCCACTGTTGTAACTCGTAATTCATGTACCCTTTCCCCATGTATTAAGACTGTTATTCTACGTTAAATAAAGTAAGCTTGTCTTGTTCAAAAAAAAAAAAAAAGTCTTATGCAAAAGAAAAAAAAACTACTAAGAATAGACACGAAAAAGCCCTAGTATTTTACAGTTGCAAAATGTCTGCTACAGATAAAACATGTTATTTAAAAAGAAGATGTAAAAGAACTCTTCTACTTTTGTACACTCGGGGATTATTATCTTTTCTTAATTTATCTTTAATTTTACTTCTTTTTCTTAATTTTACCTCTTTAACACAGGTTTTATGTGTCGAAGAACATTTTATATTTCATCTTTCTTCGTTATGACCACAATAAATATTTATGTTTGTATGTTTAATTTTTAGATAAGGTGGTCATTAGTGGTTAGTCAAAAGAATGTTCTAGACTCTGCTATCTACTTATAAAAAGTAGCTCGACGCGCTAGGTTTATCTAAAGGTTAGCAAATGCATGATAAGAAGCGTGTTAAAGATATTAAATTATTATACTTATATCTTTATAAAAATTGGATTAATTTTTTGAATGAAGTGATCGTTTAATAATTTTTGTATTAGCTTTGAAAGGGTGAGGGGGCGACAAAAGCGGAAAAAACAATTCTCAACGCCTTATTTTTAGGACTATGAAAAGGTGTCGGGAAGAGAATCAAAAACAATTGTCAACTCTCTTACAAGCCGCTGACGAGTTAAGTTACCTTAGCATGACATTATGAAACGATTAATTAAAATTTTATATGCTTATTCCTTTTGACCTTATACTTTGAATGGGTCCATAAATTTGACTTGGAACTGGAACATAATACAAAAATGTGCATTATTGCATTTTCTAGATTGCAGTCAAGTGTCAACACGATAATTAGACACTATAGCACGTCAAATAGTTTATATCGGGGAGAGTTATAATTGACATATTAAGTATCCTTCTTTGGTTTGATTAGGCTAAATTCTAATCTACAATATTTTATTTTTTCTTACGTCCCGTTTCAATGTAGGGTTCTTCTAGACTTGTGCAATTCATAATCTCCTTTCCGTTTTTCCTTCTTTATTCTTTGAATTTGCTTAGGAAGATAGAACGATAGAAGTGTTTGTAAAGTCTTCTATAAAAAAGTAGAAGTGCATAATTTATTCTATACATTAAATTTGAAATTTATGAAATGATCTAAAAGTTAAAAACTTTAATTTAATTTATAGTTAAAGTTGATCCGTACAAACTTAGGAACCGTGAGGTTTTTAGCTTAAAATAACCTAACTGCAAAATTCAATTTGTAAACAATTCAATATCACTTTTTTTTTAAAGTTAAGAACAGATTCTAACCTTTTTTAAAAGTTTACGACCACCGCCTCAACCTTTCTCGTGAGAAACTATACCAAGTATAATGTATGATAGCATACTTCTTAGTTCGGTTATCCAAGTGTATTAGAAAAATTATTAAATATTATTGACTATATATTAAGTATCCAAATTTTTATTTTTTTGATAAACAAGTTATCCAAATTAGAAATAACAAAAGAAGGTTGAATATTGTCACTTATTATGTAATCCAAAACGATGTTGCAATGAATAGCGAATAAAAAGTTTCTCTTTCTGAGATTTCTAGGTCCAAACAATTTCCACTATGTGTAGGTTAGTTGTACTAAATCAATTAGTTGTACTCAATGTTTCACAGATACTTCTAAGATTATATATGTGCAGTCTGCAATACATATCGAAAATAATACTCCTTGGAGTGTATCATATAACTAAAATAAAATAAAGTTTTGAATACGTGTATCGTATACCTATCGAAGACATGTCCAACCTTTTTCGACACATTGTATACTCGTATTATATGTTAAAATTTAATCGTAAAAATTAAAATAACTAAAATATAAAAAAGAGACGAACTACGATTTTTCTATACTAGATGTAATTCTTAAGTTGTGCCATAGGTTGTACTAAATCAATCGTCCAACTCTATTTCCATTGAAAAACAAAATCGTCCAATTTTATTAAATATTGAGATCCCGGGAGTTTCTAAAGAGTTACTCACTTATCCAAACACGTGTTGTTTCTGCTATTTTTCAAATATTTAATTGAGATTAAGATTAAAACTTAGATTGGAAAAGGTAGACCCTTGAGTCCTATGCATGATCTTAAATTCTTAATCCTTGGCCAATTGATCTGGTAATATAATGTTTATGTCAAAGGATATGCCATGGATATTCAGGTGTGAAGTAAGTGCATATGTCAATAAAAATAATAACTTGTTATATAATGATAATTGGTAGATATTCTATACGAAAACGGTCAACCAAGAAGGAAAAAAAAACATAAAATCTCATATAAAACTTTCTAAATTGTTATTATACTAATTAATAGTTCAAGATAATTAACATCATCTAAAGTATAAATATACTAATTATGACGTTAATAATTACAAACTTACAATATACTCTTATTCGTAATAGAATCACTAGGGATTTGCAAATAATGAAAAGACTTGAGTAACAATTGTGCTAATAGTTCTGCAACTGTTGGTGCTGGTCCAGTTCAGGTGATTCTTGTTGGGTTGGGTGTTTAAACTCAGAAAACAATTTAAAAATACTAACACGAAGGAGTTTCTAGAATATATAATAGACTCAAAGTCTAAAATTGAGCAGTAACATACGAAATCTAACAGTCTAAAATGAAGTTGTAACATATGAAATCGTTCTATGGATATGAAATCTAAGAACCCAAAAGATGTAGCATTTTTTGCCATCCCTCTCTCAAATTAAGATGTAGCATTTACATATAGTGGAGGTTCCATGTTAAAATGAACTTTAATACAGGTCATTTTTTTTTCTCTACTTCTATGGTAAGTCATTTTCCTAATAGGGTTACATGCATGTATTTGGTAAAGATTCAAGAAGATTAAGAGTGCGTCATATGGAGAAAGAAGGACAATAGAAGGGAAAGCGTAAGTAGAAAAAAAGGTCAAAAATTGAATTCATTAGGTTTGCCACTTCCAAGAGTATCTATTGCAAATGGCAAACATCTTCATCATTTATTCTTGTGATAATTATAGGATGAAATTAGATACCTGGTCCTAAGGTAGCTGCTTCTAGAGTTTTTAGTTGGACAAATTAATTCACCTTGAAGTACTCAAATGTTACTATCTCTATCTTAGTACTTTTACTTCCAACACATTTCTAAATACTCAACACTTTAGAATTGCATCCTTTTGGGGACAGAAAAAATGATTTTTGCTTCAAATTATTTCCATTTTCTCTATTTAATTTTTGTACCTTTAAATGATAATAATTAACAAGAATTGTGTTTCTTACTTTCTTTTTATCTTTTTATCTTTTTTTTTTTTTGTGGAAACACTTGGTTAGTGCAAAGCAATTGTATTTTCGTTATTTTCTGGATTAAACGGAAACAAAAATGAGAACATGAAATCATTGGTCTCACTCTCATGCCAGCGTCAAATATACAGGACAACACCTAATCCACAGCGAATAAATCACATTTGATTTATGCTGTGAAGTAGAATAAGTTACAGAAGCGTCATTTCTTTATTTGTTAATTGTTATGTTAATAATAAATGGGATGATGTAAAATGTCGGCTATTGTGACGGTTGGTTTATGTGGCTGGTGTAAAATGTCGGCTTCAATCCAGTGTATTAGCCGATACCTACTTCATTGTCATTACATGTGTTCTTTTTTTTTTTTTTTTTCTTTAAGCCCATTACATGTGTTTTTTCAGGCAATTTTGACAGTACTATTATTCATTGACATCAAATGATGCTTAGTTATTTCTTATTAAAAAAGAAAACTATATCTGCATCATTAGATTTCAGTGTAATTATAAAATTTTATTTGCAATTATAGCATATATAAACACGTTTTAAATTTTACAACGACGCCTATGAAGATTGCACGGACATTATTGAGACATTGAATACTATCTGTAATATTCTTTTTCAAATTTCAAAGTTGTTTCATTTACTGTGCAATCTACTCAAACAATATCTCTATGGTTAAACAAAATCTTAAGGCGTCTTCAAAAAAGAATCTTAAGGAGTTGACATGTAATTTTACTTATGTAATATGTAGCTAGTACTTAGTGTGTATATATATATATATCTGTGTGTGTGTGGGGGGGGGGGGGGGGGGGTAAATTTTCTTGGAGTTATTTAGGTGGTGTTTGCAAATGCTTATAAAAGGAGCTTGTTCATTATTTTTGCTTAAGCCATTTTAGTGACTTTTAATAAAAAATCGGGAGTGTTTGCAATTTTTTTTAAAAAGCTACTTAAATTATTAATTAGGTGTTTGCAAAAATTAATGAGAAGTAACTTTTTTTTTTAGAGACCTTTTAAAAACAACATAATTTCAAAAGCAGTTGGGGAAGCACCCATGGACATACTTTTGCGGCTTGTGCTTTTTCTGAGTTTTTTTAAGACAATTAGAACCAAAAGTCAGTATTTCAAACACTAAACATATGCTTTTGCGACTGCAAAAAGCCAACAAGCTCATTTTATAAGCATTTACAAACACCACCTTAGTAGGCGTAATTCTAGCTTATGCTAGCTTCTTAGACTTTATTCATTCATAATGTTATGTATAGAGATGTGTGTAAGAGTTTATAAAAAAAATTTCTTGAATAAATTTTGCTCATAATTACTTTTGACAAAAAAATTCAAGAACATCTTTAAATTAAAACAAAAAACAGCACCAATTAGGTGCTTGCTATGTTTAATAGAAAGTGACTTTTCTATTTAATTTTTTTGTAAAGTACTATGTTTTTGACTCAGCTCGAGAAACGCCTTAAATCTATTTTTTTTTTTTTTTTGCCGTGCTTTTTTGTATATGCAATATTTAGGTGGTGTTTTTAGACGCTTACACAAAGAAACATTATTTTTGGGTTACAAGGACATTTTTCAAGTCTTTGCATCACTAGTTTTTGTTTCTAATTGTCTTAAAATCATAATATATCGCAGACGCATAATCATGCTTTGAATAATGTGCTAAAGTGCTTGCAAACACTCATAATCTTTAGTCAAAAGTAACAATAAGCAAAAACAAATGAAGAAGTCTATTTCATAAACTCCTGCAAACACCCTCAAATATTAATTACGTGCGACCAAAGTCAGTAAACTTTTCTCATAGGAATTTACAGGAACAACTTAATATTTAAGGAAAACCGTAGATGTTAAATTTTTAGAAGTTGTAGCAAACCCACGAAAACCAAATTGATGTAAAAATGTACAAAATGTTACCCTCACGTTTACTGACTCAATCAAAATCATCTGAGTGTGATGTATTAACTAGCTCAATAAACTGGTTGAAAATTTAAGTACGTAATTAAAAACGATCCACATAATATATATATATATAAATTAAGTACTCATTGTAAACAATAATTAGGTCTAATCTTTCCATCGCCGCAAGAAAATCAAAGAAAGAAAAAGGCCACCAAACAGCATTTGCTTTTCAAATATTGACCAATGGGAAAACCAAGCCGAAAAAGTAAATTCTCAGCCAAAAAAAAAATATAAAATAAAATTTGAAGTTAACTTTATACCCAATGCAACTGGTGGGAACGGGCAAATTGCGGTAATAAGGGGAAAAAGTAGCCGTGGATTGGCAGTTTGAATTTGGAAACAAGACAAAATTAACTTGCTTCTTCGTTTTTACCCAAATATATAGGACAAAATCTTACTCGTTTTTAACTCATAACCTTGTCTTATCTTCCACACGGTCACACCTGTCATGCCTTAAATTTCTTATAATTAATTGACGAGTTATCTTATTTTTCTATTATTCTATTCATTATATTGGTATTGCATGAATTTACTAAAATTGTTCTTCTACTACGAAAATCAAGGTACCATTTGAATCAAATTTGATTATCTCAAAAACTTCTGTTGGTGCATGACAAAAAAAGTAGCTCTTGACTCTAATCCTCAAATTTAGTGAACGTGATATAAATCTATTACATCCATGCTTTACTAAATTATTACATCCAAATGACGTTTTTGTTTCGTCACAACTCAAAATTGCTATTTAAGCAACTTTATTTAAAAAAAAAAAAAAAAACCATGACACTTAACATACAAAAACAGTTATATAACTACAAAACCATATAAACTAAATTTATCTTACCACCCAATGATAAAGTAGTAAAAAAAATATATGCCACGTGGGATTTCAACTAACACAGGCTGGAGTCATTGTGTCTTTAATTGTTTCCTACTTTTCCTTTTAACCAAAAAAACAAACAAAATTCCTTTATTCTTTATTTTTTTTTCTTTCATCATCATCGTCGTTTACTTTTTATCAGCTTCCTCCACAGATCCCTTCTTCTTCCTCTCACTCAATTTATCCCAAAATTTGAACTTTTGAACTCCACAAAAAACCCATCAAAATCTCCAATTTGTACAAAAGAAAAAATGGGAGTGTGCACTTCAAAACCCAAACCCTACCCAGAGTCCAATTTCACTGAAATCGCAGTCCCAAATGAAACCCCCCTCGAAAATCACAAGAACGATGAAATCCCACCTGAAACAGGCAAAAAGTCGCCTTTTTTCCCGTTCTACAGCCCGAGCCCAGCTCATTACTTCTTCTCAAAAAAGTCTCCGGCGAGATCTCCGGCGCCGGCGAGTGGGACTCCGACGAGGAGGATTTTTAAGAGACCCTTTCCGCCGCCGTCTCCGGCGAAGCACATTAAGGCGTTGTTGGCGAGGAGGCACGGTAGCGTGAAGCCTAACGAGGCGGCGATACCGGAGGGCAAGGAGGTATCGGATGGTGGGGCGGGGTTGGATAAGAGTTTCGGGTTTTCGAAGAAGCTCGGCGAGAAGTATGAGATGGGGGAGGAGGTGGGGAGGGGGCATTTTGGGTATACTTGTAAGGCTAAGTTTAAGAAGGGTGAGCTTAAGGGGCAGGAGGTTGCTGTTAAGGTCATTCCAAAAGCTAAGGTTGGAAGAAAAAGAAAAAGAAAAATCTGTTCTTTTTTTTGTGTGTGTGTTGTAGTTTATGTGGTGATCTGTTGCGATTTTGGTTTTCGAGTATTGGTTGTTGGGGTTGGAGGGATCTGATCTGTAGGGGAGATGGGTACTGATTTTGTTCTGCTGTTGGTGACTGTTTTTTTTGTCTAGTTTCGGTGTTGTGATTTGTTTTGTTCGAAAGATTGGATTTTTTTTGTTATTGACCGTGGATTGGGTTATTGAATTAGGAATTCTTATAAAGTTTGGTTTTTAGGACTGATTATGAATTTGATTTTACTGGGAGAGTTTTGGTTTGAGGAAATTGGGACTTTAATGGCTGATCCGAAATAGTTCATACGCCATTTTCTAGCAAGATATAAATTTAATTATGTTATGCTTGAGTGCTTGCTCATACTTTAGGAATGGCCCTGCATATTTCGATTCTTTATTTTTCGAACTGTATTTTCCATTTTCAAGAAAGAAAGTTTGAAACATATTTCATTACTCAACCTCTCCTGTGAACGGTGTCTCCCTTGCACTTCCTCTGCAAGTTCTTGCATAGAATAACTAGTGTTGCCAATTATGTGTAATATAGTGTATTCAGTATAAGTATTGATTCTACAGTTAAAGCCATTGTGGTCGAATATGGCAGAGATGTAATTCTTACTTACTTGATGATGTATAATTTTATATGCATCAGGGTTTTGTTACTTACTGTGGGAAAAATTGTTTAGATATCCATTGGATCTTATATGCACCCGCTTTCTCTTACTGTATTAGTACTTTCTGTTTCCAGATGACCACTGCAATTGCTATTGAAGATGTAAGAAAGGAGGTGAAAATATTGAGAGCTTTGACGGGACATAGCAATCTAATTCAATTTTATGATGCTTATGAAGACCATGAAAATGTCTACATAGTGATGGAGTAAGCTCTAATTGTTTGATCATTCTTAATTCAGTTTAGTTACGTTTTTGGCCTGTAGTAGTTCTCATTGAAATACTTACTTGTTAACTTACTCTGCTCAGGTTGTGTGAAGGAGGAGAGCTTTTAGATAGAATACTTTCAAGGTATATTTAATTGCATACGTGAATTTTGTTTTTCTTTAAGAAAGAATACGATATATTCTCCATATTTTTTACTTTTGAACCTTGGAAGCTAATGTAGCTATATATTTCTGCTAAATCAACTTTATTTTTCAGCATTAGTGGTAAACTAAATTTTTCCTTGTTGTAGAGGGGGGAAGTATACTGAAGATGATGCAAAAGCTGTGATGATACAGATACTTAATGTTGTTGCTTACTGTCATCTGCAAGGGGTTGTACACCGTGATTTGAAACCCGAGGCAAGAAATTTTTCAATATATTCTGTGGCTCAAAAGGCTCATTAATGTGGTGCTAGACTTATAACAAGAGCTCTTCGTTATGTTGTTTGGTATAATAAGATATATTTGCATGGACTTTTTTTGTATATATAATCATTCATCAGGGAACAAAATGTAATTTCAATTGTTAGTTTCTAATAATAGTGTTGTTTCATGATTAACAAGGGTACAAAATGATAAAGAAAATTTAGGGGTCGTGACAAGCGTGTTAAAGATTGTAATATTTTATGACTCTTCCTCTCTACCAGCTTAAGCTATTAAAAAAGATGGTTTATTTTAATATGTTATCAGAGTCTTGCCAAGAAGAAGTCTTTGGATTGCGATCTCACTATAGGGAAACTGTTTCACTTGCTATGTTCCAAAAATAGGTTACTGTGAGCATGTGAGGAGGCGTATTATATGTTGGTCATTCGATAAAGTTGTTAGTACATTTGAATCTTCTATTTGTTAAATGGTCTGTCCTATTTGACTTGTGTACAGTTGCATGTTGTTTTATTTTAGATTTGTACTATTACTTGGTCTAGTTTTAACGGTAAGTTTGTTGCTGGACCAGAATTTCTTATTCACTTCCAAGGAAGAAAACTCAACTTTGAAGGCCATTGATTTTGGATTATCAGATTTCGTGAAACCGGGTTAGTTCTATATTTCTCACTTACTATCGTTTACTTTACTGTTCTCAAGTATTTATCTGAAAGGAATAAGTCATTTGGGTGTTTTTCTCTGCAGATGAAAGGCTTAATGACATTGTAGGCAGTGCATATTATGTGGCACCCGAAGTCTTGCATAGGGCATACAACACCGAGGCTGATGTTTGGAGTGTTGGTGTAATATCATACATTCTCTTATGCGGAAGCCGTCCCTTTTGGGCTCGAACTGAGTCCGGCATTTTCCGTGCTGTGGTAAAAGCCGAGCCAACGTACGAGGAACAACCTTGGCCAACTCTGTCTGCCGAGGCTAAAGATTTTGTCAAACGATTGTTAAATAAGGATCCGAGGAAAAGAATGACTGCGGCTCAAGCCATTTGTGAGTGTCTGATTGCTGATAAACAATGAGGAAAAAAATTATTTTGCTTTAAAAGCAACTTATAAATTTTCTACTTCAGGTCATCCGTGGATCAGAAATACTAATGACATAAAGGTGCCGTTGGATATACTAGTATTTAAACTTATGAAGGTTTACATGCGTTCATCTCCCCTCAGGAAAGCTGCTTTACGGGTGAGTATATTATATTATAACGGGATAACACTGTTGGTACTCTGTTTTGGGTGTGCATATATGGTTTTGTGATTATATATATGTTATATATATATATTTTTTTTTTCCGCATGATATCTGTGCTCTCAAAAGAAATACATTTTAATTTCAATCAAACTAAATGTATTAGAAGAAATTAAAAATTTACATTAAGTCTTAAGAAATGAAATGTATTTCCTTTCCATGAAAGAATGCGTTAATTTTGAGTATAGTTTGTTAGGGTGTTCTGTGTAGCCCTAATATATGTACTTTGGGGTGAAAGAAGGGTGTATTCTTATTTCTAAGTAACAGGAGGGTGCTCATGCTATTCTTTTATGAGGTGGCCTTTTTTGATATTTTTTTCGAGTGTATAACAATGGTGTTCTGCAGTGAGCACTTATTTCCCATAAAGGAAACATATGTGATATGATTATTACTGAATAACATAATGTCGTTTATTTTCCTTCGTCTAGATGTGCTTGTGTGTGTCTGTCATTTTTGGGAAAAATAGTTGGCAATCCTTGTGGCAAAGAGACCCACTATTTATTGATTCCAAAGTCTGGTTAATATAGCAACTTAGCAAGCAGACAGTTACTTCTTTTTTACTAAGTTGGTTGTGATTCTGGTATCATTTCCTGTTCAGGGATCTTATAGTTTCCCTGGTGAACTTTTTTTTTTTTCTTCTAATTTTTTCGTCGAATTTGCAGGCTTTATCCAAAACACTGACAGAGGATGAACTTTCCTATCTGAAGGAGCAATTCGCGCTTCTGGAACCAAACAAAAACGGCACCATAAGTTTAGACAATATCAAAGCGGTTGGTATTTAGCAACTTGATATTTACTTACCAGTCATCTTGAATAAAACTTATCTCGGTTCTCTGATATTTGGTTAGGCCTTGAAGAAATATGCAACCGATGCTATGAACGAGTCCCGGATTTTCGATTTTCTTGCTTCGGTATGCTTTCGACCACTATATTATGAATTCTTAGTTGACTATAATATCCAGTTTCTTAGGATAGAATCCTTTAAACTTAACCTCTCGTTCTGTGTCTTGACAGCTTAATGCGCTTCAGTATAGAAGAATGGATTTTGAAGAATTCTGTGCTGCGGCATTAAGCGTGTATCAGTTGGAAGCTCTAGAGAGATGGGAACAACATGCTCGTTGTGCCTATGAACTCTTTGAGAAGGAAGGGAACAGGACTATCATGATTGAAGAATTAGCTTCGGTAATAGAAATATTGCACAACTTCTTAAAAAATGTGAATAAAGTAAAAAAATAAAAATCTTGTGCCCACAATTTTTTTTAATGGAATTTTGGTTTCAGGAACTTGGACTTAGCCCGTCTGTTCCTGTGCATGCCGTTCTCCATGACTGGATTAGACACACTGATGGAAAGCTTAGTTTTCTTGGTTTTGTCAAGTTGTTGCACGGCGTTTCCAGTCGGGCTCTTGGGAAAGTACATTGACATTTTCGGGTAATGTTCAAAAGGTTGACTCTTAAGATTCTTTGCAGAAATAGGAAAGAATTATGAAATGAGAGGTGGCTTACTCGGGGGTTTTCTTGCCCGTTTGGCGATAGGAGACGGTCTGAGTTATTTATGGTATATTATATGCAAAGGGTTTGCGAATCCGTGCAAGATGGATAGGACTGAGCTTCAAGTTTTCACGCAGGTATCTAGTTCAAGAGATGTGCATATGTTGTTGGTTTCAACTTTGAACGGTGTCGAGGCATATAAGTACCACTCTGAAGTGTAAAGATTGTAGTTGAGTTTTATGTTCAGTCTGAGAACATTGCTCAGTTAATTGACTGATATTGGATTCTTATTCTTACAACGTGTGACATGTATTGGAGGGATAACACCCTGATATCTCATCTTCAATCACCTTGTACTTCATGACTCTCTCTCTCTCTCTCTCTCTCTCTCTCTCTCTCTCTCTCTCTCTCTCTCTGTATATATATATATATATATATACACACACACGCACGCACACGCACAAACATAGTATGTAGTATGCGTGTGGGTTCTCTCACAGTTTCACTATCAAACCTATGTACACTTTAAGCCTCAACCTAAACTCCTGTCGGTACTTATCTTTTGGTGAGATTACGTTAGTAATACCATTTTTTTTTTTATCTAAAATATCTTATAGTGAGCACATGTTGGTCAAGTGACTCAGGTCCAATAATTATAATGGAATTTTGTTTTGATTTTATGGATAGGAAATGTATCCCGTATTTAATTTATTTTATCTATTTTTGGTGTGTTCTTACCTTTATCCAGAATATATTGAATATATATATTGATTATTTATAATTATTAAAATGTCAAACGCAATGTTGTAATTTGATAATATTACCATAACCTCCGTTTGTAATTCACCCAAAAATAATTGCATTGTATACATAGGAAGTTCATAGACTCAGTCGACGTTAATACTAACAGAAATAAATATGGACAGCTTATGACAATCACAAAATCACTTAAACAAGTACTTGTCCGGGTAGGTCTGTCTTCTTAGCGTCACGTATTATACAATACATGAAGTAAAATGGTAATTTATTTCTCTATGTCCAGTATTCAGTGAATTTTACATTTACAAGCGAACAGCGAAGGTCACACATAATTGAAGTAAAAGAACAATCAAACAATCTTTAATTGAATGAGTATCCCTTTCCAGTTACAGCAATGGAACACATTGTAATATTTCTTCCTTCCCAATGGAACTTCAAAACACAAAATAGTATACCATTTTCCACAGTTCCTCGTTATACAAGCCGATACAACTAACACTGGGTTAGTATCTCAGCACCATCCTTTGTGATTAAAATGGTGTGTTCAAATTGAGCAGAAAGGCTTCCATCCTCTGTAACAACGGTCCAATCATCTTTCCACATAATTGGGTTGATACTTCCGACTGTCAGCATTGGTTCTGCAGAAACATGATAATACATAACGATCGATAACAGGCAGTGATCATAAGTAATAAGCTGATGTTAACCATCGTAAAGTACTCATCGATGATGTAATTCAAACAGTAGAAGAGCTTATCTGTTATAGGTTTTTCAAACCTTAAGGATGTCTTTGTGATAAACTGAATAATAGACAAACCTCAGGGGAGTTACCTTGTCTTTAATGGCAAATAACTCTATAATTTTGATAAGCATGTCTGATGAGAAATTTAGGCAATGTCATTTATCCCTTGTGCACCCAAAATGGTTTGCATGCATTTAACTTAAAGCAAAACTCCTGTTTATATATAAGGGGTAATATAGCTTTAAATTTCAGACATTTCCATAAATAAAAAATGTCTCTCTACTTTTGACCTAATAAAAATGAAATAAGTTGCCAAATATTTTTGTAATTATGAGAGAACTCTTAAAAAGAGAAACTCTACAATTTTTTCCATGTATTTAGTAAGTTAAAGTAAAGATTGAAATTGAAATTTTGATCCATGAACATCAATTGTCAACCATACTCTACAAAAAAAAAAAAAAAAAAAAGGAATACTAACCAAATTTGAAAATACAAGTAATATAGTGTGGTTTGTGCAGTTTACTCAAGGAACATCCACACACAGATTTAGCAAGCTAACATATTGCTAAGATAAGCAGTGGATAATGGTTCTGGTGGGGTCAATTAACAATCATTGAAAGTTCTACAAACATCTATGCATATTTTTTACTTGTAACTAAAATTGTGCACAACAAAACAGATATTAGTATATTACCAATAGTGAAGGTTTGGTTGAGCACCATCCGGCCACGACCATTATTTCCTATCAAAAACAAAAACATTTATTAAGAAAACATAAGCAAGAAATATGCTAGTATGTAACTCTAGAACATATGACTAAGAAAGTTGAGCAAGGAAAGTCAATTAATACATGTAATACAATCAGACCCCAAAATGAAATTGAATAATTTCTCATTTTCTGCCCAGTTATGCAGTGAGAGCAACTTCCAATCTGAACATTTTTTTCCACTCTCAGTAATATCAAGGTAATAAATAATAAAGATATCTTGATTACCAGAAACTCCTTGCCAATTATGTTAACGCAGGCATTTTAGCACTTGAATTGCTATTCAAGTAATGGAAGAACTGTAAAAGTCATACCAATGGTTTTGATTGAAAAAAGCACAACAAAAACACATGATAGGTGAACCAAATTATTCTTGCAAGCTAAAGCACCACCAAAATATGAGAAAGTAAATAGGATGAGCAAAAATATAAAGCAGACATACAACTACAGATCAATGCTCCGGAGGTCAGGACCAATTTCAAGCTAAACGAAGTAACAGTCACGTAATAACTCCACACGAAAAATCTAAAAGTTAGAAACAACAAACATAATGACAACTGCACAATACATTTTTATATGGAAAAAAATTCCTCGCACACGTATTCTTTGAACTTATTAATATAGATGTTCTATAGGTCACAATTTTTCTTATATCATATACACCCGTCATTATTATTGGACAAACTTGCAAGAAGACACTGATTACAGACTATATAATAGAATAAAGATTCAGAATTACTATAATGTAGAACCACTGGATCACTGTGAAAAACACGCCCAACTCCATGGCCAACAAATTGTTCGACAACCCCATAACGGTGTTTATCTGCATGGTCACTTTAAGAAGAACATTAATGTTAGGATTAATAATTCTCCTGTTGAGTGGCTAACCGAGGGACATAAATTTTTCATTAGAAATTAGATAGTACTATTGAACTATGTTTCAAATAGATAAGCTACATTAGACGAACTTTTTCAGGTACATGTGCAGTGTGAACGTAGACATCAGTTCAAGCATAAATATGATATGTATGGTTTTATAGCATCGTGCATGATCTGCATGTCTTTCTGCATGTCGACGAGTACATTTCTTGATACTGGAATGTCAATAACAGAGTGCAGATGAACATAGGAGAAAATAATGCTTCATCGGAATTTAAAAACATGGTGAAATGTGATAGCACTTGCCGACATTTGGTCAAATTACAGTAAAACCTAGCCATGTCTCAATGGTTGCAATAAACCCCCTTTAGCAGAATTCTACGGCTCAAAGAGTGCTTAACGAATTAAGATTGGTTAAAATACATGAAAGTCAAATTAAATAGTTTACCTCGTTTATGTCTCTATTCATTTCATTTTCTCCTCGTTATCATAGTCGTATTAGTGTATGAACTCAGATTTTTTCTAATTTCTGATACTATCACGTCAGGTGGCAATGTGATTTGACCAGAGATTAAGGGTGCTATTGTAATTCACCCCAAGAAAAACAAAAGTAAGGGGGATAATACAAAAACAAAAGAAAAAGACGAAAGAAGAAAACTAGTAAACGTCTTACTGTATTGTCTTCCCAATTTTGTTATATTCCACACCAGGTGCACATATGGATATTGCCTTATCAAGAGATTCTTTGGTTACCTAAAGCAAACAAAACCATTCTTAAGAAAGAGATGAACACAGAAGCTTTTGAAAGATTAAGGTAGAGTATTATATGAATCAATAACTGCCTAGATCCATAAACCATAAACTGCTTATATGAATGGTAACTAAATTTCTTCTCTATAAAAATATACGTATATATATATAATGAAAAATCGTTGCATCCACAAAAAGAAAAACAGAAGTAAAAAATCACCTACCAGGAAATCATACCTTTACTAAGTTTCTGGCTTCATCATCAACCTCCCCAACGAAATATGTCGCAGATGTATCACCATGGTAACCCTGAATGTCAAAGTAATTTAAGTAAAATCCAGAAGATATGCACTCAGAAAGTTGGAGGACTAATAAGCTATAGACGGTTGTTCGCTAGGAACTGATGACATATACTTAACTACCCAAAACAATTTGGAAATTTTTGCAATTTTTGTTCAGATAACATCAAATCGCCTGAAACTTCCTCGTGTTGAAAGCCAGGGAAGGTCATCAATGATTCAGATCCACTAAATATGTCTGGCCTGGTCACTACCTAGCCGGGCCTTTGTTTTTGTTCCAACAAATTCTAGATAAAGAATGATTTATCTGATATCTGATTTTCAAATCAGAATCCTTTTTTTCGGATATTATAATATTCAAACAACGACAAAAAAAGAAAGACTATTAACATTTTCTTTCTTAATTCTATTTGATTTTAAGAGAAGTAGATTGCTTAGATGATAGTTATCTTTCACTAGTCAAACAGATGAGGCATTTGATTAGTCTACAAAAATAATACATCAATCAGGCAACACGAGAAGAACTTCAGCTGTATGCTTTAAATAAATGCAAAATCCAAAATCAAATAAAAGATACGACAGTGGAGGAAGTGCTGCAATAGAGAAGAAGTAAGATGTCAAGAATCAGGCAAACTTCTTACATTAAGGTAAACTGTCACATCAATGTTGATAATGTCACCGTCCTGCAAGCCATCATATGTCAGTGCTTTTAAAGTCATAGAATTATACGTACATATATGTGTGTGTGTGTGTGTGAGTGTGTGTGTGTTAGAGATGGTTGACAAACCTCAAGGGCACGTGAATCTGGGATTCCATGGCAAATGCACTCATTCACTGAAGTGCATACACTCTTTGGAAAACCACCATATCCAAGAGGAGACGGATATGCTCCATTGTCAATGATCATTTGATGAACTGCTTGGTCAATTTCATCAGTTGTGATGCCTGGCTGCCGAGAAAAGCAACAAGTTAATGGAGTTCGACACACAATATAAATTAGGGGATCATTCAATCTTAGCCCACAGGTTTAGTGAAATTACACAAATCTTCTGTAACGTTTGAAAAATATAGATACATGCCACATGAGGTATATACAAAGATCCACATATTGGTTCAGCCATTAGAAGGGCTAAAAGTTGGCATAAACTTCATTATCAGTTCAAGCGACAAAATACTACCAACTGAAAAAGAAAACATAACAGACATATTGGCTGTTGTTAGCATAATAGCAATTTAAATTAATTTTAAATAATGCTGACTAACGGACTAATGGAGATTATAAAAGATACAATACTTCCCAAACCTTGCGAATACATTAACAAGGAATAACGTCCACCCAAAGAGTAACTATGATTAACAACTGATATCAATAGAAGAAGAAAAAAAATCATATTTACACAGACGACATTAGAAGACTGATCAGAAACTTACCTTCACTAAAGTCCCGGCATACTGAAGAACCTGGGCAGCAAGCTTCCCTGAGGCTCTCATGCACTCTATCCCCTTCTCATCGTGCACTTCAGGTCCACTTGCAATACCTGGTGGTTTCCTAGATTTAATGTAAGGAGGCCTCGGTATTTGGTCGGGGACGGGCCGAGTAGGAGAAACTTTCCCGGGCTTTAGAGATTTTCTTTTACTTTCTATGGAATCCGTGCTGCTGCCAGGAATAAAAAATAGACCCACAGTTAGATAAAACTACTCAACAAGGTTTTAGAATCACACTATAAAGAATCAAAGTTCACATAATATGGGATATTAAATGACAAAGTTAACATAAATGGCGGAAAATACTCAGGAACATATTACTCTGCACACCCAAATATAGACACTGTACCTTCTGTTGAACAATAAATTTGTTAATCCAGAAAAAGATTTTGACATTTGCATCGACACATGGTATTTACCTGCTCACGAAAAAAGAACATTCATTAAACGAAAATGTTAGAGTCAGTGTATTAAATAAGTGTGGAAATATACAGCAATAGACAACTATGTAGGACTAATATTCTGGATAGATACCGAAAGTAAAGTACTGGCAGCTGATAACCAGATTGATTGTATAAACCATAACAAACATTCATGAGAAATCCTTCCGCGCGAAGTTTGACAATCATAAGAAAATATATATGCATCAGACAAGTAGAACACACATAATATGCCACGAAATTTACTAATATGGGTGTGTGTTAAACGAATATGGATCCACTCCCAAAATCTAAACTGTGACGAAGAACATCAATGGAAAAATGACCGAGCATCGTGGTTATATATCAACTACTTTACCCAGATTATAGACCTCCCCTATCATGAGAATTCAAGTTCCTCAGGTGAGCATGTAAGCACCACCAAAATGGTAAAATACAGCAGGCGTGCATAAGCATGAACTGAGTTCAATTTTCTACTCCAAAATAAATCCTAAAAGACCAAAACTTTGATTCCCACACATCAAATAACACCCTTCAAGTAGTATAAACTTAATCTCCAAAAAGTCAAATTAAAGGGTCGAGTTCAATTAAGTGGAACACACACACACACGCAAAACACAAGCAAGTGAAATGGGCATATGTAATAAAGATTGAATCTTTTTTGGAGAGTATAATAAAGTGACTACTGACCTGGGTTATAACGGAAAAGGCGATGAAGTGAGAGAGCAGAATTTGATGGAAGAAAGGAGGCAGCCATTAGACGAGATTGAAATTGAATTGAACTGCCCGCCGCCATTTTTCTTCCTCTCTCGCGGGGCTGGTTGCCTTATCCTTTCAAATAATGATGTATAAGTGGTTGTTGTCATATTTATTACTACTCCTTGGTCCGATCGGTTCAATTGGTTGAACCAATGGTCGAATCAAATCGGACTAGAAAAGTTTCACCGGCCACACTTATAATAATATATTTAATAAAACATAATTATATTTTCAAATAGTCATAAATAAACCATTTAACAAAATAGAGTTTATGGCTTAAGTTACGCTATTTGGTATATTGCACCCTTATTTATAAAACTACTTGTTTGCAATGCATAATGTTAATCCGGCCTAATAGCTCGTTTGGATTTCGGAATCGTAGAATTGATCTAGGTTTAAAATTATTTGACCCGGTCATCTATAAGTTGACATCTTAGCCCGTCTCATTATATAAAAATGATGTAATTTGCTTATAATATGACTGAATCTTGAAATGTGGTCTAGCGAACTAAACAATATAATGCTAGATTGAATCCGATATGTTTTAACATGACTAATTATAATCTACCTTAATGATATGGGGTAGTTTGAACTTTGAACCTTCAGTTCGCGCTCTATTATCTGCTTTTGGTATAG
Source organism: Misopates orontium (assembly GCA_946800315.1). Taxonomy (NCBI): domain Eukaryota; kingdom Viridiplantae; phylum Streptophyta; class Magnoliopsida; order Lamiales; family Plantaginaceae; genus Misopates; species Misopates orontium. Next base: position 14,180,642 of record OX326953.1, on the reverse strand, counting down.
TTAACTAGTAAAGTGGTAGTGTCTTTTATGTTTTTTGGTAGTGACACCTCAAAAGAAAAATGTTTTTGTTTGCAATTTTTTTTTTTTTTTTTAACACGAGATGATGTGGAATTTACAATATCATTATGTCTAAGTCAAAAGAGAGCTAGTAGGAGATAAGAATCACTAGTGAATTAAGATTTAAGTCTTCATGACCATCAATTTTACAAAGCCAAAGATAATCAATTTGTTAATAGGATTCGGAAATTCATCTTTAATGCCCGTGCCTTAATCTTGAAAAGTATTTGCATAAGAATGTAAACATCATAATTCGTAATATCACCACATTAGCTGGTTCGCTAAAGACCTACCCATTCAATAATCAATATGTACTACGTTTAAGAATTAGTTCATTTAAACAAAGTAAAAACAAAAGTATTAAGTTAAGGTTGGTTGTAGCAATTTTGGATCATCTATTACATTTTTGTCTATCATCTCCAATACTGGTGAGGATCCTCTATCCCATTTTTGTGTTCAACTTCATATCTCACTGTGTAGGATCACGACACGTGTTTTTTATTTTAATGCGTAGGAGGTGGGTGGATGACAAGTGTACATAAAGGTGAATAAATAGTTAAATAAGACATACAATGAAACAAAAAGTGGGATAGATGACCCATTGTCTTCCAATGCAAGTACTAAAATTGCGTGTACCGAAAACTTCTCATTTAAAAGAAGATATCTGTGATTATTTCTTACTAAATTAAGGAAATATAAAATATTTGTTTCTAAGATCACCCTCTATGTAAATGAAAACGTATGGACCTATCATCAATTAATAACTGTACATTCACGTTACACAAAATAGTAAAAGACCCAAAATATGTAAGGTAATTTAGCACTAGGCGACGTAAAACTTTATATGTACAAATAATATTGGGTGTATAATTTAAAAAAAAAATAAAATTATCAGAACTACATACGATTTTCTAAAAAGCTTTCAAAATCAATTCTTTAAAAATATCACGAGGGCATAGAGAATATAAATTAGTTTGAAAAATATCTATATCCTTTATTTACGTCGTGAGTGAGTGAGTCACACTTTTGCCGAAAGAATAAAAATCCAGTCTTTTCTTTTTCTTCTCAAAAGTGAGAGTGAAAATGAAGCTGAAAATAGTTCACCAAAATCGCGGTGGTCTCGAGGAGCAATCGATGAAGAACGAAGCGGCGGTGGACACGCCGCCTCTTTTCCCACCGGACGATGATAATTCGCCGCTAATTTCTGCTTATTCTCACCCCTTGCTTCTCTCTGTTAGTTTCTTTTTTTTTTTTGGGAACAAAAATTGCATGTGGTTTGTTTTTTTTAGAGAAATTGATATCAGATCTGTTGAATTGTGTTGTTAGGGTAAGAGGAAAAGGAAGCCCAAGGAGCTGATCGATGAGGTTTCACCTATTATTATTAGGAGGAAGAAGAACAAGACTCCTTTTGCCAAATCGAAGGCCCTGTTTGTGCGTAATTTTACTTGTTTGGCTCCCTTATTTCGATGTTTCGGAGATTATTTTGAGGAATGTGCATATAGTTTGGATGTAATTTCGATAGTGTATGTAAAAAAATTGAAATATGATTTGGATATAACTTGAGGCGTTGTTCCTGACAGTAATCTATCTTTTATTACTCTCTTTGCTGTGGTGATATGCATTTTGGAGACTTGTCCACTCGTGTTTTGGATTGGGATAAGAAAATTTTGAATTTTGGATATTAGTCGAGTGGCATGCTTCAATTTCTATGAAGTTTGTGCTTGTTTACATGCATTGATGGATAAAACGGCAATATATGACGGTCCTGCATTAGTTTTCTTCTGTGTGTGTATGTGCACTGAAATTGAATTATATGGCTGATATTCAATGATGTATGCACTTAACTAATGGACGTGAAATTTTCTTGAGCAGGGGTTGCTTGAAAATGGAGGAACAAGGTCTGGTTTTTTATATTTGAAACTACATGATATATTTATAAAAAAATACATATGCATTCTTATGGGAATAAACCATTTGATTGAAACAGTAATGGGGAGGCAACTGTTGGTGGATCTAACAGTACCGCCCAGCTAAAGTCACCTACTTTGGTTCGAGCAGAGGAGGTTCAGTCAAGTTTGGGCAACGACCAGCCTAACTTTCTCAAAGTCTTAGTCAGATCGCATGTTGGCAGTTGTTTCTGGATGGTATTCATCTCTTTGGAAGGATATTGTTCCGCCCTCATAAAATTATCTCGATGATATTTGGTTGGATATGTTTTCACCTTCCATGTTAACTACTTTTCTGCAGGGTCTTCCTGTGCCCTTCTGCAAGGTACACTTACCCACCAAGGACACTACAGCTGTTCTTGAAAATGAGACTGGTGAAGAGTTTCCAATTAAGTACATTGCACATAAGACTGGACTAAGTGCCGGATGGAGAAAGTTTGTTACTGGAAACAAATTGCTTGAAGGAGATGTTCTCGTATTCCAACTAATTGGACCTTGCAGATTTAAGGTGATGATCTATGATATGCTTTATTGGCATTAATCCTCATCCAAATATAATTAGATTGTTATGTGTCCTGAAAATACAAGTATCTTTTGCTTCATCAAAGAAGGCTGATGTGTCCTGAACTACCATGGCAAGAGTACGTTCGCTAGGCAGATTGGTTAAGATTTCGGTCAGGATAGTATGTTTAGTGAGAGGCAGTATTTATACATAAAGAATAGCAAAGGGGGAGTGGCAACATGTGGAAGTTGCTAGTGTCTGATCTTCACAAAACTTGTCAGAACATAGTGGTATAGAAGACCATTTTCTCATTACTGGTCGTCATTTTCGAATTAATTTATCGAAACCAAAGTCTAGTGGAACAACAATGTTAAACAATTAGGTTTGTGGTGTCTGAAAAAAGGTTATTTCTTTGGAATGTAGGTTTCTCTGCTTCTGGTAGCGATGATACTCGTTTGATAGTTAGTCTCCTTAATCTGTGTGCTCGCTTTCCAGGTGTACATAGTAAGGGCAAATGATCTTAATGAGGTAGATGGTGCTCTAAGCCTTCTAATTCTGGATTCTCAAACAAAGCAGAGTGACGCAGGTTTGTTTTGTGGGTCCTTCGGAATTTTGTTTTGGATTTAAGTATTTCCAGTGCTTTCTCATGCAAGAACATTGTTTCTTTTTTTTCTTTTTTTTTATTTTATCTTTGGGCTTAATATTATAATTACTTGGAATTACCCCACAGAGGGAGCTATGGATGGACAAAGCAAGAGGAAGAGGCGTCCAAAATCTCTTCCATTGACAGTTGTGCAGAAGAAGAAACAGAGAGAAGGCCCATCTGGTCCCCAACTCGGACACACTGAGGAACACTCTGGAAATGATAGTGATGAAGTAGCTTCTGAAGTTTTAGAGTGTTCCAAGTTCTCTAGAGCTTCCATTAATTTTAACGAAGTTAATAGCTTTGAGGAATTTCACATTGTCGTTAATGGAGTGTGCATAGACTCTGAGATCCCTGAAGACATTCGTCGAAACTACTATGAGCTCTGCTGCAGCAAAAATGCTTTTCTTCATGAACGTCTTCTCCCAGGCCTCTACTCTAAGTTAGCTGCTGGTGTGATTTTTGAAACGGTCAACATCGCTGATGCTATACGGCGTTGTACTCTCGCTACCTCAAGAAAAGAACTTGAAGTATGGGAAAAATCAATGAGGTCTTTCGAGCTTCTGGGCTTAAATGTGGGATTTTTACGAGCCCGTTTGAGACGACTGCTGAGTATGGCATTCGATTCCGAAGATGCCTTAGATACTAGAAGGTACTGGGATGCCAAGGCAGAGAGAAGTTGCACCAAAGATGAGATTGAAGCTCTTGAAGCCAAGCTTGTGGAACTGAAAGAATTATGTGCAAAGTATGATCATGACATAGATAGTTTGAAGAGTAAAGCAGAGAACTACGAGCTCAGATTCGAAGAAGAGGTCAGTGCTCCATGGTAATACTATTCTCCGGTGTGTAAAATCATAGATTGCTTCGAAGTAGGGCAAAAAAGACATGAGACAATTGTTCTTTCAGTCTCTTTTTATAATTATAAATAGTTTAGAAGGGATTGCTCTGTATATTAAGTATTAACTATTATTAGATAGCTACCTTGTTGATTTTGGTAGTTTCTGACTTTGAAAAACTAGCTGACTGAATTACTTCCATTACTTTCCGCGTATTATTTGTCCGTGCCATGTCTTGCACTGCTGGGACATCTCTTCAATGTCGCAATTTTATTCACTTCTCTGGTGAAAGAAACTGCAAATTAAGATAGTTGTGGCCAAATAACGGGTATCTTTGAGATGGAGTTTTTGATTATGATTTATGGGTATTCATTGATGATCAGTTTTGCGTGATATGATACTCTTGTTGGGGAATGCGAGATTTGATCATATGCAAGTTAGATCTGTCTGGATTTGTTCTTCTTTATTTATTTTGACCCCCAGTTTATACCGAATGGTTGAAATTCCGAATCCTTAATTTTCCTCAAATCTTTTGGTAATATACAGTTGTATATCGAATGGGTTTTGATTGGGTATCTTCTGCCTTTGTTCTTGTATTCCTGATTTGATCGCCTGTTTCCATAAGATTATAGCTATGAATGTTAGGTGATATTTTTTTTTTTTTTGCTTGGCATCAAAGAAATTTAAACTCCACTTCAATAAGGACTTTGTTGCGGGTAGGGCTCTTTCTTTCTCTCCTTCAGGTTTGATTTGTAAATTTCACTATAATAACAAAATCCTGTTTGCATCATAATTAAGAGATTCTTCATTTGGATTGAAAATGCAACGTAACAAGGTCATTTTCGAGTGCTTAGTATAGCAATAATAAGGCCTTGGCTATTGGTGGCCCATGATATGACACTAGTTAATTATTAGTGATAACAATATTATTTATACACTGCTAAATATGGACGCCGCTATTAAAAAAGTAGAGTACCCCATTAGCAACGAAATAGAGTCTAAGCTCGCTAGCTACAATATATTGACATCAGCCAAATTCGAAAGTAAAGCACAATAAGGAAAAAAAATAACGAAACTCAAAATACTTATTTACATTGATCCACAAGCTGAAGTAAAGATACAGCCATGTCAAAGAATGCTCAAAAGATGGTATATCACAATATAAAGTTACAAAAAGCTTATTAGGAAGCCAGTTTGTATCGAGCCTTGCTAACATTCTCTGGCACCCCATGTGGCGTTATAATTTCACAGTATCTCAAAAATCTGCAGTAAGAAAACTCAATCAAACCTGGACTGGAAAGATGACAAGTTTACAATATAATTGCTCACATCTGAACCACAATCATGAGTCACATGATCGGTAAGCAATCATATTCATTATTTCAATGGAATAACAACATTTTACGTATCAGAAAGGCAATATACTATCGTGCTAGAATATGTATGAATCAAGCAGACAACTTACATGTATAGGCATTTCTGCTATGACCAGTCCACTACTTTCTTCAAGGCTTTTAAGAATCACCACCTCTCCCCCAACGACCATGTTGATCACTATCCCATCTTAATATGTTCAAAAAACGAAACACCAAAATTAAGTTAAGACGCAGTTTGAGAATCAGGTTACCATGGAATGAGGAAAATGAAGGGTGGAGATAATGAGATAACTTTTCCCATTTCAATAGATTATTCAAGGAAAGGAGAACAAAGACAAACTCATATTGTTGCTTCAATTCTTTTTACTCAGCTACCTTCTCAAGACCTACACTCTTCTCGCAAGTCAATTCACACGGCTTGAATTGAAAATATACCTGCTGACAAACACGTTGCCATCCTCCTCATATATGTCTCCTGCACAGGAGAATAGCATTGAGGGACTTATACGGAGTGGAAGAAAAAAAAAGACTAATCATGAAACAGTATCCTCAAACAATGTTTATGTGGAACAATATAATCATAAATACATCTTGGTGAAAACCCATTTGATGTCACAAGGTCTCTTACGTTTACATCCGGATTATATTATATACTAGCAGAAGAGTCGCCTCATGGGTGAAGTTTGTAATGACTTGTTATGAAGCATACAAATGCGTTTGATCTTTAACACTTGAAATCAAACCCACCAATTAATATCCGACCTAGAAGGATAACTTTGCTCAGTAGCTTTCAGTGATTGCATGAGACGAGTGGCAGATCAAACTTATCACAGAATATGGGACCAGACCATGCTTAAATGTTTAAATCTTGCACCAAAATAATAGTGAGAAGTAATTTCAAAAATATGACCTACAAAAATGACACCATCAAGTCATGGAAAGAATTTTAAATTACAGTAAGATTTTCTGTCGAGTTATTAGAGTCCAGGTGCTCTAAATACTTATGAAATTGAGAGAAAAAGATAAACTTCTCTCTTGTCTTATACGAAATGCAGAAAATTAACATAAACAGAAAGGTTTATTATATTTCAACGATGAAGATAAGCTTTATTTTTGGAGTAAAAACATGTCATTCCAACTACTAAGCAAGAAAGTGCCTTATGCTCAAGGATATGCATATGCCTCTTGCATCTTAGGAAATATACTTCACTGAAATTATTGCACAGAGATAGTTTAATTCTTTTTTCTTTTCTGCAGATAACTATGCATATTTAAAGAAAGTTGAAAGCAAACAATTGACCATAAAAACGCAACGGATAGAAGAAGCCACGAGTCATTATCATGGATTCTGCCAGGAAAGTTAGAAAGGACACTGAAACTGCACCAACAGTTTGATGTTCCTCTTCCTAAAAACCATCTCCACAGCCAAGAGCGGAGTCTCATCTCATCACCGAATGACATGTCCTTGTTTGCTCATTTTCTCTTATTTCTTTTGCTTCTCTCCCATCCTTTCAACTCAAATTTCCTCTCAATACGAGGGCATAATTCCTAGACAATCTGCAAACTACTCCATTTCAATCTGTTTGCGGAAAGTTCATGATCCCAAATTCCCTAAACAAACAACCCATTCAAACTATTATCTAGACTTCAACAAAGGAGCTCCAAAACTTTATTTAATAAACCCCTCCATTGTTCTCCCTCTCTATCGTGTTCTTAGCATTTCTAATATTAGCTGATGTTCCCTCATCAGAACATATGAAAAACTAGCTCCAAAGAAATAACCACAATACGTTAATCTACTTTCAATGCATGATGCATCGCGGCATTTCAATAACTGGACGTATTTGTTTCTTGTGACGTGGAATACGATTGCATATATCTACACGTGAGCCTATGCTAAAACTAACTTCGAATTTGCAGTTTGAAATACCATCTGCTTTAGTCACAGAGACCACTATCATGCTAATATCATCAAAAACCTAAAAAATGCAACACATCAAAGGCAGTAGTAAACTACTACTTCCAATATACAACATTCAAATCAACAAATCAATCCCCAAAATCATCATCACAGCAAACACAAAAACACCAAAATGTAATGTACCTTCTTCATCGGCAGCTCATAATTAATCAAAATCCGAGCAGAAACAGGCGACTCCACCGCAGCACCAACAAGCGGCAAACAAGCGTCCGTGACAACGATCACATTCGATCTCCGATCCTCACTCTCGTCATCAATCTCCTCCTCTTTCCCCAGCCTGTTCCACTTCACAGTACTTGCGCGAAATTTATCCAAAATCGCCGATCTCTCAGCCTCCGATAGGTCACTGTACAACGACGAAACGGAGATATGAGACGATAAATTGGCGAGATTTGAGCATACGGCGTCGAGCTCGTCGCGAGTGCTGCAGCAGACGACTATCGGAAGGAACGGCCGGCGACCGGCCATGGTTAGGAGATCGATTAGGGTTTCGGTTTTGAATTGAGGCCTGTCGACGGCGAGATAGAGGTGAGTTTGAGGACTGAATGAAGATGGCGACGACGGAGAAGTGGAGAGAGTTGTTGAATCACCGCCGTCCATTTGGGTGTTGTGATTCAGTTTCTGTGTTAATATTTATTGTTTACAGTTTAGTCCAATGATAATTTCGAAGTTAAGGACAAAAGTTGAGATAAATTAGAAAAAGGAGTGCACTTTACCCTACATCCCAAGAAAATAAAATGTTTAGACAGAAGAATGTTTTTTTTTTTTTTTTTTTGCGTACAATGGAAGAGAGAAGACCTCAAAGGAAAGCAGAGAAAGAAACTACTCTGCGATAACTGTCCTGTCCGGAGACTAGTACCACCAACTAAATCAAACATAAGATGATGTGAGATAGAGGCGGGGGACGATAAAAAATCTGAAGACCGAAAGGGATAGAGTGTCCCAAGTTGGCAAGTCTATCAGCCACGGTGTTTGTCTCTCTATAATCATGACGAATATCGCAAGTATTGAAGCTACTCATAAGAGTTTTACAAGAGTCGATGAGGCTGCGTTGAGGGTAGAAATCATGGATTTTATCGGTGAGGAGATGAACAACAGTTTTTGAGTCGCTGACCACAATAATATGGTGAAATCCATGAGTTTGAGCGACAGAAAGGCCGTAGTGGACGCCCCAAAGTTCTGCCAAAGTTATGCTACCAAATCCCAGGTTTGATGAAAAACCAAAAAGCCATTCTCCTTCCTCGTCGCGAGCCAAACCACCGCAAGAAATAGGACCCGGATTTTCGAGTGCACTTCCATCAACATTGATTTTAACAAACCCTTGAGGTGGTCGGATCCAATGCAAACCCCCGAGTGATTCTCGTCTGGCCTGGAAATTCAAGAGAACGAATGTTGAACCAGGCGGACATGTTTAGACAGAAGAATGTTAAAATTAAAGTTATTTTCTCATATATCGTATTAATTATACAGAAGAGTGTTAAGAAAGATATTATTCAATACTTTTAATATTAATAATTTAGTTAATATTAAAAATTCTTTTAAAGCATGCGATACAATTAGAAATGTATAAGTGAACATAAATAATGAAAAATTCTTAAAAATGTAGGCAATATCTCTATTTTTTATGACTTGTTTCTTTTCTTACTTTTATGTATTTTATTTTAATTTTTTTTAACAAATTTTAGCTAGAATTATGTTACTTTAGAGTCACTTTTATAAACTTTTATTAATAAATAAATGCTTCATAATGAAGGTTCTCATGTTTTTAAAGATGATTTATTATTTTATACAAATACTCAATAATAAAATATTCGTATTTATTATTAAAAAAAATTATTTGATTTCGTCCCTAAACAAAAATTCTAACTCTGCCTCTGGAATAGTTTATTCTCTTTTATGTCACCTCAATTTATACGTGATAAGAATTACAATATTTGCAAATAATTTATGGATAAAATCTATCTAATGAAATGATCATATGATCAAACTTCAGTTATAGATCCATATATAATTTGTGGACATTCTGTAATAAATTTCTTGATTCTTGACACAAACTATTTGTAGATAAACATTTTGCAACACGATCATTGCATTTTTAAAAGCTTCTGGTGATCATTTGATGAGACAAACACTTGGGATGAAGACAACTTAATAGCATTGACATAGTCTTGAAAGCAATGTGCTGGAATCCCCGCCATTAAAAGGCCAAACACTCTCATCAATCTTAGAAGACCACATTCGCTGTACTCTGCTCCTCTTGTGTAAGATATAGTGAAGCTTCTAATCAGCTCCCAACAAGCATTTGCGATTTTGGGTATTAGCCATATTAGAGAGAAGTAGTTCTTGTCGGGTTCTTCTGCTACAACCTGCAGTGTAATGAAATAAATTTGTAATATGTCAAAACTAGGGATAATATCTCAATTTAGGGCATCTTTCTGGGATGGATAGGATAAGAATGTCATGATCTTTGTTATAATTAGTAAATACTTATTTTGATCTGACCACTTAATTCATAATATGTTAAGGATATATGGTCAAAAACACTTTCTGAATGAAAGTCAAATGATATAAAATGCGATTAGTAAGATAACAAATTTTATCTATTAAACATATCCATGAGGACGACGGTTCAATATTAGACATATAGTGGATTTTCTAGATACTAAAGGACGATTCAATGGAACAAGAGTTATGAAATTAATTTGGAACATCTGTGGTTCGTTAAATTAGATTCATTGTACGAATTTTATGTCTCATTGAAAATTAATCAATGTAGTATTTAAAGAAATAATAATTATATTATTTTAGATTTATAAATGAGAGAGAGAGAGAGAGAGAGAGAGAGAGAGAGAGAGAGAGAGAGAGAGAGAGAGAGAGAGAGAGAGAGAGAGTCATATACCTTTCCTTCATAGAAGCTATTGTAGTATATGCAAGTCCCAAAATGCTTGAACATGAAAGTCGCATCGTCATAAGGCAACCTAGGCACCATATCATAACTATAAACAAACCTATAATACTCAATATTATACTTGTCAATAGTTCTTTTCATGTACTCCCCAAATTCTTGATCACCAACTCTGGGCTGTCCAAATGTATAAACCCCCTCCAGTCTCTCCAACAACCAAGACTCCTCGTGCAATTCTAAGATCGTTGGAAATAAAACAGCCAATGCACCACCTAAACTGTGTCCCGTCACAATAAACTTCGCCTTATCGTTACTCTTTAACCGTTCTTTCAGCAATTTTCTGATGGCGTAATAGGCGGATTCAGGCTTGTTATTATTATCGGGCAATTCTTTTGGCCATCCTACGGTTTTTTGTAATCCAAGAGCTTTCATGAATCCGCCGTGGATTTTTCCAACACCAGGGATTTGGAACCATGATAGGTCGACGTCTGAAGACCATGCATCAGCGTCAAAAGTTTCAGTACCTCTGAAGGCTACGACGATTACGTCCTTTTTGTCGTCAAGAATGAATGCTTGTGTTGTAGGTTTTTCTTGATAATCTGCATGAAAGATAGTGTGCATGTCAGTTGTGGGCTATGTCAATTTGTGACAGGTAAAGTGACATAGACGATCCTTAATGGTGGCCAGGTCGAGACTTAATTATATCCTATATTATATTTTCATCTAGTATTAATACACGATTTTAGTTATGAGTAGGATCTAGTCATCTAGATAATACATTTTAACAGTATTAAGGAGAATGGAGAGCGGACTAAGTGATTTGGGAGCACTTTGATCGAGTTGAATTAATAGCGCCAAAGTTGTTTAAAATAAAAACTTAAGGATGTAAGTGTTTGGACAAGGTTAGAGTATAGTTACATGAATATTGTTGTAATTTTGCTTGTTTTAATTAAGCTGACAGAGAAAAATGGTAGCCAATAATTATTGGAGAGAAAGAAAAAATTGAAGAACTCACCGTTCCAGAAATCGTATGATCCCAGGAAATCCATCTGCACGGGAAATCAAATAGATCAGTCTTGCATATTTAGTCTCGTAGAAATGTAACATTATTTAATAATTTATTAATTTATGAACAAAAGCTACGTAGTAAAGGCAGTATAATCTTTTCAATAAATTAACATTTTGGTCGAGGAGGTAAATGCGAAAACAAAAACGTTCATAATAATTTTAATCATTAAACTTTTAGGCCTCACTTTTTAATGTACATTTCTGTAATTATTAAGGCCATCTTGGAGCATCTATACTAAAAGAAGTATTACTAAATTCAGACTCTGATTCCTCTCGATCCTATCGACATCTTTCCATATAAGTTTTCTCTAGCTTTTCCTTATTTATATATTTTTCAGACTCAGGGGCTATCTCATGATATTGACCCTTGGCCCACTAATACTATTAATTAGAAGCTAATAATGAAGATTAACTGTTCCAGATGGGACACCACGTGTTTTTTCCCCTATTCTCATGCCCATAAAGATGGGACCAAAATACTCAATCCAAGAAAAGTGATATTTTAGTAAGAAATTAGAACTTTAATATTCAAAGTGAAAATTCGTATCAATCAATAAAAATATTTGTAATTATATGTTATAATTCCATTTCTATCACGTCAATTCATAAACTTAGTTTAGATAAGAATGACTCGTATAAGACAAACAAAACAACTAAGCTTTAGGGTTTTCGAGATATCCCGAATATATGACCTATATATAAATGATGTAGTTAAGCCCTTATGTTGAATTCCAGTTCTTCACCATTCTTTTAAAAAGGCCTCGATTATTTTAGAAGACAGTCTGAATCTCTATATAGAGTAATTTTAATCCGTATTCCAAGTTTTGTGAGACAATTTTATAAACAAATGTAAAATGTGACATGATATTAACTAAAGACCACTATGTGATTTGGTGAAAAGTCGAAACTCAAACCACAATACATGTTGAATATTATTTCAGCTCTAATATCATGTAGAATTAATTTGGTAAACTAAACCAATAGCACATTATACTATATCCTTAAAAAGTTTAAGAAAAAAGAGACAAAAAAAAGCTCTTTATTCAAACCGGATCACATGATTCACATCCCAAACAACTGTCATTACCTCTGACCATTAATTAGGTAAACTAATCCAAGTACACATTATACTACTATTATGGATCCAGGTATATTTAGCAGTATCAATAATTAATTAATTACGAGTTTACCTTCCAATGATCCTTGACCAAAGACTCAATATAATTCTTATTCTCGTATGACGCCTTAGCAGCCATTACTGAAAGCAAAGCGTAATATTTTTTATCACCATGACTCATGTTTTCCGAGTCTAAGTCAATTCGTTTGTCTATGTTTCCGACAAAAGAAATGTAGCTTGCCGATGTTTCCTCTGGACTTACTACTTTTCCTGCAAAAAGATTCATATTTGTGAACAATATATATTTTTGCTATTTGTTCAAAAGAGAGTGTTAATTAATAATAAGGTGGAGTATTGAAAATTAATGGGCATGCTAACATTCACATTCAATAGTACATACTTCGAAAATTTGATATCAGGATGATTATTTTTAGCGCATGGTAATGGGGTAAAAGTAATTTAGAGTCTGTCGATTTTGGTTGTACAACAAGTTAACATGCGACAAACGTATCCGTAGTTGATGATCGACAGATGGTAATTATGTTATGACGGATCGGAATAAAATATTGTTAATTACATGTGTTACAATATTGAAACGGCTACATCTCAATGTAGACTAAGTAAACCCCATATAATTCTTAGAACAAGTGAGAAGCAAATCAGAAATCTGGGTGAGATCTTAATTGATTTTGGTTTTCTCTTGAAATTAAAGAAATATTTCTTTAGTGAAGGGAGTGGAGTTGTTATGGATGACATGTAAAGAAAAGAAATGCAGCTCACATTGCTTAATCATCTCAGGTGGAACAAGTCCAGCCTGTTCAGTGTCCATATATACAATAAAAAAATATTTTTTCTATCAAATAATAATAATAATACGACTATCACGATGATTATTAACCAGTGTGAGTATTTGTTTCAATGTTGAATTTTCAGGTGAACAATGAATTAATAGAATTTCCTCTCGGTATTAGTATCCCCGGAATTCTTCATTCAACTTGAATCTTATATTTTGCACCAACCTTGGATCGATCGACCTTAAGTTTAAAAAGTACTGCAAAGACAATCCTTTGATATTCTTTTAGTCATTTTATTATTTCCGCGACCTTCAATTCTTGTTTTACACATCTTCTACATGCATTTACATGTAGTAGTAAATTCAGTAGAACATTAAAAAACATCTAAGTTTTGAAATAATCATCTCATGGCAGCTGCATGATGATATGTTGCAAATCAGTGAGTAATATTATAAATATTCCTTCTATTATATGTTATTAACTTCTTAGTACACATTCTAATCATGGATTTGCACTAAAACGATGTCCAGCTTTAGTCATGCAGTGTGCCATCAATCCAATTTACATACTGGCAATTAAGAAATAAGAAATTATCAACATAGTGAATTTAATAAATTCAAAATTTTAGGGTTGTGTGCAATTTACTTGATGGTATGTCAAAGCCTGAATTTGACGTTTTTTCATTGAATTGCCAAAATTGATAGTTGAACAAGTTACAAAACCAAATTAAAAAGAATTTCTACATCTACATAACTCATAACTGATTAATTAACCGCACCATCTCATCGTGAGACATCTGCAATATAAAAAACAATTAAAGAAAAAAATTCAATAAAGCTAGCTCTTAGCTTCTAAAGCATCTATTGGTCTTGCTTTAATTTGTTAGCATGCATAACCAAAATGAATATACATAAGTAAACTGAATACAAACCTTTAAAGAAATTGAGCACAAGCCGAAAGAAGCCCCCATTTCCCGATAGCAAATTGAGCCAATACTCCAACCCAGAGCCGAACCCGGCCATGGGTTTGGACACAGCATGCAGCAATTTCTGCGCCATCGTCGACACAAATATGATCCATCTCCGCCCCAACGGCTCACGCCGGATCCCCTCGGGGCAGTCCACGAATTTCATCTCCTCTATATCACTCGAAAATAGTATTTTACATATATCAAGATAACCAGCTTCTTCTGGCTTCAGGATCATGTAATTACTAGAAAAAGACTTGTTACAACTGCAAGCCATGGTTTTCTTTTTCTTTTTTCTTTTGTAGAGTGCTAGAGGAATTGAAAAAGGTGGATCAGATGGTCTGATGAAGAACAAGAACTAGTGTTTATATAAAAAGAGTGATGTATAAAAAAATTGATTCAATTATTATTTTATGTTGGCTCGTTGAAAATATATATGTTTCTACGTGAACTTTTTGTCTAATCCAATACTTTAATCGTGGAAACAGTAAATAAGCGTGTGTAAATACATCAACTTTTGGATTTTTTTCAATGGTTTTAGGTGGTAGGATTTCTGAGTTCTTATTTGGTGGGTGGTGTGATTTCTTGATGAGGGGCGGCAGTGCAATTTTCTCGTGCTTTGATTAATACAATCATAGTGTTTAAAATCGGATGTCTCTAGATTCAGAGTGGAGCCACAAACGTGCCTACCCGAGGTGATGTGCATAGTTTATTTTGTAATGTTTAGTTTGAAAAGAATTAACATGCAGATCGTAATTGACAATATAATATAAAGCTGAAACAAAGTAGGTTTGACTCAGTTGTCAATAACTTCTAATGATAATCAATATTTTGTTTTGAAACATTACTACACGTCAAAATAGTGTTTAGGCTCTTCATAACTTAATTCCTATTCTTTTCTTTGGGGTCGCTTTAGGGTAAAACAGATGATAAAGCAATTTCCTCGTGCAATAACCATAGAGTTTAAAAATCGGGCCGTCCTCTCTATTTCCACAATGGTGGAGCCACCCGTGCATGCACAGTATATTTTTGGTTGAATTTTCTATTTAGTTAAGAAAAATGGTTGGTTTGAGCTTGACTCATTTGTTTATATCAGTGTTAATTTTAGGTCTTCATATAAAGTAGTAGAAATAATAGTGTTTTCGCTCTTGTTAACACTTGAAATAGTCAAAAACGTTTTTTTCTTTTCATATACATATTTTTATTCACAGTATATATATATATATATTCTTTAAGGCACTATTGCAGATTTGAGTGAAAGCGCAAAATTATGATCATAGGATTATGGAGAGTTTAGGGTGCTACAAAATATTGTAATCTTGATAGTTTGATTACACTAATGCAAAAATTATTTTTTTCATTGCAAGACAGCCTGTGAGTAGTGGTAATCATATATATGAATAAAATTGCATTCCACTATTTGTAGTTATTTCCATAAATTCTGTCGTTTCTGTGATTAAAAGTTAAAACTGATCATCCAAAATTTAAGCTTGTCGATAGAGCAAATTTTTTTAAAAAAATAATGGTCTCCGACACGCATGCTTTAGGAAATGATTTTTCTCTTCGTAATTACATATACGTGAAACCAGAAATGTGAAACATTGCCAAGAGTCGTAAAAATAACTTTTGAAAACAACTGCTATGCGATGGAAAACGTTTAGTTCTTTTAGATGTTGCTGATTAAATAGTATATGATAACCGAGATATTTGTGTAAGAAAAAGTTCCAGGAAACACACCGCACACACTCGTTATGTTGTCTTCTTCGTAGTGTCTTTCTCGACATTTCCTCTCATCTACACACACTGGAGTACCTTTATGATTGTTCTTGTGAAAAAGGATGGGGATAAGTTATTTATTTAGTTCTTAATGATCTTTTGACATTTTTTTCAAGGCATAGAATAAGTATTGGTATTCTTTAGATTGGAGTCTGTATGAATGTTAGTTATTATAGATATCATTATGTAACATATGTGATAAATGTCTAAATTAGGTTTTCGTTTTCATAAGTTTACTATATTTCTTAATTCTTGCATAAGAAAGAACATGATATTAGATTATCCAGCCAAAAAAGCATGACATTAAATCTATGACGTAAATGTGACTACAAGTTTGCAACTGGCATGACCAATATTCAGATGATAATGGTATCCAGAAAACTGTTTTTATTTTCAATACAGAATATTGTTGTACAAAGGACGGGTTCAGGAAAAAAGGAATTACTTTTACAACATAATATTCCCAGGTGAACATATTCTCTGGCTTATATTTGCTTACACAAAGAACTGAAGAGAACAAAAGCATTTTACCATTGCTTTTTGTATTTTCCATACACAAAAGGAAAAAGAAAGATGATGAAGACTGACCCAATGTTAACACACTTTAAAACCAATTTACTAATTTCACTGTTATTTTCAGATATCTTCTTTTTCGAATAATTATGTTCTTGTCAGGTATCAGTATCGCTACTTCCTTTCCGTATATGATAGCTTAACATGATCTCTTACTGCAACTCTCCCACCGGAGCCTCGTTGAGCCACAAGAAATGAATGAAGTCATATAATTTTGCACTTACGCTAACCTGCCCAGAAGAAGACATCAGGAATTCGCAAAAGGAAACGCACGTGATCCCAAAAAACATACGAGAAATATTGCACTTTATACACTAAGGCCCATCCTAAAAGTTTTTATGTTTTTGCATTTTTCAACTTTATTTCGAAATTGTCATTACATACCTCACCAAAGTAAATTGTTCTAATTTCACCCTAAGTCCGCAAGATGCAGAATATTCTACGGACATGCTGTCTCGTACAGGTTTAATGTCTGATGGAAATGAAGGCTATCAAATTAGTTAGGAAGCTACTATATTAGTTGGGAATTATTTTCTACTGATTAGGTTCTATGTTTTTTTGTCTTGTGTTCTCGCATTACTAGTTTTTATTCTAGGTAGTGTGGTAGATTTCTTTTATTTAGACAAAAGGCAACAGATATAGGACTGTGGTTTTGTTACTTGAATACTAGAGATCATTTATTGAATATTGAATATTAAGAGCATTTTTCCTCTTCTAATTTCTATCTTTTTTCCCAAGTCTTTTTCTCTTCTATTCTTTTACTTTGCATCTCCTATTCTTCTCTTCTTCCTCTCTATCTCTCTAATCATCCTCCTAATTCTTCAATCTCTATCAGGTGTAGTCTGCAATAACTTGATTGAAAGTACATGACCAACTACAAAAAAGAGTCGGCAACGAAGTGCAAAAAAGGCGAGTACGGTTGGCTAGGGGGAGAGGAGAGGGAAAAATGTACTTTCTCCAATATGTAAGTATAAGAAAGTTAAATATAAGGAATTCCAAACTTTGGGGAGGCACATTGATCACTGTAATTCAATCAAGATTTACCTTGTAAGGTGTCGGATTCAACCTTCTCATGTGGTCAGGTCGCATCTGCTCTAGTTGTTTAATGCACCGTTCTCTTATCTGTTTAAGGGATGGTAGCTCTTCTCTATCATTTCCTGCAGATGTTCAAAAACATATGAACATCGTTCATATGATGACCGATTCAAGGA
Organism: Misopates orontium; assembly: GCA_946800315.1. NCBI lineage: Eukaryota > Viridiplantae > Streptophyta > Magnoliopsida > Lamiales > Plantaginaceae > Misopates > Misopates orontium. Next base: position 14,162,890 of record OX326953.1, on the reverse strand, counting down.
TGCAACTTCAAGAAGTTCATAGGATACACAAGGTACTACTCCATAAATGCAAAATAATATTTTGATTAGTAAAGGATTAACGTAAGGAACTGAAAGGCAAAAGAGAGATGTTGAGAGCTAAATTATCCTCAAGACGACAAATACATGAAACAGGCAACAAATGTACTTGGATTTGCAGGCCCCGCTGTTTTGGTTACAAAGAGGCACTAATTCTTATGAATCAAGTTTTAACCTAGTATTGCAATACTGGGAAATAATATGAAACAAAAGAGTGTTTACAATTGGAATTAGGTCTTGTGGAACAGATCTCTATCGTAGTTGAAAGGAATCATATTTAACTTAAAAAAGTACTATGTAGGCCATACAATTTTGAACATTTTAAATTCCCATTAATTTGAACGGAATTCTACCTGATTTACCAGGCCAAAAACACTTCATAAGTTCCTCGACACGCTGTGGCACCACAAATGCTCTCTTGGATTCACTAAAAGGATGACGACACAAAATCCGTTCACCAACCTGCGTATCATAATAATAGGTAAACCTGACAGGTGAGAACATAAGTGGACAGGTAATAACAACCCATGATCAAAGGTTATAAGATCACAGAAATGAGCAGGGCACAATGCAATGAGACACTTGTTGATCTTTTACTTTTAGACGTAATAGTTTTTCCCAGATGTATATATACATATATATTCAACTTCTTGTACTTCTCCACTGTAACTTGCATTACTGTTTCATCTTATGTGGTGCATGCAATCATTGTATAGACATTCCATGATATGCAATCCTTAATTGACTGAAAAATTCCCGTAAGCGTTTTCTCAAGATTTTTGTTCAAACCTTCTAAAATACAAGGATATTTACATCAACACCCCCACAAGGGAAGTCCAAATGTATAATCCATTTTTAGGTTTAAATTCACCTCCTAAATCTTTAAAGGTAGTGGGCATACATGTAATGATTTTTCTATTTCCTGGGTTGTTTCTATAGTTATTCTAATCTTAGGAGAGCTTACATGCAATGTTTTGCCAAACTTCAGGAGATGCTTTACAATTATTAAAATATTATATGGAATTTCTACAATAAGACCAAAACTATAGGGATGTAAATATAGTTATCCCAAGAATATAACTTCTTCATGAATTTGGTATAGAAAAGGCAAGAGTTAATTATATTTACACTGAGGTTCTATAAAGTTACTGTTTCCTTGAACTTTAGATGATTAAAGAGACACTTCTTACTGCTAACCATTGCTAAAAACTTGACGGAATTAATGAAGTAACCATTGTGCACTCTAATAAGTTTGAGTTAACTCGAATTCTATGGGTCAATCCTGTCTTTATAATCAATAAATAAATGATAATACCAAATGCAACCCCAGATTCCCCCTAAACCAACCCCCACAACTTCGTCACCTGCGAACCAGTGGTTGCAGCTCCTGTGAGCAGCCAGGTGGGTGGGGAAGTTGCGGTGCACATTCTAGAATGAAAACTATTGAGAAATGCTTGGAATTCTAGAAAAACTCTATATTAGGGAATCAGACAAATAAGCATACCTTCGGAGGTGGTTCATTTTCCCCCGTCATAATGTCCACAAGAGCATAGCCCTCCTTGCCATATAATCTGTAACATCTTTTTTTGCATGGGATAGAGACCTGCAATGGAAGTTCAATAAATTCCAATAGTAAAATTATGTTGTGATATCACAAGGATCAATCAAACCTTTGAAACATCTTCAGAAAGTTTTATTCGAGGTTGATCGTTTATTTCGACCAATTTGAAAACAACACCTAGAGCAGGTTGTGCATAACATGTAACTAAATGAGTTCCAATCCCAAATGAATCAACTTCGTGACCCTGAAAAATGCAGAAGGTTAGTAATGCATATATACGCTGACCTGCATAGACTAAATATAAAATAACAAGAGGCATTGGAAATAAAGAAAAAGAAAAAACATGCCAAGTTAAAATAATTAAGGTGTGATGATACTGTATAATTTTGTCAAATTAAGTAAAATCCCCTCTTGTTTCAAAAGTAATAAAACACTCCCTCTCGCAAAATGAGGGCAAAGCTGGTGAAAATGAATAAATCTCAAAGTCGCTCTTGTATATGAGCATTATCATAAAATATAATAGATTGATTACTAAGAATTCTAGGTTACTTGTAGGACAGAAAACTGGGGCGAATATCCGCCCTATCATTCTATTTTCGTCGAGCTTAAACTTAAGGAATCTCCCTTGACTCCATTCCGGAACTTGATCATAAACTATCTTCAAAAGAATTACCGCCCAAAATTGGTACGATTTATTTATTAAAATTCCTTAAAATTGCTTCAGCGGCCATGTTAGACAGCGAAGTTATTGAATTTGGGAAGAAGGTTCGAAAAAGATTAGTAAATCAATGCAGAGTAATCTTCTGAACTTGACATTTCCAGAGTGCATATATGCAGTGTTATGCTAACACCAAAAGATTCACAGTGAGAAAAGGTTTCAAGGGTTTACGATCTATTTCCTTTACCTGTTTGTTTAAAGCATCTAAAGTCTCTTCATTAAGATCATTACTTGCTGTAATGCCCATCTTTCCGAAACCTAGAACCCCGAATTCTTTCTCAACAGAACGAAAGAATTTTCGAGTCTCACATGACAGGTAGGCTAGATCACCTGAGTCCAGTCTAATACCTAATGCTTTGTACCTGTAAAAGGGCATCTTTCAGAAATGGATATAGACAAATTCTCTCCACAAGATAGTATGTAGTGTGATTTACATTGTTCAATATCAATACAAGAACAAGGCTTTTGCACGCACCCTAAATCGTTTAGAGCTAGAGCAACTGCACAAAAATTAGGAATACCACTTCTCATGACCTGTTCATGTGGATTCAAAAGTCAAATCAACGACAACAATGCAAAAAGCAATAATAAATATAGATCTAATTAGCAAATAAAAATAAGTGAATTGGGCAAGAGAAAGTGGAATTTCACCATAATAAGACACTCTCTGCATCAGATATACTAAGACACACCAAAACTCAATATATATGTTTTAAGTGAGAAACCAAAGATTGACGTGACGTGGCTTATAATATCATGGCTAAGTTCACCGAGATCATAGCATATATGTAGCAATTTTATTCTTTCTCTGTTTCTAAGAATAATTATACTATATGGTCGGGAAGATAATAGATAGGCAACATGACACATAATCGAAAAACAGAGCCACCGCGTTATTAGAAGTTAAATCAGAGAAATCTAATGAATAAAGAATCTCTCAGAAAGAACATCAAGATAAACAATGTTAAAATCCCAATAAGACACTGTGTCAGAATTCAGAAAATCTTGGTTTAAAATAGTGCAGGGACTAAGAGGTCCACTGCTTAGTTATTCGATTAAAGGTCAGAAGCATTAATGCAAGGTCCTTGAACAATAAGTACATAGGTGAAGACGAGTAACATTATATGGACAAAAAAAAAAAAAAAAAAACTTACATTCTAGACTATAATTTGTTGCTGTAACTAATCCAAATTGCAATTGAGAAACCCTGTTCATCTTCTATCTTACCACACTTAGAAATTTCTTGCAAACCACACGTCCAAATTTAATATAGAGCAGTAACTAGAAAATTCTAGAAAGCAAAGTGCCTTAAATATGTACCTTAAATCCAACAATAAAATACAAAGGACATATAATAATTTGTACTTACATCATATGTGTCCACAAGGGCCAGAAAGTTTGTTGGAAAGGCAAGAGCATACGAGATGAAAGCAGCTAACTCGCTTTGGTTTGTTTCACCAAAAATTCCACTTAATGATGGCGACCACTGGAAACAGATTGCATAGATTCAGTCATAATCATGTCATCCAAAATAAGAGTTCTCACAGTTAAGCTTGCATATACGAGTTTGAAGCAAGAAAGCGGTGATAGGGAATACATGCTGAAGTATCAAAAACTCAACAAACACTTTGAGATTGTATAATACTATTATATATTAAAATCCAAAATAAGTTAACTATGAACTTGTGCAGACTATACAGTGAGCAGAAGCAAAGACATAACAGATGTAAAGTTATTGCTAATTAAGACAAAAATAAAGTACATTATGAAGTAATTAGGAGAAATTCATCACACCTTTAATTTGTTTAACCATGTCTGCACTAAAGTAACAAAATCCTCACAAACACTTGAGCCATCACAATATTGAAGTGACTTCTCAGTTATCTCATCAAGGCCCTGCAAAATCACTTGAGAGAAATAATCAATGAAATATGGAGCACAAGAGGGTGTATCTAAATAATAGGAGAAAAAGTGATCACAGAAAATTGTGGATGAGTGAGTAACATACTGTGTACAACTAAAATGTCAAGCCGAATCTAGTGTATATTCCTATCTACTTCTAAGACCATAACTTGAGGTCCAGGTACTGAGTATTCGTATTCTATCTAAGTGGCTCTTTAGCAGCATCATAAGAAACCACAATGGCTTGCCATTGTAGGGAGCGCAAGTGACACATCTTGGTCAGATAAAAATAAATTAAAACTGAAACCTACTCTACCCTGTCTTAGTTTCAACACAATAAAAGGGCAGATTATCCTTTTCCAGCCAAATCACGATTGCATAAATATAATTACAACATTTCCCAAGAATTGTCACTATAAGGAAAAAACTAATGTCAATAGAAGAACAAAGGAAGAAAAGTAGAAGCTCAAGCACAAATTGGGAGGGATATAAATCATGTAGAATAGTTTAAATGATACCCTTCTGATCCATAAACCTATCTTTTCAAATCTATACAAACTGTGAACATAGTGGAAAACAAGGAAACAAGGAAACAAGGAGTTGGACCGAAACTGCTTCTGGCAAAAAAGGATTTTTACATATCTAACACTTGTAGAACTTACCATAAATGAGCTGACAAAGGCATGAGAATGAGTTCCACGGAGTGGTATTCCAAATAATTTCCCAGCAGCAACATTGCTGTTAGCACCCGATACCAAAGATAGATGAGCTATGAATGAACTGCTTATGATTAACAGGAAACAAAAACGAAAGGTTGAACAAACGTAATTGCTGTTGTATCTAAAGCTCTTTTGTTGATCAGTAAGAGTAGTTCCTATTTCATCTTGCAACTAGTTTCTGGTATTCAATGTTGAATTACAAAGATCATCCATGAACCTAACTAGTAAAATCATCATAATGTGGAAAGAGATTATAGTGTGGATGCCCAAACACAATTTATATTTTAAAACATGTTACTGAAACTGCAACAAGTTCGCACTCGGCAATAATGGTAAACAAATCATCAACTCGGTTATTCATTGTGGTTAAGAAACAACACATATGAATAGAGAAGAACCAAATATTTATACTATATGGAACCAAATATTCATACTAAATGATCTTGTAGATATTATGACATAATATACGTCAAAAAACTAACACATTGTGTATCTCTATAACAATTTATTTTTAATGGTATATACAGTTTGAACAATTCAGTCCTTGTCAACAACAGATTAGACAATTAGGTGGCCTTTAAACGTAAAACTAAAGCTCCAAAAGAAGCACAGCATCACCTCGATAGAACTATCAAAGGACACCAAATCTATCAAAAACAAGGAACTTTAAAATGTATTGTTTATTAAGAATAACCTTGTTGCATCAAATCCACCCATATAGGAATACTTTGATGCTCCAATACCCCCATCAGGGCCCTGCAGAAATTGACAAACAAGCATTTGGTTTGCTGAAAGGATATTGCTACTTCAGATGAAACACAAAGGGCAATTTATATGACCTGCGCCCGTCGCAGCCCAAATTCCAAAAGAAGTTTGGAGTTCCCAGCAACCATACGATGCCTTGCAGCATTAGTGGCCACTAATGATGCATAATTTACAAGATTCAAAAGTGGAGTTTCAAGCAGTTGAACCACCTTAAAAGACAAAGCAAATCATGAGCAACAATAATGAAGAATAATGACGAGCGAAAACCAATATTTGGAACGAAAGATTGCACAAATACGTACATTAAAGAGATACTTACAGCTATAGGCCCTTCAACCCTCATCAATGGTATCTTGGGGAATACAACATGTCCTTCAGAAATAGCATGTATCTCCACACTGGAACAATCCAGTCCTCGAAGGTAATCATAGAAGCCAACCTAAATGATCAACCTTTTATGAACCATAACTCTACATGACATGGAAATAGAGTAGGACTTATAACATTTAGATTTCCATGCAAGCCAATATACCTCACATGATGGAGGCAAGGACTCTTGGATAAAAGCAATTTCATCCTCTGCAAATCTAAAGTTAGCAATTAACTTTATGCACTCTTCTAGACCAGCAAAAACTGTATATTCTCCGCCAAATGGATTCCTCCGAAAATACAAATCAAATCTGAAAATAGAATAAAATATCACAAATAAGATATTGTTCAAACATAAATGACCAACGAATCGTTCTGATTGCAATACGAAGTTAAAAATCTCCAAACAATTTCCTGCAGGCCAAAACTATTGGCATTGACAAATAACAACCCTTTGGCTCCAACTCAAAGTGTAAATGATAAATCCTCAAACTGCAGGAACATACAGAGTTATCCACTTCTGCTCTATATGAACACAGTGTGACAAATAGTCCCTACTAAATACAACTCGAGTAATAACAGACTACTCGCAGACACAACAAACCTTTATTACAATTTACTCCGGTGCTTCATACAAAACTCCTCACCGTAATGATAGAAACTTCACCAGTATGCTTATTTATCATTCATATTAACCTGATCAATACTCCACATCACATTCTAAAACTCACTAAGTAAACCAAATAAAAAAAAAGGCAATTTAGTCTAGAATGCCTCATAAAACACAAATTAGCATCCACGCTCAACTTCGAATCAAGTTTAGCGTAACTAATTATCGTTCATTTCAGATAAATTAGCATAAATCACACAAACCATAGCTTTTCCCCAAGCTGCAATTCGAACAAAATATACATGAATCACATCAATTACTCGCAAAATCAATCATCAAACTGCTTCAGTTGAACATAGAAACACGAATAAACACTAAAACACAGCTAATTTCAGCTAAATGTTCACTAATCATCTCAATTACTCGCACAATTAATCATCATACTGCTTCAACTCAACACGATTAAACTCTAAAAATGCAGCTAGGTTAACGAAATTACACTGCGCGGTCGTTGTGCTTGGCGGCTTTCCAGTAGGCATAGGCCATGGTGAACTGATAGAGATCCGTCAACAGAGGCGTCACCATCGGATTCGTCGGCCCGTCGATTTGCGCGTTATTAGGCCCATTCGTCACCGGCGCCGCCATTTTTTGCTAAATTGAATCCTAATCAACAAAATCTCCTCCGTCTACTACTGTACATACAAATACAGAGCGAATATAGGCGAAGAACCAAATGTTAAATACGAACACAGCTAGCTGTGTGATGATGAAACAGAGAACTTTTTTGTGGAGAATTTTGAAAGATATTGGAGAATGTAAGAGAGAGAGAGAGAGAGAGAGAGAGTATATACTGATTCGAGGAGAAAATGTAGTGTAGTGTAGTGTAGTGGAGAAAGAGAGCATACATATCATATCGACTCTTGTTTTGTCTTTCTCCAACTTATACGTTAATTGCGTTTTTTGTGTGATATGTTGAAATACTAGCAAAAAAAGAAAGATTTGAGAAGTTGTTTATTAGTTTTCACTTTTCAGTGAACACAAAATCAATTTTATCTCTCTAGTTGAAACTTCAAACCTTTTGTGATATTACTGATTCTTTTTATTTATTTTTTGATTAGGTTGGATATAGCATAATTTTTTGGGTTATGTGTAGTTAACTTCATGATAATTTTTTTATGTAATTTTTTAAGATCACAGTTTCTCAAGTAACGTAAACTACTGTATAGCTTCGAGGTTCAAATGCAAGACACGTATTTATTTACGTGACTATGTCTTAACTCTACTATTCAAATAGTGTCTGAAATTTATTGCCATGGTTGGTTTTAGTTAGGGTGGTATTAGTGTATTTTAAAAATCGCTGCAAGAGACGGTGTATTAGTGGGTAGCCAATCAAATTGAGAAAATATAAACAGTGTAAACTTTATCAATTGTGTATTTCATATTTTTAAGCTTATAGTGCATGTACCTATGCAATGTATTTATTATTTATAAATCTCATAATAAATTATAATCATGATATCTAAAGAGGTACTTTGAAGTTTCAGGTAGCCATACAAGAGTGCTTAGATTGTATGAATTTTACAGACTTTTGGTGGATGGGAGGCGCCTTTTCAACAGGTCAGTCAACATTCCACACGAATGACTCAAGACCAGACTAAACTTATGCCGTGATCATAGTCCATATGAAACTCCAAAACATAGTCCAAATTTTAAAAAACAAGAAATTATAGAACTTCGCATCAACACGTTCTTGTAGTGCATTGTTAGATCAATATAATATTTTTGTGCAACTTCGAATGAGGACAAACTCGAGAAACATATATCATTCTTAGTATTCCTCGCATACATATGATCACTAATTCACTACTGTGGTCTACAGAATTTGAAATACAAAATATATCATTAATACAAAAATTAATATTTTAATTTTGTAAATTACGAATATGATACAACACGAACTTCTTTAAATGATGGATATGATACAACATACATATCACTATTTTAATTTGAATATTACTATTATGGATTCATATAAACAATTTAATCTGTAGTACATCCAAACTTAATCTATAATGGATCGAAAAGTCAGTATAAATACACAATTTATTTATCATTCATTGAAATGTGTAATAACATGGTTTGGGAGCATCAGATAGGAAGTAGATTATTTCTATCATTATGGGTAGCCAACATATTCTCGATAGATTATAATTAACCAACACTCAGCACCTTTTAAAGGGGATAAGTCCATAAGAGCATGAATAACTCATCTAACTCCATAGTAGGGGGGCCATGATGACTTAAGTCTAAAATGGTCGGCCCTTTGCGTTAGTGAACATGAACATGGGCTTGTATCAATTTCCTCCAGCTGGACTTTAACCTTGTTCATGAGGCCTTGTGGCTGTGGCCCAGTGCTAAAAGCTGGAATTCTCAAACTACAACGAAAATACATGAATATCATCATGTCAACTCCTCAACTGTGTTCGACCATGTGGTGATATTTCATCACTAATTACAACTCATATTTTGGGTGCGGTAGTGCAGGCTGTGGTGCAGCAGATTGTAGCTAAGACTAAATTGCGGTAGTGAGGGTTGTGTCGGTTGAGGCACTATGAGTTTCCGAATTAGGCATATAGGAAAATTGTTATGGTGGTCAACGAGGGAAAATGGCCGTTACGTCTATCTTTTGTAGTTGACCACTGATTTTTTTTCTTTTTTTTTTTTTTTTTTTTATCTTAGTAATCATACTCATTGAGACTTTTAATCTGCTTATTTTCGAAAATAGTTGTGGTTTAATGTTGGCATTTCTTAAATGTAGCACTACCAATTCTGACCGTACTCGGCGGAGTGACTTAAACACAAATCCTAGTCGTAGATATTGAAAGTTTATGTGAATTTAGGAGACGCAAACCTTCGGTGATGAAAACACCCATTGTTAGAATCAAGATAATGTTGTTCTAGTTCAAGTGAGAACAAACTTTAGAAATAGGAAAGAGAAAATTAGAAGGATAATGGATTATATAGTCCAACGTTCTTGGATCTTTAATCTCACATTGCGTTTACATGTAAATAATTGTACAATGCAGACTGTCGTTAAAGATAAACTCAATAAAAGTGATCTAGTAAGGCTTTCAGAGCTTAATATATCTAATAAGGTGTGTGCCTTTAACGGGTAGATATCCAAACGTAATATTTATATTTACATTGATAGCAGAAATATAAATTTCAAAATAAGGCAATAAAGTTTGTTATTTTATATATAAAGGTGGTCATGGTCTTAGATCACACGAGGCACTTTTTATTTATATTCTATCGGTAAAATAGATTCTACAGAGAAAAGTAAAGGAACAATCAAGAGGTTCGTGAAGATTCGGAAGACAAACATGTCAATTCACAAACAACTAATCACTAATTAAGGTACAAGGTACGCTTCCATAATTCAGAATTTTACATTATATTGGTTCTCCATGATTCACGTGAAAGCTCTTGAGTTTATTTCAATTCGGACAATAATGCCATATGAATATAAAAGAAGCAATTGAACATTTATTATATAAAACTCACAATACATGAATGATAGATTATGTATTAATAAAAAAAATATGTAAGTATTTTATTATAACCTTATGAAAAGCTCAAGTTGGTAGAGATAATAAATATTTATTAGTTTATAGATTATTTTTCAATACGCTTCTTCACGTGTATGTTGTAATATTTCTTTTGTGTTACGTCTACACATGTGTCATTTTATTCGTATAGATGGAGTGCTACGTAATTCAAACCCCAAACCTCTTTTCAATCATACAAAATAAGTTGCACAAATTGAAAGACGAAGTTCACTTATAAGTTGTGTCACAAGTATTAGTTCTATGGTTGATAGTTAAGCATAAGTAAACATATTCACACTCTTGACTCTCCCAGCATAAAATAGTGAGGTATTCTAATAAAATTATAACAATACAGAATAAATGAGTTTTTTTTTTTTTTTTTTTTGCGAATAAAAAGGAAAATATGGATAATTTTGACATTCAACTCGTAAATCCGTTACATGAACGAAGATAAACATACGGAATATATAAAATGGTATGATGTATATTAATACACTAATAATGCAACTTTAGGACTCCAAGCAGTAAATTAACAAGAAAAGATTTAAAATGAAATGACAGCATGTGCCCTTAGTTGTCAACAAATCGGAACTTGAGACCAGATCCCTTTAACTTGGCATCGAGGATATTTTCGAATCGTTGGGCCATCTCTGGAGTTAAATAATTAGCCCAGTCTCCAACTTGTCCCTTCCTGAAATATGAACTATTATTAATTATAGTGTTAGTTTTGCCAGTCTTGTTTACCTCCAAATCCTTTAGATTTGCTAAGCTGCACAAGTTTGCTATCTCTTGAATCAACCCATTCTTTTCCTCTTCCAGTGAGAAAGGCATTCCGACAAATTGGGCTATCATTTTCACATGACTTGTAATGTCTTGTTTGAGATCCTCGTACTTCAAGAATAAGACCTTTTGAGGATTGTTGATATGTGCATCCCAATATGCCTTAACATGGTCACAAAACGGCCCATAAGAATGAATTCCTTTACAAAACTTGTCGAATGATTCATCGAGTGAGACAGGCTCATGATGTACCTTTATGTAACTCTCATCGAGAGTCTTTATGTTTTCAAGTACGAAATTGCGGTGTGAAACGAAGTGATCCAATGGATTCCGAGAGACATAAATGATTCGAGATTCAGATTGGTGGATTGAATTGGGAAGGAGTTGGTAAGGGATATGTGTTGAGAAAAGTCTCGGACTAGGAATATTTTCGAGATCAGGATTTTCGTGATCCATGTAAGTATTGATCTCGAGGAAAGGTACGAGGCCGTGAGGGTTTGCAGTAAGTAGAGGACTCTGATCAAGAGAATAGATATTGCGGTTCAAAATGGTAAATATAAGGGCTTTCAACCAAGTGGTACCGGATTTAGGCAAGGTACATAGTATAATATCGGTGTTATGGGCTTTAAAGAACTTTTGAGAGCGTAGAATAGGACGGAGTACTATTACCCGAAACCAAAACCGATTGTATTGATAGAGTTCACCACCTTCCCAACTTGTCTCTTTTTCAAGTGTTTGGATCAATAGCTTGACCTCGATTTCATCTTTCTCGCCAACCTCCGTTTTTGGGGCCTCAACCATCTCACTTCTCTCCATAATTATTATTAGGGAGAATTACACAAACACCCCCTGAGGTATGGGCTAATTACACAGACACCCCCTCATGTTTGAGAAATTACACAAACACCCCCTATAGTATGCATCTCATTACACAAACACCCTTTGTAGTGTGTTTTTTTAATCGAATATACACACTTATGCTGTCGGATCATAATTTCAATAATGATGTGATGACTAACTTACAAAATCTTTCGAAATATACCTTATTTTTAATGTTTTTTTATTTTCTAAAACAGAATAAATGAGACTTATTTTCTATCGTTTTAGCAATTTTAGTTTATTTTTCATTGATTTTACAATATAAACGAGAGAAGGAAATTTAAATTCAGCAAAACATAACAAATTGCGAATTTTTTTTTATCACAAGGGGTGTTTGTGTAATTTCCCAAACATGAGGGGGGTGTCTGTGTAATTAGCCCATATCTCAGGGGGTGTTTGTGTAATTCTCCCTTATTATTAGGATGTTGTACCAAAAAAAAAAAAACTGAGAATATGATCAAGGTCAACCAATAGAATCCCTATATGTATATTTATACATATACTTTTTGAATGTTTGCTTCTCAATGATTATGAACGATTAAGTAAAAATCTAGTGGCTTAAATTATAATAATAATTATTATTATAGGGAGAGAATGTACATGATCGGAAGATGCCTAGATAATTGACTTGAGAGACAAGTGGACTTCAGATAATTATTTAATTTCTTTTGTTAATTACTCGTGAAATGTGATTATCATTTAATTAATGGGCACTCTTCTATCATTAACAACATATCCGCTGCATACCACGTTCTACTTTAGGAAAAACCATTTCATGCAGCTGGTAGTTGACCTTAATTCATGAGTTTTTTTTTTTTTTTTTTGTCTATAATTATTATATTAATTCAGTTCACACTTCAAAATTTTTTTTTTGTACTACCCGTTTTGTTCAATCAGCTACCGCTATCCGGTTTTAGAATTCTAATCCTGGTATATATTTTAAAAACTATATTTTATTGGATGATTAAACATTGATTTTTTTAATATCAGTCAGAATTGTTTATTGATTATGATATATCCCTTATATCTTACCTTTTAACCGCGGACGAAACAGAGAACTTCTGTGCATGGAAGTTTTTGATAGATTGGATGTTGTATATTTTGTGTGTAAATTGAAGTGGAAAACATCCCACCCAGGCAACAAAATAAAGAGTTTATTTGTATTTGTCCATGTAGAATGTCTAACTCTCGTCTCGTGTGGACTTTTTGGTAGGGCCTTGAGCTTAATTTATATAATTTTCTTATTAAAGCCAAAGATGGACACTTGAACACTTGCAACATCTTGGATTTTGAATTAATTTAGATCCAGATTATGTTTAATTAATAATTTAAATTTGAATTTATCTAAATTTTGAAATGAGCAAGTGCAACTTTTTTGTATTTTTACACAAAAAAAGATGCGACCATCCATGAACATACTCTTCTTTCTATCTAAATAAATGATGAGGGACGGATTTTCATTCATACAACTCTTCTGCATTTGTCTCAAAAACATTCTTAACTACGTCATTTAAGAAATTGAGATAGTAAAATAAATGTTATATTCATGAAGGTATACGACATAAAAAGTATGCAATATCTAATTTATTCAAAGAAATTATCTTCATTGGTGTTGCAAAAGGTTTGAAGAGATAAATAGATTTTGTGTTTAATGAAAATTATCTTTTCTAGTATTCCTATTTCACACCAACCGCAACGTATAAGTTCGAAAAAGACAAGAGTCAATATGCATGCAATGATTGTTTCCTTCAAAAAAAAAAAAAAAAAACAGGGATGAGTTGTGGCTTAGGGTGAAAGGCCAACAAAAAAACGCATGCACTGATGCATTCAAGGGCGTAGCCGGGATTTTTTCGTACCCTGTGCTATGTTAAAAACTAAGTAAATTTTAAAAAAATTAGAAAACTTCACTATAAAATATCTAAAGCACAGTGAAAAAAAAAATCTATTGTTCGACTGAGAATAATAATAGTAGAAAACTATATGCTACCAAACAAACAAATGACAATGTTGGTTAAAGTGCATAAAAACGTCTATTTTAAAAAAAAAATTACTCTCTTATAAGATTTAGGTGCACGTATTTGATTATAGGCAGTGGTTTGCTTCAAAACTTTTTCATGATGGAAGGCGGCGGTTTGGTCCAAATTTTTAGTAACATCAGTGAGTTTGGTGCAATGTTTTTGATGATAGGTGGTGATTTTGTGCAAGTTTTAGAGAATGCAAGGGGGTTTTATGCATATATTTATCAGGATATTATAATCAATTTAATAATTATACAAGTTTAAAAGACGGAAACTAGTCTAATTTAACACAATTATAATGAACTGATAGGGGGTTCCGTGTGGAGTTCTTGATATCATGATGTAGTTTTGAAAATTTATACCACGAGGGGGTTAGGTGCTAGTTTTTTAAAATATGGGGGAATTTATGTATTTTTTTTCGAACATTTCATTGAAGTTGAGTCATGCGGTTCCTTAGAAAATAAAATCAATTAATTGAAATGATATCTATAACGTTGCTAGAAAAATCTTACTCCATCCTATTACTAAACATAGTTTTAATATATGTTCATAGCTGCAAATGTTTTTTTTTTTTTTTTTGCGATAGAGACACGCAGAGTTTATACAAATGGAAATAATATATCACTTAAATTGTGTATTTTATGATGTAAATTAGTTATAGCCTTGTGGTTGAGTTCATACACAATTAATGATGAAATAAGTTTTTAATTTGATTAAAATTGATTTGTTAAAAGCTATTAAGATATTTATGTTCCTTTAATATTTTTTTAATTATATTGTGTTGGGCTAAACTAATATATATGTGTATATAGATAAAGAACTAAAAAAAATTACCTCAGGCCGCAGCCCACCCCAACTTTTGGGGTGGCTACGCCCCTGGATGCACTCACCTTTCATACATTCTCTCATAACATTGGATATCATTTGAGCCGTCATAATTAAAGTCCACGTGAAATTCCAACACTTAGTTTAAATTACATGTATCTATATATATATAGTATTTTTGTTATCAAGATAGTATTTTTGTTCTAATTCAAATGATTATAAAATCTACAAGCAAAAATTATTCTTCTAATTCGTTGTAGAATATTTGTATCCTACTCGACTGCTATATATATTTAATTAACTGACAAACAGGTTTTAAAAGAAAATAAGAACATGAATAGCTTATCTAGGTTCATAGTAGGAGGCGCACACTGGCTTAAGTCTAAAATGCTTGGGCTTTTGGTTAGCGAACAGAGACTCGGCCTTGGGCACATGTCACACACCATCATAATTTATTGGGCTTCTGAAAACTACCATAACTTTGGACGACACATGTGAAATCCATCATTTAGAAGCTTACATTTTACTACGGCTCAGTTTGGTTTCCCAAACAATCGGAAAAAGAAAAATAAATAAGGGAAAATGATGGAAAGTAAGATTTTTCAGAAAAAGTTCTATGAAAAATCATATTTTCTTTTGTTTTTCATGTGTTTGGTATCATTGTCAGTTTTCCAGGAAAAATGTGTATTAAATGTGTTTCCTGCAATTAGCATCGTTCTAAATTATGAAAAAAAAATTATTTCACTTAAAAAACTTAAATCATGTGGCAAGAGAACATTTTAAATTAAACACATTCCATTAAGCTAATTTATTTTTTTGAATATTTCCTTTCTTTATATTCTAGTACACCATAATTAAATTTATGAATTACATAGTTAATTTAACTAAACTCTTTTTTAAACTTATAAGCGTTATTAATACATTTATGATGAAAGGATATTGTAATAGATGGTACGATAAGAGGAAGAGTAACTATTATATAATACAAAGAAAATATAAATAAATGTTATGTGTGTGTATATATATTAAAGCACGCACACAGTTATATATACACGTGCATGTGTGCAAGTGTGTGAAATTATGAAGATAAAAAAGTTCTTTTGAGTAATATTAATTTTTTGAATAGGAGTTTTCAATTTTATACTGGTGAAAAAAACATGAATTTGACATTTTTTTTGCCCACGTATTACGAAGAGAGACCATAAAAAAAGATACGTTGGTGTTTGTTGAAATTTTCTTTCTTATTTTTTAGGAGTGAATATGAAAATAGGATTAAGACAGATTTCATGATCTTATTTACCTTTCTTTTCCGGGAAATTCTTGTGTTGCCAAACACTTGGAAAAAAAAAATGTTTTTCTCTTATTTTTTTTCCTTTCTCCCATTTTCCTGGGATCCAAACTAAGACTAAGTGGTCATTGTTAAAAAAAGAAGTAATTCTCTTTTTTTTTTTTTCCTTTTCTCGATCTTGATTCGCGTATAAATTATGTGAAGCGCAGTGTCAGATAGTTTTATGATGTTGTTTTGATACCATATTAGACGCATGGACACCTCATTTGAAATCTTAAACTAACGGAGTACGTGTAGATATTTCGTTCACTAGATGTTGATCTTTTATAAACTTAATAGAACTAAGGCACGTGGAGTCCCGTATACATTAAATTTTTTATATTATAAAGTACTATATTGTTCATATTCAAGTGCGAAGAAATAAATAAAATTTGAAAGAAAAAAAAAAGGTAAAAAATATGATTTGTCTAGATGAAAATAGTTTGAATTAATGGGAGAGTGAATCATCATAATTGGAGTAGAATGGAAAGAAAAGTAATTTTATTGAATGAATATGAATTATAGAGAAACTAATCATCCTTCTTAGTAATGGTATAATTAATTTCATCTAATTTAAATCGTAAGGTTAAATTGAAAAATTAATAAATAAAATGCCATAATAGAGCATAAATTATAAGGTTAAACATGAAAATCAAAAGTTTGGTATCACAAATACGGCTTCCTTACTTTATATATTAGTAAGTATAGATAAACTAATATACCACAATACTTATGATATTTCATTCATCGTTTCAAAAGTATAACCGTCTAGCCTTTACTTATATAATACTTTAACGCAAAAGTGAATCTAACACTTCCTTTAATCAGCAAAATATCATATTACTGTTTCATCTAAAATAAAACAGTCGTATGACAAATATTATTGTATATATTATGTAGACCCCGATTAAACAGATATATTATTTCCACCCAAAAATTAGAAAAGGAAAAGAAAATGTTTAACCAACAAAATGAAATATAACAAATAATTTATCTCTTGTGTTATCTACAATTGGCGAGTGCTATTTTGGCATAAGAAAGAAAAAAAAAATAACGAATTATTTTCTTAATTATTAATGACAACTGAGTAAACGCAGAAAACAACAACCTTATCATCTGCTCAACTTCCCAATTAAGATGGTACTGACAAGAATAGCCCATGACCTAATCCATTAATATAATCTCTTTTAGGTTATTTGTCTTGTTTTCTTGTTGCAAAATAGTACAGAGGCTCAAAAAAAGAAAACCTGATCATTTTCTTTATTTTGTCTTCAATTTCTCAGTACACTTTTTTTCTTGCTGATGCATTCCTTCACCAATCTCTTTCAGCTGACTTCCATTTTCATTAATAAAGTGAAAAATGTTGTACTTCACTGCACCATTTAACAAAAGGTGTCGGGTTCTACGAGGTAAATCTGAAAGTGAATGGATGAGTTTATGACCAATAGAAATTTATGCAAATGCAGTTGCTAGATTTTCAGGTAAATGGTTAGATCCGGTGAGTTGCTGCAAACGTCTCTGCAATCATGCTGACTTTTACAGCATAATAATACATCATCGTCGCAAAAGTATTGATTTTTTTTTTTTTTTTTTGGGGGGGGGGGGGGGGGGGGGGGGGGTTATTTTTTTCAAAAATTGATAAATTACATCGTAATGACATTTAATAATAATATTTTTGTTTTATAATTACATGTAATAATATCATTTAAATATCTATTGATTAATCAAAGTACGCGACGAATATTTATATAATTAACATACAATAAAATGGATAAGTATACAAGTATTAATAGATTATGTAATTTAAAATTATATATAGTTATTGAATGGCCACTTCATTTGAAAACTCGAACTTATATATATATATATGTGTATATATATATATATGTGTATATATATATATATGTATATATATATCACATTCCCTCACATGCAAGTTGTTTATTTTTCTTTTATTATGCCTAATCATGTGGCATTTTGTTCATAAGTATGTGGGAGAGTGCGATTAAAACACCAGACCTCTTTTCAAACTAGCTCTAATATAATGTTTTATCTAATTGTTGTTACATTCAAAAGCTCAAATTTATAGAGATAATAATAATCAGTATATTGGTATATTAGTATATAATTATTATTATTGTTATTATTATTATTATTATTATTATTATTATTATTATTATATATTCCTCAACAATAACGAATGCCTATTGAGCTTCTAATTGCCTGATATTCATGAAGTGCACTCCACTATTGGAGATTAGAGTTCCAACAGTTGACACGATAGATAACCACTAGACTAGCATCAAGTTATTGCTTAAGACTGTACAACCATATAAAACGTTCGTCTCTACGTGTCATTTGATATTCTTCATTCTCCATCCATTTGTGTAATCCTGTACATACTACATAGTGAAGACTGAAGAGTCTATGTTATGCATACGTGAAAACAAGGAACAAAATAGTGCTTTTCTTCCTAGCAACAATTAGTGCGTTTTGTCTTAAATATTTTGCTAAAGATTAATATTCACACTTTCTACGAGATTCAAATAATTTACAAACTTTGGTTACTCTTGATTTCTTTTGGTGATGGTGATATGGGCGGGGTTTTAATTTAATCCCAGCTAGTTGTCAACTTGGACATCAAATGGCTTCGTGCAGTCAAAAGAGACAGAGACAACGCAAAATGTAAATGGGATTTATGAAAACAATATAAAGTTCGCACGATTCTTGTTCTTGATGATCCTTTGTCTCTCTTCCAATGCTTACAAACTTTTATTATAAAATTGCAACATGAGCTAATATAGAAGGTAGGCAAAATATACACTAGTCAATGATGACGGCTCAGAAACCCCAAAAATACTCTAATTACCTTAAATTTTGGTATCAACTAGAATTTTAAAATGAGGGTTGGATAATCGATGGCACATCTGGATATGGTGCATGGTTTATGTTAATAGCTTCATAAACAGTTGAACTTTTTCCATATACTTAAATTTATATTGTAACTAGTAACTAAACCTCGTAGCAGACATTTTTTTGGGCCATCATATAGTATAATTTGTGTGGTTTTGATTACATGCACAAACTGTAATTTATTGTGGTCTAAAAATCTTGTACTTTTATAAATTGTACATAAAATCTTTTTTTTTATTAAATCACGCAGTGTTTAATTTTGTACAAAATTTATGAAACTACTAGAAAATTTCGTATAGATGTTTGAACATCACAAGGAGGTTTTAAAGTTACCCCGTGACAAAGGGAAGGAGGTAGGAGAGTGGAAGAAGTTAACAAGAAGTTTTAATTGATTGAGATTTTAAATTTTTAAATATATTGAGTTAGTGACTATATAGATATATATATATATATATATATATATATATATATATATATATATATATATATATATATATATATATATATATATATATTATAACGTGATATTATAATGAGAATGAAAAAGGTGATGCATGTATATGAAGTGGTCCAAGGCGCATACGATGAAAGGAGCACGAGATGAGATGATAATTCATGTTGGCAGTCCTTTTGAAGCTTTATAATTAGAAGAGTTAGGTTACGTCCCTCTCCACTCGACATAATTAGCCAATGCATGTCTGATCAATTGCTTTTTACTCATCACAACTGATTCAAAGGACAAATACGATGGCGACTATTCGTCTCCATTCCGCTCATAATTCCAATCACGAAACTAATTTACTTTCTTCAAACTTTTCTTCAAATATCTGTCAAGCAGAGTGCTTGACGCTATAGCTAAGGGTGTGAAAAAACGACCAATATATTGATATATCAATTGGTACGTACGTACGTTAATTTGGCCGAGCCAAAAAAATGTAAGGCAATCCGTAATCGGTAGTGAAGATGCCAAAAATAGTTTGATTATTTGATATGATTTTGATTTTATTCTCGATGAACATACCGTATCGATACCAAATTAATTGTTTTATTTTGTTAAGAAAATATAGTGTAGTCGTTAACGCAACTTACGCAAATGAGGGGGAAAATACAAAAGGAGGAAAGAAAAATGCAAAATATTCTCTAACATTAACATCTCACACCACTGACATGACGCCCCTCCACTACATTGCATTGCAAGCACACATCTCCTGTGCTAAGCCATTTAGCCAGCGTTCTATTCGGTTCAACTAACTCAACTATTCAACTAACTCAACTAATTGATAAATGATAGATGTTTGTTGATTGACCGTATATTTGAAGGTTAATGATTGAATTTGAATCATTTGAATGCCTAATATTTGACCTTTTTAAATACTTGATCTGTAAGTCAATTACTTAATTATAGAATAATGAAACAAGTGACAAATTTATTAATTCAGGGTTAAAGGGTATTTATAGTTAAAGAGTATTTATAACTGATTCAACACTCTAGGCCAACTTGCTCATGTTCACCAAGCCCCTTCTTCGATCCAAAATTTTTGTCGTTGATGGGACGTCAATTTTGCGAGGGCGTATAGACAACGTCCCTTTAAAAGTTTTTGTGAATATTTTGTATTTCAGAGTTAGTCTAAGAGTACTACTTTATTAATAGTATGTAAGTGTAAATACCATGTAATAACCCGAAATTAATAAGATTTGTCACTTGTTTCAATATTATTCTATTAATACTATTAAATGCAACATATAGGATAATTTAATATTAACTGTGAATGTCAAAAGCATTGAATCTAAGGCTCAAAATGCAGATGGGGTACTAACCACATAAAATATGAAAAATATATGAAAACAAACTGAACTATAGTAAATTCATTGAAAAAACACTAAAATACAGTAAATTACAAAACTATAGCTAAAGAACTAATTATTAATCA
The DNA here is from genome assembly GCA_946800315.1 of Misopates orontium. Classification (NCBI taxonomy): domain Eukaryota; kingdom Viridiplantae; phylum Streptophyta; class Magnoliopsida; order Lamiales; family Plantaginaceae; genus Misopates; species Misopates orontium. The sequence continues at coordinate 14,141,908 of OX326953.1, read as the reverse complement.
AGCTTTGTACTAACGAACCAAAACACCAAATGTCCAAACACATGAAATTTATTTAATATTTCATTCTCCACCAATTTCGTCCTCATTCCAATAGATCAAGTGAATACCATGGTTATGTACTAACTACTAAATAAGAATGTCCTCGAGAGGGTCAATTAGCTTGGAATTTTACAAACTAAGATAACATTACTTTCTTTAATTCCTTTTGATGATTAATGGAAGAAAAGAATTAGGCATGCATAGCTAGCAGAAAAAAACAATAGTGGATATTAATGATCATGAGGGTCTTATGAAAGATGAATTTTTCTGCAGAGGCCAGTTAACGTTGTGTGGTCGAGTACCACTAAGTAAAGGCGGCACGTGTGGGAATCCTGATGATGCTGCAGCACTAGCAAATAACGTCTGATGATGATGATGATGATTTATTTGCCATTGCTGTTCATGACTTCTTGGTACATAACTATTATTATTATTATTAACTTCTCCTCCATTAACATTTCTGCTGCCATTAACACTGGCGCCCGCAGCTGGAAAATTATGATAAATCTGCAACAAACAAACAATATTATTAAAATTGTCATATCTTTTTAATTTGGTTCAGATAATGCTTGAATAAATGTTTACGAGTGGTCAGCATTCTGGGGTAGATTTTTTAAGATAATGTTTGAACATGTATTTATGAGTGGCGAGTATTTGTCAACCCAATTTAATGGATAATCACATCTACATCATTTAGGTTTGAAATTATCAGTCGTAATTAACAATGGTATAGAAATGTCTCAATAATTATCTCACACAGTAATTTGAATTTATGTAATCACATGGACGTAAATATAATATTCAAAGTTACAATAACTGTCAAAGGAACGTCTCTGTAATTATTTAAACAGTGAGAAGAATTGGACCCATATAGATATACATGTAGAATTAAAAAGTTCTATTTATATTTACACATTGTCAAATTTAGCCTAAGCAATTAATTCACCTCCCTACCTCTCCAATATGGCCTGTCACCCGTGGGAATAAGACCGGATATTTTTATTATGTACTTGTTACATATTAAGGGCTATATATATGTTCTTATATACAGATCAATATCTTGATATATTTTCACCAAAAATGTGGCAAGAGCTCTTACTTCAGCCCCAATAAAAAAGAATAGTTATATTGTTTCAAAATATTTTTAAAAGAAGTCCCAAATTTTGGAAAAAACTTCCAGAAGAAAGACGAAACGAAACAGGATTTTCAAGTTCCAAAATGTTCACATTTCACAAAGGAATAAAATCGAATCAAAGTTAAACAAAAGCACGTGAAGTTTCGTAATTTGCTCAGGTATCAATTTAGGTAAACTTACTTGATGATAATTCTGTGAGGTGAATGGTGCATTGAACATTTGGATCATGTGAGGTTCGTGTGTTTTCCCCAGTTGTCCGAATCTGTGCCTTTCGTCGCTAACCTTCAACTTGCCGGGAGAACTAAGATGTGTTTGGCTTAGGAGCTGCAGAGTTTCTGTTTCACTATAACCATTATCCCTTCTCCGGGGATTATCAATGCCGGTTGAAGTCATGTGGTTCTGCAAATTAACTTGTGTGTTGTGATGGGAATAAAAATTGAGTAATTTGAAAAAACCGTCCTCTAGCTATTTTATCTCAATTAGTACATACATACTCGAGGTGCATCTTGCCAATTCAGGGTGCAAAGTACCAAAAATATAAACTTAAAAGTGCGAAGTTTTTAAGACATCTAATTTTGAGTACAAAATGCCAACCACCCTACTACTTAAGTTAGACTTAACATCATCATTCACTATTATGGAAAAAATGAACGAGGCATCTCATGATATCTAACATTGTTAAACAAAGTTGTTAGTTCTGTATAAAATGAAATTTATGGCCTTTACCTACCATATATATGCCCTACCATCATTGCATATGATACATGAAGAACGAATTGTTTTCTTGTGCTATAGAAAGCATCTCTATCTTTTCAACATATATATAACTGATTTTAAGTATTCTTGATGCAAAAAGAGAGGATAGGCATTTTCCGTTTTTATTCTAAAATTGGTATTTATCGATAACAATTAACATGCGAGGTTATGTGCGATCTAAAAATGAGACACATTTTCTTTTTGCTCGTGCCGAATTAAATACTATTTGACAATATATAGATTAATAAATATTTTTTCCCTATAAATACCTCAGGCTTCAATCCTTGGCGTCTCCAATCAACTTCAAATGTCATCGACGAAGAAGGCTGGTCTCCATATCCGGGCCTTTGGCCGCTCGATTTTGATGCCGAGTTGCCCAAACTCAGGTCCAAATCATGATCAGCTGCCTTGCTTGAAGGCTCTGATACATCGATAAATTACGTGAATTTACAAAGAATTTATTGCTTGTGCCTCATTGCAATTAAAAAATAAAAATAAAATAATTTTGATAAAACTTACCTGCTGCTTCTTTGAGTTCTTCTTCATAAATGCTGGGATCAAAATTGGTCACAGCTTCCTTTCCATTACATTTGATGGCGGCTTTATCATAAGCCCTTTGGTATAAGATAATAAATCAGCCCCCAACTAAACTTGATGTCACATTTCCTAACAAATATTTTCATGCAAAAGCCAAAAGCAGTCCAAATTTTGTATGTCAAATGAATATATATTATGTTAATGCTTATATCATCATTTGGTTTTACTTTATGGAGATTTGCAATATATGATAGTTTGGTAGTTAGTGCAATTGAGAAAAAATAGAAACGTAATCTTCCAGCGAAATCTAATGATATCACAAGATGTGGCGCAATAAGTGATACATACATATATAAGATTTGAACTGAACTTAAGAGCCTAAATATGCAGAAAAGAAATAGGTGACAGCATTGACTCCAAGAACTGACCTGGCAGCTTCAACTTCAGTATCAAAAAGACCCAAATAAACATACCTGTTTCAATAAAATAGAACATAAAAATTAATGTGCCTCCTATTTAACTAAACAACATTTGGCCATATAAACTACTTTGTAATTAGATAGGGTAAATGCACAAAACACCGTTGTGTTTTCAAAAACTACACCATAATCCTCTCTTGTTACTTTTTTCTTTAAACAAAATCCCCTCATGTTTTCAAAATTTTGCACCAAACTCCCCTCATAACAGAAAATCTTAAAAACCATTAATTAAACGTGAGCTAACAATTTTAACCCTCTAATGCTTTGAAATTAGATATTTAGCGCTAAAGTTTTTGATGACATGAGGAGGCTGGATACATGTTTCTTTTTTTAACAAGAGAAGGGTTTGGTGCAGTTCTTTCTAATAAAAGGTTGAGACTTGGTGCATATTTCTTAAAACACGAGGATTTCATTAATTACGAGTATTTCAGTCAATTTAGTAGGTACCAAAGTTTAAAAAACTAAAAATAAGTCTCACATAATGCGGGTGTAATGCACACTCCACCAAAATAAACGGAGTTTGGTGCAGCCTTTTGAAAATATGAGAGAATAGTAGTGTGCAAAGAAACTAACACAATGGAAATTGGTGCAGCTTTTAAAAGAGAGGAATTTTTATGCATTCTTCCAAATTAAATAAAGGTTCATATTTCATAATGCAACATTCAGAAGAGCAAGTTAATTAACGTAATTAAAGCTGCTAAATATCAAATAAAACAAAGGAAAAAAAAGCTGCAAAAACATGAATACAGAATAGTTACTTTTTGCCTAAAAACTGGCCCATCCTGGCTTCCCATCTTCCACATTTGTGCAAAGTAACACCTCTATACTTTGAACTCCCTCGTGGAAAACCAGTGCTTTGTCTCCTCAGTACATGCACAAACTCTTCCTTTGTTAGATTTCTCATCTGAAAAAAAATAAAAAAATTGTACCATTATTATATTTATGTTTCCTCAGTCACTGACATTTTAACTTTTTTTTTTTTTGACTTCCAACAACAACACAACTCTGGTTTTATGAGAGTTAAATCTGGAAAAAATGGCAGTTGAAAGACAAGGAATAACACTGTACAAGATAAGGAAAATCACTATTCAAGATATTTTACCAACATCACAACACCACACACTTTCTCTCTCTCTCTCTCTCTCTAAATTAAGTGATCGATATATATACCTGTTTTAAGTCTTCTTCATAATCTTCTAAACTAAAGTTTATATCCGCTTCAACTCCACGGAATTTAATGGCTGCCCTATCATATGCACTGCAAAATAAGACATTCACATCCAAATATTAATCTAATCAGTTTCTTTAAAATAAAAATGAAATCTGAAAATATAGGGAGGGGTCAGAAGTAACTCACCGTGCTGCCGCATGTGCAGTGTCAAATCCACCTACAGACACAAAATTTAACATGGCAAAGAAAACAAACCCCATTTGACCAATCAGATTAGATTTTCAAAACTAACAATCTCTTTTGTAACCCAATGTAATAAAAATTGAGAAAAAAAAACACCAACCTAAATAAACTTGCTTCCCACAATCCCTGATCAATCACAAAGAGAAACAACACAATAATAATTCAATCACAATATATATAGTTCGTAAAAAATATATAAATCATACTTATAAAACACATGTATGATTAATTAGTACCATATGTGCGACTCCCAGCGCCCAGTGCGCCGGTAAAACGTGACGCCCCGATACTGCGAGCTTCGCGACCTCGGTCCTCGACGGCTCTTCTTGAGCGGCTGCGCCGCATCAGCTGCAACAGACTTTCCCAAAACGACGCCGTTTGGATCAGACTGGCAGAACTTGACTCCTACCCAGTGAGCCCTGGGTGGTCCCCCACCTCCCAACATCATCTCCGGCGACTCCTCCGCCGGAAAAAACTGACGTGTCACCGGCGACGAGATGTTGCCCGTTTCCTCCTCATCGTTGTCGTCGTTGTGCGCCACGGAAAAACCAAAGATTTTGCTGCTCCTCTTCTTGCCACACTTATCCGCTTCTTCCTCTTCGGAACCATCCTCGACAACAACCGCCGATGAGCTTGAATTCGACACGGATCCGACCCGTTTACCCTCTGATTCATCGGGTCTTCGCTGATCCGGTGAATCGTTGAGATCCCACATTTTTTTTTTTGTTTAAGCTCCACAAATTTTAATATCAAAAACAGAATATAGAGAGAGATGAAAAGGACTCAATACCAAAACAGAAGCTTGTTAACTGATTTGAAAGTGGTCATGTTTTTTTTTCTTTTTTTTGTTACTGAATTTTGATCAATATCTCACAGTCTTGTCAAACAGAAAACTTGGTTGGTTTTTAGGGAATCTATATATATATATATATTCTCCCTCCTATGTACGTACAGTAACAGCCCTTCTTGCAAGAACATAAAGAACCTAGGACCATAGAGTTGCACAAAAGAGGTTCTTGCAAGAAGGGGAAGAAAATATATTATAGCCCATTCTTAACTCTAGGCCCTAGTAGATCTCTCTCTCTCTCTATCTCTTCTCTCTTTCTCTCTCTACATATCTTCTCTACGCCTTGATAGATGTAGGTTTGGCCGAAATCAGCACTACTTCCTTAATAACACTCTGTTTCGATGTGCAAAATTGATTCATGTATAGGCAACTTGCCTTGCCTTTGTGGGGGGTTTTCAATAGATGGAGAAAATGTAAGTATATATTGTAATAATGAGATACCCTTGAGGTATGGATTAATTACACGAACACCCCTTATACTTGGGGATTGTAAAAACACCTCATGTAATATGGGGAGAAGATTCTTTGGGGTGATGACGTGTGTCCTTAATCTTAAAATATGGAGGGTGAAGATTTGTAACACAAAAATGGGATATAAGATTCATTCCCCGTAATATGTATCTCATCTTTTTAAGTAAAAGATGGAGTCCCGAAAATTGTTAGAACCAAGCATCCCAACTAGGATGGCACCACCTAAAACTCTGAGCAATCTTCGATGCTCAGATATATATATAAATGGAATAAAGAGTCATTCAAAATCGTTGAATCTTAGAGAATCGGCGAGATTTAAAATTCTCTCAATTTCAATAATCATCTTAACTAAGTTCAGAAGGAAAGACGATCAAAAAGGCCACCAATGCTCCACTGTTTGCCTAGCTCCATACACAGCTAGGATGTCGATTATCCCATTTCCTTCTCTAAACTTGTCGAAAACTTGAAAGTTAATAGTTTTAATGAACGAAAAACTATGAATGTAGTATGTATCTCATTAACATAAACATATGTTGCACTGTGTGTTTAATTATACCGAGTACCGACAAACTTCTATATGTTCCAACAGAAAAAGTAAAGTGAAAATAAATTTATTACAATTTTTGAGAATACCTTTTTGTTTTTAGTGTTAATTTAAGCAAAATAAAACAAGCCTTATTTTATATATTTTTGTAATTTTGGCGACTTTTTTTTTTTCGGCAGAGGTGATGAGAGGCGTATCTGTACATTCGGCAAAATCTATCAGTTTTCAGAAGAAATTAAAGTTAGTCACAAGGGGTGCTTGTGTATTTTTGTAAATATGAGATGTGTCTCTATAATTAGCCCATACATTGGGGGTCTTCGTGTAATTCTCCCTTAATAATATTAGGGAAGGTCTAAAACCTAGCTAGATAGAGAGGGGTGTAGGGGCCCTTTTTGGCCTTTTTGCTGCTATGTTCAATCAAGTCATAAATACTGAAGGATGGTTTTCTAAAACTCTTTCTATTTATATATGTCTGCCGTAGCTCTTCATTTAACCATTCTCTTTTTCTTTAAACTCCATCATCACTATTATTTATTTATAAATGCATACGTATACACATCGTATACGTATAGATTTGTACGTATATTACTAGCTAAGGTAGCTTTTTAGCTAGTTGAGTTCCCTGTTCCTTTACTCCTTTACCCCACATTCTAGCATTTTTATTGGACGTTGTTGTTGTTATTAAGGAAAGAAATATATATGGGGGAATGAAAGAACCATCTCTTTTCTTACGCAACTTTTCCGACGTTAACCAAATCGAAAAGCAATTCTCTCTCTCTCTCTCTCTCCTCATTTTCATCGCAAATTAGCCAGTAATGGAAATAGACAGCACAAAGTCTGGTTAGATGACTTGTTACTCAATTACTTTAATTAGATAAATTAATTATCGTTTCATTTTCATTCATTCAACCCCACGTCAGCTCCACACACAACACTCTCTCTCGTGTTCCTCGCTACCTCATTTTTACCAAGGCTGTTTAATAATGGGGACAGCTCATTCAAGCTAGCATTACTTTATTTAGCTTCGCATAATGAAAGAGTTAAAACAATTTACAAGATTAGGTGTTGCTCAATTAAACTTTAGTTTTCCAATAGAGGGGTTACAATAAAAGTGTGATGAACTCGTGATATTCCAATAATGTTTAATTAAATTAAAATAATTTTTTTTAGGGTTTGTCGTCTCATTAAAATCTTAAGCTTGTGAAGATGTGACATTTCATGATAAGCAGATGGAATTTAGATTCATGATATTTTTCTTGGTCTAAGTTCTGGTTCTATCTTGATTCCAACGTCTTATTTAGAAGTTTATACTCGTAGAGAGTATTAACATTTAGTAATTTGAATATAATTTTCAATATATATAGTTGACATTGGTGAACTTTTGATCAATAGTGAAGTAATAACGTTAAGTGTTGAACAAAGGTATAGAATATAGATAGTGATAAAATTTCAATAACTCCAAAATATACTGAGTTAAATTGTTTAAAAAAAGATTAAATCATGAGAGTTTCTTTCTTTCTTTTTTTTTTTCTCTCGCTTCAAAGTAATTTTAACATTCATTTCATTTTCTCCTATACCAAATGGAATTTTTTGTCTCCGTAGCCAGAACATTAATTTATTTACTTACAATTTGTGAAATGTGAAGGCTCGTCACCATTTGACAAAACATTAAAGTTTATTACCAATTATGCTTAGAATTATTGATAAGATCTAACACAAATAGAACATGAGTGAGTTACGTGTTAAGCTATTGTAAGTTATAAATAGGGAAAAAGCTCACCAAATTAGTTGTCAAGTTATTAATGGGGTTCATGTAGCTTTTTTTGGTTGGGTTCAATTTCGACTAAACTTGAAATTAATTGTTTGTTTTGTTTTTAACGTGGAACTGTCCAAATTCTGAAGGTTTGAAAAAGACTTGGACGGTTTGATAAACCCAGATAAGCAGGCTGCCATATATTACTTAAAAAAACTCTATTTCTTAATCAAATAAAATTAAATATGTTTTCTTCTTAATTTGATAACAGCGAACTGATAGTTGTCCATTGTCACGATTGCCTAAGTGTTTCCTCAACAACTGTTTAACTTATAAAGCATCAATAATAACACAATACATTTATCGAAGTGTCATAATTGATCATGACACGGAGAAACTTATTTGAGTCAGGTCAGAGTAAGACCTTCAGCTAGTTCAGAGGAAAGTAGAATTGATCCTTACTAGAGTTGAATCGACTGTGGGGCCATGATCGACCTGAAAATGTCGTTTTGACATGTAAACTTACTGATCATTCGAATATGACCAAGAATTTGGTTGATTTTTCAAATCAACGTGACATTTGTCATGCTATTATGGATAATTAAAGAATATCAATCTAAAATCTTGGAGTTAATTACTTATAAATACTCAAGACATAACAGGGAATAAATTACACCACTTTCACTTTACTGACGACGAATTGTCGTTACATGTGAGCCTGCTCGTTCATTGTGTATTCATTCAAAAACTTCTTTACTTGACCATCAAAAAGTCTATATAAAGTTAATATTCGACTTAACTCAAGTATTGTGCTTGAGTGTAGATTACTCAAACAAAAGCTGAAATAGAATTTCAGTGGAACTTGAATCAGTGTAACGCAGACTATTAAGTCAACCAACAAAAAAAATCTGAAATCACCAATACATATATAAATAATACACAAACAAAAAATTTCGTAACATCAACTGATATATGCTCCACATATTTTACAGAATATATCAAAAATCAACAAAAATACTTTCCAACTTTTCATCCTCTAATCCATTATTATATGTATATATAGTACTTCAAAAGTGCATTAAAGTTATTAATTTGAAAATGAAATACTATCTTGTTTCAAATAGGAATAACTGGATTTAAACTTTCTGAATTTTTTCTGGTTATAAACAAATTACTTATAGTGACTAAATAAATATCTCCTCATATTTAGAAAAATGAAAAACTACAAATAAATTCTCATTGGGTTTGATTTATCTTCTTAATTCAGAAAATTACCGTTTTAATTCAATTCTTATTGTTTATGGAATTCTATAATTATATTCTTTTGTAATTTGATCAAATTGCATAGAGGATGGATATCTCTTTTCCTAAAAAGAAAAGAGAAAAGTATAATATTTACCTCGATAAAGGCGCAAATATAGAGGGGAAATAGGGGTAAATTTGGGAAAAAGGTTGTGGGAATCATGGAGAGTGAGGGGCACGGCAGATCGGGCAGGAGGGTTTGGTCTCAGAAAAGGAAATGAGAATAATGTGAATAAAAGGAAAGTGTTTCCACAAATGTTCAATCCAAAAGTACGACAAAACAAAGCCCCGACCATTTCTCTTTCTCTTGTTTTTGCCACGGGACCACAAACGTACCTCGTATTATTGATCAACTAGCCTCCCCCACTCCCTACCCCCCGCGAGTGTGATCCACAGCCCTTATTCGTCTTCGTAAATGACATCTTTGCCCTTGTTCATTTTTTTTTGGGTCATGTAATAATACTAATATAATTAATGGTAGTTTTTTTTTTTTCTCTTTATTCATCAGATATATCTTAGAAAGAAATAAATAATAGATTATTGCCAAAATGTCTAGGTACTATTGTCCATAGATTTGCCAGCATAAGATTTATCTTATAAAAGATAGAATGAAGACATTCATTTTCACTTAAATTATGTTTATACATACTTTCCTGTCACATATGAAAGTTATAAAATAAAATAAGAAATGAGGAACAAGATGCATGAATTGTGACATAATGAATTAGTCTGAGCATGCCATTTTTCAAAGTGTCCAAATCAGAGTTGTGCAGGCATAATGCATTAGTATATCTATTATTAATATAAACAAACAGGTTTTGTGTTGTACGAATAAAGTGTTTTTCAAATTTGCTCCTATTTAATCATCTAAATTTAGTTTCTAAGAGCCTAATATTGTAATTATTTTAGTATACCACAACACCGATCTTTTAACTACCCAAATATTTGTAACCATCATCCAAAACCACCTCCAAAAATTTAGGAGATTGATTCAATCAGAGTATCACGTTCACCACCTCTTTCCTAATTAAACAAATTCAAAATTTTAAACTTCTTCATCTTCTTATTTCTTCTTCGTTTTTCTCCACAAACTACCTCTTTTTACAGCTTTTACCATGATTTTTTTTGGCAATAGAGTAAATCAACCCTACTTAATCTATTAATTACAAGCCCATTTTTAATACCTAAGAACACATTGCACGCGGTCCGCGCGTGCACACAATGGCTAGTATCCCTATAAAGAAACTAAGTAGTTTAAGTATCATAAGAGATATGCACGGACATAATTTTTCCCTTGTATAGAAATTAAATAATTTAACTAATTAACATCGTGCAATTTTCGAACCACCTAAATTATTGTGTTCTAGTTTACTTGTTTCCTTTTCCAAGCCTGGTTCATTTCTCCCGTGTATATAAAATGTACTGAGGACAGTAACGTGCTATAGATCTAGGAGACATTCATTGTTTTATCAAATTTTTCGGTATAAGTGAATGTCAGAAAATTATAAAATAAACATATGTAAAACATCTAATAAACTTGATAACTGGAGCCGATGTAGTATTAAATTGTAGGGACATTAACTACTGCTGCACCTTTTGAGGTTTGATGTATTAACAGAAATCACCCCTGAGGTTTGAGAAATGACAAATACCTCCCTTTAAATTACTTACGTAAACCTTACAACAAAGTCCAACTATTAAAGATATGGATGCAAGTTCCAACTTTACCCTTGGTCAATTTAAATTAATACTAGACAAAGTTTGCATAGTATTCTCTTAAAACCTCTATATTTAAAGAATTATTTTTTAATGTCTTCCAATACTTTTTAAATACTAAATCAAAATTAAATTGTTGAAAATAATAAAAAAATAAAATTGCACTTTTTAAAGGAAAAGGACATCTACTTAACTAACTCACCTTGTTTAAAATTTAAGCTTAAATGTTAAAAACTAGTATTTATATGTGTAGAAATTATATTTTATTTCGAGAATATAAAAATACTACAATATATTTGGAAATTTCCAAGTTATCTTAATAAAAAGCACAAGAAAAAGAAACAAACAAAGTATTTTGGTATCCAAATTCCTTACAAAATAAAACAAAAAAACCAAAAAAGAAAAAAAAAAAAAAAAGCTCATCAAACCCAAAAGGAAAAACTAAATTATAAGTCTTTTGTAATTAACTTTATATTTTAGATTATCTTACAAAAATACAAATTAATGAAGGTACTATTGTCTTTTATATGACATAAGTTAGTTAGTACGTTTTTGTAGTTTTCCAAACCTTAGGGATAGTTTCTACAGTTACACCAAACCTCAAGGGTGTAGCTTTAATTATCCCTAAATTGTATAAGAAACATGTAGCAAAATTTTATTAATTGTATATATCCATAGAAAATGTATTTCTTGTACATGCAGTTTTGAACGTAGTAGACAGATGATTCTTTTAGCTGCATGCTCATTACTATACTGTGGTACCTTCTATTTCGATTAACAAAAATCAGAACTCATTTAGTTTTGTTTTCAGAACTTTTTTGTACCCACATTTATGTAAAGTTTTGGATCGTTATAATAATCAAACTGTTAAGTAACTTTCATGTCGAGACTTTCACAAATATTTATGGTAATTGATACGGGCCCAATTATTTTTCTATAATATGATAAATTATTATTATAATATTTTAATATATAATATTTATGAGTAGCGGATATGATTGTAATAGTTATATGTTAGTGGGGTGTTATGTGATTAGTGGTGTTAGTGAAGAAGTTATGTAGTTTTCTTTTAAATTAGAATTGAATGTATTGTAAGTGACAAGAATAAAAAAAATATTTATTTTTAGTTAAAGCTTCTTCCTCTCATCTTCAATTCTTAGGAGTTCATTCTAAACTCGAATTAGAACATAGTTAGGATTTTATATCCTAACATTGGTGCTTTCATTGACATAACTCACCATGCCTCCCAATCCATTCCATTCTAGTCACTGTCAACATGCTTTCGCAACTAGTTAAAACACAATTCCTTTGTTCGATCGAATAATGGAAGTACTTCAAAAAATGCAACAAAGTAATGAAAAAATTTCCAAACACCTTGACAATATGTCCTATCAAATTGAGAAAATCTCCAACAAGTATATTTTAGATTATCTCCACCACCACCAACGTCGCCGCATGCAAATACCCACACAAATCTATTCATCGCAGAAACTTCATGAGCAAAACAATTTCAGAAAATCAAGAAGCGTATAATCCATTAAAAATGTCAAGAAAAAATTGTGGGAAGAGTATCAAGATGGAAAAGTGATACGAAGTCATGGTCCAAGAAATTATCAACTTTATTTAGTTGTTTATTATGTAGTTTTATTATGTTTATGCATTAATTATGTTTTACTATGTTTTATTTATGTTTATTAATTATGCAATTAAGAATAGTAGTGGGTTAGTGGGAGATTAATTAACTGTTCAATTGCTGTATTTTAACAATCCTTGTACGCATATGTATTTTTTCATTATGAATGCAGATTATTGAAGTCTTCTTCTCCATCTTATTTTCTTTGGAGTTTCGTTCCAACTCGAATAGGAAAAATCCTTGTTTACAAAACGTAACAAAAAATCAATTAAAATTGAAGAACTCAAGTTTAATTTCGAGGAGTCACATATGTGTGTTCAAGTTTTTCTACTGCTACACAAAGTTGAAATATTAGTATGTATTTGTATTTTGAGACTGAGATTGGTTGCCTTTCCCAAAGATAGGGGAAGACAATGCAAATACAAGAAAATTGCAACCCCTTCAGTTTTCCAATTCTTTGTGGCAACTTTTCAAAGATTAGAACAATATTTGGACATTAGTGGAGAATCTGCAAACTTTGCCATCATTTACAATCACTTATGGATCTTGAGGACAAGATCATTTTCAAGGAAAATGGATTAATACGGGCCCAACTATTTTTCTATAATATGATAGATTATTATTATTATTATTATTATCATTTATTATATAATATTTATGAGTAGTGGATATGATTGTAATAGTTATGTGTTTGTGGGGATATTATGTGATTAGTGGTGTTAGTGGAGAAGTTATGTAGTTTGCTTATAAATTAGAATTGAATGTATTGTAAGTGACAAGAAGAAAAAAAGTATGCTTTTTAGTTAAAGTCTCTTCCTCTCATCTTCAATTCTTAGGAGTTCGTTCTAAACTCGAATTAGAACATAGTTAGGATTCTATATCCTAACAGTAACTAAAGTAGTAATCACCGGAAAAACTTATAGTAATTATAATTATCGTGGATTGAATTTGTTTGAAACTTTCGCGCACCCCGTGAGTATAACTAGTAGGAGAATTTGCATCGAACACTACCACTCGGCAAACCATTGAAGTTATATATCTATTATTAATATAAACAAACAGGTTTTGTGTTGTACAAATAAAGTGTTTTCCAAATTTGCCCCTATTTAATCATCTAAATTTAGTTTCTAAGAGCCTAATATTGTAATTATTTTAGTATACCACAACACCGATCTTTTAACTACCCAAATATTTGTAACCATCATCCAAAACCACCTCCTAAAATTTAGGGAGATTGATTCAATCAGAGTATCACGTTCACCACCTCTTTCCTAATTAAACAAATTCAAAATTTTAAACTTCTTCATCTTCTTATTTCTTCTTCGTTTTTCTCCACGAACTACCTCTTTTTACAGCTTTTATCATGAATTTTTTTGGCAATAGAGTAAATCAACCCTACTTAATCTATTAATTACAAGCCCATTTTTAATACCTAAGAACACATTGCACGCGGTCCGCGCGTGCACACGATGGCTAGTATATATATATATACCCACAAATAAACAGGTTTACAAAGACTTATCATTAGGTCCGTACGTAAGACATTTTGTTGAATTTGAACAAGTAGATTAATAGTTTTTTGAGGTTCCTATACATAAAATAAGCTTACTGAGATTTTGGGACATTATAAGAGTAAGTATTATTGCACCTCTCCTTTTGTACTTAATTAGGGGAAGACATTACAACTTTTACTTTAAAACAGTCATGATATATCTAAAAAAATTGTACTACTAGCATTCATCATCGGTGATCCTCTCCATAAAGAACTTAATTTTATTTCAGTTAACGAAGGCAAAAAACGAAAAAATATAATTGGCCAATCACAAGGTGACAGATACCTTTCCAAAAGGTTCTTTCCAATTAAATTAATACGGCAAAACAATAAAAAAGAAAAAATCAAACAACAAAACTTTTTTCCTTTAATTGGGTAAAAGTGGGGATGGGGTGGGTGGTGGGATTCTTTTTGTTTTATTCTATTTAGAAGGAGATATATTTCAGTAGTCCTTGCATGATTATGTGATGCAACTAAGCATTAAGATTCTAAATACATTTGAGTTATAAGTTGAATTTTCAATTCTAACTGTACCATGTATTAAATAACTAGATTAACTACACTATCTTATCATATATCAGCTACACATTATATTTTTTCAAGGGCGTGATTTGATGGTGGTGGTGGTTAATACTTAATACCAGTGTTCTCAGAATCGGACTGGTCATCGAACCGGTAACCTTACTGGTTACAGGTTTTACAGGTCGAACCGGTTGAACCACTGGTCGAACCGGTATACAAAGTCAACAACCTACAAATATAGTCAACAAATATATAAAAAATTTATTTGAAAATCATTGATTATTTATTTTAGAATTTAGTATTTATGCAATTTACTATTTTTAATTCAGCATAAAAGTAATACTTTATGATATAAAAAAAAAACCGTACTTATGATGAAACATCATAAAATAGATTTAAAACAACATAATTATGAATGATATTTGTTCGTGATCCATATCCAAACTACATAAAAAATGTAAAGATTGTCACAAAAAATAAAAATGTTGCACGTATGTCACAAAATTATTTGCTCATATATATTGAACTAAAAAGTTGAGTAATTTTTATTGATATGTTACACAACAAATTACATGTTTGTGTACATTGTAAAAATACAAATTACTTCCTTTGCACTAACTTGTATATCCAAAAATACATGTTTGTGTACATTGTAAAAATGTAAGAAATGTTGATCATATTAGTGTTATATTGTTGATCTCCTTTATTTTTTCTAGTCTTAATTTAAATGAAAAGATTAGAGTAAAATACCTATAAAATAGAGCAATTAGTATCACTATTTTGTAAATTCCCATGAAATTAAGTGATGGAATAACTCAAAAGATAAATTGAATAATTATTTTTCCATACAGACTAAAAAAGCTACGTTTATGAGTGATGTGTACAAAACCTCCCTCATTAATTCGTGGGGCCCACGTGTGATCTCTTCCATTAACAAACACAATATTTCACCCATCTCTGTAATTTTTTTTGACTTTCTTCCTCAAAGAACCAAAAGCAAATCCATTCTAAATTTCTAATCAACTACTAAATTCACTCATATGTGCAATCTTCTTCCCCAATAATCAAACAAGAAACCCAAATCCAAATTAATTTATCCAGATCTGTAATATTAGTTCTTCTTCATTCCCAAAAAGAAGCAAACCTATTCTTTCGGGGGCACAATTAGAAACCCAGATCGGTGCGGAGGAGAGATCGACGGTGAGGATTGACGGAGGCGAAAAGAATTCGTGGCTTTTTCTATTCTTTGGGGGGCAGGGGTTTTTTTTTTTTTTTTTTTTAAAAAAAATAAAATAAAATAGGTAAACCGGTTCAAACCGCCAAAATCGGCAACCGGTTACCGGTTTTGAGCGGTTAATTCCGGGCCGGTTTTCAGCTGGTTGAAAAAGGCAAACCGGACCGGAAGGGACTCCGGCCAGCGGTCGAACCGGTTCGACCGGCCGGTCCGGTCCGGTCCGGTTATGAGAACACAGCTTAATACCAAGAATGGAAGTTGAACGAGACACGGTTCATAGGAGTAGTATCCTCAAGTGGAATGGTACGATATGTGGGCCTTACCACTATTCCTGCCTCGCCATTTGAGTTCTGGCCCAGGCCCACTATACTTTGAATTTAGTAATAGATTATACTCATTTACGTAGGTCCAGTGCTTATTTTAATTCTTTCCTCTTAATACTCAAAAATGATATTTTGAATAAACTCATTAAATCGTAGTATGGTATAATTATTCGGAAGAATAAAAGAAGTAAATATTTTTCTATAGGATTTCAAAATTGTCAAACAAAGTACAACCTTTTTAGAAATCTACTTATCCTTTGAAGAAAGTTAAATGCATAAAGTTATGTACTCTATTGTAAGCAAGGTGTTTTCAAATTCATTGAAAGTGCTTGTACGGAAAAAACTATAAAAAGCACAAATTCACAAACTAATATAAGGCTAATTGTCCTTTTTATGCTTTGTCCTATTAGTTGTACACTCGTACTGGTCCTGTGTGCAAGCCAAGCCCTCTATCGGGGTTTTTTTCAATTTTGGTCCCTTAATGAGTACTGATTTCATCTTTAGTCTCATATTGAATTGTTTTGCAACTTTAGTCCCATAATAGAAAAAGTGTTTCCTTAAACCAACAAAAGAGGGGTGCGATTTCAGAATCGCGACTTCTTTTCCGCATGAAAATAACCCTCATGTGACCACGTGCACGACACGTGATTTTTTTTGGCCAAAAGGGGCGATTTCGGTGAAAAAAGGGATCAAGTATGAATTGTGAGACAAATTAGAGGACCAAAGTTGCAACAAAATTCAATAGGAGACCAAAGATGAAATTAGCACTCATTAAGGGACCAAAGTTAAAAAAAAAACCCTCTATCGAAAAAATATTTGTTATCATGATTTTTCACGAAAAGATAAAATAAAATACGATCATAATAATCATAAACTTTTCAATTCGATTTCATTTTCAATTCAATTTTGCGAATAGCCTGTCCAATCAAGTGAATTCGAACGTAGATTGAGACCATATCTAAGAATTTAAAACTAAGTGACCATACAAATGAACAAACAAAAGCACATTGTGCTATAAAATAACTTTTTTCTTCTTCACTCAATGTTTTATTTGTAAATTAAAGTGTTATAAATGCATAGGCCAAGTCTCTAAACCTTTTGATAATCTAGAATATAACAAATAAATAAAAAGAATGGTGGTCATCAATGTTACGCCACAAAAAGAATTAATATAGATATATGACCACAATTTTATTTTATTTTAAACAATACACCTCTTAAATAAAACTTACCCCATCGATCTTTATCTAATACTTCACTTAGTCACCCCTTCATTCCTGTAACTACTAACTTTTTTTTGATAGATTCTATTTACTAACTTGTACTAAGTGAATAATGTAGAATAGTCGACAACATTAATTGTGGTCCCTTAACATAGTACATGGTCCCAAGGCCTTGAAAGAACAACTTACCATTCTTCAACTCCTACCCCACCACTTGATACAAAAACCACTCATGTTTGCTCTTTTTTCTTCTCAAAAGATGGTACTTCAAGCAATTCAATTGATTAGTCAGATTTTTTTCCAGTGAGATAATAAACATGGAGATAACAACCCGACTACATAAAAGGCAAGTGCTAGAGATCCAAGTTAAATGTTGCTTGCTCCTATCTATTTCGTTGCAACAGTTCTTTTGTCCAAGAAAGAGGGCAAATTTGTACGTGAAGGGGACCATGAGCAGTGCACCAAACCCAACTGTTAATTGGGGGGAGAATTATTTCACGAAGTAGCTGAATATAATGTATAAAAGTTATGTTTTTCCAAATGTACGTAAAATATTTATATACAAAGTAGTATAGTTCGATATATTTATCGTGTACGCATTTGATCTGTGTAAAGTACTAAAAACATGTGTATAACGCAAACTAGATATCCTATTTGGGGTTTTGGAAGGACAAGGGTGGAAAAAGCCATAAATTTGTCGACCTTCATATTTCTAGCATAGTACCATATGGATTCATTTAAAATCATGTCGCTCTTTAGAAAAACTGTATATAGTTAAGTGGTTATCGACATGTTATGTACTAGTGAGTAGTAGGATATGCAAATATAATCGAATCGTTTCAAAATCGATTGAATTATCCGATTTAAACATCAAATCGAATTTTTGATCCGATTTTTTGCTGTAACAAAAAAATATAAACTTGCTTTGATTCGTTTTTTGATTTTACGGGTCGATCCCCGAATCGAATAAAATACATTTTTTTTATTAAATATAGGTATAGCACATTTGATTACTTACTTTCATACTATATATGATTTTCTATTTGCCTTAAACCTTTTTAAGGAGGGGGAGAATGGAAATAACCAATTCATTTTTGCCGTTGGTTGATAGTTAGAGCATTACGTGTTTAAGCCAAAGAAAGAAAAATTTAGACAATTAACGTAACATATTCATAGAAAAAAAACCTAACTCATCAAATTGTGAATATGCAATGACTGATGAATTAGAAAGTATACATTTTTTTAGTATTTTATGGAAAATTTCTCTAATTTTAAATACAAATATGAATCGTTATCGAAGGCCCAAAGCTATAACGGCTCAAAGTTGAATCAAATCGTAAAGCCCAAAACCAAATTAAAAATTCCAGAACATCAATATACACACACTATTAAAGTTTAAGCTCACACTTTTTATTGCCTTGTTTTGACGTGGAAAACTTTTCCATTTGCTTTTACATACACAATATACAAATACCGAACAATATATCTTCTCCTTTATCCGAATAATCTGTTCGTTTCTCTTGAATTTTACGAGTCCACTTCGTTCATTACTTCAGCTTTATCATCTTCGTCAATAACGGAACGGGTTGGATCCCACTAGTTGTCATGTCTTAATGAATTGATTCTATCATTCTAGAAAATTTGTAACTATGAAAAGCTTATTTATCAGAATAAAGTATGCATACAATTATCTTACACAATCAAACATGTCATAAAATTACCTCGTAATATTTAATTTTACACACAACGCGCACACGCAAAGACCCATTGACAAATGATGGGCCAAACATGTCTCTCTTTTTATTAACTCAGCAAACTTCCACCTTTGCGTTCCCAGGGAGCCCATCTCCTATATCATCTGCTCTTTTATCAATGTTGGAAATTTAAGAGAAGAGGAAGAAGAAGACTTGAATGTTCCTCAACTTGCTTGATTAATAATGGGCCTTTGATAACACTTAAAACAGTTGGAAAAGGAGAACTTTTTTAAGGATTATTTGGACTCGAAGTTGATATTTTTAATTTTATAGTAAATGAGATAGAACTTTTCCTATCCAGGTAGAATATATATGAAACCTCATCGGATCTAAATTTGATATAGTTCGATAAAAATAATTATTCTCATAAAAATGTATAGACACCATAGATAAATCACAAACTCCAAGTATCTTTATCAAAAATTGTTCTTCATCACAAATCTTTAATATTTAGATTTTAAAGTAATTTTAACAATTTATTAGTTTTTTCCAATTCTTATATAGCTAAAAAGACCTATTGAGCAAATCAAATGTTATATTGCTATTCCTTATTTAGGTGTTTGCGTACATGTTTTTTAAGAAATGTCCCATGAAATAAAAAGTCAAAAAGACGAAAGGTCTGGAAGACCCAGAATACGAAGAGTCTGAATTAATTAAGATTATGACTCTTTGCCTAGAAATATGAAAGAAAACGGTCTTCCTCCCACACGTCTGTGTGTTCTCTCATAACACACGATAATACCGTTCATATCTTGATAATTGTGGAGGAGGGAGAAACCGGTGATTCCACTATTCCCGTAAATGCAAACATGAAATAAAGTTTCGTTTCTACAGTATTTTTTGATGCTTTAAATATTAGAAATTTTTTCGCGATGTTTCGAGATCTTTTCGATATGTTTTGAAAATTTCGTAAAAATTGTGCGTATAAGTTGCCTAACAATCACCCATCATCACCACCCTACTTCCCCATCTAAATCTTAGTCACTAAGCCTCTACATTGGTAACTTCTAGTTTGATCCGAGAACCATAGGAAATGAATCTGCTATTGAAGGTTACAGATTCGAGCAAGAAGAAGAAACTTATAATATCGTAATTATTCTGACACCACCATGTCTTTTCCAGACAATTATGCATATAAGTTGCCTAACAATCCCACTCCTTCACCTCTCTCCATCACCGTCTTTTGTGACCAACATCACACATCTTAACAATTAAGCAACAAAGTTGCCTAGTAACCTTTCTTCTTCACCTATTTTCATCACCACCCTTTGCCACCGCATTGTCCTTTCTTAATAACCGAGGTTATGAATACTGTAAAAAATAGCACATAAAAAAGAACTCTCTCTTCGCTTCCACATTCTTGATACAATTTCTCACTCTCTAATAGACTAACATTCTCAAGTAAACTATATACAACAAAAGAACTATGGATGATTCTCCTCAGGGATATGTAGGCATCTTAGAATCCCTATAAGTCTTCAACCGTAAATCATTCATACTCCTCCGGTCTCCTGCTCTACTAACATGTTTGGGGTGCTTATAATCAATAAATACTTTTGTTGTGCGGGGAAAATTTAGGATCGAATTGTTCCCGTTAATAATCTTCTGAATAAACCTTGCATCATCAAAATGGAATTGAGGATGTGAAGCATATTACAAAATGACATAAAATTCGTACATGCAATTGCAACTTCAAGGGAGCGAGCATGCTTACAAATTAGAGCTCCAAATTAAAGTTCAAATTGTTCATTTGTCCATTATTATACCTTTTCTCAGTGTCTGATACTAAACTCTCGTCGTCGTAGATGTAGATATATAAGTTACTCAAACCATTTACAAATGTTTGCTAATAAAATCATTGCCTATAGTTCATAATGCGATCCATGATCAAATATGTACGAATTAGTAACCAAATGCATAATTAATCACATTAAACATCCTTAACTTTCATTAATAGAAAGTGTCCTTGATGAACATATTCATAATTTATTCTAAACTAAACAAGGAAATCAAGAGAAAGTATCTTGAAGTTACTTTCTTTTCTTCTATAGTGATCAGGACAAGACTTTACGAGGGGAGAGCCGGTTTCTTACTTGGTCTAATACTAATATTACACCATATTTTACATTGATTTGTTTAGCATATATAGCTGCATTAACAAGCCAACAACATATACTATTCCATCCTAAAAACAAGAAAAACACAAAGTGATGACTTCAATTAAAGACTATTCGGATGACATAAAAGTAGTAATTACACGGTCCTGACTCGAGGTGCATGTTACCATCACTTCCATAAGATATATCATACATTAATTAATTATATAATAACAAAAAAGAAACATTAAAAAAATTACACAACCCATCCATATCTTCACCACATGATCATCTCCATATTCCCCTCTTCCGGCTCAGGCATCTTATTAAGATCAATCTCATGCACCCAATGATGACGACTTATAGCAGCCGCTCCCGAACTACTCGCGAGCTGAGCGTCGACCCTGGTGCCGACCTCAAGCGCGACCTTTCTGACGGATGCGGCGGACAGGTCCTTGAGCGGGAAGCTGACGGGGAAGACCTCGTTTGGGAAGTTGAGCTTGGCCTGAGTGGGGCCCCGGAGGTAGTAGACGGCGGTGTCGTACGCACGCGCCGCCGCCATGGGGGTGGAGTAGGAGCCTAGCCACAGCCTGGACCGCTTGTTGGGCTCCCTCACCTCCGCCACCCACCTACCCCACTTGCGCATCCTCACGCCCCTGTAGGGCTTGTTCCCCTTCTTGCGGGGCGGCATGTCGGAAATAATCTCCATCTTTGTTTTTGTGTCTATATATGTTTCTCTCTCTAGTTGTGGATGAGTAAAATTAGAGTATGTGTTTGTTGTTGTTGGCATGCATCACCGACAGAGCCGCTCTCTCTCTCTAGCCCTATACTTCATCTCTCTCTCTCTCTCTCTATGTGTTATCTCTGTACAGAGTTTGTGTTGGAGACTTATCCCTTTGTGTATAATATATTTATAGGTCCAGACTTGTATTATTTTCTTGTTTTTATTTAAACAAGGGGACTAATTACAAAGACGTGTCCTTATGTTTGAGAATTGCACGAATGTCTCATTTAGTATGTATTTCCTTACACAAATGCCTTTTGTAGTGTATTTTATTAACAGACAGTCTTGTGATATTAAATACTAACAAAAAATAAAATAATTTACTAAAACTTTCTTTTCTTTTGTTCTACATTTTTTTCAATAACATGTTAAATAAATTACACAGAAAATCTATTTAGTATTGTATGTCATTAGACAAATCAGACCTTCTTTACAATATATATCTAATAACAGATAACCTTGGTTTCACAAAAAAAAGAAGAAGAGAACAACCCAACGACATTGGATTTTATAATTTTAATGACCACACGATATTGAATTGTAATGAAAAAATTATGTGGCAAATAATTAACTAAAATTCTCGGAATCATCCTTTGTTTATTTTTAATTTTTTAAACAAGTAAAAGAGATCTTTTGGTTCATTCCCTATTCATTGAACGGAATAAATGAGGGGGGGGGGGGGGGGGGGTGTAAATTTACAATATTCATTAAAATTTAACAGGTTTGAAGCAAAAGTTAACTACGTGGGACTTTTGTGTAATATTTTGAACATAAAGGGGTGTTTCTATAATTACTCCGTTATCGAAGGATGATTTTGTGGTTCTCTCTATAAAGAAATGGGGGCCGTTACATCAGAAGAAAATATATAATGGTCGGCGGACGCGGTCATGTTATATGCTATAGATTAGCTTGAAGGCGCAAACGAAGATTTTTGGGCAATTATTTATCATTATCAATTAAAAGAATAAATAGAAGATTTTTAGGGTTCACAAGTTGGTGGTCCCAGATATTTGTATCGTGTGATGGGACTATATATGGAATCGACCCAGCCGGTTTGGTTTAATGGTGTTATTAGATCATCAATTTCGTGTTGAATGGACTGTCCCCATAATTGTTGATAGCCAATAAAAGTCGACCGACCAGTGAATTAGAGAATTTCATCAGCTAGTGACTCACCTTTTTCTTTTTATTTTTTTATGAATTAATGATTGAACATATGACTTTATGATTGGGTAAAAGAATTGTAAATAATCTTTTTAACTTAGTATTCTTTTTAAAGTTTATGTTTCTCGTTTAGAGATCTCATATTCGATCTTTGTGCAGATCAATTTAAAATTGTAAACTTATTTATACTTTATTATATTTTTCTTTACCAATTAATGAAAAATCCTCAACCTTGTCTCTAGGTAAAATATATTTTTGACTCTGTCTGGATGTGGAGGTAGGTGGGGTATCTCCAGTTTCCTCTCGTATAGAATTTTATTTTTTCTTATTTTCTTTCTTTTGCGGAACCAATCAATTTGATTGTTCTCATTGATTGGCTTGAAGTTCATAATTGAGAGGATTAAATAAAGCTATTTGAGTGCTTCTGAATTATTACATTCATATATATATATATATATATATATATGGGAATTGTGTATTGCTGAGTAGTTGTCATCTGTTGTTCAAAAAAAAAAAAAGAAGGTAGTTGTCATCTGGTGTAGTTTATTGTTAATCGCGATTAGAGTATCACTTTTTAATTATTTTCATTGTATATATATTAAATCAAGTAAATGCAGGATTGGGAGGGTAGGTCGGTGGTCGGCTGTCGAATAGTATAATAAATACGTTTAATGACTTGACTTTCCGACCTTTCCACTGACGTAGCCTTTTGTAGTGGTCCGTTTTTAAGGTCGGTTTGCTTTGTCCAAAGCATGATTATCGTTAAATATATGTATATATATGTTAAATCGCAACCAGCTCAATCGACTAAGACTTAAATAAAAGAAGAATGAACTGAATGGGAAAAATGTTACTGAACTACACTTAATTCTAAGAATAAAATTGATAAAGTAAATAACGTATCCTTCTAAGCTCTACTTAAACTTCCGTTAGAGTTACGATTAGGACTTAGGAGCATGATAAAATAAACAATATAGTATCCCCGTGAGCCCTCGAGTCCCCTCTCCCCCTCTGTATCACTAGCCTAGATTAGGGGCTCGAAGGACAATGGGTCGTAGCCCTCTTATCCTTCGCAGGGGTCGTAGTCCTCTTATCACTTCACAGGGGTCGTAGCCCTCTTACCCTCTACAAGGAGCCCTCATTTAAACCCTTCTTACCCCTCTAAATATACTAGGTGTGTGCTTGATCACCTCCCTACTAAAACTTAGTCACCAAGCTCCTCGCCACTACTCCTCTCCTCATGAATTGTGAAAAACTAAGATGCATGTTTCACCTCTCTTCATCACCACCTTGTGACACCTCCATCCTTTCCCTCTTGACACCTAGCCAATTAATTTGGTTAATGAGCTCTCTTCATCACCTATCACCATCACCACCTTTGGCCACCACCACCTTCCCCTCTCTTACTAATCAAGCAAGAGCTAGGCACTATATATACTAAGACCCCTCATCACAAGACTTTTTAGCTGGATCTTCCCCTCAAAATCCCTATAACAAATATACCCCTATCTCAGCCGCGTATGAGGTACGCTTCATTATGCGGCCCTCGTGTTCAGGATTACAGTGTTCAACGATAAACCTACAATTACGCTTTTTACCTTATCAAAAATGTTTTACAAAATCCGGCATTCATGTTCCCTCTAGCTAGTAATGACAAATTTATAGTTTTACATTCAGTGAAGTTATTAATTATAAATTATTAGACGTGGGATATTATTAATACAATAAAACCATAATAGAAATTAAGCAATAATTTGTGTATGATCTTGTGATTAAAACATCTAACTGCAGAAAATTAAGCGTTTATAAAAATGGTGGTTGAGAGCCTTTTTTGTAAACCAAATCGACACACTAGTTCAAATGGTTTCACTGGTGAGTGTGATTGTTGCCTTCGTCCAATTCACAAGCACATGTCAACTAGTTGTTCTCTGAACTGATTAAATTCCTAAAATCTTTCTAAAAAACCAGTTGAACGGTGAAGTGACCGACTGGTTGAACCGATTTCTCTTGGATTTCTTTTTTCCTAATTTCTTCTAAATATTTTTTGTAATACTCAATTCGCTTTCACTGCTCAACTTTTAGTAGTTTATTTCACTTTTTTTTTTTGAAACAAAGTAGTTTATTTCACTTGTCGTATGAGTTTCTTGGTTTTTATCTTTATTTGCTATCTTCTTATTTACATGTAATAAATAAAATAGAAGATGACCAATTATAACATTTGAGTGTGTATTTTATTATAAAAGGATTATTTACTTTATCTTTTAAAAATCTTTAAAAAATCAAGAGTTTATATTTTGGATAAAAAGTGGGTTAGACAAAATTATGTATAACTTCTTACATATCGCATTACTGAATTAAGAAAAAAACTTACGAAATACTTAGTGTTCTATGGAAATATGCTACAAAGTTAAAATCTATAAGTAAGAAATATTGACCATAAACCCCATGAATATATTTAATAGGAAAACGATTTGTCTCGAATCCAAATCTTTTCGAACACTCGAGGAATCACCTGAAAAATAATTAAAACTTGTAACATGAAAATCAGTGAAACTCTGGTGATGAAAAAACTTTGGTTGTGACAACAACAACAAGATCAACATCAGCATTCACCTTGTAACTTTTCCTCTTCATCATCTTCATTGCATTCTCCATCATAATTCTTCGTCCAGACTCTCCATGAAAGCTTTTAAGTCGGAACCTTTAAATTCATCCACAAGATTGTCATCTTCACCGTCATAAACGTCGAACCAAAGCTCGCAGTTCTCAGTGAACACAACAACTTTTTGAGTCAACAAGTCCATTTGCTGACTTAATGTGTAATTTTCTCACATCTATCTTCTTTTACCAGAACATCATAAACTTCATGACGTCTCATGACATCATGTTGAAGGAACATACCTGATACCAATTGATGTAGGTGGCGAAAGGGATAGGAAAGATAAGAAAAATGCACGAGAGTAAAGCTCGTTGATCTACGTAGAATACCGAGAATTTGAGTGTCAACACTCGTTGATTCCGGAGAATACCGAGATTTCAACAAGAAACAGATAAAACCCTGATAAATTCTATTCAACAAACAACCAATTGTCTTTTACAATTTACCTGGATAATGGAAAAACAAATTGCTAAATTTAAAGTCCGAAATAGAGAAAATAAAAATAAAAAACAAACTGCTAAAGTTAAAGTCCTCAAATAAATTAAATTCCCGTTGGACGAATAAAACTTCTACTTTTACCCTCAAAACTTTCGAATTTCTATAAAATCGCATCGGCGTAAAGATGTGAATCTTTGCGTTTTGCTTAAATAGTCGTTAAACAAATTTCTCTTTTTTTGTGCAGCATAAAAAGTACACTAGGGAAAAATAAAATTGAAGCATTACATTATATTAATAACATTTCATGTCAACCAGAGATAATTATTTGGGACATACATTCAACATATAAATAATTTCCGTTGGTTTATGCACAATAATACTATTTAATTCATCATATATGACAAAAAGTATTTTTTGAAAATGTCCGTTGGAAAAAAATTACAACATAAGATAAAAATGGTGGTTTAAAATTTTGATTGAGTAACTTCTTCACAAGAAATTACTTACTTTTATGTAAACAAAGACAATATTTTTATCTGACAAATAAGGAGAAAAATATTTTTTGGCAAGTTTCTAAAAAGTCATTTGGTTACTGATAGGCATTAAAACAGAAGATAAATCTTCTATCTATTTAGAAGGAGACTATGTAATATTACTATGTTTTTAGGGATTTTATTTTACTTACATCTACTTCTCCATTTTATTAGTCTCGATAGATTGTGTTATTTGCACAATCATCTGTAATGTGCCATTTTTCGGCGCCACTGCGTCTCCTATAAAGATGGTTCCACATAAGATACAAAGTTTAATGAAATCCGTCGGTTGCAATGTTGATGTGAAAAAAATACATGAAAAGGAAAGATAGATCAAAAATCAAGTAAATAGGTCGTATATTGGGCTGTTACACCATTTTTGACCTATCATAGAAGATATTTGAGCTATCCCGACCTTTAAATTCGACCTACCTTATGACGGCCTATGGCTTCGACTCTTGTACTCGAGCAATTAAGAAAATAATTATCTATAAGTACGAGCTAAATCGTCTTATGAGGTATGTAGTTACCATGTATTACAACATTTTAGAGCTATATAAATCAAAATTCAACCTTTCCTGAGGAGTCAATTTCGACCTATCTCAACTCCTCATATTTTGACCTATAAGATATTTCGGTCTAGCCAGTCGACCAAGATCTTTAGATTCGACTTAAGGTTGTTTCGACATGTGGGAGAATTTTATCCTATTTAGCTTCAGC
The DNA here is from genome assembly GCA_946800315.1 of Misopates orontium. Classification (NCBI taxonomy): domain Eukaryota; kingdom Viridiplantae; phylum Streptophyta; class Magnoliopsida; order Lamiales; family Plantaginaceae; genus Misopates; species Misopates orontium. Next base: position 14,114,280 of record OX326953.1, on the reverse strand, counting down.
CTGTCAGCTCTTCAACTACATGCTTGCTCAGCTCGAACACTTCCGACTTAAGCATCGAAGTGTCTACACCTGGAGAGCCCCGAATTAGTTTACATGAGGTGTTTCAGTTTAGGTTCCGAACTCAAAAGCTGCTGAATGACCCAACATACAGCAGAGACTGAAGCAGTCTGACGTGAAGCATTAAACTCCAAACGGATCACTGGTTGACAGCTGAGCTGGCCGGCTTCTATGACTTTCGGTTTTTGGATTAATTCAGACCAGACTATGGTCACTGGTTGAATCGATTTGATCAAATAGTTCGGTCCGATTTTAAAAACACTGGCTTTTAATTGAGCAAATACAAAATTTCGACCAAAATACTCTACGTCAATATGTAATCTAATTTTAGCATCATGACCTATATATATATCAACCAAACCTGATATGTGGTCGTCAGTCTCCAGATCTAATCCCCAAAGTAAAACATTACTCTATGTGAATTTTCACATTGAGTCTACATGACACGAGTAGTTGACCAAGAAAACCCTTGTCCAAGACCTATACTAGCTCAATTTTCTTCGTTTCAAAGACTTTATACATAAGTTTGAGATTAAGACGTACTCATTAACAATCGGTTGATCGATATTTATTGCCGGCCACAAATTATTTATCCACAAGTAAAGAAAGTCAAAATTATTAGTTGGTGAAGAAAACAATTTCCTTATTGTTTAATAGATTTTACTTCTGCATGCCCCGTGAATTATCATTTATTATAACTTTTACTTATAGTATTCTGCCTCCCTCAATTAAAACTTGTGATGCTATAATATTATCTGCTTGTGCATCCACTCAATTTTTCTGGCCAACTACCTGGGAAATGTTTGTCACTGAAATTTGGGCCTAAATAAAAAAACTATTATTTAATATGTTATACTCAATTAATTAGAATAGTTTGTCATATAATTTCTATAGCATTTACTATATACCTCTAAGAACTCAGCCAATCGATGTAATTGAATAGTTGATGCGAACCAAACAAATTAAGCTCTCTTATTACAACTTCCAGTTTGAACTATATATGGAACTAATTAAAGAACAACTATATATGTAAGATTTCTGAATCTAGTAAACGCAAGATGTAGCATATACTAGAGGTACAAGTTCATTAATCGGTGATGGAGCCACTTGGGTTGAGTGAAGTAACCTTCCCGGCAAGGATATATAAATGACAGCGAAATCTGTCTATTTAATTTTGTTCCTTAGCAACAATCGGATCGAAATGCCCGGACCTCAATTGTAAACTTTAAGCTAAGAATATTAAATTTATCAAAAGAATTTAATTGCTTCACAACTTTAACTATTTCCTTCTTCCACATCCTCCTATTGTCTTTCAATTTATGTATTTATTTTTTCTTTATCTTGACCTGCTCATTATTCTTGGGGAATATGGAACATTATGTGACATATATCCATACACATCGACATAAAGTTTACCTTTGGGTTCAATTTAATTTTGTTTAGATGTTTTATTTTCATTTCGCTAGCACACGCGCACCCAGGACCGGACCGCTAGCAAAGCCTGCTTTGTCTATAGTATATATATATATATATAACAAAGAGGTCTTTTTAGTGTCACACAAAGACAAATTGTGATTCCAAATTTATGTTCCCAATTATTGCCAATCTATGATATATTGAAATATTAGTCTTAGCCCTATTAAGAATGCTCTTTACTAAAAATAACACTAGATTTTATCTTTCACTCAACGATTCCAGAGATCAAAGCAATGGATTTTGTATGGTACAATGAATTATAAAAGTATCTAAGCTGTATAATTTATTTATACACATTAAAAGAATTTATCAAAATAATATATACACGCTATATTTTATTAAACTTAACGAAATATAAAGGCTCAAATCGTAACTTTTATTGCCACAACAACCACTACTACACTTCTCAGTTGTTCTCACTCAAAAGGGTAGTTTCAACATGGAATATTTTATTTTATTTCATTTTTAAATTTAGAATGTTATCAAACATAGACATTGGTCTTAAAAATACTATATACATTGAACACAGTCTTTGTGTTCGTTGCTATAAGGGGTGTATTCAGAAATTTAAGTTGTGGAGGGTTAATCTATTGAAGATATTTCAGAAAACAATCCAAAGACATGCAAGCAAATACTTTTTACATAATAAAGAAATAAAATTTAAAATGCATACCAACAATATAAAAAATAAAATTGCTTTTTATAAGTTAATGCTTTTTAATGTAAACGTATTCATATAACACAAAGACAAAATTAAAACAATAAAATACTGCACGATACATACGTACTGATACAGAGAATACAAGAATTTTATTGGAAAGTTGAGCTCATACAAACAAAACATTTTATACATTATTTGAGTTTTTTGTCATAACTCATTATTAGAACTTCAAATTAACTCAAAATTTGACCCTTTTCTTCTTTAGAACGAGTGAAGTATCTATTTTGACTGTTGTTGAATGTTGAAGATAACAGGGCTTTTTATAGTTTAAGGTTTTGTTGTTAGTTTACTTCAAAATGAATTTTTAAAATATAAGAATTCTTACTGATATTTTTCTTGTACATACAATATAATTACCCTCCCTAGCTAGCCCAACAATAGAACGCCCCTGGTTGCTACAACAAGAATACATATGAAGTTCCCAAATTATTATTCAACCATGGCTTACATGCTAAAAAATACGCCAAATCTCCCCTCTTTCAACCACATTCAAGTCAACATAAAAAACAATAAACATTAATATTGTCTCGCTTTATATCTTTAAAGCTTCATATGAACGTGGTTGAACCAGCAGCTTCCTGTTTGCAGGGGAAACAGAGGAATCAATCTTGCACGGAACATAAATCATCGACGCTGGATCAGGACAACTCAATTCTTTCGAAAAGAAAACGCTACATTCTTCGGGACTTCTCTGAAAAGGAAGATCCAATATGCAGTTCATGCTTATATCCAACACTCTACTCTTAATCAACTTCCTGCATTCGGGTCCAACCTGAGTGAAATAGTTGAATTTCAACGTCAGTTCATACAAGTTCCCAAGTGCGCACAAGAGTTCGGGCACCGTCCCGTATAGCTGATTGTGAGCTAAGTTCAGAATCTGCATGTTATCCAGGCACCCGAAAGAATGTGGAATGGGGCCCGTCAGCTTATTCATGCTAGCGTCGAAAAGTGTAGATTTTTTAAGTAGTCCAATCTCGTAAGGTAAGCAGCCCGAAAGGCTGTTGTTTAGTAGGAGAGCTTCGAGCAATGTGTTTGAAGCTTGTCCAATGCTTTTCGGTATTGAGCCTTGGAGCTGATTGCTTGCCAGGGTGAGGTAAAGAGCAGAGGTTTTTCCGAGGGTGTCTGGAATGTTTCCCTGGAATTGATTGTTGTTGAGGTACAGGACGTCGAGGTCTAGTGTGAATACTTGGGGTGGGATGTTACCCGTCAAACTGTTGAACCTGACGTCCAAGAATGTTAGATATGTGGCGGTTAAGATTATTTTCGGGAACTCTCCTTTTAGGCGGTTGTTGCTCAAGTCGAGCTCGAGTAGAGGTTGCAATTTGGAAGGCGTGAATTGGAATTCCCCCGTGAAGTTGTTGGAGTTTGCGTGGAAGACGATCAAGTTTGGGAGTGAACCAAGGATGGTCTTTAAGGCGACTGGATTGACGTCAAAGTGGTAGCCATTGAAATTGACTGCCGCGACCCTGAGCTTATTGTCTTGGATCGTTGTGTCGCAGATGAAGCCCTTGTAGGTGGATTTGTCTCTGCATATTTTGTTGCCAGTCCATGTTTTTGTTATGTGGAAGGGGTCATTTGTTATTGTTGAGTTGAACTTTTGGATGGCTTTGATGGCCATTTGTAGCTCAAGGGGTAGGGGGCCACCTGGGGTCGGGGTCGGTTTAGGGGGTTGGGGCGTTGGGATTGGTGGGGTTGGAGGTGGATGCTTTGGTGATGGCGGTGGCGGAGGAGGATGTCGTGGTGGTGGGGGTGACGCTGGCGGTGGTGGACATTCTGGCTCAGGCGGTGGAGGAACGGGTTCGGGGCATTCAGCGGGGGCCTGAGGGCAATCTGGACAGTCTCCAGAATCAGGAGGGCCGTTGGGAGGAATAGCTCCTCCTATTACAATGTTTAGTGTCTTTTGGCTGTCTATATTGGCTGGGGTTATGCAATTGGCTTGTTGGAGTATAGAATATGAGATGAAAAAGATTAGGAGTGGAGTCAAAGAGAGAATATTGCATCTTTCTCGCCTAGTCTGCATATTTGCTTTCCTTCAAGTGATATGGAACCTTAGTAAAATATATAGAGGGGAAAAGTATCTATGGAGAAGCCATTTTACCATTTTAGTGGCACTAATCATTGATTGGTCATGAAGACCAAAAGAGAAAATTAATATCTTGCAATTGATATGAAAGTTTAAGTGTGTACAGCAACATGGTGTATAGCTAAGGACTACAAAACTTGACCGTACAAAGTACGTTGATAAAACCACTCGCACACCTAAAATTTGGCGTGAAATAGCAGCCTCAATTGAGATCTTTTCAGGATTATTGATCTTTATTGTTGGATATTCCTGGCAAAATCATTATTTCTGTTCAAAATGAAATTCTTGGGTTTCATTTACTTAGAAAGTAATAGAAATTATGGGATTCATACTATTTTTAATTGTACAGGGGCTGGAGCTCAATTTGTCTTAATTAAACTCTTGATTTATTTTTTCAATAGCCAGCTAGCCTACCAGGAGTTGTGCAATTATTTTGCGATAATTTTTCGGGTCCTACGAGCTATTGTTATCCTTCTTTGTATGGCTGAAAGGTGAGAACTTTATAGAAGATAAAAACAAAGTGCATGAGATGCATAATTCGAATATTACCTCTGGAACACGTCATTACTTGACGTCAAAATATGACATTTGATCTTTCAAATCAAATTCCATTTGTGAAATGAGACATTATATTACTTTGCGTGCTTCGAACAGGTATATATCCAGAAGGAGGCATATATAAAGAAATTGCGATTGAAGTACTTCGAAGTTCGAAAGAAACTTGATATGAAAATAACTCACTTTTTTTTTTGTTCTTCAGATTAACATTACGACATGTGCATTCTTTCGCATAATGTAGAATGAAATATGTTGGTCATTAGTTTTAGCCTATTCATCAATAAGATGGAGTTTTTTTTCAGTAATCTGTTACGAGTTGTTGTAATTTAATCAAGTGTTGTTGAGTATAATTGTAACTCTTTCTTACTTGATATTTCGATGATGATGAACCTAAAGTACGAGACATGCATAGAGAAATAAAATTTGTAGAGTACCTTCGAATTAGTTAACAAATTTGAAAAATGTTTGGACGAGTGACGAACTACCAATTCATTTCATAGATTTTAATTGCTGCTGCAAAACACAAGATAAATAAGGAGTTGCCTTTGTTCATTTCAATGTCATACGTTGGCTGACGATAAAGATTAATTTGTACTATATGGACAAGTTGTTCTATTCAAGTATTGATGCCGATGGTTCATATACAATTTGTTTATCAACCTTTTCTTTTTGTAGGAACATTCATCTTCAGATGCTGTAGTTAATTATAAATCTCTCTCTAAATATCTTTTTTTTTTGAACAATCTAAATATCATTTTTCCTCCTCCAATTGTTGATTTATTCATTTATTTTCTCTTGTCCCGACACATTTCTCTCATCGCAACGCCCAAAAGAATATATTATGGACCTTGATTTAGCGTTTACTAGAACTATCAATTTATGAGAGGGTATTTATGTAATCTATGGGCCGTGTCACGTGTAATTCTTTAATTTGATCCAACATTAATAGGAGATGTGACTCAAAATAAAAGATAAGAGTACAGATGCTCCAAAATGTTTAGGTAGGAATTATCGAAGAAAAAACGAATCAATTAAGAAGCCGTTTGATAGATAATGTAATCTGCTGAAAATGGACAAATTATAATATGCCATAAAGTACGGGCTTACCGAATTACATTCTCCAAGCCCTTATTTATATATAATTCTACCAAATGCTATGATAGTGTTTGATGGTCCACATAAATCCTTAATATGTGGCTATTAGAAACTATCAAACGACTCCTAATTGTTGTCTTCTGAGATGTTCATACTTTGCATTTGATGGCGGTGAGGGCCACCTTTGTTGTTGGTAAGCTAATAGTCCTGGCCCTAGTTGCCATGTGCAGAACTAAGTCCAACTGTTGGCACATGTACTTGCAGTAACATTTTTTTTTGAAGGAAAATGAAATTCAAACCAAAGAATACACCACGTAAGAAGAATATTCATGCATGCTCACCAGCAGAACATGTTGAACTTATTGGGGCTCTTCATTTTCCGAATGAAAGTCCAGACCTTCTAACCATTTTTCTTACCATTTCAACTACTGGATGCGGCCGCCACTCCCGACTTTTTAACTAATCCTAGGTACGTACGAAACCATGGAGGTCGTCTGGTTGCTGTTATTTGGGCATTGTGGAAATGTAGGAACAAGAGAACGTTTGAGATTAGTTGTTCCTGCATTTCGACAGTGCATTTCCACAGATTAGTTCTCTTGAATGCAGGAACCGGATGTCCCTGTAGATTAGTTGGTCATATTAAGGTTCTATATATCTTGGTCTTGGATTGAAGCAAATAAGTTTGGCCTCCCTTACTCTTTTTGCAATTGTCTACCTGCCCATTTGAGTGTTTATCTTTCTTTTTTTTTTCTTTTTTTTTTTTAATCAGGTAAGTAAAATGTATTAAAAGAAGCACAAGGGGTGCTTCAACCCCCAACAATGTTTACAACTAAGATCAAACAGAGTACACCTATCTCAAAGAAAATAATACAGAGGACAATTGCACGGATCATTGAATGAAAATTCATAATCTTGATGTTTAACCTTAAACCATGACCACATCCTTTCTCGAATAATCTCAACTGTTTCTTCAGCCTTTATCTCCTCTCCGTCTAAGACCACTTTATTTCTGAGCGACCAAATTGACCACACCACGACGCACCAAAGTCCCCTCCACAAGCATTTAGATTTGATAGTTGGGACAATTTGATCATGTTGGTTGAAATGAGCAACATGATTATTAATAAGGACTGTAAGAACACCAAACCACCTATAAATATCGTCCAGATCCAATAAGACACACAACATTCAAAAAATAAATGGTTTGTTGTCTCAGGAAACAAACCACATAGGCTGCATAGAAGGTTATCATTGTCTCTCAAAACACCTCTTCTCCTCAGGTTATTCTTCGTTGGAATTCTGTTCAGTAGCAATCTCCAAGCAAATAGAGATATTTTAGAAGGAGCTAAGTGATTCCAAAAATTCTTTACATATCCGAATTCTCTCTGTTATGCATCTTTCTCAAATAAAGATAAGCCGACTTTGCTGAAAATTTCCCAGAGGAGTCCATATTCCATCTCTAAGAATCTCTTCGATGAGTGATATGCTGCTGTTAAGATACACAAATCAGCCTAAACTCACAAAAGTCGCGTTTTACAGAACGCGTTTTTCATTATTTTAAATATTAGTTTAGTTAGTTAATTAAGTTACCGTTAGCTTAAGCTGTGAGTATAAGTACTCCCTCTTCAGATGTTTTCCAACTAATTTTTCCATTTTTACAAACTCAATGATGAAGAGATCAAACTCTTCAATCGTTCAACTCGTGTAATCGTTGATATAGAATCATCAATACAAAATTTCAATTCTATACATTTGATATGGTATCATTCGACCGGTGATTTACGATCTTCTTCCGCTGTGCTAATCTTTCTGCGCGATTGATCATCTTCGCGATTTTCTGGTTTGTTTTCTGCGTAATTGTGCGAAAATTACGATCTACGATTGTGTTTTTTACAATCGATTGTTAGATTCTGTTTTTTGATCGGTTAATTCTGTATCGGTTCATCTGTTATTACTTTCTATCGGTTTAATTTGTTCAATTTGTTTCAAAAATGTCTGGATCGAACAATACTCCTGTTGTTCCTGTTCGTAACCCTAGCGATGATTCATCCTCTGTATATTTTCTCGGTAATCACGATCTTGGTGGTTCTTCTATAGTTGGGGACGTTTTGAACGGTTCTAACTATGTATCTTGGAGTACAGGAATAATGATGGCTTTGAAAATCAGAAACAAGGTTAAATTTGTTGACGGATCTTTGCCATATCCTGCTGATGAATCTGCTGTTCAACAAACTTCTTGGATGCGTGCTAATACTCTTGTTTTGTCCTGGATTCTTAATTCTATATCTAAGGATATTAGACAGAGTTTGCTTTATTTCACTAATGCTTTAGATGTGTGGAATGAGTTGAAACTTCGGTATGCTCGCACTGATGGATCAAGAGTAGCTCAGTTACAAAAGTCCCTATCCAATATCACTCAAGGATCTATGTCTGTGACTGAGTTTTACAATCTTTTCAGATCCACTTGGGATGAATATGTGAGCCAACGCCCTGTTGTGGCTTGTACTTGTGGATTGTGTACTTGCAATGTTAACAAGAACATGCAAGACTTGCAACAATATGATTCTGCTTTGACTTTTCTCATTGGCCTCAATGATAGTTTTTCTGGAGTTAGAAGTCAAATTCTACTCATGAACCCTTTGCCTGCATTATCCAAGGTTTACTCTATGGCTCTTCAGGAGGAGAATCAAAGGACTTTGACTGTTGTTCAATCTAATATGGACAGTTTAGCAATGTTTACAAGGGGCAAGGGTGTTTCTGATACACAAAACAAAGGGAATTTCTCACAGAATCAAACTGGTTTTAAGGGTAAACCACCTCATTTCAAGGATAAAAAGAAATTGAAATGTACACACTGTGGTTATACTGGACACACTGTGGATAAGTGTTTCCAAATCATAGGCTATCCACCTGGATGGGATGGACCTACAGGCAAAAGAACACAACCTACTTATTCTGCAAATGCTGTTACTACTGATGATTCTGTTTCTCATGTTTCTGATTCACAGATTACTCCTGCTAAATCTGATGATCAACTTCTCTTTGAGCAGTTTATGACTTACAAACAGGCTCATGTCTCTAAGATGCAACAAGCAAATAACTCTTCTTATGCTGCTTCTGCCATGACTGGTATTTCTAAGCCTATTCATTATGTATTTGCTTCTGCTATTTTCTCTTCTGTCATTGATTCTAATGTTTGGATTCTTGACACTGGCGCCACAGATCATATGATCTGTCAATCTAGGTTCTATACTTCTGTTCCTAGTTCTACTCAAACACAAATTCATTTGCCTAACAATAATGTCACTATTGCTACTTTGATTGGAGAAGTCAAAATTTCTGATTCTTTAATTTTAAAGAATGTGTTATATGTTCCTAGTTTCAGTTATAATTTGCTATCTATTTCTAAACTGACAAGGGACTCCAACATTTCTTTATGCTTCTCTGCTTCTTCTTGTGTAATGCAGGACATACCCAGGCAGAAGATGATTGGTTCTGCTAGCCTATTGAACAATCTCTATGTCTTTCATTCTAGAAATCTAATAAATAAAAGCTTCTGTAATGCATCTGTTTCTGATGTAAAGAGATCTCATTTTGACTTGTGGCATTATAGATTAGGACATGCTCCTTTCAAGAAGCTTAGTTCTATTCCTCAATTGAATATTGAATGTTTACCTGCTGATTACCACTGTAATATTTGTCACTTTGCTAAACAAAAGAGACTTGCATTTCCTCTGAATTCTATTTCTTCTTCTAATGGCATTTTTGACTTGATCCATTGTGATGTTTGGGGTCCTTACTCCACTACTTCTTTTGATGGATATAGATATTTTTTAACCATTGTTGATGATTACTCTAGATGTACATGGGTTTATTTTCTTAAACATAAATCAGATGTCAAGTCTCATCTTATGCAGTTCTATAAACTAGTCCACACTCAATTCTCTGTTAAGATTAAGTGCCTAAGATCAGATAATGGTACAGAATTTCTTTTGAAAGATTTTTATGCAACCAATGGTATTGTGCATCAGACAAGTTGTGTGTCCACTCCTCAACAGAATGGACTTGTAGAACGGAAACATCAACACCTTCTGCAGGTGGCAAGAGCCTTGAGATTTCAGTCTAATGTGCCTCTGATTTTTTGGACTTATTGTGTTGCAGCTGCATCTTTTATAATTAATAGAGTTCCTACTCCTGTTCTTAAAAATAAAACTCCCTATGAAATGCTTTATAACAGGTCTCCTGATTATGGTTTACTTAAAGCTTTTGGTTGTTTGTGCTATGTTTCTACTTTACCTGTCCACAGAACCAAGTTTGAGGCTAGAGCTTCTAAATGTATATTTCTAGGATATCCTATGGGAACTAAAGGCTATATTCTTTTTGATTTAGACAAATCCAAACTTGTTGTCTCCAGAGATGTTATATTCTATGAGACTTTGTTTCCTTATAGAGAAAATCAAGCTCATTCTCCTGCAGATTCAATAGATAAACTCAATGATCCTTTTGTTCTTATTCATACTAATTCTGTAGTTCCTGATGAATTAGTTCCTGTTCAAGAGAATTTGAACAATGCAGCTATTCCTGAAACATCAGCTTCCAGTGATTTTTCTCAAATTCCAGCAACTCCTGACATGAACAGATTCACAGAAAATGACACAACCATGGAACACAACTATACTTCAGTTCATCATAATATGGACTCAGATACAGATTTGCCTCTGAACACTGATGTTCAGACTAATCACTCTATCATTCCTATCACTGATCCAATACAGCAAGTTTCTGATTCTTCTTCTGTTGCTGAGGTTCCTATAAGAAAATCTGGAAGACAAACTGCTCCACCAGCTTATTTACAGGCATATGATTACTCTTTACCTTCATCAAAGCATAAAGCTAATTTCTGCATTGACAAGAGCAAATGGCAAGGAAAATCATATCCTATTGAGGATTACATCTCCACTACTGCTCTTAGTGAAAGTCATAGAGCCTTTACTGTGTCTATATCTCAAATTACTGAGCCTCGCACCTATGCTCAAGCTAGCAAGGTTTCTGAATGGAATGATGCAATGAAAAAGGAGATAGATGCATTAGAAAAGACTAAAACCTGGATCCTCACTGATCTACCTCCAAATCAGCATTGCATAGGCTGTAAATGGGTGTATAAAGTCAAGTATAAATCAGATGGATCTATAGAAAGATACAAGGCAAGACTTGTAGCAAAAGGCTACACACAAGAAGAAGGACTTGACTACTTTGATACCTTTTCTCCTGTGGCAAAACTCACCACAGTTAAAGTTCTCTTGGCAGTAGCTTCCTCACAAAAATGGTTTCTACATCAACTTGATGTCAACAATGCTTTTTTGCATGGTGACTTAGATGAGGAAATATATATGCAACCTCCTCCTGGATATTGTTCAGATAAAAAGAAGGTTTGCCTCCTAAAGAAAAGTCTATATGGCCTAAAGCAGACATCAAGACAATGGTTTACAAAACTTACCACTTGTCTCCTTGATTTTGGCTACTCTCAAACCATTGCTGATTGCTCTCTTTTTATCAAGCAATCTGGTTCCTCAATAACTGCACTATGTGTGTATGTGGATGACATTATCCTAGCTGGTAATGACATGACAGAAATCAATGCTATAAAGCATCATCTTGATGCAAAGTTCACTATCAAGGACCTTGGTATTCTGAAATATATATTAGGAATTGAAGTTGCAAGATCAAACAAAGGAATAACATTATCTCAAAGGAAATATGCTCTTGATGTTCTCACTGAAGCTGGTTATCTTGGGAGTAAACCAGCATCTACACCTATGCAAACCTCTTGCAAACTAAAAGAATCTGACAGTGCACTTTTATCTGATCCTTCAATGTACAGAAGGCTGGTTGGTAGGCTTCTTTACCTTACTATAACCAGGCCTGATCTATCCTACAGCATACAATGCTTAACTCAGTATATGTCAAAACCCACTGCATCTCACCTAGCTGCAGCTCACAGGGTTTTAAGATACATCAAATCAGCTCCAGGTAAAGGTATTTTTCTCTCATCTCAATCTGAAACTCACATTAAATCTTTCTGTGATAGTGACTGGGCAGGCTGCCCTGAAACAAGGAAGAGTGTTACTGGATATGCTATCTATCTTGGTCACTCATTAGTCTCATGGAAAGCTAAGAAACAAGCAACGGTCAGCAGATCAAGTACTGAAGCAGAGTACAGAGCCATTGCTACAACAGTTTGTGAGGTGTTATGGCTCAAGCAACTACTGTCTGACTTGAAAATTACTCAAACTAGAATGCCTGTGTTGTTTACAGACAACAAGAGTGCGGTTTGTATTGCAAATAATCCGGTGCATCACGAACGCACCAAACATATCCAGATTGACTGCCACTTTGTAAGAGAACAAGTTCATCACAAGCAACTCAAAATCATTCATGTCTCAAGTGATCATCAGGTTGCTGACATTCTAACGAAGCCTTTGGCCTCACCTCAGTTTCATTCAATGGTGTGCAAGCTTGGCATCATTGACATCCATGCCAATCTTGAGGGGGGATGTTAAGATACACAAATCAGCCTAAACTCACAAAAGTCGCGTTTTACAGAACGCGTTTTTCATTATTTTAAATATTAGTTTAGTTAGTTAATTAAGTTACCGTTAGCTTAAGCTGTGAGTATAAGTACTCCCTCTTCAGATGTTTTCCAACTAATTTTTCCATTTTTACAAACTTAATGATGAAGAGATCAAACTCTTCAATCGTTCAACTCGTGTAATCGTTGATATAGAATCATCAATACAAAATTTCAATTCTATACATTTGATAGCTGCACTTGATGAATTTTTGACAGCAAGTCCTCGTGAAGTTGATGCTCCCACTGAAATAAAGGTCTCCTCCAATTCCATCTCCACTGCCACGCCCCATCCACTATCTCGCCGACTTCTACAATGTCTTTACCTTTATCTTCAGATATGTGAAAGAGTCTTCAAAACTGTCTTTGAGCGTGTCATGCCAATCCAGATATTTTCCCAGGACTTAGTCTCATTTCCATCGCCAACGACTCTAGTGATTCTCTGCTGAAACCAATCTCCTCGGTTATCGGTTGTGAATGTTGAAACAAGATCTTTCCACCAAGTAGAAGCATTTCTACTTCTAAGAACAACTTCTTTCAAATCTGTCCCAAACTTTAAATTTCCATACTTAGCACATAACAAGTTGACCCAGTTTCCTCCAACATCCGCCACCTCCATTTTCCAAGCAAAGAAGGATTAAAGACTTCCAAATTTTTGACATCAAGAACCCCCATTTCCTTTTTCATACAGATTTGAGTGTTTATCTTAGTTTTTTCATATGTTGCTTGAGCTTCGGTAATTCATAATTGGAAAGGCTTCTGTTCCAAATTAGTTGCAACTTGGGAGGTTTGTGTTTTTTTCATTTGTTGGAGGTTTCTCAGATGTTCTTTTTGTTCTTTTAACCAAGTTGAGTATTGCTTGTACTTCTCTTGATGATAATAAAATCTTTATTTTGTTGATAGAAAAAACACAAACTAATTGTATGCGGTATTCTGTTAGAACCTACCACTAATACTATAATGTCAAATCTAACGATTGATATGATAGAATAAAATAGCTTATATTATTTATTTTATTATTATTCTGTATTTTAGTATTTCCTTACTAGACTAGGTTTACCAGAAAACCTCTTGTAGCATATAAATACTTGTAATTACCTTTGTGAATATTCAATGAAATATATTTTCTCTACAAATAAAATAGCTTATATTATTTATTTTATTATTATTCTGTATTTTAGTATTTCCTTACTAGACTAGTTCTACAGGAAACCTCTTGTAAACATATAAATACTTGTAATTACCTTTGTGAATATTCAAAGAAATATATTTTCTCTACGTGATATTCACACGACTACCAAGGAGATTAAAAGGATAAGCGACACAACTTCCTCCCAAAATCTTTGTTCTTATTTTTTTTATTTAACTACTTAATTTCTTGATAGTTTATGTGTGACTTGTTATTTTCTTTCTAAATTTTGTCTTACCCTTAGTCTTGTAATAAAGAATAATTTATTAGCTCTAACAATATTTCAGTGTATACTTTATTTTTATAGGATGCTTTATTTTTTTCCTTTAACTCTTACAATATGGTAGTGTGTATTTTCCGATTGAGAAGTTGGTGTTGACAATATTATACGTACTATACCTAAAGATAATTTGTTACCCGTTGAATTAGTAATCACATTAAGAAAGGTGTTATTCAAAATTTTTGTTTTAATTTAAGATCATCACAAAGCATACTACTCAATAAAATGTAAACCAAAATAAATAGATATTGGTAAAACTAATAAACCCCGTGTGATTTATATAATAGAGAAAAATAACCCCTTTTAATAAACGGAAGCAAAAAACACATTGTATTATAACATACAAAAAATGAAAAAAGAAAGTCTCATAAGAATCTGTAAGCAATGCATATAATTTTTATTTAATTTTAATAAATAAATAAATCATATAAATGTTACCGGATGTAGACATTCTTTTAAACCACATCCTTGTGTGTGGACTTGAAGACTCCTTGTTATTCCAATAGCAACTTGCATCACATCTTTTTCTTTTGGGCTAGAAGATCTCCTTGAACACTTTCTTCCTCCTTTGAATCGAAGACCTCCTCAAAGACTCCTCCTTGATAATAAAAAAGAAACTAAAGAAAAAGATATATGTAGTGTAGAGAGTTTTCTACAAGTGATTAGCTTGCTATTTTCAGCTAGACAATATTTTTGCATGCCTCACTTGTAGGACCAATGGAGCTATTTATAGGAGGATCCAAGACCCTTCCTTCTCCAATGTAGGAATCCACTAGCTACAGAATCCTACATTCATGTACCATAGTAAATTAATATTCATTCCCCTACACATTATTCATGGCCCTTAATACATGGTTAATGTATATCAAGATACATGTATATCAATATTCATGTATATAAAGATACATGTATGCCAAAGTACATGTATATAAAGATACATGTATGCTGAAGTACATGTATATCAACATTAAGTTTATCCATAAATTGATACAATGTATAGAACAACAAATTAATTTTATTTGAAACCATATAAAATCCAACAATCTCCCACTTGGTTTTAAATTTAATTAAAGGCCATAATAATGTGTATTATCTCGAATTGTAAAATATAAATTTTATGTAGTTTTAACCCGGGCCTACATAAAAAAAATATTTTCCAATGAGAGATCATAAATGAATTTTAGATTGGTCCACCGTTCATATCATACTCATAATCTTGCAACTCGGGTAAAGCTGCTTTCCAACTTGAGTATTAGCCACTAAGGAAATGTGCTCCCAACATTCCATAGGCCTGAACAATTTGAGATACAACCCTTCCTCTCTATCGAGACCCTCCCGTATATACCCTCAAGTACATACCTGATAGAGAAGCTGAATCTCGGGACATAACCATGAGCGCTCATAAAATCCACATCACAAGATAATAATCATGAAATAAACATTCAATCATGTATTTCAAAAAATACATTAACGACAATCAATGAAGGGTCAAACCCATACTATTTACATGATTATTTCAAACAAGTACCCAAAGAGCCTTAGTGCATGGATCTGCTAAATTATCATTATATTCTACATTTTCACATTAACAAGATGCTTCATCAACATGTCACGAGTATAATAATATTTACCTTCAATGCGTTTGCCTTAGAGTGACACTTCAGATCTTTTGTAATACATATAGTTCAAGTATTGTAACAAAAGATCACTACAAGTCGTTTCGCACATGGGACAATACGAATACTCCTCAAGAATTTACAAAAGTAAACAACCTCTTTTATAGCTATATTAACTACAACAACATTTCAACTTCCATAGTAGATTGAGCTACACAATTTGTTTTTACTTATCCATGATGTGGCTCATTCACCAAACATAAACACAAAACCAGAAGTTGACTTTTGAGTATCCACACAACCCTGATGTCACAAATCTGAGTAACCAACCATTGTAACTCATTTAAGTTAAATTAAATTACTTAGTGGTTTAAGAACCTAAACACATGTTTAACCACTGCCCAAAGATTATTTTCAAGATTGAAGTGTGCAAGGACTCCCACTATTTTCACATATCATGATTTTGAAGAAAATCATAAGTCTCAACAATTTCATAAAATTTGAGAGTTCACTATATCGATGCATGTTCAAGTAAGGTTGTATAATTTTGAATTATCTCGACAACCAACAAACAAGCACCTTATTATTTTTACCAAAACTTTATCACGACTCAGATGAGGTATAAGAACATGACACAACTCAAACTCTCATGTAATTCAACTTGGTTTCTTACCAGTCCAAAGCTCATAAGGTGATTTCTCAACAGATTTAGAATAAACTTCATTTGCAATATGACTAGCAATTAAGAGAGTTTCACCTCAAAAGAAAGTCGTAAGGAAAGGGTTAGCATTGGTCTTATCATTTTCATGAAAGTCGTCTTTTAACAACTCAATTAATAATGACATACGAGGCATGCTAAGAAAAAGAAAATTTTCATTCTCCTTTTGAAAAAATAACAAACAAGTCAAATCTCGACTTAAATTGTTTAAAAACTCAAATGCTTCACTTTATTATGTAAAAGATACACCTTTTAAATCTCAAAGAACCATAAGTGAAAGTGAAAAAATAAGAGTGACCATTTCTAGTTTGCACACTCGTGGGACTATAAATATGGATCATATCAAGAACGTTTTAAGTTTTGACAATTTTTGGAAGAAAGTTAACTTGGTCAATTTTTATTCGTACAAACAATTCTCTCAAATCAACATATTTTTCTTTTCAACATTTTCCAATCAAATTATTCTTGATTAGTTTATCAATTCATTCATGTTTAATATGACCAAGTCAAATAAAAAATTCATTAGGTTGAATATCGGAGGAATCAAAAACTTCACAGATAATATCCATTTAAATTACTATGGTTCATACCTGAATTTCTAAAATCTTTCAACACCACTTCTACATGAATAACTTTCCACTTCCAAAGAAAAAAAGGAAACACAATCTCCAAACAAGACACAAATAAAAGATTTCTTTTCATAATTAGCTTCTAGCTATCCAATATTCTCTTAGCGATAACAAGTATGAAAATATGTCATGCAAAGAGTTCTACTAAGGCCATTTAGGACATAGAACTTTGAATTTCATTAGTCCTTTCAGAATATATTTTCATATATGCATCATACTTATTCCTAGCAACATTATCAATTACACCATTTTTACTTTTTGCCGGTTGAGGTAAAGCAGGTGAATGATGAACAAAAAATATTTCCTTAAATCCATAAGAGGTCAATATCATATCAACCATTTGTTTCCAATCCACTTTGTTAGTACCATAAGTATCTCAACCTTAAGGATATCAGGAAACACAGATCCACCACTAGGCATAGGGAAATACATTTCTGACATTCACCAATTTACCAAAAAATCAATCACTTACCCGTTGGGGATTCGTGATACCATTTAACAATATATAATTCGAAACACCTAATAACTCCCACTTACCCGTTGGGGATTCATGAGAATCATTAGATCACAAAACATAGACACAAAATCAATCACTTATCCGTTGGGGATTCGTGATAACATTTAACAAGCTATCATTCAAAACACCTAATAACTCCCACTTACCCGTTGGGGATTCATGAGAATCATTAGATCACAAAACATAAACACATAAATTTGCATTACCCGTTGGGGATTTTGCATTTTATCAAACAACAAAACATAGACATGCATTACCCGTTGGGGATTTTGCATTTCATCAAACAACAAAACATAGACATGCATTACCCGTTGGGGATTTAGCATTTTATCAAGTAATCGACAAAAGAAATTATACATTCGACAAGATTCATTATAATTGATAAGTAAATAAGAACTATATAAAGCAGAGGCAGAATCACTTGTATTTGTAAGCAATGCATATAATTCTTATTTAATTTTAATAAATAAATAAATCATATAAATGTTACCGGATGTAGACATTCTTTTAAACCACATCCTTGTGTGTGGACTTGAAGACTCATTGTTATTCCAATAGCAACTTGCATCACATCCTTTTCTTTTGGGCTTGAAGATCTCCTTGAACACTTTCTTCCTCCTTTGAATCGAAGACCTCCTCAAAGACTCCTCCTTGATAATAAAAAAGAAACTAAAGAAAAAGATATATGTAGTGTAGAGAGTTTTCTACAAGTGATTAGCTTGCTATTTTCAGCTAGACAATATTTTTGCATGCCTCACTTGTAGGACCAATGGAGCTATTTATAGGAGGATCCAAGACCATTCCTTCTCCAATGTAGGAATCCATTAGCCACAGAATCCTACATTCATGTACCATAGTAAATCCATATTCATTCCCCTACACATTATTCATGGCCCTTAATACATGGTTAATGTATATCAAGATACATGTATATCAATATTCATGTATATAAAGATACATGTATGCCAAAGCACATGTATATAAAGATACATGTATGCTGAAGTACATGTATATCAACATTAAGTTTATCCATAAATTGATACAATGTATAGAACAACAAATTAATTTTATTTGAAACCATATAAAATCCAACAGAATCAAAAAAGAAACTCTCATGTGAAATAAAAGAACTTTTCGTGTGCAAAAGACAAGAGAGGGTTTCTTTGCATCTTTTTTCTAAAATCACATGGCGGTTTTGTTAAATATGTTCGTGCCGGATTACCATTTAATTTGGCAATATAATGGACTAATTTCTTTTATTGCATTATGCATGTTGACGAACAAAAAACTAATAAATTAAATAGTGTTTTTCCCCACTAAATCATATATGTAAGTAACAAAAAACAACAAAAGATTTCGTACAAACCACAATATTGTGCGTGTGTGTTTGTGTAAAACCTATTGTTAAAAGTCGACATTAGAAAAGTCTTGGGCTGGAGACAAAAATATTACTTGGTCGGCGTACTCAACTCAAAAAAGAGCCAAAAATGTTTTAGGTGTCCTAGTTTCAAAGTTAACCATGATTGTTAAGACCCGCGATCTTACGTATAAAACCAAGCGCAAGAGGCAGTGATTACATGCATGCAAAAACACGTCCCTGGCCAGTGCCATACGTAAAGATCTTCGAGCTAACATGAATTATCACACCAAATTTCTAGTGTCCAACCCCGGGGGTTTGGACCTGATTCACCAGCACGACCCGTGTCATAATGATCCTCATGCGCGTGTCCTTCTCCCGGGCTCGGACTTGTTCTGTCCATTCCATGGTGATACGAGTACTCATCATTGATTGTATGCCCTTCACCAGGGCTCGGGGCGGATTTCTTAATTTCATCGAATGTGCCATGATCGATTATAGTTTCGTGTCCTTCTCCCGGGCTAGGACTTGTTCTGTCCATTCCATGGAGATTCGGGTACTCATCATTGATTGTATGCCCTTCACCAGGGCTCGGGGCGGATTTCTTAATTTCATCGAATGTGCCATGATCGATTATAGTTTCGTGTCCTTCTCCCGGGCTAGGACTTGTTCTGTCCATTCCATGAAGATTCGGGTACTCATCATTGATTCTATGCCCTTCACCAGGGCTCGGGGCAGATTTCTTAATTTCATCGAATGTGCCATGATCGATTATAGTTTTGTGTCCATCACCACCAGCACTCGGATTGGAGTCCTTAATCCCATCGAGCGTGTTATCAACATTGGCCGCACGGGGCGTTAACCTACGGGCCTCGATGACAAGGATAATTGAGGTCAGAGTTACAAGGGAAAAGAGGATGAGTGTGGCTTGTTTGGCCATGCTCGGGATGCGTTAATTGAGTGAGGAGCGATGGAGCTTGAGAAAGGAAGAAGGGAAGCTAGTGCGTGTTTGAGATGTTTCAATGCGTGGATATTTAATTAAGAAAAAGCTACGTGGCTTTGTGGCACTGCTTCAAAACAGGATGTTGGTGGTTGTTTGTGATTGGTTGACTAGTTAGATATAGAAACAAGGAATTCGCCTCGTTAATGCCAATGTTTTAGGAGGGTTAATAGGAGAAACTTATGAGACCTTGTACTTCAAAGTACAATTTTAATGGTTAGAATACACAATTATTGCACAATGAGTTGAAAATGAGAAACTTACATGTGAGTCTAAGCTTTTAGAGTAACGAACCATCAACCATCTTTTATAAGCCATATATGACGTCATCAGACCAAGAGAAATTATAATTAAGTATGAATTTCACCATCACGTATTATAGATAACAAAGTTACACGTCTAGGATTTCATAAAATAGAAAATAACATAAACATTGAATGATGTTGTATATACAGTAAGTACGATGATTTGCAATTTAATGTATAAAGCATGATCACAAAGCCCTCCTTTATATACTATCAAACTCTAGACAAAGCATGTTTTGGATTTAAGATCGTCGCGCCTGACAAGCCACCACCAAATCATCTCCTTCCTTCAATTTTAGTCACGCCCTTGCCTATAAATTGAAGGAAGGATTGAAGGAACGGCACATATCAGACGACATATTGATTCTTTTTCTGAGCGCCTCGAGCAATTGTTAGGGAATTGAAATTTCTGCATGATCTTGGGGAGATTTATAAAAACAACGAGAAAAAGTCTAATAGATTAAGGAAAGGAATAGGATTACAACTTACTTTAATAATGCTAATGAGAAGAAGAGAAAGATTAATGGGATATGAGGTAGTCGGAAAAGTGTGAGGGATTGGCTTGAAAAGTCGCGAGATGTGGAGCACTTTATGATGGATTATTTTGAGACTTACAAATGGTGAGGAGATGGAGATCACAGTTCATAGAGCGATTTATATACTCGAAGAACATCCTCAATCTCTTCATTGTTCATCTTCTGGACCGAAACAATGACTCAAAATATATATAATTCACTATATATATGTATATAATTATTACGTAAATTATTTTATTTAACTTGTGTTTAGATTTTAGATCCAAATTTTTGTTCCTGTTGTTCTTTTTAGTTACTTAATTTCATGATAGTTTATCTGTGACTTGTTACACTACTTTCTAAATTTTGTAAAACCCTTTGTTCTGTAATAAGAATAATTTATCAACTCTAAAACATGATTTATCGTTTCTCCAGCAGATTTACAAAGCCTGCAAAAGGGTGCCAAATTGAATCCTCTTCGTTGCAATATTTCCTCAGTTGGAATATATCCCAAAGCTGCTCGCCAACACACAAGCAATCTTGATGGTGGAAGGAATTCCTTCCAAATAAATTTCTGCCATGAACTCGTAGGAGCATTAGTGAAACATAATTTTTTATAAACATCACGCACCTGAAAAGTTCCATCCGAACTTAAAGACCAAACACATTGGTCCTTCTCTGCATCTATGAAATGGTGATCTTGAATTATTGCGCCTATATTATGAGGAATTGACTGGGGAAGATGCCATGATCAACAATAGTTGGGGATATCCAGTTGCCAGTCCAGAAATTGCAAGATGAAGATTTGCACGTTATCCAGCGAATTGAATCAGCAACTAAGGCACTACATCGACGCAGCGAACACCAAATAGAAGAGGAGAGACAGCTATCTCGGATGTATTTCTTCACCGTGTCGACACGACGGGGTCCTTAGCTGATCTTCTTTCAGGGGCTGCGAATATTAACTTTAGCTCGCAGGTACGTGCTTTATGGATGATGGCAATAACTTCTTGTGTTTGGTTACTGTGGAACACTAGGAACAAATGCGTTTTTGAGAATTATACGCCGAATATTAGCTTGTTCTTGAGACATATTTGGAGATGTATAAAGGAGGTTGAATTCTTTCAAGTTGGTTGTTCGGCATCTATGGCAGATCTCAGGATTCTTCGCTTGTTTGGCATGGTTATTCGGCCTCGTAAGGCACCAAAAATTATTTCAGTGGTATGGCATCCACCGATAGAAGCCTGGATGAAGTGCAATACCGATGGCTGCGCTCTCGGCACGCCGGGAGCAGGAGGTGCAGGGGGTATTTTCAGAAACTCACGAGGTTTTCCACAGGGGTCATTTGCAATCCACATTGACTCGGTTTACGCATTTGAGGCCGAACTTTGGGCAGCAACATTTGCTATTCTCAAAGCAAGGGAAGCTAATTGGCACTACTTGTGGTTGGAGAGTGACTCGACTTATGTGGTTGATTTATTGAATCGCAAATCTGATAAGGTGCCTTGGAGACTACGGAGCTGATGGTGGTCCTGCTTGGAGTTTGTTAACTCTATTCACTTTCAGGCTTCACACAAATTTAGAGAAGGGAACAAAGCCGCTGATGCTCTTGCAAATTATGGCGCACAACACTCAGGAGTGCACTGGTGGACGTCTTGTCCTGATTTTATTTTTGAGTTTGTTAACAATGATTATTGTAGTCGAGAGAACTTCAGGTTTTGTTGAACTCTCGACTATGGATTCTTGCATGTACTTCTTTTTTATTTCTATATATTTATGAGCTTCGGTGCTGAAGGGGTGTGTAGATGGTGCCAACCTAGTTGGGATTATCGAACGTCCTTAATCGCCGAGTCTCCATTTTCCACTAAAAAAAAAAAATTAACATTTGAGTGTATATTTTATTTTTATAGAATGCTTCATTATTATTTTTGTTAAACTTATAAACCCCGTATGATTTATATAATAGAGAAAAATACCTCTTTTAAAAAACAGGGAATTATAAAAAAACTCACAGTAAAATATGTAATACACAAAAAAAAAAAAAAAAAAAAAAAACACTCTCACGTGACTCAAAAGTCCAAAAATAACTTTCCATGTGCAAAAGACAAGAAAAAGAGTTTTTGTATCATTTTTTCTAAAATCACATGGCGGTTTTGTTAAATATGTTCATGCCGAACTACAGTTTTGCAATGAACTAAAAGGATACATTGCATTATCCATGTTGATAAACCAAAAACTAATAAATTCAAGAGTGTTTCGCCCCACTAAATCATATATTTATGTAAAAATAAACAACAAAAGATTTCATACAAACCACGGCGTGTTTGTGTGTGTTAAACATATATAATCTTAAATGTCGATATTAGAAAAGTTTCTACTTGGGTAGGAGACAAAAATATAACTTGGTCATCGTTTCCAATTCAGAAAAGAGCCAAAAATGTTTTAGGTGTCCTAATTTCAAAGTTAACTATAAGTGTTAAGACCCGCGATCTTATGTATAAACAAAGCGCTATAAAGGCCGTGATTAATATTTACATGCAAAAACACGTCCCTGGCCAGTCCCATACGTAAAGATCTTCTAGCTAACATGAATTATCACGCCACTTTTCTAGTGTCCAACCCCGGGGCTTGGACCCGATTCACCAACACGACCCGTTTGATAATGATCCTCATGTCCGTGTCCTTCTCCTGGGATCGGACTTGCTCTATCTATTCCATGGAGACTCGTATCATCATTGATTGAATGCCCTTCATCAGGGCTTGGGCCGGATTTCATAATTTCATCGATTGTGTCATGATCGATTATAGTTTCATGTCCATCACCACCATCACTTGGACTAAGCCCACCTAGCGGGTTATCAACTTTGGCCTCATGGGGTGGTAACCTATGGGCCTCGATTACGAGGAGAATTGAGGTTAGAGTTACAAGAGAGAAGAGGAAGATTGTGACTTGTTTGCCCATGCTTGGAATACGTTTAATGAGTGAGCAAGCGAGGGAGCTTGAGAAAGGAAGAAGGGAAGCTAGTGTGTGTTTGGGATGTTTCAATGCGTGGATATTTAATGAATAAAGTTACGTGGCTTTGTGGCAATGCTTCAAAACAGGATGTTGGTGGTTGTTTGTGATTAATTGACCAGCTAGATATAGAAACTAGGAATTCGCCTCGTTAATGCCAGTGTCTTAGGAGGGTTAATAGGAGAAACTTATGAGCCTTTGTACTTCAAAGTACAATTTCAATGGTTAGAATACGTTAATATTGCACAATGAGTTGAAAATGAGAAACTTAAATATGAGTCTAAGCTTTAGAGTAACGAACCATCAACCATCTTTTATAAGCTTAAATTCTTATTTAGTCGACATCAAACCAAGAAGAAATTATAATTAAGTATGAATTTCACCATCACGTATTATAGATAACAAAGTTACACGTCTAGGATTTCATAAAATGGATAATAACATAAACATCGAGTGATGTTGTATATACAACACGTACGATGATTTGCAACTCGATGTTAAAGCATGACTACAAAACTCTCCTTTATATACTATCCAACTCTAGCTAAGTCTACATAAGAGCCCAACTTCTCAAAACCTGTATATTCTTCTCCAATTTGTTCCGCCGAATAAAAAGTTTGCAGATAGAAATAACCAGGAAAACCAATCCTGAAATTAAAAAGATCCGCATTTGTTGAATAGTAATCACCTGCATTACAACTAGGCTTTGCGGGATGACGAATGAGTACATGATTATCGTAAAAAATATATTCATCAGTGACCTGGACCACGGCGGCTTGGGCCTGCATAAGCTTGTCTAATAGAAAGTGCGAACCCTCTTGAAGATTGATAGGACGACGAGTCAAGATTGAAGTAAAATGGCCTATATCCGCCCTCTACTCCAGCTTGTGCATAACAATATATGATCAAGAACACAATGAAGATGTTAATAAAGTTAAATGTAAGTGGAAACGGCTTAACCATTGCAAAATGGAAGTACAACTAGAGCAATATCAGATGAAAAAGCAGAGTACAAGACCATATAGAAAAATCTTAAGCTATTTGCTGATGGATACTACGAAGAGAAAAGTGCTAGGTGTTTGTTTATTATTCTAGGGTGCAAATTTATAATATATATTTCAAGCCTGGATATGGAAGAATTAGACAACGGGAAGTCAATCTGTTCAAATTTTGAGCCTTGTTTTAGGGTGCTTGTCTCCAATTGCTAGAACAAGAAGCAATCAATTTGTTGCCTTCTTCGTACAAAGCAGCGTTTTTAAACCCGGACCGGGCCTTTGAACCAGTGAGGCACCGTTTCGCGATTTTTGGCGGTCGAACCGGTTGAACCGGTCAAACTGGCACCAAAGACAAAAGACCGGGTCCCGGTGCGGCCGGTCCGGTTTTAAAAACACTGGCACAAGGAAGCTTTTGTAGTTTTGTTATAACAGTGTGCCTTCATTTATTTACTGCCCTCCCGAGCTTTGTTTATTATTTGATAAGCATATAAAATACTTAAATAAATATTAAAACTATAATTACGTGAAGTCATGAAGTTTATTAGGTCCGTTTCTTACAAAAAAATGTGGAGCTATTTTTGTGATCAAACACTTCTCTATTTAAACAGGTTTTTATTTGCTAAGATGTTTTTTTGTTTAAGGATTTGCGTGAGTTTCAAAGGTAGAAAAAACTACTTGAATAGATTTTCTTGTTGGATATGAAAATAGTTAATGTTGCCGTGAGTTTCCTGAAACTCTCTCAATTTTTTTACTTGATTAACCACAATACTTGTGCAAATCTCAAGGTGTCTGTTTTGTTATGTAACTTAATTAATAAGCGTTTTGTTTTATTACCAAAGTTGTTAAGCGTAATTACCTTAATTCTATGCACGTATTGAGGTGGAGCTCGCGGTTATTAATGCACATATTGAGGAAAAGCGTCTTCATATATACTATTGGAAAATGGAGCCGCTCGTACTTTTGAAAATTAGGGGGTACTCAATTGGAGTCACCTTAAGTGTTGGCTATTTTAATGGTAAAATCCTACACAATTAATGTCAAACAGTTGATATGTCGTTGTTGCCAATAAATATAACGTGTACGAGGTCATTGCCACTTAAGATCACTTGTGTTGCGATGAAAGAAGATGAAATTTAATTTAGAAAGCTATCAATAAAGTCATATCTTCATAATATTGTATAACAAAAGCAGGATATTTATTCTTACTGACCTCTAGTACAACAAGAGTCGGGTAATGAAAGAGCTAGCTAAACAATTACTTCAAATATAAACTTATTATATATCAATTAAATACTTTCATCAAACATGTCATATAGTTCCACCAAGAACTTTGTGCAACACATCACGAGCTTTGCATTCAGCCTCCAATGGTATAGCTTTAGGCATGGACGCTCCTTTCCCTTCTTTCAACTCAACCATATCTTCACCAATCCTTCGCCACTCAAAACTCTGTATCAACGACCCTAACGTCAACCCGACAACCCGTTGAGCCAGCACGTTACCCGGACACGACCTTCTCCCTAACCCGAAATGAACTAGCTTACTCGACCGGGTTTCACCTGCTTCAAATCTTTCGGGATTAAAATTCGTGGGGTTGTCCCACACTGTCGGGTCCCTGTGGACTGCCCATGCGTTCACTTGCACAATAGTCCCACGTGGAACATCGTATCCCCCGATTTTGCAGTCGGATGATGCTTCGTGAGGGACGAGTAATGGGGCTGCTGGGAATAGACGGAAGGTCTCAGAAATTATATGTTGAAGGTAGGGGAGATTGTGAAGATCTGATTCGTTGATGAGCCGATCGGACCCGACCAGAGTGTCGATCTCGGATTGAGCCTTTTGTAATTTATCCGGGTGGTTTAGGAGAGCGGACATTGCCCATTCTACGGTTACCGATGAGGTGTCTGTTCCAGCAAGTAACATGACCTGTCGTTTGTGATTCATGTTATTTACAATGATATGAGAATATATAAATTTCCGGGACATAATGAACTTGTTTGATATGTTAATAAATCGCAAGGGGCGCCACTGATATTATTAGAACTCTAGGAGAGGTTTTTGATATTACTAAAACTTCAGGGGAAGTTTATGATATTACATCAAACATCGGGGGGCAGGTTTGAGTGGAAATATCCCTCTTCTTAAGGTATTGCACTAAAAAGTGTTTTCTTCAAAATCAGGAGATTAGTAATTAAAATCTCATTTCTAGGTGTTCGCCTAAGTTGTATTATGAAAGAGCGGAAAACATGCAGGGAAACGTTTCGGGGTAAAACGCATAAAATCCACTTGTGGTTTTCTAATTGTCTTAATCACTTGTAGTTCCATAAACTCTTCATAAAATTCCCTAACTTGCACAAAACCCCTTGTAATTTCTTAAAATTTTACATAAAACCTCTTCTAGTTTGAGGAGAAGGGGATTTTGTAAACCACGAGGTGTTTTTAGGTTGATTCCCCAATACTTTGGTTTATTCACAAATATATCAAACAAGGATAAGCTCAATTAAGATAATACGAGGATAACAATCAGTAGGGCAATCATAAAGAACAATTACAATATCCGAAACCGCCACAATCGATCAGTTCTGGTATTGAAGAAAATGGTGAGAAGTTAATTGATAATTATCAGTGACAGTTATATGTTAATGCATTCTTTAAAATGTCCATTGTACTGATAATATTTATCTAGCTAGTTTTTCCGATTTCCATCTTTTTCAATGGATATACTTTCAATCGAACATGCTGGATTTTATTTGCAAATAAGACAATAGCTAGAAAAAGAATTCAGAACTAACCAATATAATCCCTTTGATCATTGAATCTGAGTAGTACTCTGGCTGCGACTCTTGCAAAGAAAGCAAATGATCTATCATGGTACTTGTACCCTTGTTAAGTCTATGCTCATCAATCAAATTCTGTAGGAATACATCCATCTTCCCACTTAACATAGCCAACTTCTTCTCCAATCCCTTGTAGTCTATCCATCTAAACACCGGAAAAAAATCTCCCGGATTCGCTACGCCACCTACTTTAAACACCTCCTCTGTAAGCTCCCGAAACTTTTTAGCCTCCTCATTGTCCTCACCTTCGCCGAAATATCGCTTTCCCGCCACCATTCTCATGATATTATTGAAAGTTATCTCAGAAAGTATGTTCCTAATTTGAACTCTTGCGAATTCATGATGCGAGTCTTTGTATAGCTTTTGCAATTGAAGTCTTATTTCATCCTGTCTTGTGGATTGAAACGCATTGAGTCGAGCAGATGAGAATACTTCAATTGTGGAGAGGCGCCTAAGGTTGCGCCAATGGTCGCCATAAGGCGCACCAATAAGAGTTGTGTTGTTGTAGCTAAGGTACTTTCCTATGATGAAACTTGGTCTATTTGCCAAAACTATATCATTTTTCGTGAAGCATTCCTCGACGAGTGAGGGAGAGGATATCACCACTATTCGGCGGTTTCCGAATTGGAGGGAGAAGATGGGACCTAGTTTTTGCGAGAGACGGTGATAGGTGCGGTGCAAGGGAGGCTTTAAGAGGTAAAGATGTCCTATAAGAGGAAGTGAAGGGAAAGGGGATGGGGGAAGCTTTTGTTTTCCTTTTGTATAAAACTTGAGCGTTAGGAGTATTAGGAAGAGAGGCAGGAGTGTGTATAGCCAACTTGTTTCCATGATTTATTTTTGAAATGAATGAGAGTTTTTTGTATGTGATTTGGATTAAATAGCTGAGATCGTATATATATATATAAAGTGAAGTTGCGGCCTAAACTTCCGTGAAGGACAAGGCATTTATTTACTGCTACCTCACGTAACATGAGTCTACTTTTCAATTCAAACGGAGTCGTTGAACATTCTCGCTTCTGCATCTATCGTCTTTTATTGAATTAAGTTCCTCAAATAATAAAAAACCTGATGACAATTTAAGATACGTCTCTTTCTCGCGCCTAGAAACATGTAATATGGTAAAACAAGAGAACTATTCATGTTTGTATACTTAGTGTCAAATGTGTCTCCCTAACATGGAAATCAGTATTTCCTAAAGTAACACGCTTAAACGACGTAACATTTTTTTACAAATAAACTGGTAGTGA
Source organism: Misopates orontium (assembly GCA_946800315.1). Lineage (NCBI taxonomy): Eukaryota > Viridiplantae > Streptophyta > Magnoliopsida > Lamiales > Plantaginaceae > Misopates > Misopates orontium. The sequence continues at coordinate 14,085,444 of OX326953.1, read as the reverse complement.
TATTCGAATACGTACATTCGTGAATCCAGAAATGGTAGAAATGTAATTTTAACAGTTATAGTCATAGATTGCAGTTTGCACCTCACATAATACTTATAAGTTATACAAACTTATCAAAGGAAAGAGAAGTCGAGAGAAATTTGTCCCAAACGGTGGGGGGAAATGCAAGAAAAACCCCGTGGTTTTGAAAACATGCATGCCTTCATGTGGTTTGGGAATTGTCTAGAACCTCTCTGTGTGCTTTCAAAAATCGTGTGCAAAATTCTCTTGTATTTCAGTAATCCTGCACGGAATTTCGTTTCCGTCCAACTCCGTTAGAACATGGTATACACTCGCTCTATGTGAGATATGTTTGATTTTTGTGTACTTTCTTTCTCTTTAAAAAATCAATTTTACCCTTTAAAACTTTAGCATAAAATCAATTTCTGTGGTTCGAAATCCTGCACAAAGTTCATTTGTGGTTTAAAAAATACTTTGCAAGGAATCCCTATTTTAATTTATTTATTATAAAAAATATAACTGTTTTATTTCTCTAATAAATCGAGAAAAAAATATGTTTGAATTTAAAAAAAAAAATTTAAAAAAAATTTAAACAATATATATTTATAAATAATGAAGTATGGGCAATTTAGTGATTTAATAAAAAGATTAATGGAGTTACATGAAACTAAATGGAAGATATTTTTTACACAAGCTAAGGAACCATAAGTTCTTGAAAATTTATAAACCAAAATGGGGTTTTGTGCAGATTTCTGAAACCACAAGAGGGTTTTAGGTTGATATGTATCCGGAGTGAATATGTTTGAAGATCGACTAGTATAATTCTGAAAATTTGACGAACTCCTGTCAGACAAAATGGCGTAGTATTATTTTTGGTACTATAATTCGACACGATATTTTTTTGATGTCTTAATTTGTCACACGTTAAACTTTATACCCTTTGTTGTCATGTACTCACATTGAGTACTCCGACACTGAAAGTCTCTATTTTTGATAAAGAAACTGAGCATGTGACAAAAACATGACTTTCAATTTGACGATTTTGACATAATCTTGGCCCCATACATGACACACTGACCTTAAGTTATAAAGATTTTACCATGGGATATGTGCGAGTTTAAATTGGGTCAAAATCTTCAAATTGAAAGTCATGTTTTTGGCACATACTCGTTTTTAGTTAAAATTAGAAAACTTTATACGTCATATCAGAGTATTCAATGTGAAGGACATTATCAATATACGTATAAAGTTTGATGTATATCAAGTTAAGCTAAAAAAAAAATATCTATCAAGTGAAAGTAATGATTCTCAATAAACGAACAACAAACTTTATTTTGGTTTTTGTGGAGTGAGGAAATATTAGTGCTTCGACTTGTACCTAATTTAGAAGGCATGATGGCGCAAGCAGTGAGCAAATATTTAGGTGGCAAAGTCTTTTGTCTCCCTTCAACTTTCTCGTGAAGTTTCGTATAAAAACGTTTTGAGGTCTTTCATTTTCTCGTGTTGAGCTTTGACACGTAAATGAGATTTGCTGAATGGACCACGGGTGACGTCCCACTCTTTATTTCTTGTCATAATCAATAGGCATTGGTGATATATAGCTGGTGCACTCCATACAAAATTAATCAGGTAAGGAGTAGGCCAATGGGTCCTTCATCAGAAAAGTAAAGGAATAGGTGTGTCTTAAATGTTAAATACCGACACTCTTTAGACAATATCGTTGAATCAATTAAGGTGCATTCACAAAGCTGGATAAAAGTAAAGGTCTTGAAACTCTCATATTCCTTTGTTAAGTTTTCCTTTAACCCCTCCATTATATTGTAGCGTTTGAGTTGGCGGAACTTTGCACATTCGGAGTATCTCCTCTACTCTTTAACAATTAAATTATTTGCCGATAAAAAAGATTAACTTGTTACTATCATGTCTCTTACTAGCATCATAATTCTTCCATCGATGAAAGCATATTGTGGCATTTTAAGAAAAATAAGTTAAACTACTGAGACTAGCATCTACTCTTTTCCTAGTGTGCACTTATAACGAAAATATAATTATTTAAAACTCTTGAATACTTGTATTATTGAGGTGTACATAGGCGTAACAAAGAATTTTGTTTCCATGAGATGTACTAAGTAACTTAATGTAAAATAATTGTTTAAAATTTGAATATAGAATCCAAAAGTATAAGGAGAAATATCTATTATATTGTCCGAAAAGAAATAATAAAAACTACACGCTATTCAAAAAACAAATAAAAATATAAAGTGCATGAAACCTCATGTATTTTGAAAAAAAAAAAAAACTACATCATATTCCGAGCTCGTGTTACATTTTTATAAGATTTTTCTCATTTTTTTTAAATTCCCACAACAAACATGTACAACTCCACGGGTGTGGGGTTTACACACATGTGAGAGTGGTGGATGCTAACACTAATATTAGCTAAGACAAAACCCTACGAAACACTGCACCAACATTTCATCAACACGTGGAGTTGTTAGAGTGATGATCACCGACATTTTCCAGTGAGGCGTTGGTAAAGAATGGCCATTGGCAATTCTCTTCGAATCAGGGGCGTATGTATTCCAAAGCCCCCGGGGGGGGGGGGGGGGGGGGCTACACTCCACAAACTTTTTGGGCCCCTTTTTTTTTTTTCATTAAGCAGAATACAAATAACTCAAGTGAATTTTTGATAAATTACCTCTAATTAAATGTATGCAAAATTTGTGATTAATTGTGATATTCCATACGTATTCCTATTCGTACTTGTAATAACTAATTCCTTTCAGACATCAAATAATTTACTTAAAATAAATATGAAGAGTTAATATGTAAACCAGCCTCTTCACTTATTTTATTGTATTGTTGATTAGTGATGTTTATTTAAAAAAATAAAACTTTTAATGTCATTGTTTAATTTTATTTATTGTCTTACATGACACTTCGTAGTAAATATCTTGTATCACTAGTTTTTACAAATTATTAGTTGATCAGATCATTAAAATTTTAACTAATAGGAAATTTCTGCTAATTTATTTGATGTTTAATTTCTTTTATGATGATTAAATGTCAAGAAAATACACCTAAATTTACTCTTTCTGCATTTGTTAATTATTCTTTAACATTCTAGTCTTCCCAACTTAAATTTTTGGATATGCCCTGCTTTGAGTTTGAGTGCTGTGAAAGTACAAAAATCGATGTTCAACACTTTCACACTTTTTATGAAGCGTGGGGAGCTATCAAAACCGCAAGCAGTTTCAATCCAAACTTGAAACCGTTTTGAGGCAATTTTCTATAAATCACTAGAAAATGTAATACTATTTCTTTATTTTAATTTATACGTGCTAACCAAATATATTCAATACTATGTTATCATTTAAACATACACAATTAAAATCAACACACCTGCCACCAAATATATCGATAAAGGTAATTTTAATTAAACGTATTTAACGACCCTAGTCCAAAAGACCCCGTAAATACAACATTGCGAGAGCTTGCTTTATTAAGCCACATGGGAGGCTTTACGACGCTAATTATCTCGATGTTACGACACACTGATATATTCCCAGTCAAATATACGGACACAATTGGTTAAATATACGACCTTCTATTTATGTTAAACGACATTCGTCACGCCTCTTTCCTACACTTGGCCTTGACCCCATTCCACTTGTCATTGACCCATGTCATACTTGTCTTTCATGCAAGTTTTAAGACTCCTTATAAAAGGGGTCTTTCCTCCTCATTGTAAGGGGTTCGTCTCCCCTCATCTATAGAGGTCTCTTCTTCTCCACCTTAAGTGACTATAATCTCCTCTCCAACTCCAACACACAAAAATCACACAAAAACACAAGAATAATAGCAAATACTACATTTTTCACCAAGTGTATTCACTTTTCTACACAAAAGAGAAACTACGTCGATCTGATTCCCCTTTGTGGGATACATAGACAACTTGGATCATTTCCAGGCTCGACCGTAAATCACGCAAGTCTCCTCCTCGGATCGCGATAGGCGTTCCACACCCATAAATCTATTGGAAACGTCTTCCTCTCGTATTTATTATAATTATTATTTTTGTCCACGTAAAATGCTAACTTCGATGATCAATCTTAATTAAATATAAAACTTCAATATTCAACAAAAGCAATAATCGAAACTTCAATAAAAACGAAATTAATTACAAAATCTTTATCATTTAGCAAAATCAACCACAATACATCAACATTCATCGTTTAATAGTCAAGCATCACAAACTTGTCTTCAACCGTGCTCCCCAATAGGCGTGTTGTGTATCTTGATCTGAGAGCCTGCCTTAAACGCTGGAGAAAAAGCGCTGGATATACTCAAATGTCACATAGCTCCACCAAGAACTTTATGCAACACATCACGAGCTTTGCATTCAGCCTCCAATGGTATAGCCTTAGGCATGGACGCTCCTCTCCCTTCCGTCAAATCGACCAAACCTTCACCAATCCTTCGCCACTCGAAACTCTGTAACAACGATCCTAACGTCAACCCGACAACCCGCTGGGCCAAAACATTACCCGGACACGACCTCCTTCCCAACCCGAAAGTGATCAGCTTACTCGACCCGACGTCGCCAGCTTCAAACCTTTCAGGCCTAAAACTCGTCGGTTCGTCCCACAGCTTCGGGTCCCTGTGAATGGCCCATGCGTTCACTTGCAAAATAGTCCCACACGGAATGTCGTATCCCCCGATTGTGCAGTCGGATGATGCTTCGTGAGTGACGAGTAATGGGGCTGCTGGGAATAGGCGGAAGGTCTCGGAGATTATGTGTTGAAGGTAGGGGAGATGAGGTAGGTCCGATTCGTCCATGAGGCGATCGTGGCCGACGAAAGTGTCGATCTTGGTTTGAGCCTTTTGTAATTTTTCCGGATGGTTTAGGAGGGAAGACATTGCCCATTCTATGGTAACTGAAGAGGTGTCTGTTCCAGCAAGTAACATGACCTGTCGTTTGTAATTCATGTTAATGTACAATGTTACGAGAGTAGATAAATTGTTGTTTCTTGATAGTTTGGGATTGTTTGCAAATTAATCCATACAATTGTGTCAACTTGATAATTTACAACAAATTATGTAGACTAATTGTTATCTCTAATTGTAACTTACCCATATGGCAATTCCGAACGTGCACCTAAGTTGTGTTAAGAAAGAGCAGAAAACACTTGTAGATAGAGAAATGTTTTGGTTAATCAATAGATATATCTAACAATGATGCGTAGCATAGGCTATTATAAAGCTAAGCAAGTTAAATAAAATATAAAATTTCTGAAAACCTTAATATAAAGTATATAAAGTAGAACAAGATACATCTAATTAACGTTCAACTTAAGGAACAAACGAAACAAATAGAAGTGAAAATAACAAATGAACATGAAACTACCATAGAAGTTGAGTTCTTGGATTCTTTAAAAAATAAAATTCAGCAATTATCAAAATAGACATTGAGCCTTTTTGTTTACTCTCTTTCAATGTAAGTAATCATATCATCTGTTAAAAACTCTTATTTCATTCTATGACTGAGCATTGTTTAATGTTGTTCTAGCTGAATATGCAAAAAAGGCTACAATGATTTCCTACATTCTAAAAATGATATATATTAAAGATAATGAGAATATATTGGTCAAATATGACATCAAAATTTTACTACAAGACATATACTACTGCAGTAGACCCTTCCATTTCAATTAATTACGAAAATAATGAATATTTTTATAGTAAAGTAACTCTAAATAATAAAGTCCAAATACAAAATCATTTTACTTCACAAATACAAACAAAAATATTAAACTAACTAAAAATGTATTAAATTAGTTACTCAATGAGTTGACTTTGAACTAATTTCAAAAGTTATGAAATGAAATTGAATTTGCTAATTGGACTAAAAAATAATGAAATGTGTATAGATGTTTTAGCTCTTTCGTGGCCATTTGTTTACACTTAAGTTATATACATACAAAGGCTCGAACATTTTTCCACGGGCTGTATCCTACCCAACTCTTAAGGTGGGGCTACGCCCATGGACACAAAGACAGTGATATAAGGAAAACAATTAGTAGAGCAATAAAAAAAATTACAAAAATCCATATATAAATGTCACTACCAAACAGTTCGACTGTCGAAGAAAATGGAAACAAAATAATTGATGATAGTTATGTTCATCAAGCATAGCTATGTATGATTTTTTGGTCGCTTGTATTGATATTATTTATCTAGTAGTTCCATTTCCTATCTTTTTCTTTTTTATGGATTCATTTTCCATCGAACATGCTGAATATAATTTTTCAAAAATAAGACAAGCGAGAAGAAAGAATTGAGAACTTACCATTATAATCCCTTTGATTATTGTATCAGAGTAGTACTCCGGCTCTGACTCTTGCAACGAAAGTAAATGATCTATCATGGTGTTTCTACTCTCATTACTTTTGTGCTCATCAATCAAATTTTGTAGGAATACATCCATTTCTCCACTTAACATAGCCAGATTCTTCTCAAATCCCTTGTAATCTATCCATCTAAACAACGGGAAAAAATCCCCGGGATTCGATACACCGCCTACTTTAAACACCTCCTTTGTAAGTTCTCGGAACTTTTTGGCCTCCTCATTGTCCTCACCTTCGCCAAAATATCGCTTACCCGCCACCATTCTCATGATATTATTGAACGTTATCTCAGAAAGGATGTTCCTTATTTCAACTCTTGCGAATTCAAGCTGCGAGCTTTTGTATAGCTTTTGCAAATGAAGTCTTATTTCATCCTGTCTTGTGGACTGAAACGCGTTGAGTCGAGCAGATGAGAAAACTTCAATTGCGGTGAGGCGCCTAAGATTGCGCCAGTGGTCTCCATAAGAGGAGCCAACAAGGGAGGTGAAGTTGTAGCCGAGGTACTTTCCTATCATGAAACGCGGTCTGTTTGCCAAGACTATGTCGTTTTTCGTGAAGCATTCTTCGACGAGTGTGGGAGAGGAGACCACCACTATTCGGCGGTTTCCGAATTGGAGGGAGAAGATGGGGCCTAGTTTTTGCGAGAGGCGGTGATAAGTGCGGTGGAGGGGAGGTTTTAAGAGGTAGAGATGGCCTATTAGAGGAAGTGAAGGGAAAGGTGACGGTGGAAGCTTTTGTTTTCCTTTTGTAGAGAATTTGAGTGTTAGGATAAGAAGGAAGATACAGAGGAGTGTGTATAGCCAACTTGTCTCCATGAGTTAATTTTGAAGTAAATGATAGTTGTTTGTATGTGATCTTGAGATATATATTACTGAGATTGTACATCTAGTGAAGTTGTGGCCTATATTTCTTGAAGGACAATGGTTTTGTTTTCTGCTACCTCACGTCGATCTACTTTCTTCATTGAGGTCTTTTCCTTTGACCCTTTTCCAATTCTCACTGATTTGTAGAACATTCTGAATTCGGATTAAGTTCCTTAAATAATAAAAAATTAGGATAGAACGTCAATTACGTACTCTCGCCTAGAAACATCTAATATGGTAAAACGTGTCTTCCTAACGTTTTAAGTCATATATAGTTTTTTTTTCCCATCAGAAATATATACGTCTGAAGATCGATTGGAATAATTTGAAAAAACTTGACTAATATGACCACCATGGGCAAACTTGAACGCTCATTTTAGGTATTATAAGTCCTCTGGTCCACCTCAGCTATTAAAAAAGAAAACTTCATTTTGGTATAAAAAGTAATTACGAGTTCGACCTTTGCATAATTTAGAAGGCATGATGGCGCAAGCAGTGAGTAAATATCTAGATGGGGTAGTCTCTGTCTTGCCAGCGATAGATAACCATGGGACATGCATATTGGGTTCTTGGATATTAGTTCCTTATCATGAATTGGTGACGGGAATGGGATGATTCCTGCTGTATTGAGTTATTGCACGGCGCGACTACTTGGATTTTAGTTCATATTCTTTACTTAAAAATAGCATGCAATACGAATGTTTTTGTCGTCTATCATAAGCATTTTTGAGCCAGAAATTTAGGTTGGGGGCGAAATTAAGTAGGATTTTTTTTATAAGTAGGCATATTTTTATTAAAATATTATTTCAAAAATAATAAATCATTATAAAAGTAGTACTAGTATATAAGAAACATATTAATAGAAACAAATTATAAGAAAGAAAATCTAAAGCGACACATTTTTAGCTAAGATTCGTAAAATAAAACTACATACGCATTTTGATTAATCATAAGAATGTCTTACGGAAATTAATATCAAGCGGACAACCAACTAATCCATAATAATTAGAATAAGAGATATCATCATAACGTACATACATTAATATATAGTACCTTTCAATATATCTATATATCATACAAAATTATCATAAAAACATCACATGATAAATTAACACGTACGTATTTTCAACATTTCACGACTACCTAATTCAGACCTAAATAACTTTATGCTATATTTATTTCCAAAACAAGAAGCTCCTTCTTGTTCACCTCTCTCCAATACAATAATAACATGAAACCGAAAGGACATATATAGTTCAGATATATGAACTTTATTTAGCGCTGCACATCAAATTTCACCAAACTTCACTTAGAAAACTTTACGCAGAACATCACGAGCTTTGCACTCAGCCTCCAACGGCACAGCTTTCGGCATAGACGATCCTTGCCCTTCCGTCAGATCAATCAAACCCTCACCAATCCTCCGCCACTCAAAACCCTGGATCAACGCCCCGATCATCAACCCGATCATCCGGTGCGACATCACGTTACCAGGACACGACCTTCTCCCCATGCCAAACGGCACAATCTTACCCTGCCCGAGTTGATCACATGTCTCAAATCTCTCCGGCCTAAAACTCGTCGGGTCATCCCACACCGTCGGGTCTCTGTGAACCGCCCATGCGTTCACTTGCAGAATCGTGCCACGTGGAATGTCGTAGCCCCCGATCTTACAGTCGGCTGATGCTTCGTGAGGGACGAGTAGCGGTGCTGCTGGAAACACTCGAAAGGTCTCGGTGATTATGTTTTGGAGGTAAGGGAGATTGGGAAGATCTGACTCGTTGATCAGGCGATCGGGTCCGATGAGATTGTCGATTTCGGATTGAGCTTTTCGTAATATTTCGGGGTGGTTTAGGAGAGCGGTCATTGCCCATTCTATGGTTACTGCTGAGGTGTCTGATCCGGCGAGTACCATGACCTGCAATGTCATTTCTGTTATCGTGGTGTTTGCAAATTCTTCGTACAAGTTGAAGTTTATAATTGAAGTTAAAACTATAAAATCATATTCAAATAATACGTTGATACTATTGGGAAAAAAAATCTAAAAGCTCCTTAAACCCGTAGAATTATATTTTTATTTGTTAGAAAAGAATCTTGACAATTCGTAGGTAAATAGGAAATTCTCGGTTTAAGCAATATTTTTTAGCTTAACAAACTGCTTCTGTAATATAATTAGCTTATTTTCTAAATACTTCAAAAGTGTTTAAAATAGATTAAAAGTATATTCTAGTTTTTTTATTAAGAGTTTGCAATTTTCTCAAAATGTTTGGGAATAATTAGTAGATGATAGAAATGTTCTTGCAATTTATACCAACATAATTATTATGTAAATGTGGATGAGATTAGTTCTGAACTTCTGATTAATGATTTGATCTACAGAATATTAAATATCGTTCACAAGTTTTTGCTAGTTTTGGAAGATGTTCTACAAGTATCATTAAAATAGCTGTCTCAATGAATATATCATTTTTTCAGTTTCGTTTCAAGTGAATTGAAAATAAAGCGTTTTGACATTTCCGATGAAAACGTTTAGAAAAAAGGATTCATTCATGTATTGTATGAACTAAAAAGAATTTGATATTTTATTTCCTGGTTTAATTTTTGTGATAAAAAAAATATATATATATAAACGGGCCTCCCCTAGTGTGTAAACTAAAGTTGAACAATCAAAATAACGCTTTGACAAAATGTAACAATATATATAAGAATAAAAGAAAATTCAAAGCAAATAAAATGGAGATGGGAATAGAATGTTATTGTAACTAAATTTTTTTTTTTTGTTGTTGTTGGGTTTAAATCATAGAAAACCAGGATTAATTAGGAAATATGCACTATGAAAGTCTATAAAGATTCCGTAGTGCAGAATAAACCCGTGATGGGTATTTCATCAACTAATATATTAATTGCTTGGAATATTTAATATGATCGATGCGGTTGACGGTTAAACTCATTTAAGTATCATATAATCATTCTTTCTGATGTTCCTTTCAATAGGATATGGTCAATATAATATTCCAAACAAAAAAAGTCATAAGAAAGAAGCAAATTAAACAACTTACACTTATGAATGCTTTAATCATGGTGTCCGAGTAATCTTCTTGTTGTGATTCTTGCAAAGAAAGCAAATGATCTATCATAGTACTTGTACCCTTGTTAAGTCGATGCTCATCAATCAAACTTTGAAGGAAAACATCCATTTTTCCACTCAAAGTTTCTAATTTCTTCTCTTCTATTCCGTTGTAGTATATCCATCTAAACAAAGGAACAAAATCTCCCAAGTTCGATACGCCTCCTAGTTTATGGACTTGCTTTGTAAGCTCTTCAAACTTTTTAAACTCCACATTCTCCTCACCTTCACCAATAAATCTCTTTCCAACCAACATTCTCATGACATTATTGAAATTTATCTCCGAAAGTCTTTCCCTTATTTCGACTCTCGTAAACTCATGCTGCGAGTTTTTATACAGCCTTTGCAATTGTAGCCGTACTTCTTCTTGTCTTATCGACTGAAGCGCGTTGGTTCGAGCAGTTGAGAATAATTCAATGGTCGCGAGACGTCTAAGGTTGCGCCAAGTGTCGCCATAAGGTGCACTAACGAGGGATGTCTCGTAGTAGCCGAAGTATTTTATGATGAAATGTGGTCTATTTGCTAAGACTATATCATTTTTTGTGAAGCATTCATCAACTAGAGAGGGAGTGTTGACCACCACCACACGACGGTTGCCGAGATTGAGGGAGAAGATGGGACCGAGTTTTTGGGAGATACGGTGGTAAGCGCGGTGGAGAGGAAAATGTAGGAGGTGGAGGTGGCCGATTATAGGAAGAGAAGGGAAAATGGATGGTGGAAGGTTTTGTTTTCCATTTTTATTAAAAATGAGTGTTAGGGCAAGAAAGAAGAGAGAGAGGAGTGTGTATAACCAACTTGTTTCCATGATTGATTTTTCTTTTTTTCTTAACGAGTATAAGCTTTGGTGATTTGTATGATTTTAATATATGAAATTGTACTTCTATATATAGTGTAGTGGCTGCTGTTGTGTTTCTTCTAGCTGGATAATTGAACAAGCAAGTTGATGTTAGTTTGCCTTCAATTTGCCATTGTCTGCGGATTCTAATTATGTGGGGTCTTAACCTTTGACGCACTTTAGTTCCCAATAATTTGCATAGGATGTGATCGTACTCGTTCACCACTTTGGTGGGAAGATAGAAAGAGAGGAAACAACAGTTACTACTGTGTATAAAAGTTCACTTTGGTGAAACATAATTTACAGTAAGAGTAAATGCGTCCCACCACGGCATGATTCTTAGAGTCACTTTTTTTTTTATAACGGGAGATTCTTAGAGTCACTTTTATGTATTACTCGTTGAACTACTTAGATGTGATGATGAGATGTGTCCAAAATTTTAATATACGTAAGTCCTAATTTTATTATAAATCTTGTACATGTTTTCATAAATAAGTAACCTTAAATTTAGGTATAATATTTATAGCTACACTATGTGCAGTTTAATGTAACTATATATAGAAACTACTCTCGAGTCTCGAGGTTTGAAAATTTACAAAAGCCCCCTTAATTAAACTAATTGTTGACGGTAGTTAAAGTTGGTTAACAAGTTTAGTAAAAGACAATCACCCAATAAAATGAGAGATTATTAGGTGCAGCGGTTGCACGATATCGTGGTGCAACTAATTCGATTATTGGTGTAAATGTATGGTTAAATTTGAGCAGTGGGCAGCAAATGCCCTATAATTTATTAAATACTTTTAATCTCTACAATTTGTTGCACACGCCATCGTACAACGAATAAATTTTTTTATACTTTCACATGTTATTAATCGTATTACTTACTAACAAAAAAAATTGATCAAATAAGTTTATATTTCTAAAAAAATGATAAAAAAATACTTAATTTTTTTCTTCTAATTGTTAAATTCAGTTTAATACTAACTATGAATAAAACAAGAATTGGTAAATTGTAATAACTTAAAAGTTCACTAAATATACTGGAAACAAATTCTATCTAACTTTTTTAATGGTTGGATCCCGTCGTAATGTTTATATAAGTTGTCTCCAATTGTCCAAACCTTGAGGATGGTTTATGTGATTACACCAAGCATCAAAGGCGTTGTTGTAATTAGATACAATAGTCTTTTTTATCAAATCTGTTACATACTCAACTTTAAAGCTGTTAGTTTCAGGGTGTGTCTACATTAGTTTTGAAACCTTAGGTTGGTTTGTATATATAACCAAACCTCATGAGGTATAATTGTAACTATTTCTTAAATTTCTTAAATAGTGTACCGTCTTGCATGATTTATATGGTGACGCAGTCCTTCAATTTAATCTAAAAGGTATCGAAGGTTCATCGTATTCTTAACAGGCCTCTTGGACACGCATCACAGATAGTCTGAAACTCGATTAACTTGGATAATTATATTCAACGAAACAGGGTCAAACATGGCAACCAGTTCTATTCTAATACGTTTACAGAAGAAATTCAACAATCGTATATCACCAAGTCAAAACTGGCAAGTGGGCAACAGTTTTCTTTAATAATTAAATTGCAACCAATTCTGTTACAATTAGTCAGCTCCTCTAGAATCACTGTCTCGCTGTACTGATGCATAAATCGAATACAATTAAAATATTGATGTTCGCCAAAAGCAGATACAATACATATAATTATAAATAATCGTATAGCCTTAACGGCTTTGGGAAAAATAGATAAAGTAAAAGGTATTGTTAGTTATTGGTTCCGTAACATGGGTTGGCCTTAAACATTGGGCCTGTTTGGATCACCTTTCACTCAAGAATTTCAAATTTTGGCAAGCTTAAAAATATTTGGAACAACTTTCAAATTTTGGCCCGAACCAATTTTGGCCCAAAATCTGAAATTCATTCACTGGAAGAAATGTCTTGTCACACATGTCTACTTTAACCCCTCTCTCTCTCTCCCCCCCCCCCTCTCTCTCCTCATTAACTACAATTTTATATTATTAATTAATTATTATCTCTTCTCTTTTATAATATGTATACTTTTATACATGTGTATTAATTATAAAAAAACAGTTACATAATTAGATTATTGGGACAATATTTAGATATATCAGTTTATGTCATCAATTTTAGCATAAACATATATATATATATATATATATATATATATAAAATGTGGGTGTTTATATAACATAACAATATATTTAAAGATCACCATTGATGATCACTCTATAAAATTGAACATAATACACATACTATTTTGGATACACGTACTTTTACAATAAAGTACTAATTTATTGTTATATATATATATATATATATATATATATATATATATATAGGGATAATTACAGCTACACCCCCTGAGGTTTGGTGTAATTACACATACCTCCCCTGTGGTTTGAGAAATTACACATACCTCCCCTGAGGTTTGAAAAATTACACATACCTACCCTCTTCAATTTAAGGGTTGTTTGGGTGTAAGTTATGAAAAAATTATGCTTATTATACTTACACCCCTAAAGTTTGGTATATTTATAAAAGTAATCCTTGATGTTAGAAAAATTAAAATTAAATACTCCAAAAGATTTTATAAACTATTATATTATTACCTACAAATATAAAAAGTATTTAAATTTAAATTTAAAAATAAGTTAATCTAATCCAAAATATATTTTTGAATCAAAACACGTAAGTTTTAGTTTTTTTCTTTAAAACAATTCCCGTAAATCTCAGTCAAAACTTAACTAACTACTCATCTTTGTGCCTTTGTTCTCGTTACAATTTTAAACTAACAAAGTAATAGAAGAAGATAAAACACCGAAAATTGGTTTCAATAAATATAGTACATTTAGGTTGTTTATTTTGTCAAAAAATTCAACAAAACTTGCTACCTAAAACCAGTGACCATGTCTGATCCAAGGATGATAATTCTATTGTCACTGTTGCTGGTAATTTCGTCATCATTCTTCATTTTTTCAAATGGGTTATGAAAATCTTGATTATTTCTGTTATATTTGTTAATTTTCATTGAAAATGAGAGTTTTTACAATTGAATTTTCTATTTCTTGTCTTTTTTTTTTCGGAGATTGCATAGATATTTATTATTTTACCAAATACTTTTTTTTTTGTTGTGATAAACTGAAATTTCCGTGGGCATGCTTAATAGTATTTAATATGGAACTATAATGAAATTTATGAGATTATTAAAAGTAAAACAAAAATGAAGAAATAAAAAAAAACAAGAAATTATAATTTTTTACAAAATAATAAAAATATTAAGATTAGATTAAATTTTAAAAATAATTTAAATACTTTTTTGGTTAGTCATATAGTAGTTTCTAAAATTATTTGGAGTATTTAATTTTAACTTTTCTAACAACAAGGATTACTTTTACAAATATACCAAACTTTAGGGTGTAAGCATAATAAACATAATTTTATCATAACTTACACCCAAACAACCCTTAAGTTGTAGAGGGGAGGTATGTGTAAGGTTTCAAACCTCAGGGGATGTATGTGTAATTTCTCAAACCACAGGGGAGGTATGTGTAATTACACCAAACCTCAGGGGGTGTAGCTGTAATATATATATATATATATATATATATATATATATATATATATATATATATATATATATATATATATATATCAATCATCACACAATCAAGTCAACTATTCTTAATCATAAAACAATGATTACTGATTATTATATTATTTTTAACACTCTATTACCTAAATTGATTTGATGCCTATATACCTTTTTTCTCCCTAAAACTCTAACACTCAAACTACATCCAAACTATATTTCAAATATTTTGCACGTTTTTCAAAAATTCTACAAAACTTCCAAATAAATTTTGAGAGAACCAAACATGCGAAAATACATCCAAACATGGCCTAAATATTTCGGTGGTTCATCAGCTAAAAAGGAACAAATGAAGAATGATATCAAATAACAAAATAAGATGAGATACTACTATCAGCCGTTACCAACTGCATAGCCACATAGATTGGATCCAAACTATCACTAAGAAACGTTCAATCCTAACTGACTTTTTGCAATCACAAAAAATATGGTCATAGAAAGAGGGTTTTCATGATCGCGAGTCAGTCAAGGTTGATAAAGGAAATATAAGAAATTTTCAAGATTGTGTTGAGTCACGGTTGATATCAAGAGTTTCTGTAACTGTATGCAGTCACAAAAATAATTAGCGGTGGCAGGAGCTTTTTGTGACTGCATATCATGGTCACTAAAGAACAATCAACCATTACAAGAGCTCCCATGACCGTTTATAATCGTCACGAAAGCCTATCAACTGTGACCGTAGAGCACGATTGCGGAAGCCATTCAACCGCTACCAAGGCTTCCGTGACGTTATATACAATTTCTGAAGCTACTCAATTGCTAGCAAAGCTTTTCTGATAGCTATATACATTCCTACCAAGACTTCTGTGACTGCATAGGATGGTCATAGGAAACGATAAAGCAGTCGTGAGCAACTTTAATTCACCCAGTGACCGCTTGTGCTGTCACAAAAAGACAAAGGTTCTACCACAAATGCTTTAATTCTTTACGACGTCACGAAACTTTAAATCTCTACTGTGACCGTTTTGCGCGGTGACCGTTTTAAAAATCTTCCACGTTTTAAAAAAGACCTCCAGCTGCTTTCTCTGAAGGCTTTCGCATGAAGAGCAGATGCAAGAAAATTGAATGCGAATATTCGCAGCAGTAACGAAATACTGCAAATTTAGATAGTACAAACACATTTACATAACAATAATCATATGAACAAGAACGAATTATCTGTCATTGAGAACAGAAACTGATTTTTAATAAAAGTGATGAAAAGCTATGCGAACTTTGAAAGTAATATAGTGATCAACCAAAAGTTCATCCAGGTTTTATACAGCAAGTACAAGGGAATCTGGACAGAAAATGGAGTAACAAACAGCGCTGAGGTAAACAACAGATAAGAAGAAAATAAAAACAGAAACAACTACTTCAAGCAATGCTCGAAAAAGTAGTTACAAAAAATTAGGAAAGAACATTGCGTACAGAAAAGACTAGGTCTTCTAAAAACAACAAAGGATTGGTGAACGACAGTATTACCTGCATACTCGCGGCCCATTGAATTTAGCAAAAGCAACAGAATTACCTGCGCAACACCGATTTCTCCAAATAAAAGGTGATATAGGTGGATCTACTAGATGGATGCTTCCCACCAAGGAGAAGATACATAAAATATGAGCAGGCTGGGCCAGAAAATGTTACCAAATTTCATACTCACTTCCAGAGATTATCACGAAACCAGACAACTTTATGCATCCGCACAGCTAAATCAATCTGACAAAAGAAGAAGCTGTGACAAATTAAGTCACTGTCTTGTTCCTAGAATGAGAATACATCATGTTTTGTTCAATCTTCAAACAGCAAGGTGAATGATACTGAATATTTTAGAATAGAGCAATTGAAAATAAAATGGGAGACAAAATGAAATAGCCTTTGAAGATCTTGCAACATCCAAAGAGCCACCAACTTTACATGAGGATGCAGTCAACAACTTATCTAGGCATGATAAGGTAAGGAAGAAGACCTCCATATCAGACGACTATATAAGTTGAGACTCCACATTCTTCTATACTAAATCAGGCTTTATTGGCCATCAATCATATATCTGTATATGGCCGTCTCTTGGGTCTTGCAACGTCCAAAGAGCAACCAGTTTCACAAAAAGATGCAGTCAACCACTTATTTAGGCATGATAAAGTAAGAAAGAAGACCTCCATATTATACAGGAATATATGTTAAAACCATAAATTCTTGTAACCTAAATTAGGGGTAATTGGGCATCAATCATATGCCGGTATATGGCCGTCTCTGGAGTCTTGCCTACACAACAGAAACAGCACAAAGACCAGATCAATATTTCTTGAATTGCCACCACTCCTTACATATCCAACAAAAACAAGTTGAATTAAAAATCACCCAGAAATTACAAAGATAAAGCCATATGAGCTGGGTAAGAATATAGCTCAAAAAACAATCAGTCAAGTTGCTGAATTTAGTTGCTAATAATCTGCACATAATAGCAACCAAATAATGCCTATCATTAAAGTAGCTCTGAAATCAAGTATTGTCAATAAAATACATGCTGGAGTGTAACTAACTAATCATGAATTGATCAGGATGGTTCTAGGAGGCTGGTGACTCAAATATATTCTCCAACTATGCAAATATTGCAGTAAAATACAGAATTCAGAAGACCATACCAGCTTCCAAGAGAAGTCAAAATCGACTACAACAAGAAGCGCCAGCTAAAATACAAAGTTCAATGGCTGAATCCTAGTAGTGCTATGTGAAGAAAATTCTTAAATAGCTGCAAGATGCAAGAATATTTTAGTTCAATAACTAAATAAAAGTAGATGATGCCAATATAATCACAACCAGGATCATCCATGAAAGCAGAAGCAACAACATCCAGCTGATTCACAGAACATATATGCACAATCCAGATTGCAGCAGCAAGACAAGAACCAGAACCTCATACATATTAAACACCACATTTACTGAGGTTAAACAGAGAAGAAAATCAAATACCGAAGAATCCAATAAGCTTCAAACCACTGAACTTACCACCGAAATCAATACTAGGGAAGTCACATGGAGGTCCTGACCACCTACTTCCTCTAAGTCTTCATACTGCTAATCAATAAAGAGCAAGTATCATCCAAAGCAAGTCAATGAGGACAGAAGATTGAAAAATAATACTGAATTTAACTTCCTTCACATGGCCTAGAACTGCATTCTCATCTTGACGAGACTTGAGACATTTTGCTTCTTTGCAGCAAGTTCAAAATTTTGGCCAGACCTGCACCTGCTTTTCCTAAAAGCTTCCGAATACCAAGCAGATGCAAGAAAATAGAATGTGGATATCTGCAGTAGCATCCAAAGAGATGGCTGCAGAAGATTGAAACAATAATACTTAAATGAATTCCCTTCACGTGGAAAAATAACTGCACATATTCAGGATACTCTATAAATATTTCCTCGACTTATTGAGCAAAGTTCAAAAATTTGACTATAGATAGTTGGGGTAGAAAAGGGGACAACATTATCCAAGACAACCAAATTAAACAGACAACTGCCAAACAACAACCTATCCTAGCTTGCAAAAACAGTGCACAGGATAAAGTGATAAGATAAGAAAATACCAATATGGTCTGCTGAAATTTAAAATGTCTCGAAACATTCCATGTCACACTAGTTAATATATGATCGGAAGTTCCTTCCACACAATCTCTGAAATTTGGCAGCAACAAAGCACAAGCACATTTACATAGCAACAATCATATGAACAAGAACAAATCTGTCTCTGCATGAGAACATGAACTCGTCTTTAAGAAAAGAGATACAAAGCTACGGCAAAATCGAAAGTAATATGCATTGCAAGCAAAAAGGAAGCCGTGCACAAAGCATGGAGTAACAGATAGCGCTGAGATAAAGACGGATACAGAGAAAATAAAAACAGAAAACACTGATACGTTAAGTTGTGCTAGAAATAGAAGTTAATATAAAATTAGGAGAAAACATCGCATACGGAAAAGGTTTGGTCTTCTAAACACAACTAAGATGCAGAAGAGTAGACCAGCCTGGTAAAGAAATAGCATGGTTAACATTGACTACAACAAGAAGAGTCAGCTAAAATAGTGGGGAAGTTCAATGACTGAATCCTAGTAGTGCTGTGCGAAGAAAATTTAAAGATCCAAGCATATTAAATATCAATGAATAAATAAAGGTAGATGAGGCCAATATTATCACGAAGAGGAGTCATCCATGGAAATAGATGCAAAGCCATCCAGCTAATTAACAACAAATATATGCACAATCCAAATTGTTGCAGCAACACAGTAAAAGATCCAGAAACTCATACATCTGAAACACCACAATTACTGAGCTTAAACAGAGAAGAAAATACGAAATTCAGGAACCCAATAAGCTTCAAAACACCATACTTACCACAAAAAATCAATACTGGAGAGGTCACTTGGAGGTCAGAACTAGAGTACCTACTTCCTCTAGAACTTCATACTGCAAACAATTAACGAGCAAGTACCATTCAAAGCAAGTAAATGAGGGCAGAAGATTGAAACAATAAAATCGAGATTAACTTCCTTCACATGGCCAAACACTGCATGCTAATCTTCACGAGGACGAATCATACGAACAAGGACGAATCGATCTGTCATTGATAAATAAGATTCGCACCACTGAACTTACCTCCAAAATCATGAGAAACACCTATATATATGCACCTGCACGCTATTCACCTTTAGAAACACCTCTTTGAACAAACTATGATGCTAGGGAGCCTGAGGCATTTCAAAAACCAAACGGTTATTGGAAACTGAAGTTTTTCCTACTATATCAGAGCTTGCTTTCTGTATGTAAAGAAAAAGTCACCAAATAATAGCATTAAGAAAAACCAAATATAGAAGTCGGAAGCTATTCCAAAAGATGCAATTTCCATTTACCCGGTACCAGAGGCATATCTAGGAATTTAACTTAGGGAGGGCCAAAGTAAATTGACATCAAAGTTAAGGATGAATATTATAAATTCACAAGTAAAAAAATATATAATAAGTAAATATAAAATTATTTTCAAGGCATTTTATCAAACATAAGAAATTAAGGATCTGTATAAATTAGTTATAAAAAAGTTTGTGTCCCATTAACTAATAGTTTTTTGGATAAGCAAGTAATACCAAAAAAATAAAGAAAAGATGGTTATATTAGAGAATGAACTAAATTAAATGCTAACATAAAGTTAAAACTAACTAAATGATTAGTTTTTCACAGTACTTGGTCAACTAACAAGTAAAATAATTGCAGATGTTGATTTACATTAAAACGTCCCTTACACTATGTGAGTTTGTGTACATATTTTGATCCCAAAGAAAACATTATTTATTTCAAGTATTTATAAAGTATCACAGTTCATCACAAAATATTCAATATAGTTATGTAGATGTAATTCATCACAAGCTTAGTGAACTATTTTTATTCTTCTTAATCAGAATTCATAAACTATTTATAAAAAGGCCCGAGAAGCTTGGGAGGGCTATAATGTAAATACGCATTAACGTAAGTTAGACAAGAAAAGAACTATAACCCACACAAAGTATTCACTTCATATACGCGTTTCGTCCTCCAAGTATACCAATCTAAAGCACGGTGCTTCCCTGAAAAAAGACATCCATGCTGGCTCTTCCGAGACCAGATTCTGTTGAAACAAGCGACTAAATGTAGTGGACCATGATAAAAGAGAGAGTATACCTCAGATAGCTCGTTTTCTCCAAATTAAAGTTATCACGTAGAAATCCATCAACAGTTAGATAGCTACCTGCCACCCGAAAAGAAGTACCGAAATCCTTCCTCATTTTACCAAGAAAACACATTCTCCCTATCAAACTCAGGGTTCAACAAGAAAATGGAAGCTTCTGCAGAGAAAATAAACAGAAGAACATTCTTTACTTCACAAAGAAAAGACCTCAATTGGTGATTGCGATCACGATCTTGGTAGTAACCTCAATTTCAGTTCCCTTGCAAGAAATGCTAGCAGCTGTCAAAACATAATAAGGTAGAAAAAGTATCATGACCAATCCTAAAATATGAAACATCATATGAATTTCGGAGATCAAACACCGTGCACAAGTCAAAATTATCACGAGAACTATTTTTCTTCCACATATAATGCTCTCTTCACAATTTATGCCAGGCACATTCATAATTTCCTCCATCAAAAAAGTTTTAAATTCCTCAAATTTCATCCATGCTATCTGACAATGAAAGCAAACAAAATACACAAAAATCATTAACTGGAAAAAGGAACAGAACAGGTGGCAGAGACCTCAATGATGATTGCGATGACAATCTTGGTAGCAACCTCGATTTCAGTTCCCTTGCAAAAAATGCAGCAGCTGTCAAAACATAACAAGTTAGAAAAAAATATTATGTTCAATTCTAAAAATATGAAACATCATCTCCATTTTTTAGATCTAACATTTTGCATAATTTAAATTCCTTTTCCCTAAAGTGACTAATGAACAATATTCTTTAGAGAAGATAATGATGATATTCTCAAGTTTTATCAAAGGAAATACAGATGACATGACATGATTATTTTGCCACCTGATAACGTGATATTCGCACCGGCCAAGCAACCTGCATGTTTTTGGCACTCTCCAAACAAAAAGGTGTGCAAAGCCATAAAACCACATATGTCGACGAAAGATCTCAAAGGAAATAAGTGACGGACACTACCGCAAAAATTTCAAGAAAACACACACCAAACCAGTCAAACCAAGTAGCGGAGGATATCATTCAAAGACAAAAACCACACATGTTAAAGAAAGATCAAATCATAACTAGAAAATACACAATTTACCCTGAAGAATTACAAGAAACAGACATCCATCATACCAACCCCCTACTAAGGGGGCACAAATGAGAAAAGAACACCAAGAACCTTCAAATAGCAAAAAGAATAACTAACACATAAGAAACTTGATGCATTATAAATCAATTTCTATAACCTTCACGATCTTAACTTCTAACCTCAAAACTGCAGTATCACCAAAGGCCTATAACCATGTGTTACAGAAAGATCCAAACTAAAATAGAAGAGAGAAAATGTACAATGAAAATTTCAAGAAAACAGAAGGCACCCAATAATTTAAACCAAGTAGGGTGGCAAACTAGAAAGGAACACCAAGAACCTCTACATAGCAAATGAATAACTAATCAACAAGAAATAGATGGATCTTAACACAATTCCATTTACCTTCAAATCAGAGCTTTACCCTCAAAACAGAGTATCGTCAAAGCCATAAAACCACAGACACTAAAGAAATATAACACGAAACTACACACTCAACCTATCAACCCAAGGAGGGGGCACAAATTAGAAAGGAACACATGATCAGTTAAATTGTAAAAGGAATTTAACTTTGTTTATACTAAAAATGACTCGGTTTACATTCAGTCAAATCGTAAAAGGAATTTAACTTTGTTTATACTAAAAACGAGTCGGTTTCGTTTATACTAAAAACGACTCGTTTACCTTTCACAATCAGAACTCCTATACTAAAAACTGACTGTCATCAAAAGGCCATAGAACCACAGATGTTAGCGGGAGATCAAAAAAGGAAATAGGAAAGTGACATTTTGCCCTGAAAATTTCGAGAAACAAACACCTAACCAATAAAATCAAGTACGGGGCACAAACTAAAAAGGAACACCAAGAACCTTTATCCATCGTAAATATCATGTCACCATTCCTGATCTTATAGGAAAAAGGATACCCCAGAACCACCATCTCCAAAAGAAACAGTGAATGTATTTGCATGCATAGAACTTAATTTTGTCAATATCTATGCAACCTAAGAACCAGAAACAGTGAATGTATTTGCATGCATAGAACTTAATTTTGTCAATATCTATGCAACCTAAGAACCAGAACAAACAAAACGCACCAAACGCATTGAATTGGAAAGAGGAACAGACATGTGTTGGTGACCTTGATGGCAATAGATATGTGGTAGTGAGATTGAGTCTTGCCTACACTTATCTAGGCTTGATAAAGTAAGGAAGATGACCTCCATATCATACGGGTATATATCTTGAGATCCTGCATTCTTCTAGCCTATATCAGGTCTTACTGGCCATCATCACATATCTGTATATGGCCGTCTCCTGAGTCTTGCCTGCACAACAAAAACAACACAATACAAAAGTTATTTCTTGAACTGCCACCAGTTCTTACGTATCCAAGAAGGCAAGTCAACTGAAATCAAGATGATTTTGTGGAAGGCATTGAGAGAGGTGATCATCCATAATAATCCCACGACAAAAATCAGCTGAATTAAAATATCTTCCAGATATAACGATAAAGCCATATGAGCTGGAAAAAGTTATCTGAGTGGAACATCAATAAGAATATAGCTGAAAAAAACAATCGGCATGTTGGCTGAAATAAGTTGCCTATAATCTATACATAACAAAAACCATATAATACCTTTAACATCGAAGTAGCTCGGAATCAAGTATAGTAGCAAAATAAATGCCGGAACATAACTGACTAATCATGAACTGAATGGGATGGTTCTAGGAGGCTGGTGACCCTAATATATTCTTAAACTATGTAAATATCGCAGTAAGACACCCGATGCAGAGGAGCAGACCATCCTGCTAAAAAAATAGCATGGTCAACATTGACTACAACAAGAAGAGCCAGTTAAAATAGAGGGGAAGTTCAATGACTGAATCCTAGTAGTGCTGTGTGAATAACTAAATAAAGGTAGATGAGGCCTATATTATCACAAGGGGAAATCATCCATGAAAATAGATGCAATGGCATCCAGCTGATTAACAGCATATATATATGCACAATCCAAATTGTTGTTGAAAGGCAGTACAAGATCCAGAACCTCATACATCTGAACCACCACAATTACTTTGGTTATACAGAGAAGAAAATCCAATATTTAGTAATCCAATAAGCTTCAAAACTTACCACCAAAAATCAATACCAGGGAGGTCATATAGAAGTCCAGAGCTAGAGCCCTACCCACTTCCAGTAAAACTTCATACTGCAAACAATTAAAGAGCAAGTAACAATTAAAGCAAGTTAATGAGGGCAGAAGATTGAAACATTAATATTGAGATTAACTTCCTTCACATGGCCAAACATTGCATCCTTATCTTCACGAAACTTAAGAAATTTAAACTTTTTGGAGCAAGTTCAAAATTTTGGCCTGACCTCCCAGCTTTTCGTCCTTCACATGGTCAAACACTGCACGCTTATCTTCACGAGACTTGAGAAATTTCGCTATTTTTGCAGCAAGTAAAAACTTTTGGCCAGACCTCGAGTTGCTTTCTCTGAAGGCCTTCGCATAAAGAGCAGATGCAAGAAAATTGAATGCGAATATCTGCAGCAGTATCGAAATACTGCAAATTTAGATAGTACAAACACATTTACATAGCAATAATCATATGAACAAGAACGAATTATCTGTCATTGAGAACAAAAACTAATATACTTTGAAAGTAATATACTGATCACCCAAAAATTCATCCAGGTTCTATACTGCAAGCACAAGGGAAATGGATAGAAACATGGAGTAACAAACATCGCTGAGGTAAACAACAGATAAGAAGAAAATAAAAACAGAAACAACTGATACTTCAAGTGATGCCAGAAATAGTAGTTTTAATGACAGTAGGAAAGAACATTGCGTACAGACAAGGCTAGGTCTTCTAAACACAACAAAGGATTGGTGACAACAGTATTACCTGCATACTCGCGGCCCATTGAAATTAGCAAAAGCAACAGAATTACCTGTGCAACACTCCAAATAAAAGGTGATAAAGGTGGATCTACCAGATGGATGCTCCCCACCAAGGAGAAGATACATAAAATATGAGCAGGACTAGGTCAGAAAATGTTACCAAATTCAATACTCACTTCCAGAGATTATCACGAAACCAGACAACTTTATGTACCGCACAGCTAGATCAATCTGACAAAAGAAGAAGCTGTGACAAATTAATTCACTGTCTTGTTCCTAGAATGAGCATACATCATGTTTTGTTCAATCTTCAAACAGCAAGGTGAATGATACTGAATATTTTAGAATAGAGCAGTTGCAAATAAAATGGGAGAAAAAAGTTAAATAGCCTTTGAAGATCTTGCAACATCCAAAGAGCCACGAATTTTACATGAGGATGCAGTCAACAATTTATTTAGGCATGATAAGGTAAGGAAGAAGACCTCCATATCATACGAGTATATAAGTTGAGACCCCACATTCTTCTATACTAAATTAGGTTATATTGACCATCAATCATATATCTGTATATGGCCGTCTCTTGGATCTTGCAACGTCCAAAGAGCAACCAGTTTTATAAATAGATGCAGCCAACCACTTATTTCGGCATGATAAAGTAAGAAATAAGACCTCCATATCATATATGTTGAAACCATACATTCTTGTAACCTAAATCAGGTGTAATTGGGCATCAATCATGGCCGTCTCTGGAGTCTTGCCTACACAACAGAAACAGCACAATGATAGATCAATATTTCTTGAATTGCCACCACTCCTTATATATCCAACAAAAACAAGTTAAATTAAAAATCTCCCAGAAATTACAAAGATAAACCCATATGAGTTGGGTAAGAATATAGCTCAAAAAACAATCCGGCATGTTTCAGAATTTAGTTGCTTAATAGCAACCAAATAATGCTTTTGTCATTAAAGAAGCTCCGAAATCAAGTATTGTCAATAAAATACATGCTGGAGTGTAACTAACTAATCATGAATTGAACGGGATGGTTCTAGGAGGCTGGTGCCCAAATTCTCCAACTACACAAATATTACTGTAAAATACAGGATTCAGTAGACCATACCAGCTTGCAAGACAAATAGCATGGTCAACATCGACTACAACAAGAAGCACCAGCTAAAATACAAAGTTCAATGGCTGAATCTTAGTAGTGTTATGTGAAGAAAATTCTCAAATAATTGCAAGATGCAAGAATATTTTAGTTCAATAACTAAATAAAAGTAGATGGTGCCAATATTATCACAACCAGGAGTCATCCATGAAAGCAGAAGCAACAACATCCAGCTGATTCACAGAACATATATGCACAATCCAAATTGCAGCAGCAAGACAAGATCCAGAAACTCGTACATCTGAAACACCACAATTACTGAGGTTAAACAGAGAAGAAAATCAAATATCGAGGAATCCAATAAGCTTCAAACCACTGAAATTACCACCGAAACCAATCCCAGGGAGGTCACATGGAGGTCCAGACCACCTACTTCCTCTAAGTCTTCATACTGCTAACAAATAAAGAACAAGTATCATCTAAAGCAAGTCAATGAGGACAGAAGATTGAAACAATAATACTGAAATTAACTTCCTTCACGTGGCCTAGCACTGCATTCTCATCTTGACGAGACTTGAGACATTTTGCTTCTTTGCAGCAAGTTCAAAATTTTGGCCAGACCACCTGCTTTTCCTAAAAGCTTGCGAATAACAAGCAGATGCAAGAAAATAGAATAAGATATCTGCAGTAGCATCCAAAGAGATGGCTGCAGAAGATTGAAACAATAATACTTAAATTTTCAAGTGGAAAAATAACTGCATATATTCAGGATACTCTATAAATATTTCCTCGACTTATGGAGCAAAGTTCAAAAACTTGCCTATAGATAGTTGGGGTAGAAAAGAGGACAACATTATTCTAGACAACCAGATTAAACAGACAACTGCAAACCAACAACCTACCCTAGCTTGCAAAAACAGTGCACAGGATAAAGTGATAAGATAAGAAGTTACCAATATGGTCTGCTGCAATTAAAGATGTCTCGAAACATTCCATGTCACACTAGTTAATATATGATCGGAAGTTCCACACAATTTCTGAAATTTGGCAGCAAGAAAGCACAAGCAAATTTACATAGCAACAATCATATGAACAAGAACAAATCTGTCTCTGCATGAGAACATAAACTCGTCTTTAGGGAAAGAGATACAAAGCTATGGCAAAATTGAAAGTAATATACACTGCAAGCAAAAAGGAAGACGTGCACAAAAGCATGGAGTAACAGATAGCGCTGAGATAAAAGACATACAGAGAAAATAAAAACAGAAAACACCGATACGTCAAGTGGTGCTAGAAATAGAAGTTACAATAAAATTAGGAGAAAACATCACATACGGAAAAGGTTTGGTCTTCTAAACACAACTAAGGATGCAGAAGAGTAGACCAGCCTGGTAAAGAAATAGCATGGTTAACATTAACTACAACAAGAAGAGTCAGCTAAAATAGAGGGGAAGTTCGAATGACTGAATCCAAGTAGTGTTGTGCAAGAAAATTTAAAGATCCAAGCATGTTAAATTTCAATAAATAAATAAAGGTAGATGAGGCCAATATTATCACGAAGAGGAGTCATCCATGGAAATAGATGCAATGCCATCCAGCTGATTAACAACATATATATGCACAATCCAAATTGTTGCAGGAACACAGTACAAGATCCAGAAACTTATACATCTTAAACACCACAATTACTGAGGTTAAACAGAGAAAAAAAATCCAAAATTCAGGAACCCAATAAGCTTCAAAACACCGAACTTACCACAAAAAATCAATACCAAGGAGGTCACTTGGAGGTCCAGAACTAGAGGTCTACATACTTCTTCTAGAACTTTATACTGCAAACAATTAACGAGCAAGTACCATTCAAAGCAAGAAAATGAGGGCAGAGGATTGAAAAAATAAAATCGAGATTAACTTCCTTCACATGGCCAAACACTGCATGCTTATCTTCACGAGGACGAATCATATGAACAAGGACGAATCGATCTGTCATTGAGAACATAAACTAATCTTTAGCAAAATAGATACAAAGCTATGGCAAACATTGAAAGTAATATACTGATCAACCAACAATCCATCCATGTTGTATTTTGCAAGCAAAAAGGAAGCCGTGGACAGAAGCATGGAGTAAAAAACAGCGTGTAGGTAAACGACAGATACGAAGAAAGTAAAAACAGAAAATACTGATACTTCAAGGGATGCTAGAAATAGTAGTTACAATGAAATTAGGAAAGAACATTGCGTACAGAAAAGGCTGCGTCTCCTAAACACAACTAAGGATTGGTCAACATTAGTCTGACGAACACTATTCTTGCAGCCCATTGACACACCTCTTTCGGCAAATCATGACACTGGGGAAACATGAGGCACTTCTGCAAACCAAATGAAATGAGCAAAAGCCATAGAATTACGTGTGCAACACCAATTTTGCAAAATAAAAGGCGAGATAGGTGGATCTACAAGACGGATGCTTCCCACCAAGGAGCAGATCCAGAACCTCATACATCTGAAACAACACAATTACTAAGGTTAAACAGAGAAGAAAATCCAATAATCAATAATCCAATAAGCTTCAAACTGAACTTACCACCAAAATCAATACCTGGGAGGGTCACATGGAGGTCTGAACTAGAGCTCCACCTACTTCCTCTAAAACTTCATACTGCAAACAAATAAAGAGCAATTATCATACAAAGCAAGTTAATGAGCACATAAGATTGAAACAATAATACTGAGATAGACTTCCATCAAATGGCCTAGCACTGCCTTCTTATCTTGACGAGACTTGAGACATTTTGTTTCTTTGCAGCAAGCTGACAATTTTGGCACAATTACTGAGGTTAAACAGAGAAGAAAATCCAATATTCATGAATCCAATAAGATTCACACCACTGAACTTACCTCCAAAATCAATACCAGTGTGGTCACACGGAGGTCCGCAACTAGAGCTCCACCTATTTCCTCTAAAACTTCATACTGCACAAAAATAGGAGAAAGTATCATTCAAAGCAAGTTACTGAGGACAGAAAATTGAAACAATTAATACTGAGATAAATTTCCTAGCACTGCATTCTTACATTGACGAGACTTGAGACATTTTGCTTCTTTGCAGCAAGATGAGAATTTTGGCCACAATTAGTGAGGTTAAACAGAGAAGAAGATCCAATGTTCAGGAATCCAATAAGATTCAAATCACGGAATTTACCACCAATATCAATACCAGGGAGGTCACGCAGAGGTCCGGAACTACAGCTCCTCCTACTTCCTCTAAAACTTCCTACTGCAAGCAAATAAAGAGCAAGTATCATTCAAAGCAAGTTATTGAGGACAGAAGATTGAAACAATAAAATTGAGATTAACTTCCTTTACATCGTCTAGCACTGCATTCTTATCTTGATGAGACTTGAGACATTTTGCTTCTTTGCAGCAAGTTGGAAATTTTGGCCAGACCTCCAGCTGTTTTCCCTGAAAGCTTCTGGATAAAGAGCAGATGCAAGAAAATGGAATGCGGATGTCTGTAGTAGCATCCAAACCGATCACTGCATAGGATTCAAACAATAATAGTGATACGAATACCCTTCACATGGAAAAATTACTACATATATTCAGGATACTCTTTAAACTTTTCCTCCATCTGTGGAGCAAAGTCCCAAAAATTGACTATAGATAATTGGGATAAAAAAGGTTACAATAAACAACCAGATTGAACAGACAACTGCAAATTCGCAACCTATCCTAACATGCAAAACTTGTGCATATAATAAAGTGATAAGATAAGAAATCAACAATTTGGTCTGCTGAAATTTAAGATGTTTCAAAACATTCCATGTAACACTAGTTAATATATGATCGGAAGTTCCTTCCACAGACACATCCGCATAGCAAAAATCATACGAACAAGAAAGAATCTATCTGTGCGTGAGAACAGAAACTAATCTTTAACAAAAGAGATAGAAAGCAAAAATCCATTCATGTCTATGGAGCAAAGTTCAAAAATTTGACTATAGATAGTTGGGATAAAAAAGGTCACAATAAACAACCAGCTTGAACAGGCAACTGCGAATTCACAACCTATCCTAACTTGCAAAACTTGTGCAAATAATAAAGTGATAAGATAAGAAATCACCAATTTGGTCTGCTGAAATTTAAGATATTTCAAGACATTCCATGTCACACTAGTTAATATATGATCGGAAGTTCATTCCACAGACACATCCGCAAAGCAACAATCATACGAACAAGAAAGAATCTATCTGTGCATGAGAACATAAACTAATCTTTAACAAAAGAGATAGAAAGCAAAAATTCATTGATGTCTTTACTGCAAGCAAAAAGGAAGATGTGCTCAAAAGCATGGAGAACAAACAGTGCTGAGGTTAAAGACAAGGTAAAAGACAGATACAAAGAAAATAAAAACAGAAAACACTGATAGATATGTCGGGTGATGCTAGAAATAGTAGTTACACTAAAATTAGGAGAGAACATCGCCTACAGAAAAGGCTTGGTCTTCTAAACACAACTAAGGATTGGTCAACATTAGTCTGACAGACCCTGCATGCTCACGGCCCATTGACACACCTCTTTGGACAAATCATGACACTGGGGAAAAGAGCATTTTTACGGACCAAATCAATAAGCTAAAGCAACAGAATATCCATATAACACCAATCTCACAAAATAAAAAAGGCAATATGGATGCATCTAGCAGATGGAGGATTCCACCACGGAGCACATGCATAAAATATGAGTGGTATGAAATGTTACCATACTCTATGCTCACTTCCAGAAAATATCATGAAACCAGAAAGCTCCAGGCGTCGGTACAGCTAGATCAATCTGACGAAAGAAGAAGTTGTGACAAACTAGTTCACATCTTGTTTCCCAAAGTTGTAAAAATCACAAAGATACTCAATTGAAACTATGGGATACAAAAAACAAATCTCGTACTGCCTAGAACATAACAGGGAATAGTCGAACTTAAGGCAATTAAGGTCATTAAGAATGAGCATACGACATGAAAATCGCTATTCAGCTATGTTGAGCCATTTACCTTGATATGTGCAGTAAAGTTCAAATTATAGCCTCGAAAGCTGGTTCAGAGAAAGTAAAAAGGAGAACTTCCTTTAACATCAGTAACAGCTAATACAAGAACAACATATCCAAACCTAAAAGCCAATAACATGAATGTGATATGCTCCAATGCAAAAACACCAACAGAGGCATACCTGGAGGTGAAAGAAAAAAAGTTGACTGCAAGAGTCACACGAGCACATTTAGTTAGCAACAATCTGATGAACAAGAATGAAGCCATCTCAGCATGAGAAGATTAATTAATATTCAACGTTCAGGGTACGAAGCTCCTTCTATACAGTCCAAAATTTGACTGCAAGAGATCATAAGCACATTTAGATAGCAACAATCAGATGAACAAGAACGAAGACATCTCAGCATGAGAAGATTAGTTACTTTTCAACAAAGAACACTTGGAGCTAGGCAGGGACTTTGCTGACTCAACCCAATATCCACCCATGTTCCCCTCTGTTAAGTTTCCTGCAGGGAAAAAGTAATTCATGGAATATAGATTAATAGAGACAGTCAAGGATAAAGTTAACGGACACAAAGAATGAACAGAAAACTTCAGGTTGCAGGAAATGATAATTACAATGAAACTGGGGGAACACAGGCATACAGAAAAGGCATCTTTTTCTAAGAAATGGCCAACAAATTTTGGTCTGACAGATAAAGGCACAAAAAATACCACCTGCAAGCTTATCACCTTGAGGCCCATTGAAACACCTCTTCGAAAACACATGAGACCAGGAAAAACAAATGCAAAAAGAAATCCAAAAAAGTCCCAGTACAGCACCAATCTAATAAAATCAAAAGCAAAAGTTTGATTTAGAATGTAGCTTATTCCAAGGAGCATATACATGTATTATGCTGGGACTTAGTCATATATGAAAATAAAATCTAGAATCACTTGCCGGAGAATGTAAGCAAACCAGACAATTTAATGCATCCTTACTGCTAGATCAATCTGACATGAGATGCAGCTGAGACCAACCCAGTCATCCGCCTTATTTTCCTGAACTAGACAAAATAATATCTAGAAAGATAGTCAGTGAAACCTATTACATGGAACTGCTAAGAGCATGTATCGTATAAAGCAAGTTAAACAACACAGAAGATTGAAACAATAAGACTGAGATTAACTTCCTTCATCACATGTCCCCTGGCACTGCATTCTTATCTTGACGAGACTTGAGACATTTTGCTTCTTTGCAGCAAGTTCAAATGGCCAAACCTTCCAAAGCTTTCAGGGAAAGCAGCTGAAGGTCTGGCCAAAATTCTGAACTTTCTGCAGAGAAAACAGAATGCTAATATCCGCAATAGCATCCGATGCGATGGCTGCGGAAGATTGAAACAATAATACTGAAATGAATTCCCTTCATGTGGAAAACAACTGCATATATTCAGGATACTCTATAAATATTTCGTCGATCTATGGAGCAAAGTTCAAAATGTTGACTATAGATAGTTGGGATAGAAAAGGGCACACATTATCCTAGACAACCAGATTATATAGACAAATGCATAATGACGACCTATCCTGGCTTGCAAAAGTTGTGCACAGAATAAAGTGATAAGATAAGAAACCACCAATTTTCTCTGCTGAAATATAAGATGTCTCGAAACATTCCATGACACGCTAGTTAATATATAATCGGAAGTTCCTTACACATAACCTCTGAAATTTGGCTGCAAGAAAGCACAAGCAAATCTACATAGCAACAATCATATGAACGAGAAGGAATCTATCTCTGCATGAAAAGAGAAATTGACATACTGATCAACCGAAAATCCATCCATGATCTATACTGCAAGCGAAAAGGAAAACAAGCAAAAAGGAAGACATGCACGAAATCATGGAGTAACAAACAACGCTGAGGTAAAGGATAGGTACAAAGAAATAAAAACAGAAAACAGCGAAACGTCAAGTGATGCTAGAAATAGTAGTTACAATAAAATTAGGAGAGAACATCGAGGAAAGGCTTGGTCTTCTAAACACAACTAAGGATTGGTGAACATTAGTCTGCGGACAGTATTACATGCATACTCGAAGCCCATTGACACACCTCTTTGGGAGAATCATGACACTGGGGAAACATGAGGCACTTTTGTAGACCAAGTGAATGAGCTATAGCAGCAGAATACCCGTACAACACCGATTTCACAAAATAAAAAGACAATATAGATGGATCTCACAGAAGAATGATTCCACCAAGGAGCACATACATAAAATATGAGTTTGAACATGGTCAAAAATATTACATACCCTGTACTCTCTTCCGAAAAATATCAGGAAACTAGAAAACTTTATGCATCCGCTCAGTTAGCTAAACCTGACTATAGAACAAGCTGTGATAAATTAGTTAACATCTTGTTTCCCTGAGTTGACAAGATCATAAAGAAACTGAACTGAAGCTATGGGATGCAAAAAAACAAATCTCAAGCTTCCTGGAACATAATATGGAACCATAGAACTTAAGGCAATTGCATTAAGGTCATAAAGAATGAGCATAGAACATGAAATCACTATTCAGCTATGTTGAGCAAATTGCCTTGATATATGCAACAAAGTTCAAATTATTGCCTCGAAAGCTGGTGCAGAAAAAGCTAACCAAATAACTTCTTTTAACATCAAAGACAAGAACAAAAGAGACGGAGAAAAAAAGAACAGATGGAAGTTTAGAGCCAAAACCCAAGAGGAGCCTAGTATCTTCTGCATATATTGCTCACCGTGCCTGGCACATTCTAATAACCTCCTCCATCAAAGAATTTCTAAATTCCCTTGAAACATCTGAGGCAGCAAAACCATAACATATCCACACCTAAAAGCCAATAACATGAATGTGATATGCTGCAATGCTTCAACAAAAAACACGTTAAGTTACAGTAGGGACTTTCCTGACTCGACCAAATACCCACCCATGTTCCTCTCTGTTATATTTCCTGCAAGGCAAAATATCAATTCATGGAGCATAGATTAACAGAGACCGTCAAGGATAAAGTTAACAGACATAAAGAATTAACAGAAAACTTCAGGGGTGAAGGAAATGATAATTACAACGAAATTGAGTGAATTCACAGGCATACAAAGAAAAGACATGTTCTTCTAAATACACCTAAGAAATGGCCAACAAGTTTTAGACTGACAGATAAAAGGCGAAACAATACAACCTGCATGCTAATCACCTTGAGGCCCATTGAAACACACACCTCTTCGAGCAACCGTGTAAAAACAAATGCAAAAAGCAAATTCAATACAGCACCAATCTAGTAAAAACAGAGGCAAAAGTTAGATTTAGCGTATATGCATAAAACCACAACATCTAACTACAAACCCTAGATATCTAATTCAACAGCCACTACATTAAACCACAAATCTAACCACAAACCCTAGAGATAATCTCAATTACATAAAACCACAAAATCAGAATTTCTAAAGACAAACCCTAGAGATATCTAATTCATTATTGAAAATCAGAATCAATGAGAGACGAAGAGAAATTACGTCGTCTTTGAGCGGGAAGTAGCGTTGGAGATGGTATATATACAAGTTGGGAAAGTAGCCGTTGGAGACGCTCCCCCGCGTTTTTTTGACGCTTGCTTACTAAGTAAGTCGTATTAATTTATAGTTTCCTTTTTATTGTTTTAGATTTTTATATAGAGATGATTTGGCAATTTACACCATGTAGTATACTAAATTGGCAAATTAACTCCCTATAAAAATTAAATATGTAAATTATCTCCCTCGTGATTTCATAAATTGGCAAATTATCTCTTTATATATGGAGATGTAGTTCACTTGCTCAATTTGAGAGGGGGGGTTGTTTTTTTAAGGCGGAAAAAGACAATTATCCACTTTGTTTATCAAAAAAAATATATACAACTTTGGTTTAATACTTTAACTTGTTTAACAAAAAAATGCAAACACTAAAACTAAAATTTAAAAATAAGTTATGATTTTATAATATGTATGTTTTATAATATATTTTATAATTTTACTTATAATTTTTTAAAAAGAAGGTTATAATCAAATTTAAAAATACGGAAAAGAAAA
Organism: Misopates orontium; assembly: GCA_946800315.1. Taxonomy (NCBI): domain Eukaryota; kingdom Viridiplantae; phylum Streptophyta; class Magnoliopsida; order Lamiales; family Plantaginaceae; genus Misopates; species Misopates orontium. The sequence goes on along the minus strand of OX326953.1, from coordinate 14,050,596 downwards.
TATTATAAATAGCAAGGGTATTTCGTTCATTATATATATATATATATATATATATATATATATATATATATATATATATATATATATATATATATATATATATATATATATATATATATATATATATATATATAAATTACAGGGAGATGGTGTGCCAATTTTTAAAATCACAGGGAGTAATTTGCTTATTTATTTTTCACATGGAGGTAATTCGCCAATTTGACATAACACATGGAGGTAAATTGCCAAAAACCCTTTATATATATATATTCTCTTTTTATTAATTTATTCGATGCGCTCCACGCGATTTTTTGGTGGCAATTAATTACTTCATTTCTTAATTTATTTTCATAGTTTCACAAAATCAATTAATTAACTAGTGACTAAGTTTTAATAGTTAATTTAATTCTACCAACATATTAATAGAGATTGATAAAAATTCATAAACTATATCAAATTTAATTAATTGACTTATTGTAATAAGGATATTGGCAACAATTAAATTTCAATTGTTTCCTTGTCCGAACTCAGTCTCATGATATTTTTTATGTTGCATTAAACAATTTCTTCAAAGTACAAACCATAATGGAGGTTCTTGGCAATTTAGCCTCCATGTGTTATACAAATTAGCAAATTGTTACCCCGTGAAAAATAAATAAGCAAATTATTCCCGTGCAATTTTTTAAAAAGTTGTTGCTTACGTCCCTAATCTATACACCGAGATGTAGTTCAACCGCCCAAACATGAGAAGGACGATAGTTTTTTTGGCAAAAATAAACCACAAGGGGTGTTTTTGTAATTTCTCAAACATGAGGAGTTGTCTCTATCATTAACCCATACCTGGAGAGTGTTTGTGTAATTCTCTCAATAATTTATAGATTCTTTTAACTTGAAATTTGCGGCGTAAAGAAAAGAATAGATATATAATACACATGTAATCATCATTTCAACTTCACGTTCCCTGTTGAAACACTAATAACGGTAGTTATTCTTCTCCATCTTTCTGCCACAGAAGACAAAGAGACATCCAACAATAGCACTCATCACATTCTTATCCAATAGTAAGACCTCGTTTGGATGTATTTTCACTTGCTTGGTTCCCTCAATTTTTTTTTGGAAGTTTTGAAGATTGGTTTGAAAAACGTGCAAAATATTCGATATATAGTTTGGATGTAATTTCAAAATAATTTGGGGTATGTGAAAAAGTTGAAATATGATTTGTATGTATTTTGAGAGTTAGAGTTTTAAGAAGAAGTATAGGTATATAGGTGTCAAATCAATATATATATATATATATATATATATATATATATATATATATATATATATATATATATTACATGAAAATATAACTTAAAATCTAAATTGATAATCACTCTTATAAAATTGAACATATTTCACATAGTGTCGTGGATATACATATGTTAAGTATCTCACGAGATCTTTAATAATAATAAAGATGGGGTCAATATCAGCCATAGTTTTGCCATTAAAATAGACAAACACCACAATTTCTTCAAATTAAATATCTTTAATTGTGGTAGTTTTGAGAGGAAAAGGAAAAAAGAATATGGAAATAAAAGTAAAAGACAATAATGTTATGAAGAAGAAAAGGCAGAGATTGAAATATGAAATGACCTTCTTACCTATGTTTTTGAAAGCGGGTTGGACGATCAATCGGTGACATTAATGGTTACAAGTTTGATCAGTTCAACCATTAGTCGAATCGGTCTAAGCGAATTTATAAAATAATATAATATTTATGTTGAACTTTAAAAAAAAAATTAGTAACAGTTTTAATATAAGCACTAAAATGTGCTAACGTAAATTTCAATACAAATAAAGTATTACAAATAATTAAAGGCTATGATTTGATTTCCTTTAATCACGTATAGATTGTGTTAGAAATAATATTAATGAATTGGTCAAGACTAAGGTGGTGTTTGCAAATGCTTATAAAAGGAGCTTGTTAATTACTTTTACTTAAAGTCACTTTAAGTGACTTCTAATAAAAAATCGGGAGTGTTTGCAATTTTTTTTTAAAAAGCTACTTAAATCATTAATTAGGTGTTTGCAAAAATTAAGGAGAAATAACTTTTCTATTTAAAGACCTTTCAAAAATAACATAATTTCATAAGCAGTTGAGGAAGCACCCATGGGCATGCTTTTGCGGCTTGTGCTTTTTCTGACTTTTTTTTAGATAAACAGAAGCAAAAGTCAGTATTCCAAACACTAAAAATGTGCTTTTGTGGCTGCAAAAGCCAACAAACTCCTTTTATAAGCATTTGCAAACACCACCTAAGACAAACATTAAAAAAAAGACTAATTTGTAAATTGTGCATTGTCGTCATCCCCAATTATGATACATTTAGGTTCCAATTAATTTCTACACGGTAATCGCCGTCAATGACAAGAATAGCAGAAGGTCGGCGGACAAAGAAGTATAGAAGGAGGAGGGGATCAACGGCGAAGTAGCGAATCGCCGCTTTTAAGCGACCGACGGGCTGCAAACCGAGCGATTTTCAACCGATTTTCTCTGGTTCACCACGCTTCTCGGTGACGCCGGCCCAAACGGGCTACAGTGGCCGATGAAGCTTTCTGATGGCGACTGGATCTGCCAATGCAGCCTGGATTCCGAGAACACAATCTCTTAACACTTGTCTCTGCACGTTGCAAAGGAACTTATCTCAAGAATTGGAGAATTTTTTCAAAGTGAGCCAAAATTCTAAGTAAAAATTTGAGATTTTGAAATGGAATCCAAAGCATTTTGAACTCACGAAAATTTGAAAATCTTAGGCCAAATTAGATGCAAACAAGCCCCAAGTATTCCTCATTTTTCATTGTCCTTCGCTTTGCCCTTTATAAGTTTAAGACTCTACAACCCAACATTATTTGTTTATAATAAATAAAAGCTTCAATGCATTTATCTTACTTTTAATATAGGTTCAAACTAAATTTTAAATTAACATCTAGTTAAATGAATAACTTAAATGAGATATAAATTCACGTGACATTTGCCACCTCTTACTGTTCCATAGATTTTAAAATACATACATCATCGATTTAGAAATACTAATTTATTTTGAGGTCCTGGTCTATATACACAATGTACTCGTCCTCCATCCCAAGTGTCAACTAGTTTTATAAAAATAATTTAATCTATTACTCCAGTATGGCTGTCTCTATCACTGTCTCACGCTAATTTTGCATCTTTCTGAATTATAAATTCTGAAAATTATAGTCAATTACAAAAACTTTTGCCTTTACATTTACAATCCTAAGATTATATATATATATATATATATACCTATATATTATGTTTCATATAAAGATGAATCGATAATTATAACTGATTAAATTTTAGTAGGAATTTTTTGTAGTTAAATGAAACTCAGGATAATATAAATATAATTTTGCTCAAATTTTGAAAATTATTTGCATTTACATTCCTTTTGATTCAACTGCAGCATTTCACTCGGTTTTAAATAATTAAGGAACACTCTATAAAATTTGAAAGAATATTAAACAATACAGACATTTTCCTAATATTTATCTTTAAATCTTAAGCAGCGTAACTATTATATTTTCTAAAACTTAAAGAGAATCACTTTAATTATAATATGACCAAACTTTAGGGTGCAAAACGGAATTAAAAATAAAAACAAACAGAATCGTCGTCATGTGCAATTCAACCACAGCTCTCCTCAATTATAACACTCCGAGTGTGAACTTTCCATTATTAACAAATTCCTATGTTTTCTTTTTCTCTCTCTCTCTCTCTCTCTCTCTCTCTCTCTCTCTCTATATATATATATATATATATATATATATATATATATATATATATATCCTAAATGCTCAACTTTCATTTCCAAAACCGTGATATTCTAAAACTCATCAGCAAATCCAAATCTTATCCAGTTCAAAAGCAAACCCAAATTTTCCATTTTCCACTAAATGAAATTCAGCTTCACCTCAAATTAAAGTTCTGCATATTACACCAACCCTTCTTCATATCTCATGTGCAATATAAACAAGAATTTAGCACTTCCTTTAGCTGAAGTTCAAGCCATGCGCCTAGCTATGAGGTAACGAAGAAATTTTCTTCTTTCTTGATCAATTTTCTGGTTTTGAACAAAACCAACTTAATTACCAACAAATGTGTTTAAGTCTCTGCTTGTGTATTAACTATTAAGCATAAGACCTTCATTAAATGTTTGGTGAATAAAATATAGTCATGATTAAAGTTTCAATTTTTTGTTATATTGTTTTTTGTGTGTTTTTCTTGCTAGGAATTAATTAGGTGCAGGTTGAAAAGGAGGCAATAAATTCAGAAAAGGACCCAGGAGCTGATATATTGATCAGAACCATATCCATGTCTTCGGCCTTAACGCCACATAACTTCACAAAATATGTTGTCCACATCACTTTTACAAAGGTAAGAAGTAAGATCCTCTTAGTGTGTAACCCAGCATTCATAAACTTAAATGGAAGATGAATATAACACTAATGTGAGAAAACTCTCCATAGAATAAATTTAAAATGGTAAATAAGTTTGAAAAATTCAAAGCATTCTAATTAATAAAAGTGTGATACAACTTTTTTGCTCTGAAACTTCCTTAAACGTTGTTTTTTGGGCCAGAAATTGAGTTTTACACTATAAACCCCAGTACCAAAGCATACAAAGACATTTAAATTGACATATTATTAGTAAAAATCGGGATATTGAGTCCAAAGTTAATTTTATTACAAATATATGCAGTACATTCACGACAATTAACGAATGCGTTAAATTTGCATGTATAAAAAGACAATAATATCATAAGAGCTAAATAAGAAGTTAGCTTTTGTGTTATATATATATTAGCTATATGTACTTACAAATGTTTTATATTTTTATGATATATTTCTGTCTTGCAACGCTATACAAAGGAACTCACTCACTTTCACAAATTCAATAAATTGGTGTCCCAAATTTTCATAAAGAGATAATGTGTCAAATAGGCATGAAAATGTGATTAATTTGTTATTAGCTCGTTAATACATATATACGTCTGTTTGTGCGCGTGCGCGTTTTGTGTTTGCATGCGCACCTGTATCACATGAACTTTGGTATTTGTCTAAGACAATTTCTCACATTTCAGAATTATAGAAATATATCAACTTTAATAATAAATATTAGTTAGAAATATTGTCATTCTTGAAATTGAAAATATGTGAAACTTTAACATCAAAATTCACCGACAATAACTTTTTATTGAGAAGGAGAGATTGTTCTCATTCTGTACGCATTAAGTTAATGTGCATTACTTTTTCTAAAGATGCCTCGTTAATTATTGACGGAGTCATAATGTTGCAGCCCGATCTTGGAAGGGAATTACTTGATCTTGCAATGCGTTTTGGTTTCTATGCAGCAATTATTGGTACGTAATAAGCATTCTTTTCCTTTTCAACCAAAAAAAAAAAAAAAAAGTATAAGCATTCTATGTCCGATCAAACGTCTTACATTGTCCACCTACAGTTATTACTTAATTATTAGTGTAAACATTGTAGTTGAAAAGTTTTTAGACTTTTACTCAACAAACGTTAGTGAAAACTGGCAATAATAATTTAGGGAAGATTTTATTTAGGATGTGAAATTAACTAGAGCTAATTAAAATTATTTCATATTTCAATTAATAGGGGGAATAATTGCAGTTAAACCATATCTGAAGTTTGATTTAATTACATAAACTTTTCATATAATTTCAGTAATTAAAAACTAACTCTTACAGTTAAAATAACATTACAGATATATAGACTCCATTAAAAAAATGGTATAATTACAGAGACACCTGCTCAAGTTTAGAAAAAATTACGAGTAGACCCGATATATATTCTGTTTTGCTTTTTTAAAGCCTTAGGGGTTGTCTCTGTAATCTAATTTTAGGTGAATTTTGATTATTCAAAATCTTGGTCTTGGTGTAATATTCAAAATCTTGTTTTCGATGTAATTATTACAAATATTAAATTGGGTTTCGTTTCTATCTTGAAATATTTTGTTAATTTTCCTTTCTTATTGGTGTTGTAGTCTTCTCACAGAAGCAGCCAAAACAAAATGATGTCAAAAACAAAAAACAAAAAAACTTTGTTTCTTGCTACTGCTATCAATTCTGTGAATATGTTTTCTAGTTCTTAACACTTGGCAACGTAGTAACAACATTTGATATATGATATCGTCGCATGTCACTGTGCTTTTATAATTAATATTAATAAAAAGATTTAAGGATAAAAATCAATTCTATAGGTCGTGTCTAGTTAATTAGTTTGATCGAATTCTCACTCCTGACTTGGTTTTCACTTTAAAACACGGAAAGATGATAAGCATTTTATTGCTAATAAGTACTAAAATAATGAACAGTTACGTACGTTACATAAAAGGTTAAACTAGTAAAGATCACCAGGTATATCATAAATAAAAAATAACACATGGTGAAGGAGAACAAGTGGACAATTTCCTGTCACAAATAAATAAGCTTGTAGAATTTTATGTTAAATATATGGAATTTGTATTATGCAAATATTAGTTCATGGTTGCTCACATCTTGTTTTATATGGTAATTGGTAACTATTCAGCATTACTTTTGATGATTATTGCACTGATCTTGAAATTGATGTGGAATTGCGACCAAGCCGGTGGAGAAGAAGCAAGACCAAGTCACACCAGGTAACAAATGATTCAATAACCAGCATAAGTATGTAAATACTAATGATAATTAAATAACTTGAGATGAAAATAAATAAGTAATTATTTGAAAGACAAATTGTTCATGCAGAGACTGAAAAGAAACTCTTGTCAAATTGCAGGGCTGAATAGATTATGGTATCCTTTTTACAATAAAATAATTTAAAATATCAACATTTTTATGGTTCTTCACAACCGAATTAAAATTGTTTCTTAAGCTTTAGCTTACATCATGAATTTCTAGTTCTTCAGAATAATCTGCAAACACTACTTTAATCTATTTGTTTTGGATTCGTAATCTTTTAATTAAGGAACAATTGCATTTACATCTCAAGGTTTCGTCTAACCAAAAAAAAAAAAAAAAAAAAAAGAAACTTAACTATTTGAATAGTTAGGAAAACACTCTATAGAAATTAAGACCTTCTCATATTAATCCTCTTAAAATGCATTATTAAATAGAGCATGTGAATCTGTGAGATCATTAATATACAGAAGTCCATAATAATTTCTAAACCATGTGGCATGGATTTCAAGATTTGAAATTTAAAGAGACCGTTGCATGTAGGACTTTCTTGAGGTCTCAATAATTGTAGAGACATCTTTGGACCTCTAAAATCATTACAGTTATACCTCTTAACTTATATGTTTTTATTAGACCATACCTCAAGATGCAATTGCTTTCATTAATCAAATCAAACACATTGAGATTTCTAAATACAAGAGATTATGCCATATAATTTTATCATTTCTAAAAGTTGAATATTTTTTAATAGCAGCATGTTATTGTCACCAAAGAAGGAGGATGTGTTCAGCTTTTACGGCACAAGCAGCAGTGAAGAGGATTTAGAATCAGGTAAAGGAAGTTGCAGCGGTTCATCATCCGATGATTTGTACGATGAAAAGATATGTGCAATATGCTACGATGATCAAAGAAGCTGTTTGTTTGTCCCTTGTGGCCATTGTATTACCTGTTACACTTGTGCTCACAGGTAACAATTCTCCACTATATTATAGTCATTTTAAATTTTCATCCAAAATATTCCCATTCCATTATATATATATATATATATATATAAAATTTATTATTCCATAAATTTTAAATACGATAAAAGATGGGATTTCATGTGATTACATCGAATATATATCATGACAACTTTACACAAAATGTTTCCGGTATATGTTTGTATCTACCGTTCTAATAATTATTTGTTTCCTTTTTTCCTTCTCTTCGCTTGCATCCAAATATTTTCACCTAAAAAATCTATTAAGTTAAAATAGATTCTTCATCATCTATTACTGTTGAATTTGTTCTATGTGATTTACGACAACGCAACCAGATATTTGTTTGATTAAAATGTTTTTCATGAATGTTGTTACTCTGAGCGAAAATATATTCCTAAAACATATGAACAAAACACATAGATAAATAGTGGGCTCACGATTTATCTGCGGGATGTGACTGATTGATACTAAGAGAGAATAATTCAATTCTTTGCATTAGCAACCATTGTCACATGTTCTCAGGTGATTATGTAATATAATCTCATCAAATTAGGTCTTAATCTTAAAAGTCGTGGTCGTAAGGCATTATCTGATGGTTCTTCATACCTAACATCGAATGTTGTCTGATCTTGGAGCTTTAATTATATCACATAATTCAATAAATTATTGTAACTATAACTTTAATACATGTTTGTACCATAAGATGTATATTTTCTTTTGTCGGCAAATCGGCAATGCAAGGATATTATTAGTAAAAAACACCAGATATACTGGATACGAATATTTAATTAAAATAGTTATAAATAAGTATCGAGAGACCTAGTTGATATATTTCATTTTTTTTTTGTGTATTCAGTAACCGTTAGGCACCTAATTTAAAGTGTGGATCCCGTATTATGTCCCTTGTTTGACAAAAGTCGAAGTTGTACACAATGACAAAAAAAAAAAAAAAAAAAAAAGAGAGATGGCAGAATTAAGGTGTTTCACATAATATGGTTGATGCAGGATTATCAGTGACGAATTCAAGAGTTGTCCTATATGCCGGACAATTATTCACAAAGTCAGGAATTTACGAATTTTGTAAATTATCAAGACCTCCCGATTCTGGCCAAGAAAAATTGCTCATGGGTGAGAGTTCAATGTGTCTAATGCACAAAAGGTCCTGTATCGTTTTGTACTTTTCAGTCATTAATAGCCGTTTGATTATGTATAGTTTTATTCAATTGTAATGAATTTATAATTACGTTTCGGTATGTCAGGTTTTTGCTGTACATTCGTTACTGCGATTATAGTTTTCTTTACTTGGGTTCAATAAGGGTGATTTACTCAAATTTGCACCCTTAAAATATGGTTTTTGATACTTTGAGCTCTTAAATTTAAAAAGAAAATAGCAAATTCACAGTGGCTATAGGAGACCGTTGTGGGAGGAGACCGTTGTGGGATTGCTGTGGACCGTGGTTGTGGCAAAAGAGACACTCGCGGCGTCAAGCCGACAAACATATGTCTCATGTGAGACAAACTTGTTGTGAAAGGCGGAAAAAGAAAAGGATGCGTTCCGAGCATTGATATGAGATGCAATATCATGGTAAGGGAATTCATTTTCAATTTGACTTAGAAAGTCCACGCCGGAGTTAGAACTTATCATCATAGGGGAGGCTCACCTTAAGCTAACACGAGAACGAGTCTTATTAACAAACAAACATTGGGGATTACTACTCCATGCCTCCGAGGGATAGGCGTAGTGCTACTTGTAGCGATAGGGTTTTTGAAATTACCAAAAGATGAGAAATATTCATATTCTCGTTAGACGGTTCAACATTGATACCATGTAAAATAATTGCACATAGTACTTGTCGTGATAGTTAGAAAAGATATATATTGTTTACAAAATAATGCTTAACACGAAAAGACAAACTAAAAGGCTAATAATTAAATAATAAAAAATATTCAAAATTATATTTCTAAATTAATGCAGCATAAATCTTTTAAGGATTTTGTCCAGTGACGATATTGTCCAGAATATTAGACCGACAATATTATGAATTATATTATTATAACTATTCATATCATTTAAATTTATAATATTTTAATGTTAATGCATCAAATAACTCTTTACGTTTTCTTTTGAACAAGATCATATAAATCGTTTAGTATGAATAAGAACCATACAGAATTCGAGAAGCCATTCACAAATATACACGTCCACATCTACGCAAGGTCTTATATAGAGTGATGTGATGTGTCCGAACCAGACATTCATTTGTTATATGTAATTGTCAGCACATGCAAATTAATCATTCTGCCTGTGATATTTTAATAAATTAATAATTAATTGTCCAGCTCAAAGGCCACAGATACGGGTATCTTTTATCCAACTCCTCTAAGATTTCTAACTTTCCAAATAATCCTGCTTGAATTTTTTGCATATACACTTTCATCCTTTGGTGGTAGTCAGAAGTTAAATATAATGGCATTTCTGTAATTCTCAAAAATATTACAAAGTAATTCCAACTATTTATTCATTCGAAAAAGAATTACTCTCACCATTCAAGTTGAGTATGATTATTTTATATAGTTATTAATTTTGGCTTAATTTAGGAATATAGTTTAAATTCACAATTTTTTTTTAAATAGAAGCTTGTCGAATCGTTTTATAAAAATCATGAAAATACACTTACAATATGTAATGTTTTTTGCCATCAAGTTGAGGTTACAAATCTATTTGCTTATTTTTTTATACTTTTAATATATACAGAATATTAGGATCATTTACTAGTAATTTTGGACATTACATAAACATATCAATAATAAAAGATAGAACTGAGAAGACTAAAAGAATAAGTTGATATGTTAAACGAATATTTATGTTCGTGCAAAGTTATAAAATATTTTTTAGTTCACACATTTATATAAGGTGAATTAAGATATTTTCCTAAAACCTTCAATATATTACAAATATTATTAGATTAGCTGATGATTATAAAAATTCAAAAGTACATTATTAGTAAACAAAATACAAGGCCGCAAAAATGATAATTTATATTATTGAATGTATTGAAAAAAAAGTTAAATTTGAGTTCTATAAAGATTAATTTAAAATTGTTATAAGAATATTAAATATATTTCAATATACTTATTGGTCATATCAAAACTATTTTTTTTAAGAAAAGTATAAATGGAAAAAAATTATAGAAAACTGAACAAAACAATTAATTTCAGAGCGTAAGCGCAACAACTTGGAATGCAAAAGGCGTGTTCTTTACCCCTAGGTGTGCGTCTTTGATCACCTGCGTAAACCCCACAAAAGCCTTAAAGTACTGTCTCAAGGCATTTTGGGATAAAAATGCTATGGGCCGAGTTTTTAACAACACTGATTAGGACCAAGTTATTTGACAATACCATTAACTATTTATTACTATGTGAGATTAAAATATAACCTAAACCGAACATGACTTTACATTCAATCATTAGACAAACAAAAAAAAAAATCCAAAGCAGTATGTGAAGTTTCAAAAACCACGTAGTAGAAAAAATGTTAGCCAGGTAATTTGCATTAGGCATGTATAGGTTTTGGAACAACTCATTTCATACATATGAGCAACCTATTTGTGGATTGTAGATTTTTAATAAACTGGACCGAATAATTGGATTCAACGCGGACCTTCAAGAGAGTCCATGGAAGTTAGCCGTGATGGAGTGGGCTAACCATTTTCCTTGTTCGGTTGAAGTCTTCCATCACGCCTATATGCCTATTTATCGTGAAACTTTATTAGCGGAATAGTATTGCTTTATTATATTGTTTATGCTACTTCAATAAGAGCGGGAAAAAAATGTATTGTGCCGTTATCTGACAATTTTCATTATTTAAAAACTCTCAAGAAATTATAATTGTCAATTCAAAAACATACATTTAAAGCTCTTTATTAGAACACTTACATGGGATTAATTTCAATAGACTAGGAAAATACAATAGTTCTAAAAACAACTTTCTAGAAATTTCCATAAAAAAATCCACCACCACGGCGTGCATGCTCAATTTGAAGTTCAGTGCCATCCAAACAAGCATAGTCCACGATTACATATTAAAGGGAAAAAATACATAAGATTAATATTATTATTACAATTATTTTATTAATCAAGGGCACTTGGGTTTGCCCTTGGAATTGAGCATATCTCTGTAGCAAGGGCATTCCGACTTGTTCCCATATGTGCCTGAAGGAACACACTTGCACTTGCTGTAGCATATGCAGCAGTACGTTAAGCAACGCTTTGGAATTCCTGCCTTTGCGCACCTCGCATTGCACATTCCATTGCACAAATCTGTAAATTTGTGTCACATCACATGTGATGATTAAGTGTACCAATTTGTGATGAATATTTGTTGAAGATTTGAATCTAACTGAAATATAAATAATAACGGTCTCCTAATGCAGCTTCTTTTAAAATAAAAAGTAGAAAGGAAATAAACTTTTATTAACGAGTTATTCAATTGCAATTTGCAAAAATAAAATAAAATAAAATAAAATAAAACATCAACCTGATGCACTAATTAATTGATAACATTTGCCGCATATATGTGTGTTTTGACTAATTGATTACTTAAACATGCATGAAGTATTAGTGAATAACATAAAACGTGAGGATTATAAAGGCCCTAAAATTAATTATATTAGGTTATTGTAAAAGAAGTTACATAGTACAACACGTATGCTTGTCTTAGTTTTGCACACGATCAATAATTCCTCGCATATATATTTTACCTGCATTTTATTCAAGCTATTTTTCACAAAGAAAATTTTCTTCATGACTCATGAGAGAACTAGATACTTATGGTGTATTAAATACAGGAGAAATATTCATACGTACGTACCTTGGATAGGCGCAGGAGTACTAGGGGCTGCTGCAGTATCTGCAAGAACAGAAGTGCTCAAAAGTGCACCAACAAGAAGCAAACTGAAAATGAGAAGCTTCATTTTCAATAATTAAGCTAATTAATTAATAGCTATGAATGGATTATATGAGTAGTAGAAGTTAGGGAATATGATGGTCTAAATGAACTCCAATGCAGTATTTATAGTGCCATATATATACTAAGACTCATTTGTGATACACATCAGCAAGAAAGAGAGAGAAACATGAAGCTTACAAGTAAAAATAAATTAGAGTAACATTGTTATTTGATAAAATTAGACAATATCCTCTCGCATTTGCAATCAAAATAATATTTTTTTAAATTAATATCACCAGCAAGAATAGAATATGCTCACATATTCTATTCAAGTTAATTATCTCGATGATAACATTTTAATGAGGTGGAAAGGATTTTGAAAAATAAAGAAGTAATTCTGATAAAGAAAGAAAATTCATGCAATATTTTTTATTAAATTTAATATAGTTTTGAAATCTTAAATTTGTCAAAATAGAGATTAAATCGTGGACGTATAATTCAAGTTCTCGTCCGTTTTAGCCAATTCAATTAATTAATAACAGCGGTACTGTTTTATATTTTTTAGAACGTGAATGTTATAACCAGCATGTTATAAAAAGAGTGTGCCCATCTTTTTAATTTTTATAATAAGGTACAGAGTGTAAATTGGCTAGTTGTTATTCTTGGGAGTGGCCACCCTCTTGGTATTGTTGACCATTAAGGAAACACCTAGTGAGGTTTTGGTGTAAAAGGAGGAAAGTGTATGCAGATTCTGATTTGTCTAGTATTATTAAAATTTTAGTAAGTGGTGTTAAGTTTTCTAATTTTGTTTCATTATGACGGTGCTGCGGCGTTCTAACTAAGAAACTACAATGATGATAGACAAACGTAGTGGTTAACGTGGCCAATATTAATTGATAAACTGACGTTCGCTGGTGTTTAGAAATTTTGTGGATATGCCTAATTTCAAGGATTGTCGCCCGGTATTTCTTCAAACTTTTGGGGCATGTTTTGTAATTATCTAACTCTTTGAGCATATTATCAACAAAAAAAAAAGAAAAAAAAAAAAACGTTGAGCATAGATTTCTGTAAATAGACTCTACCGCATGCACGTGTATATGTATTTAATGTAATTAATAATGATGATGCTACAGAAGGTATTTTAGCAAGCTCTATATATTAATTTGAACACATCTCCTTAATTATATTCAATAGGACATGGTGAAGATAATCACAGTGACATCAATGAAATACTCTATATATCCTATAAAGTAGCGGTATCTTGAGAAAGTACTTAGGCATTAATATATTCTATAAAGTAGCGATATCTTGACAAATGACGCAGCTAGACAGAATTTAACCTAGGCATTAATCGGTCATTCGATCATTTTAAACTAATTTGATCGTTTATCTTTTGCACAGCCCCATTCTAAGGCCTGGGTTTGGCCCAGCCCAAAAGTCCTAAAGAACACCCATGTTAGATCATATTTACTGGGCTTTAAAAGGGTTAGAAACTGGGCATTAGATTTAGCCACCCAGACCTAATTAACAGCGAAGAACAAGGAAATAAATTAAAAGAAAATAAGCCAACTGTAAGTATGTTAGTATTATTTTATCTCTTGAGGATATTATAATTAAATTCACGTGTAGTATACTTATTGTATATGTGCTGATATACATATAGTTGGGAGGGGAGGGTGGGGATGTCTAATTATATTGTTGTGGCTGGAAAAATAAATAATACCCAACTTTAAAAAGAGGCAAATAATTATTGACAAGCAGCAGATGATATATACTGAACTAATAAAGAGGGAAATAAAATATCACTCCAATATACAAACAAGAGTAGTACAAACTGAATTACATACGTCGACTCTCAACACATAAACAAGAAAAAGAAAGTACAAACACCTCCCCTCAACTCAATACATTGACTTTCTGCTATGGAAAGCCAAAAAGAAAATAAGGACGACAAACGTAGATATATATCTATAATCTATGTGCACCAAAGAGAACATATGAATCATCAATTAATGCACAATAGCACGTAAAATGAAAACATGCATGTTTTAAATATAGAACAACAAGAACCAGGTCATATAAACAGTTGCTCCCATAGCCAAACTTCCCACCACCTTCTCAAGACTGATCAATTTCAGTATTGCCCCATTCTGCAAAAAGAAATGTTGAAAGATTTCGTTAAATTTTGGGATCAAAGAAATTATCACATTAAATATTCTTAAGAAATCAAGGAGTTACATTAAATCCCCGTTTAATTTGTACAATAAATATTATATGTCAATTTTGTGTGTTAATTATATTATTAGACTTCATTAAGTGAAACATAATAATGTAGCATGCGCAGAGGCGTGGACGTTATTGAATTATGGTAGTGTATATGTGTACTGTGGATTATTACTGGACATTTTTACTATTTGTCGAAATGAGGTCACTTATTTTATTTTATTTTAAATACGCAAAATATAAGGTATCGTGCGCTACAACCCAATACTTGGTCATAAAGTCGATGCGGTACGTGTTTTTAGGGCTACAATTCACCGCCAATGCTTACGTTTAGCAATAATAGAACCAAAAATCACCGCTAATGTTAGATCAGCAATCAGCATAGCAATGCGAGAAAGAACTCTTAGTAAAACATCAATGGCGCAGGACCAAATCGGTCATTTTTACTTACTTTAATTAGTTCAACTTTCAAATTATTAAACTTATGGCATAAAAGTGCATTATATCGAAAAAAGGCATAGTAAATCAAAAGAATACGCACCTCATCGTCGCTGACTGATGCAGGACCAGGTGAAATGGATTCGGCGCCAGGTCCGGGTGCCTCAGCTGGTGTTCCGAAAAACACTGGAGCCGGAGCAGGAGCTGGAGCCTGCATGTGACGCCTTTGGCCTCTCCTCCTGCTTCTAGTCGGCGGCTTCGCTGGTGGCAACTGCACCGGAGGCGCGGCTGTCGTCGGTGGTGTTGAGCTGATCGGCTCTGGAGCTGCATGCGGAAACCCGATAGGCGCCAGAGTTGGTGAAGTATTGGTAGGTGTTGAAATTGGAGCTGACTCTGGATCCGCAGAGATCGGAGCCAGAGCCGGGTACGTGGAGATTGGAGTCAAAGGCGCGGAAGCGGGAGGGATCGAGACTGGATCCAGAGGAGGGTAGGTAAATGGTGAAGAAGTGGCGGTGGAGGGAGAAATGGCTGGTGCGGTGGAGGGTGATTGGGCGCTGGCGAAGGAGATGATGAATGCTATGAGAAATGAGGATTTGAGATCCATGGGGATTAGTAAGTGTAAGTATAGCTAGAGGAAAATATTGTGGGGAATGAAGTGAAGGGGGAAGAGCTAGGTGTATAAATGAAGAGTAAGCAAACGGTTCATGCAGTAGCAAACAAAAATGAGAACTGCTATGTGGCGTTGGGATCGCTGCCCTATTTGCATGTAATTGGCTTTTCACTTGCCACGTCCCCGAGAGGTATTTTGAGGTGTTGGAGAAAAAATCTTTTGTCCCGCATTATTTCATATGGTAATTATCAAACATGATGTATGGATAATCAAATTGGATCGCACAACGCTATACTAGATCAATGGATCAGTGTGAGAAAGTAATTTGATCTAATTCAATGGATCGCACAACGCTATATATACTAGATGATTTAGAAGATCTATATAATTTCAATAACGAAGTCAACTTTTATTTCTTTTCCAATTTCTCGGCAATGTGAATAGAAAATTGTATATTACTATCCACGTGCTATGGGCCTTCTAAAATTCTTGTTAGGAGTTGCGTGCTCAGAAAGGAGTACTCAAAGATGAGCGGGCCTTCTGGGCCACGGAAACCACATAATTTCCTTAAGTATATTCAATCAACCCACCAAAAGTAAACTGGGCCGTTGACGTTAGAATGTATGAAGATAATTCAAGGAGATGAAAATTGTCTGGAGTTCCAAATTATGTTCTTGTTGAGCTCGGTTGGAAAATAGCTTTAGGACAATAATAGCATTTTATATAAAACATTCTCATTACAGTTAGAAATTATAGTCTATTATTTACGAATAAAGGAACTTAAACAAAATTGGCACAAATAACAAAATATTAACTTCTTAATTTACGATTTAGAATATTTTAAAAGCTAAATTTGTTTAATCTGGTTATCAAAAATACTTTATTACAAAATTAATGAAT
Organism: Misopates orontium; assembly: GCA_946800315.1. Taxonomy (NCBI): domain Eukaryota; kingdom Viridiplantae; phylum Streptophyta; class Magnoliopsida; order Lamiales; family Plantaginaceae; genus Misopates; species Misopates orontium. The sequence goes on along the minus strand of OX326953.1, from coordinate 14,033,751 downwards.
TTCTTAGACCTCTAAAATAAATTCCTTTTATTTCTATTTCTCTTCATAACAGTCGCCCATTGCAGCAATAAAACAAGAAGACCTGAGTTTGCACTGGTCTATGATAATTGAGAATAGGTAATATCATATTAAATCCAACATCAGTAACGTTCTCCTTTAATATTATTATTATTGGAAAACATATATAGCAAGTCTAGTTTATGCTATTATTGACGTCTTTATCAGTAATTGACCTCTTGTCAACCAACCCTATATAAACTAAATGCTAGAAACTAATAGAACAAAAAAATGCAATATTCTAGTGAATTTTGATTGGTGTTAACATGACCCTAGCCTCCACTTGCTCAGCAGCTGACACCTCACCTCATGCACCTCCATACCTCCACAACACGTGGCGCAACTACACGAAAAACAAAACATTATAAATCCAAGAAAAAGAACTAACCCAAAATCAGTAAACAACTTCACAAACAAATTCCAAAATCAACACATCAATTCAAACAAGGAAAAAAAATGGAGGGGAAACAAGAGAGTCATGATAAGAAAGAGAATCTAGAAGGCTTACCGGTCGATACAAGTCCGTACACCCAATACAAGGATTTGGAAGATTACAAGCAAAAAGGCTATGGTACACATGGCCACCTTCAGCCCCAACCCGGCCACGGCGCCGCCGGATCAACGGACGCGCCGACCCTCGCCGGCGGTGCCGCCGCCTCCGCGGTAGACCCCAAAGCTCAGGTCTCGACTAGAGATGCCATGAACCGCCGAGGCGTGCCTTAGTCTATTAATTATGTTATGTTTCTTATTTGCTAAGTATTTGTTGCTAGTTCTATTTTGTTGTTGTAAGGTCACTTACTTATGGTGGTTTTGTCAGATTAATATTTCAGCATTTTCGTTTTGACCAAGATCTTTTTAATAATGGCTTATTAGTTAACAACACCTCCAAAAATTAGAATTGTGGAATCACTTTTATATACACCGTTTCATTGACCAATGGACCAAATAACATTTGAGTAGATAACAAGTTAACAACAAACTTGTTGATTAAAAAAAGAACAATCAAATCTCTATATGAAACAATATGATCATTTATTCCATGACAACCTACAATAAGATTATAAGTTGTTACTTGTTATACATTCTTTAAGTTTAAAAAATACTTGCACAAATTCTTTGATTGATAATCAATCAATTTGTGATATTTGAGTTCTGTCAATTGTTTTTTTGTTTATCACAATACGATTAACAGATTCGTATGTCCCAGTTATTTACACATCTGGTTATTCTTTTAATAATGTTAATAATGTTGGAAAAGGATGGGTTGTTCCCATCACTTCCATGCTTCGAAAGTTTAGAGTTTGAAACGCACAGGGGATGGACAAACCCATCCCTCTTTGAATTGCTCCCATCTTGTATTTGCTTATGAATAGACAACCTTTATGTCGTAATGTCTTCACACATCAGAAATTAGAGAGCTTGTTAAGCGACACTGAGGATCTTGAGGGTTTGAATGTGTATTTATAAATCTGAAAAAATGTATTGATTTTGTGCTTTCGTGGATGTAGGCGTTGCCGAGTCACGTTAAGTTCTTGGGTCGTCTTTGTTTTCGATGCTTCCGTTGCACATGGGTTTTTTTTTTTTTTTTTAACTTTGGTCCTTTAACGAGTACTTACTCCATCTTTCGTCCTCTATTGAATTTTTTTGTAACTTTAGTCCTCTAACTTGTCTCATAATTCATACGTATCCCTTTTTTCATCGAAATTGTCCTTTTTTGACAAAAAAAATCACGTGTTGTGCACGTGGTCACATAAGGGTTGTTTTCACGTGGGAAAGAAGTCGTCGTTTTAAAATTGTACCCCTCTTTTGTTGTTTTAAGGCAACACTTTTTTAATTAGGGGACTTAAGTTACAAAAATATTCAATAGGAGACCATAGATGAAATCAATACTCATTAAGGGACTAAAATTAAAAAAAAAAATGGCCATATAGTACATACGAGACTTTGGAAATTGTACGGTTACCTGAAAGAAAAAGGAATTCTGCTAAAAAATAATGTAAAGCGATGTTTAAAGTTCTATTTGAACGTAAATACTTTATCTTATATACTCTTTATCTAAACTATTAAGCATAGCATATGGAGTTACTAAAAGTTTCCTTTGGATCGACACTGAAGGTTTTGGCTTTTTTATACTGGTGATCGTTATTATTTCAAAGAGCAGTATGCATGGCCATGAAAAAAGTAATTAAGTATTTTTTGCTAGCTTTAACATACTATTCCTTTAATTATTGTAGTTGTAACTTGTAATTCATGTTTTGTTAATATAAATTGATTTGAATCTGAAAGGAAAATATAATGTATAAAGCATGCACAGAAAACATATATAATGGGCTATGTACGTGTTTTTCGTATTATAGTTGTAGTTTGGTTTAAAGTGAACTAAAAATATCTAAAACATAACAAGATATACAATGTTCATTTGTCTTAAAAAAACTGTTTTCACAGTACTCACAAAACATTTCGTTCAATATTTTCTGTGGAATATGTAATTGTAAACGGGCTATCAACCTAAAACCCCCCTGTGGTTTGGAAAACTTGCACAAAATCCCTCTGTGGTTTGAAAACTACCTAAAATTCCCTTGTGGTTTCAAAAACCCTGCACACATTCCCTTCCGTTAAATTTAACATAACTCCGTTAGTTTTATTTAAGAATGACTAAATTGCTCTTATTTATTTTTAACTTCTTTTAAAATAAAAAATTCTGGACGTTTAAAAAAAAATAAAAAAGTAGAGATTTTGTGCAGGGTTTTCAAACCACATGGGGATTTTGTGCAAGGTTTTCAAACCACAAGGGAATTTCGTGCAGGTTGTCAAACCACAAGGGGGTTTCATGTTTTCAACTTTTAAGGGTGAAATAGACTTTTTAATTCGAAAAAGTACACAAAAGTTAAACACACTCTCACATAGAGCGAGTGGTGGCCACTCTCTGACGGAGTTTAACAGATTAGGGATTTTGTGCAGAGTTTTTGAAACCACAAGGGGATTTTGTGCAGTGTTTTTGAAACCACAAGGGGATTCTAAGTAATTATCAAACCACAAGGGGATTCCGTGCAGGTTTTCAAAACCACAAGAGGGTTTTATGCATTTTCCCCAATTGTAAACATTATTTTGTTTAATATTTTCTAACGGAATATGTATATAGTATATAGTATCTATCATATATGGAAGGTAAATATTGGTTAGAGTTTTTTTTTTGGTATGTAACTGTTGTGTATATAATTTTACCCCATCAATGAAAGATTATCGAAAGATTATTGAGTTAATATGTATTAATGAAAACATGTTATACTTGGACTGAACTATTGTTAACTACATGTCCTGAAATCACAACATTTATTACCATAAATGGAAACATATATCTCAGTATAATTTTGTAAAGGAACTAATTAACTAGCTTCCAAAATAAATTAAAATAAAAAAATAATATTGACCATTAATTTCCTATTCATCCACGAACTATTTTGAAAATCTATCCACAGTGAACGCAAGTGTTCAACCCCAATTTAATCACCATTTTCCCTATATATTCAATTTTGTGGTAGTGTTACTTTATGTAATTGACAATGGAGTAATTTGTTTAAATAATTGTGTTAGAACTTAGACGATTGTGTATTTGTTTAGATGTCTATATATATAAAAGCATTCTCCTATGTAAAGCGCAAAAATGTTGCGAATTAGACTTCTCGCGAGGCTTTTGCTTCGTGATGTAAGTTAAAAGACTGAACCACATAATTATTAATTGTTATAATTATTAATTGTGATATATACAAATCTGATAATGACACAATTGTGTATATGTTGTAGCATTTTGGGTGGAAGTTTTGAGATAACGCGCGTCTGATTTATTTATAAGCGAAAAGTGACATAATTAAGCACTTCGCATATGTGTGAATTTAAGTGTTTAAACGTTTTTAGTTTATATCGTAGAATATTTTGCATGCACTCATAATTTTACAAATTTCTAATGTATAGAATTAAATGTTTTCGAGACATATTATAAAAAATATTATGTAGCATGAGCGCATAGAGACAAATCGAAAGATTTATTGGCGAGCATATGTGGGAGATTGAGCTTACTTACACCTGAGAACAATCCACGAAGCGACTCATCACTTTAGTCAGTTGCTTTGTTGCATACTCATCTTCCTCGAACAATAATCCAAAAGTTGCAGACCCACAAATCCCAAATTCCAAATTCCAAGCCCATTGATCGTATCCCATCCGCGTAAACATATATACAACACATAAAACAAATTAAAGCAAAACAAAGTGTTATCTTTCATGTTTTTCTGTTTCAAGTAATTTGTTTATATTATCATTCAATTCAGAGAAAATTAGTAAAATCTGAAACGAAGTTTAAGTAGTGCAATAATTTTTATTTTTTTTTGTGATAAAGTGTCAACTTCTCTGCCATTATTCTGTAGTTAAAAAAAATGAGTATTTATATTTTTATCTTATAACATGCATGGAGTGGCATTTGGCGCGGAAGATTTGAGAACTATGTAATTTATAGGCTAAGCACTGTATAATTATGTGTCTAATAATTACTGTAGATCAATGTATACGACGCCTTCTCGAAAAATATTAAAAAATTTCATTTTGCATGTATTACGAAAGTAATTTTTATGTCAAACATAACAACAGTTTTTACGGATTTTCAAGACGTCTCATGTAACATAAAATAGCCAATATTAGCACACTAATATTTTAGTATATTTGTAATTAAGTTAAGAGCTCTTTCGTCTTTTTATTCTTCGACTATATCTTGTAAAATTCTACTCATTTGGATATTCATTCTTGTATTGTTCTTCTCCTGCCTTTATTATTCTTTTGAATGTCACGTTACATTAATCTTAATAACCAAAACATACAACACAAATCATAAGTTTTAGCTTACATCTTAAGACAATCAACCAAGGCACTTGTTGGCATAGCCGCAGAGTCATAACCTGAAGCAATAAGGCAAAATAGGCAGAGCACACATACCAACTCCATTCGTATATATCCCAAGTCATCCCAACTCCTAACTTCGTACGTACACACACAACAGACTCTTCTCCCACAATTTAAAGCAAAAGCAATTACAAGAAATAATTACAATCATGAGGTTTTCCGTCGAGGCGCACAACGTCCGGATCCTAGGTTCCGGCGAGAAGACCGTGGTCCTGGGCCACGGGTTCGGCACGGATCAATCCGTGTGGAAACATTTGGTCCCTCACCTGGTCGAAGATTACAGGGTCATTTTGTATGATAACATGGGCGCCGGGCCTACTAACCCAGACTACTTCGATTTTGATCGTTACGCTACACTTGAGGGCTACGCCTATGATCTGCTGGCTATTTTGGAGCAGTGTGGAGTCGACAACTGTATTTACGTCGGTCACTCATTGTCGTCCATGACCGGCGCAGTTGCGTCTATCTTCCGACCGGATCTTTTTCATAAACTCATCATGGTTTCTGCTTCTCCAAGGTAAATTAATTTCTCTCCGATTGTCATTCAAGTTCGCAATTACTGAATATGGTGACGGTTAATTGATGACATAACATTTTGTTTTTCATTTTTTACGTTTTTTTGTTACTCTCAAGAGATTATATATTGCTTTTGTGGAGTTAATATGATGGTAGCATTTCAATTATATTCTGCTGTGATTCTCAAATTAAATAGTTCTCAAAACTTATGATAAATTAAAAATATGGAGTTTGATCAGTTGCAGAAACATCCACGACTGCATTGAGATTGAGTCACTAGGTGAAAATGCACCCTTTGAATTTGAATAATTAAATGTCAACTCTCAAAGTTCTATATATTACAAGCAATATACTTAGGGCGTGTTTCAAACTCTAAAGAGTTTAAAAATTAAAATACAACTTTTTGCTTCAACAAGTACTTTGGGTGTTTACAAATCTAATATTTTCGGCTAGGAAACTTTCTTGCTAAAAATTATTTCAAAACTAACATGAGCATGCTTTCGGTTTAAGGTATTGTTTTTTAAATAATAAAATTTAAAGTTCCAACTTCTTCATGATTTTCTAAACACCCTTAACTTTTAAACCAAAACTATTTCCAATACTTAGATTATAAATCCCTACCTTCTTAACGGATTGTCAAACATCACCGTTCTATATTTTTCTTCTATTTTTGAGAGGTACGTCTATGTAATGTTTTTAACGTGTGATAAGTCTTCATAATTAGCTCAAATTCATGGTGCACGTACCCTTACAAAAATAATTTGCGCGGCCAGGTTCATAAACAGTGAAGATTACTTTGGAGGTTTCGAGATGGAAGAAATCGAGCAACTCTGCGAGGCAATAGAAACGAACTACAAGTCTTGGGTCTCAGGATTCGCGCCGCTAGTGGTGGGTGGAGACATGGACTCTTTGGCGGTACAAGAATTCAGTCGAACGTTGTTCAACATGCGACCCGACATAGCTTTGAGCGTTTTTCGGACAATAATCACGTTTGATTTGAGGCACTTTTTGTCGCGGGTGACTGTATCGTGCCACATCATTCAGAGCTCGAACGACCTGGCCGTGCCCGTGGAGGTGGCTGAGTATCTCCACCAGAATCTTGGCGGAAAGTCTGTCGTCGAGGTGATGGCAACCGAAGGCCATCTGCCTCAGCTCAGCTCGCCTGAGATCACGACGCGGGTGCTGCTTCGGCATATACACCATGATATTCTTGACGCGTGAACAAATTGGGCCAGGCATGATAATAATGCTGTGTATGCCGAAGGTAATAGCTGTTGCGGTCATATACGCATTCATTCTTCGACTTCATGTTAGATTAGTGTTTTTGAGGAAACTGCCAAACTTTCATATTTAGTAATTTTATTAGCAATATTTCCTTTTGGTTTAGTCATGATTTTGTTTCGGGAGATATTGCGGCAAGCCCTCCAACTTATTCTGTATGTTCTCTTATAAATCCAAAAAAAATATGTATAAATATTTTTTTTAAAGTTTAAACAATATATATCTATAGATAATGAAGTAAGGGCAATTTATTCACGTAATAAAAAAACTAATTAACATTTAAAGATTGATAAAATTTTCCTAGTTAAGTTTTGTCAGAGGAAAAGCAAAAAAATTGAGAAATTTAAGAAATTTGAATGTGAGTATAAAGATATTAATTATAATTATTTTCTAAATTTTTCCCTCTTTCAAAATTTAATGTGCTACATACTTAAGAAGAAAAAGGGTCCAGGGCCGGAGCTCCCCCAGCTCCACCCCACCCCTATATACATATATTTCGTATAGATATTGCTTTTATATATTGTTCTATACATATATATGCATATATATAGTGTATATTACAATACATTTGTATTACATATAGTATACATATTTTTAAATACTATGAAAATTTAGTGTAATTTTATGCAAAAAAAAAAAAAAAAAAACAAAATATCTTAACTGATTCAGTTGCTTAATTAGCTTATAATATATTATTTATACGTCAACTTTCTAAAATTTATCTTAAACCTCTCCTACTTTATGTAGTGAATAAAATAAAAATGTGATTATCTATTATAATTACATGAGCAAATAATTTTTTCTTAGATATACTATAGATTAACACTAAGCCTCTTTTCTTACATATTGCATTAATATAAAGTAAAAAGATATGAATCAATACTTTGATATTAGTTTAGTTATAATTTAATACTCTCTTAAAGCATGTGACGTACAATAATAGTTATATAAGCGAATTACACAATTACAAAACTCCTAAGGATGTAAACAACATCTCTATTTTTACGACATGTTTATGTCTATATTTATAGAATTTTTGTTTAATTTTTTTACTATTTTTAGCTATAATTGTGTTTCTTTGGAGTCACGTTATAATTTTTTTTATTAGATATATATTTCTTAAGGTATTTATGTTTTGTTAGATGATTTAATACTTTTTGGAAGTAGTTAATTAAAATAATCAACAATAAAAGATATTCGCATTTATAAAAGAAAAATATCACGTGATTCCGTCCCCTAAACCAAATTCTCAACTCTACCCCTGAAAAAATCCACTATTGTTTTTTCCGTTCTCTTATTTTTCATGAAACCAAAAAATGAACCTTATACTCCACCCTCATTCTACAGTACTGTTTCGCATTTGCCTTAAATAAAACAAATAAATAAAAAGAAACCATACAATGTCTATTTCTATCTTAAAATAAGTAACAACGAAAGGCACGAAGCCTTTCATCACTTTCCTACAATGGCCATGCATTGTCGTCACCTTTTTCAACCATAAAGTCAAAATAATCAGCTAGCTATCTATAGCCCACAATTTCCATCCCAATTAACTTCACACACAATTACAACAAACTCTAAACAAAAAGAAATCATTATATATATCAAAGATGGGCACAGTCCAAGCGGCGCACAACGTTCGGATCCTCGGGTCGGGCGAGCGGGTCGTGGTTCTCGGGCACGGGTTCGGTACCGACCAATCCGTGTGGAAACAGTTGGTCCCTCACCTGGTCGACGATTACAGGGTCATATTGTATGATAACATGGGTGCCGGGCCCACTAACCCGGACTACTTCGACTTTGATCGGTACGCTACGCTTGAGGGCTATGCCTATGACTTGCTGGCAATTTTGGAGGAGTGTGGAGTTGACAAGTGTATTTATGTCGGTCACTCGCTGTCGTCGATGACCGGCGCCGTCGCGTCGATATTCCGGCCGGACCTTTTTCATAAACTCATCATGATATCTGCTTCACCAAGGTAAATTAATTGTTTCTACTTTAAGTTATATGCTCAAGTTTGCGATTTTATGGATCCTTTTTTATGGCGAATTTAGCCTGTTTTTCAATTGGAGTAAATATTAAAAATTGTATACTTGTATTATATTTTATCGGCAGAAAACACCTAAGCTAACACTATGCAGCTTTTAATAGATCTGGAGTACTAATGAATGGGATTTAAATTCTATTTGATCATGAATAAAATGTTCAATAAGAAATAGTAGCAGATTTAGTTTCTACCTTAAACTCCTTTAATTAGGGGTGGGCCCGGGTAGGGTACCCGTCCCGTTCGGGAAATAATTGCGGGTACCCGCATGTTCGGAAATGGAAAAAAATTCCAGTTCCCTAACTCGATTTTGTCGGGTACCCGCAATAGAGTACCCGATTGGAGACGGGTACCCGACGTTGCGGGTTTTGGTATCCCATCCTTTTTTATTAAGTTTTTTAGTTTCTGTCCTTAACTCCTTTAAATTTTAATTGTCAATTATTGAGAATTAACACTTCAATTTATAGAACAGGAAATCGAAATAAACACACTTTAAATTTGCACAGTAGGATTTGAGTTGGACTTACATCATTAAATTAACTGCCAGGTTCATAAACACTGATGATTACTTTGGTGGTTTTGAGAAAGAAGAAATCGACCAACTCTGCAACGCAATAGAATCAAACTACAAGTCGTGGATCGAAGGATTCGCCCCGCTTGTGGTAGGCGGAGACATGGAGTCGTTAGCTGTCCAGGAATTCAGCCGAACATTGTTCAACATGCGACCCGACATAGCATTGAGCGTGTTTCGAACAGTATTCACGTTCGATTTAAGGCACTTCCTGTCGCAGGTGACGGTTCCATGCCACATCATTCAAAGCTCGAAAGACCTAGCCGTTCCGGTGTCGGTGGCAGAGTATCTCCACCATTATCTCGGCGGAAAGTCCGTCGTGGAGGTGGTGACGACAGAAGGACATTTGCCGCACCTCAGCGCGCCAGAGATTACGATTCCGGTGCTGCTTCGGCATATACAGCACGATATCGTTGATGCTTAGGTTTTTAGAGTTCATGTTAAACTATGGTGTTTTTTGGAATAAATTGCGAACGCTTGTATATTTTTAGTTTATAAAATGTTCTTTCTTTAACTAATTAACATTTGTTTTTACTTTAGTAATGAATCTTTCATAGCACTTTAATATTTATGTATGTCGGAACTTAGGATTGATGATTTAATTAGACTTTCCTCGTGATATTGGGGAATTTATTAAATTGGAATTTTTATTCACTAGTGTTAAAATTGTTGAGGATGTTTCTACTTTTAGCTTTGACAGTTTGACTACAACAAAATCTGGTATCAATTATGGATATTGGTATTCTAATGTTTGGCCCACATGTACATTGCATAGCATTAGCATCAACACTATGGGCCACTAGTTGGTCCATTATTGACAGCATCATATCCTACTTTAGCATTTGGGCCTTTTGTGGCTATATAACTGAGACATCACTTTTGGTGTGCTTGTGAGTTATTGCCCATTTGCCCCATTAAAAATGAAAATTCATTCATTCAACGTATCAAATCTTTGAACACATGGTTGAAACTTGAAACATCAAATCTTTAAGGAAACTATTTGTCAAATCCCACTGGTCCGCAAATATAAAAATAAATATTCATCTCGCGACCAACTACAGAACAATGTAACTATTTAGAATCTACAATATCAAATCCTTTTGTTATCAACTTTATCATGGTTATGAACAAAACTATATGTGTTTCAGCTCCAAAACAAACATTATGTTTGACCAAATGAACTTGCCAAAATTTTTATGGATGATAGAGCTACCTAAATCAGCCGTTGACCTCATGAACAAGAATTGCAATAGAATTATAATTCTACTTGTAATTTTTTATTAAAATCGAGAGTAAGTCAAATGCAGAGAGAGTTTTACATCTACGAAGATAATTCTTAAAATCAAGTAACCACGACTATACAACTCATAGTTACTTTTCCCAAATATTGTAATCATCTAAAACCTTCTGACATTAAATTCTATAAGATTTTCTTTCGAGCCCAATTTAGTATTATCTTAACAAAATAATTCCCATATTCGAGAACAGGATTTTCTAATTTATGATATTGAGCAAATCTAGAATTTACAATATATCCTATTCAAAAATCTCTTAACTCATATCTGAAGTTTAAAAACTCAGCCTCGACAAGACTTTTGTTTTATTCTTCTGAACAAGGACCTTAGTCATTTGACTTCTGTACCAAGTAATTTTTACGCAAATAATCTTTCAATAGAAATGGAGAACACGACTAGTCTAAGTTGATAATTATATTTTTTCAATACAAACAAGAAGACAAGTAGTTGAGTCACAAGTCACACAACTCATTAAATAAAATCACCCATCACCCAATGAAATACAAATGATGCAGCAATAATGGAATTCCACTTATTTCCACCTAATCTGTCACAAAATTCAATTATGATCATCAAATAAGAAAAAGGAAAATATATATATATATATATATATATATATATATATATATCACACACCAAACGAGCGGCGTTTTTTCCCTAATCTGCGTCACACGCATATAATGTGAATTGCGTCTCACCAAATCATTACTTACTTATAAAACCCAAATTACAAAGAGTTCCCGCTCCGTACGAAAGTCAACAATTTTTTGCACCATTTTCAATGAGGATCAAAGGAGGTAAAATCGGCGGTGCAAATCGAACGAGCTTAGGTCTGCCGGTCATTTTCCTGTTCTGCATCTTCTTCTTCCTCGCCGGTTTTTTCGGTTCATCTCTCTTCTCTCAGCAGGTCTGTTAATCTCTGTGTGTTTGTGTTTGATTGCTTTTGTGTGTGTGTGTGTGTGTGTTTATGTTTGATTGTTTGTGTGTGTGTTTTTGTAGTATTGATTAGTTCGATTGTGTGATTTGCAGGAGATTCCTACTGATTTAAGGCAGAGATCGCGGAGAATGGCGGCGGAGAAGAACGTTGAATTTGTGGCGGCCCTGCGCAGGGGAGAATCTGGAGAAGATTCTGTGGCGGAGATTCCGTTTCAGGTTTTGTTGTGTGTGATTTAATTTTGAAGGAACAGATATAGATTTACATATGTGGATTAGCGTTTGAAGTGACGAGATCATGAAAATCTTATATTGAGTTCATTTGCGTTCACTTGAGATTAGTTAGGATTTTAAGCAGGTTTTAGGCTTGATACTCTATAAGAGAAATATGTATTTGAGGAACATCTAGTCTAGATGTTAAAATCTAGCTGTTAGATTGGACGACGAAAAAATATTGTTATTAGGAGGTTATGAAATTTGAAATGGTATCTCGTTCGTGGTTTAGTTCTCGTATCTAGTGTTTAACTCGATTAAAACCTTCAGATTGTGGAGAGGAGAGTTATTTAGCATTTGGAAAAATTTGTGACACTTATCTATATATATGTATATACGCAAAAATAAAATTTCGAAGAAGTAATATTTAGAGTATTAAGGTCATTTCCCCGAAACCTCCTGGTGATTATTTGCTATTTATTCGTTAACAGTGTTGTATGGCGTTTTAGCAAATCAATTACGTAGCACTCTGTTATTTACCACTGATTTCATTGTTCTTTCTTGTTCTGCATCTCTTGTTTTTGCTTCTCTTAACTGTCAATTGATCACGTAATTTTGATATGTAGATTCTGAGCTGGAAGCCTCGGGCATTATACTTCCCCAATTTCGCTACTCCGGAACAATGCCAAGGCATTATCAAAATGGCAAAGGCAGGCCTCAAACCATCAACATTAGCACTTCGTGAAGGCGAGACGGCAGAAAGTACACAAGGAACTAGGACCAGGTGGTTACTATTTGCATTTTGCAGTCAAAGGAAGCATGTATATATTCTTATGCCATGGTGCATTTTGTTTAATTTTTTTGTTGTTTCTGTGTTTGATTTTCTTCAAATAGATGGATTAATATGTTTTTTGCGTGGTGATTTTTCTTTCCTATTAGTTCTGGCATGTTCATCAGTGCATCTGAAGACAAAACTGGAATTCTTGATCAAGTTGAAGCAAAGATAGCTAAAGTAACAATGATTCCCAAGAATCATGGGGAGGTACTGTTCTGTAAGCTAACTTAATTCTTTTCTTCTAGGTTTCCTGTAAATTTATACATAGAACATGGAAAAAATAGGAAAAATGTCACTAAAAGTAAGGTGGTTTTGCTCAAAAATGAACTTATTGAATGCTCGCTTTGGAAACAAATAATGGCACTTTAGACCTCGTCAAAAACAGGGATTTACTAGGTATGTTTCCCAGGATAATCACAGTAAAGTATCTCCTTATGACATAATTTGAGTCTGAGTGTAATTTTTTTTGTTCAAAGTAATGTAATCCATCGATTTTTAATTTCCCAGTCAGTGACCTGGAATTTTTTTAAATATTTGTGATGCCATATGGTTGTATTTTCTGATAGCACGGCCTCTAGAAACCTCGATGCTGTTCTTCAGTTTTGTACAGAAGTTCGACAAATCATTTAAACACCGTAATCTTTCCACTGTATGTGATGGTTGATAATCTTATACCTGTTTTTCCTTGTCCAAAATGAAACAGACTATAATTTCTTCCTTGGAAGTGTCAGCATAAATGTTTTCTTTAGTTTTTTTTTTTTTTTTTTTTTTTTTTATCATTTTAAATATACTTGATGTTTTACCCATAGGAAATGGTTTTCTTCTATTGCAATCACCTATGAACTTGCTGCAGAATGCTTGGTTGTACATCACGGGGATATAAACCAGGACTTTGGTTGTTTTCAATTTCAATCACAGAATAGCTCTTAAGTCTGTCCTTAAGTTTTATTCTGGTTCTCGTTCCAAAACAAACTTTTTATGTAAAGTGATGCAACTGATATCATTGCTTTAATTGGTACTTGTTGTTTGAGTTGATTGTGTTATAATCTTTTGTGATGTTATACCATCATTTTTCAGGCCTTCAATGTGTTGAGGTACGAGATTGGACAGAGATACCATTCACATTATGATGCTTTTAATCCTGCTGAGTACGGTCCACAGAAGAGCCAAAGGGTAACTGAATATCTTATTACTTAGAGGGGTTGGACAGAGTTTAGTGAAAGCTTTCTTATAATAACTAACATTACTTTTATGGGAAAACCTAACAAAAGTTATTGTTATTTCACCCATTTTCTTCCTCCAGGATCATGCTAAAGAACATGGGTAATGGTCAAATTATTAGTAAAAGCTCGTGTACCTATTCTTTTATACCACCGTTTGACACATCTTTAACTAACTCTAACAAATGTTCAAAAATTCTTATCACTTCTGATTCGATTTATGCAAGGCAAATTTATCGTCATAAATGTGTATTTTGATTTTGTCTCCCTTTTGGCATTTTAATGTTTTATTTAACTGAGGGTCCAGATCACTTGATCGGAGTTGTTGCATGCATCATTCGGACAATGTCATATTTCCATAGGGACGCTATTTGCTGATGTTGAAATTATAGCTTGTCGATATGCTTCTTTAATGATATTTGTCGGGTTAGCTTGCAATGATAGTTCTTCTTGTAATTCCTATAATTTGAACTTGGTCAGGTTGCTTCTTTCCTGTTGTATTTATCTGACGTTGAAGAAGGCGGGGAAACCATGTTCCCTTTCGAGGTAAGACCCCCAATGTGTTATTGTTTGCAATTTGACTGGTGGTTGCTGTATTTAACAGTTGCTCAATCTTGTTTGATGAATAGAATGGGCAAAACATGGACGGCAATATTGATTTCACCAAATGTATTGGTTTAAAAGTACAGCCTCGCCGAGGAGATGGACTTTTATTCTACTCAACGTTTCTCAATGGCACAATTGATCCTGTAAGTGGCTGCTAGATGTCTGTGTTGTACTATATGGTACTTTATGGGTAATTCTTACTTAAACCAGACCTATAGACCTTGTGGCTCCAATTTGACTATATTATCCAAAAAATGACCTTAAGCAAACTATATAATTGCACAATTTAAAACATGAGAAAATGTGGCGACAATGTCTACCATAGACCTGCTTAGGTGCTATTTTCCCGTACGTTTGACTTGATAGGTGAAAATAACTCGTGTGCAAGGAACCCAGAAAAATAATCTCTTATCATGGTTGAGAGAGAGATTAAACTGCAAGATATATATATATATATATATATATATATATATATATATATATATATATATATATATATATATATATATATATATATATATACACACACACATTTGAGACATACTTGATCTCACATTTGGATCATGTTTTATGAAGAAAAACAATGAATAGATTCTATGGACCAATGAACTTAGTAGACTTGATCGAATCATGTCCGTTCCCGGAGAAGCAGCAGTCTGTGACGTAGCTTACCCTTTAGACTTTTTTGTGAACTGGAAATGTGTATATGACCATAAGGAATAATTTTTCGTTGAGACCAGGATGTTTTCTTGCTTCTGATTATTTATATGAATCTTTTTCCATTTTTCTTAATGAAAAAGCATTTAAAATACTTGCATTATTTGGTACTTGTGCAGACATCTCTTCATGGAAGTTGCCCGGTAACCAAAGGTGAAAAATGGGTGGCTACAAAATGGATCAGGGATCAAGAACAGGATGAAGATTAATGTTTGTAATCTATTCTTAAGTGGTTCTTCTCACAAGGTAATTTGTAAACCCGGCCTCCATTTTTGGCGAAACTTGGAGTTTTGAACAAGTTTTGCATTGTATAGAATATGAGGAGCATTCTTATTTATTTAATCTATTAACTTAATTAAGATTTACACATTTCTTTCCATTTGTGCTGTAAATCCTATAATATTGCACACAAAATGCTGTAGGTATTTTTTTTTTGTCTCAGCGACTTCAAGATGCAAATGAAATGAAATTATCCATTCTTACCTCGTTAGCCTAAAGATTTACCTAACCTCATCTTACAAAAGTGTACCACTAGATTTTGGACTAGAAATAGAAGAAAAAGACATTCCAAATGAGATCCAAGAATGTTGATAACCAGACAAAAATTAGTTCCTACAACGAAGACATCCCCATAGAAAAATATATATCGTTCATTAAGAAGAAGATGAAAGAAAACATGTAGTACCGGTTTTGAACGTCCTAATCATTTTATGTTCTTTTTTCTATATAATCTTTTACAAAACTCCAGCCTGTATAGAATATTTGTACCCGGTAAGTGATGTGGTGCACATAAAAACTTATGAATATCAATTCGTTTCTAGAAGTGCACCAAACTCAAAATTGTGTTCTAAATATTGTAATGTGGTTTCTTTTATTTATTGGTATAATAAAGATCATATCAGATACCAACCAGATGTATCAAGCAGTTTGGTATTTGGCAGGAGAGTTCGATCCCCTACATATCTTCATGCTGACCATAAGGTTCACCGACCACCTCACGATGCTCCCCACTTCTTAGGACGGATAAAAAAGGCAAAAAGACAGACCGAAATGAAATACATATCGTTGTTAAGTTGTTTGACTAGATAAAGATGGTTCCCTTGGACCGGAGGGAATGTAAGTGAAGAAGTTCAAGGTGTTCTTTTTGTTCATAGCATATATCAATCAATTGTGACTAAAAGCTCTGTTCTTCGGTCGAAAAATACAGAACCACATTATCAAAAACAGAGAGAAATACGAACTCCCAAATTACATTAAGCTCTAAAAGTTGAGTTGGATAACATCAATAGAGCTGAATCTCGGTTTAATGTAAAACAAACTTCCAGACAAATGGTACATGTGCAATCTAAAACGCATGTTTAACTAAGGTGATAAATGTTGAATATGTAACATTACAATATAAATATTCCGAACGAATCGACTGGGCTATTGAGTCCTGACCCTGCTACTTTCTGCAGCCCTTACTTGCAAGAAATATGGGTGGGCCTAAGAACAAAGCAAGAAACATGTTTTGAGGAAGCTTATAGACATAAGTTCATCAAGAATAATATACAAAAAGAAGGTATGCTAGTTGACTCAGAAACAAAAAGAATACCATGGCTTCTTTCGCAGTGAGTCTATCCTGGTGATCATAACGAAGGAGTTTGTCTAGGAAATCTATAGCCTGCTAGGAGAAAATAAGAAATTGAACAATGATCAGCGCAAATAAGTGTGTCATAAATGTTGGAGGGAAAAAATATATATAACAATGATTTGATGACCTCTGGTGACACAAGATGCTGATTATCTGCATTAACAAACTTTGACCACGGCTTCCGGCTATGTCTGTCACATGAAAAGAAGACAATTATATGAGGAACATTAGGCACATTTCATGAGAAGATAGGAAAGCTATGATAAGCTTATAAAAGAGCTATTTGCAAATTAGAGTTATTCCTCTTTTTTGTAGCATACCTTCCAACAAGAGCTTCAAGTTGAGGATCCAGCTCCAAACGATACTTGTGTAAATAGGCATTCAACTCATCAGTCCCGAGGACCTAAAAGAATTATCCATTATCAGACACGAAATCACCTTGGTAAGCACAGCACTTTGTTACTGCAACCCCCTTTTCATCAGAAGTTTGCTTCATTGACAACAATCTAGCTTGATGAATTAAACTAACACAATGTCGAATAGTAATCATCTAAAGCCATGTTGTATGTCTTAAGGATGAGGTTTGAAACAACTACAAGAGCTTATAAGAATGCATAACTGCAAGCCATATAGAAAACTTGATACTAATCCAAAATTTTGAAGGATTGAGAACTTTTGTATCTCTACATTTATAAGCTCATTATACATGGTAGAAGATAATGAAAAGTTCTATAACTTGTTATAAATTAGTCACTATGCTAGAAAAAGCTCTCTAAATCAATTGAGCTATATGCGGAACAGAATTTCTTTGTTTGTTCAGAACTAATTTTTGGCACAAAAACAACCAATAACAGTGGATTATCAACAGCCAATGCAAGCTAGAATATCAATGAACTAGTTTCTCGTGCACAAGCCAAAGTTTTATTACCCTAGCAATTTTGACGAGTTGATCCTGGTTGTCATGTCCATAGAAGAAAGGTTCCTTGCGGAAAATCTACATTGAGAAAAAGAAGTATGTTAGACACATGAAACATAAGTTGCAGCAAGAGAAACAATCCATCAGAAACCAAAATAAGCCGGGTTTTTTTCTCACAAATCTCTCACCATTCCTGCAAACATGCAACCAAGGCTCCACATATCCAGAGAATAGTCATAGTCTTGTAAGTCGACCAGTAGTTCTGGACCTTTGAAGTATCTGAAGGTAAAGAGAAATATTATAGAATCAGGGCAGACTAAGTCAGCAGTACATTTACTCAAAGTAAGATATTTGTTAACTGATCAAGTTTCTCT
Source organism: Misopates orontium (assembly GCA_946800315.1). NCBI lineage: Eukaryota > Viridiplantae > Streptophyta > Magnoliopsida > Lamiales > Plantaginaceae > Misopates > Misopates orontium. Next base: position 14,015,587 of record OX326953.1, on the reverse strand, counting down.
ACGTTTATTTCAGCCATTATAGCTTGAGGCATTTATTCATTAAATGAGCTTTGACAGGAATTCTTTTTCATGGATCGCATAACAAGAATAATTTATGGTAGACAATACAAATTATCAAAATCCTGCCCAGCAGACAGAGATGCATGCCATATGGTAGTATGTTAATCTGCATTAAGTCTAAATGGGATATAAAACCCATAAGAGAGGAAAGCCACAGGGATTTACGATTAAACAAAATCCCCTCAAAAGACCAGTAGTGCAAGAATGAACTATCCTATAGAGGTTTCTATCATTCACAGGGAAGAGACACGCGGGCTGAAAAACAACAAATCTTATAAACCAACAAGACATGCCAGCAGAATATTTGCTGATGCACATGCATGTCACCTCTTAAATAGCTCATTAAAGCCAGCATATAACAAATACATCAGTATCATAGAACATTATCACAAAAACCAGAGGTCCAAATATTCTATCACTAAAAAACTAAAGGCTTAAGTGAATGCAGGAACAGTACTACCTTGTTTAGTTGGTAATGGATAAAGAGCACGTCATAAGGAGTGATTTAACTGGGGTTTACCCATAAAAGATTTTTCATGTCTTACCTTGAAGCAACACGAACATTATACTCCTTTCCAGGGTGGTAGAATTCAGCAAGGCCCCAGTCAATCAACCGAAGTTTCCGCAACTCATGGTCAATCATAACATTATGAGGCTTAACATCTCTGTGCATTATTCCCTGTGAATGACAGTAATCCAGCGCCTACAAGAGCGTGAAGAGCTTTTAAGTCTTTGAACTACTATATATCATGAAATATTTAAGATATATCTAAAACCCAAATAATTCACAATACATCATCATGTGAAACTATTAATGAATCAGTCACCCCAACAGGATATTCATGCAACAAAGCTTCGACCAGGCACAAACTTTTATTATCTTTACATCCAGTTGATGATATATGTTCCCCGGACCAAGTCTTGAATTTTTTAAGATGTGGCAATAAATTAGTAGAAATGGAGTAGAATGGCAACAACTTTTCCTAAAAAGAAAGTATCGCTACAGAGCTTTGAACAAAATACAAGGATAAGAGCCCTGCATCTTTTACCATGCTTTGAGACCATAAGTAATATACTCATGTAATATACCCATATTCACTTTCCAAACACAACGCAACAGAAAAACCACGGTGGGTTTTATCAGGTTTTGAGCTTCGATAACACATTCACATGCAGTTACAAATGGCCAAAGAACAAAGTGATTCTAAAGACAGCAGAAAACCCTGAACTTATTAAAATAGACATAGCATAAAGCTAACTTCACCTGATGCAGACAATGGAGTTTAAAGTTTCATCTATGTTATTGATTCTAGTAATCTGTATGTCGCTTTCTGTCTCAAACTATCCAAGATATGGCAGTCAATCTAGTCATCCATTTCAAATCTACTTAAAAAACAAATAAATCAATCATATTATGCTAAAAAACAAAAACGAAAGAGAGAACGACACCATCTTAATATCCCAGCTCACTCAATATAAGCTCATAACCTTGCCATCAAGCAGACCTATATTCCACTTTAGGGTATTTTATAACGCCCAAGCTAGAATGAGATTTCATGCATTTACTTTTAACTGATCACGATTTACTTTAGTTCATGGAAACAAGAGCACCACCCCAACTGAAATAACTATTTCTTGCCATTAGGAGTTGGGAGTAACATTGCAATAACTACAGGTGCTTCATAATGCGTCATGTTAAAGAAAAAGTGAGATATAAAGATAAGGAAGATAATTGATTCCTCGTGTAACTGTATATCAAGTGATCTCTCACCTTGAGAAGTTCATATATGTAGTAACGTATATCATAATCCGTCAATGTAGGATACAGAACTTTGAAATCGGTACTATTCACAAACTCAAATATCAAGCTGGGGGTTTTTGAGTGCTGGTCTCTGACAACATCTAGGAGTTTGACAATATTTGGGCCCGCAGAAAGGTTCTGCAGTATTTTAATCTCTCTCTTAATCTGCACAGGTAAACAGAAGATAAAATAGATAACATCATGATCATTAGCCTGCTCAAGTTCATCATAGCAATTAATACGTCAGGAAAGTACTTTTGCCATTGCAGAAAAATATAAAAGTATGGGTAATGGATTGCATAAGATGAAACTAAAAGCATGCCACACCTACACAGGTTAAGACTTAAAAGTTTTCCTCAGGTCTTATTGAACACTAGGCATTTGTTCAACAGCCATTAGATCATGCAGGAACAAATGCCTATTTCAGGTACCATTTAAGTATAACAACCTAGGAAAGTAGTGGGCAGGACTAGTGTTGGTCATAAAGGACATACAACTTATTAACAAGTATCGGAATTTGAAATCAAGTCTCTATCAATCATATGTATCTTGTTCTTCTGGTTCAGAGGAGGAGAAATAAAATAAAAACAAATTTACCTTTTTCTTCTTGACAGGTTTCAGAATCTTGATTATGCACCGGTCATTGCTATTGAGATATATACCTTCAAAAACTTCACTATACTTTCCCCTTCCAACTTTGCGAACAACCTCATAATCATCTTGCTCTCTGAAAACACACATTGTAAAACTTAAAGTGAGTTCTAAAATTGACTTCTTCTAAAAGTTTCATGCATTGAATAGAGACTCTTGCTTGCTAAAAGAAGAAAGAAATATCTTAAAGCTCAAACTTCTTAGTATTACAATATTCTTTGTTTTTAAACACAGCTGGCAGAAGTTGAAGACTTCCAAAAACCCAACAGCTTAAGCATAAATTGTGCAGTCAACTATACCATACACTGGGAGTCTAACAGTGACTATCAAAAACGCAAGTTGTCACAGGTGAATTGAATTCAATCAGGTAACTAATGAAATAAGGAGTTGCAACATGAAACTTTTAAGATAAGAGTTGACGACTTAATAAAATAACACAATTTCACTGGTGTAGCTTTCCGCAATCCATTTTCTACCTCCTGATTTGCACATTCCATTTAAACATTATCTGGTTGAAGTGAGTATCAAAATGTATTGCAGAGGGACTAAGCAAGCAAACACACCACACCCAGACCATTATCATTTTGCTTTGACTCTCATAAGGACGTACTGCAATATTGACTGTAATACCACCAAAATTTAGTAAATGACCTTCAAAGCCAATATCGTTATCATCACCGGACCAACCTAGCTGACAATCTCGAAATTCCCTATTAAGATTAGAAAGTCATATGACTTCCTCACTTGAATAGGAGTCCACTGGGAATGGAAATATCATGCCTGATAAGGCAAAACTTACCCAAAAAACAATTAGACCCTAAACAAGCACTCAAACACGGTCATAGAAGGACAATCTACTCATTCGCATATAACTAAAGGATATCCATGCAGTCCCTGAGATGTCTTAATAACCTAGATACTTCACAACATACAGGACAAAGCCTCCCACGGCAAAGGCATTGATTCCATACTATTGACTCGTATAATTTTGGAAAGCATATTTTCTCTTCCCTAGTCTCTTGTACCTTAGCTGCGTAAAGATTAGAGGACTTTTATTCAGGGGCAACGCAGCCAGCTTAACGTCTTACTTCCACAGTTTCTCAAATTCTACTTCTGGCCACATCGAATCCGTCAAAATCACATATACTCCCAACAGTCTAAGGTCTACCCACGCCCGCCTTTCTATAATAAGTTGTATTTCGATTTCGTAATCCTGCGAACTTACGGAACCGTGTCTTCGTAGATATTGCTACATATTTGACTGGACTAACCACAAAAACCGCAGACTATTAATCGTATGAACAAACACAGTAGAGGTAGCATAAGATTCAAATAGAATTTATATCTCACCAACAATTGTACATAATTCCTTCATCAAAACTCAAAATATTGAGCATTTATATCAAATTAATTATGCAATAATTGTCCATAATTAGTACCTACCCCCACTGAACAGTGAGATTCTCATAATCCCAATACTCCCTTGGCCGCACCACATTGACGTCAGCATAAACCCTAGCTTTCGACATCTCTACGGCGTAGATCTCCGATGACGACGATACGGCGCCGCCGATCTCGGCAACAGAAGCTAACGGCGATATTGCACGAGATCGCGCACTAGAAAACTCCGCCAGTGGCGCACGTAAAGCGACGATGGCGCACAATAGCGAGACAGTGAGTAATAGGAAGGGATAGTGAGCCAGCTGCGCACTTCACCAACTGAATCTCGTGTTGTTCCGTACAGTACCAAATTTGATTATTTTGAGCTTGAACACGATGATATCTAAGGCGCTGTTTGATAAATGTTTATTTTCGATTTAGCAATTATTGATTGTAACTTGTTTTTGAAAAGGGTATTAGCGTAAAATGTCAACTGTGGGATAAAATATCTAGACGTGTAGGCGGTAGCTAGTGGAGATCCAAGTCAGTTCGCAGGTGTCATCACTCATCTCCCACTATCTAATTTTAAGAAAAATATCGTGTCGATTTTCTTTTAAATAATTGATTAATTTATTGTTCGTTTTGATTTGATTTGTTCCAAATTAACACTAATTGGAAAAAGTAACTATCTTTAAATTTGTGTAAGAGGACATATATGTTTGATTGACATAACCTTTTATTTAATGACATGATGTGAAATTAAGAAAAATATGCATAGATATGTATTCATGTGTATCTTATTATACTAAGTACAGTTATTAATTAACCTTGAAATATGAAACAACTCCCAAAAAACAAAAAAAATTGTTTCAAATTTCAACTTCCAACGGGGTGAGTTGGAATGGGAACAAACAGCTCATTGAAATTGTAGCGCAAGATTATTATTGACTAAGTTAAACCTAGTCGAGAAAATTTTGCAAATGTTGATGCGCTCACAAAATAGCTGCACTTGTTTTTTCAAAACAAATCTGCACTGAAATGATCCCAAATGACAATTTTGAAGAGCTTCGGATTCTCTTCTCTTTTTTTTTTTGGGGGGGTTATTAAAGAGGTCCGGATTCGTACTAATCTTAATCTTCATTGGACTAACATAATAGTTGGTAAAAGATCAATATTTGTAAAAACTTATTGTTAAGCACGGTGTTATCACAGTAACTTTTCAATTCTTTCTTCTCACTTATCTTGTTTGAAAGGTTAAACTGAGCAATGCATGGCCTACTGGGAAACCTCGATTGCACATTGAGTATTACAAGTAGTAAGCCATTTATCCAATGTCACAAAGGACAGTTGACAACTGAAATTATAGAAAAACAATTAAAAATCAAAACCATTGGAGGGGGCACATTGTAAAAACAAATAAAATTCAACCTATGTTAATTCTAATCAAATTCGAACCGGGTGTTCTATACGGTATACCACCTTCATACCAAATGATGAGATAATAACAAATGTCACTTTTTCTAATGTAAAGAAACATATGTATTACAATGTCTACAAAAGTTATACACGGTGTTATAGCATGTATCTCAAATGACAGGTAATGCTAATGTGTGAACAAGTACCTCTTTAGTAACCACAGAATGTGCAAAGTCCACTCTCCTAATCACCCAAAAAGATACAAGTACACTTCCATCGGAGATTGACAAAAGGCTCGACGTTGACACAGGAGCCAATCGCCTCATCAATGAATCAGATCTGCCCCATCTCCCCTACCTTGAAAACATAATTACCAAGACTTTTTGACTACTCCCAACAGCCATTACTACTCCATTATGAATCATCAAGTAATTGCACAATCGGAGGATACAACTTACCAAGACTACTCTTTCGTCCCAATTTATACTCCCTCTTGAATCATCAAGTAAATGCACAATCAAGTGATACCCTCATGAATCATAAGTAAATGCACAATCAAGTGATACAACAAATCGCGATGCACTATTTTTCAAGTGAGCGCCTTAGCCATACAAAGAGACCGAACAGCTTGGGTCATCATGGGTTTCAAACCGGAGAGCTTGGAAACTTTTGTAATAGTCTCCTCAATGTTAATTTGATTTGGGATGGTGAGGAGGTCGTGTCTCGGAAATATCATAGCCAGCGGGTTGCAGTTGGCGTTGGGTTCTCTGATTCTACGTTTTGAATGGCAAAGGATTGGTAGATATATAACTGATTTAACAAAGGGGCAGATTCTCTGATTCTACATTTTGAATGGCAAAGGATTGGTAGATATATAACTGATTTAACAAAGGGGCAGAACTTAGGTAACGCCCCTTGATGCGTAGTGCAGAACTCACTTTGGTACGTGGTGTTCTTTATGGAATTGCCTGAATTCTGTACCACAAGTTTCCTTACTCTTAGCATGTGTATTTTTTGTTGTGTATTAGCAATTTCTTTTTCCGATATTGTTGTAATGGAGATGGGTGAATAAGAACAATTTCCTACTTTTGGATAACCTAACAACCAATGTGTTTTGTATTACATCAGAGAATAGTTGATAATATTCGCATAACAATTTCGGTGGGCGTTCATTTTGTCAAAAAACTGAAACTTGGTTTTCACTAAAACAATTTGAATTTACATACATGGTGTCAACATTGCTATCACGGGAACACAAGAATAGCACGATTTACTTATCTATGGCAATCCATACGAGTAGATTGATAGCTTCCCAATCACCAAACTCAAAAATTAGCAAGCAAGAAGCAAGTGACAAACTCAAGCAACTACACAATACAAGTCTCCTTCACTCCAAGATAAACACTTCTAGCAAGCAAGAAGAAACAGGCAACAAACTCAGACAACCCATAGTTACCGCTAAGAAGTGGACAACAGATTTCAAAGCCAATTGAAAAGGAGCCCAATTCAAACACGGACAGAAACATGAGGAACTCCAAGACCACCCATGATCCAACTGACTTGTCAAGACCGAAAGAAGTATGATCATAGCTCAAACTCTAATGGAAAAAGCAGAAGTACACAGCTGACAGTACTAGACACAAAGCCAACATTATGTGGACATTTGGCAACTAGGAACGCAAACGGCAAATCATATAATGTGCTTCAGCAAAAATTGCATCAAGGCGCGCCTGAGGCTTCTCCTGCCACAAGCTTAGTGCAGAAGCAAGTCTCAGCCAACCGAAAGAACCAATTCTAAACTCATAGCAAACAACCCTTCAAACAAAATACAGTTAAAAAGTGCTATCTCATTCCCTATACATCTCAATTATCGGGTAATCCAATGGATTGAAAGAGTGTAATCAAGTTGAGCAATAAACCAATTACTAGAAGCTAACGTCACGAGGAAACTCCATTTTCCACTTCAGCAATGAACACAAGACTCTTAAGATAATCCACTTATCATTTGTTGCTGCTAAACAATAAACTCAAACATTCCAATACTTGTACACCCACCCAGACATCACACGACACATTTTTAAACCGACAAGTCTAGATCACACATCAGAAAAACACTCAGCAACACAAGCATGATCATACACCAATTTCACAAAGACGCACGAATATCTTTGAACAAATAATACGATAGAAATTCATAACTACTAGTCCAGCATTAAAAGAAACAAAATGGAGGCAATATCCAAAGCAACAAAGTACGACGAGATACTCCCCTCTCTTCCTCTCATCAACAGTCAATAATAAAACTTTAACAATATTACCAAAATTAAAAACACTTAAAAAGCAAAATATTACTTTTAAACCTAATCGATAGTCTGCATGACATCCTCAGCGGTGAACTTAGTCCCCTTATCCTTATCCGCAGCAGCGCGTCCTTTCGCCTTCCTGTCCAACAGCGACTTGCGGTCCTTGTCCAGACGCAGCTTCGTTATCACAACCTTCGACGGGTGGATCCCGACGTTGACCGTAGAACCGTTGACCTTCTCGCGCGTGATCCTCTCGATGTGGATGACCCACTTCTTGCGGTAGACCTGGACGACCTTGCCCTCGCGGCCCTTGTAGGTCCCGCGCACGACCTGGACCTCGTCGTCCTTGCGCACCGGCATGGATCTGACGTTGTACTTTGTCCGATTGTCCTGCGAGAGCGGCGCGCTCATGATGACGCGGCGCACGCTCGAAGGGGCGGTGAAGTGAGCCTTGCGGCTCTTGCGCCGGGAGGAGGAGACTCTGGGGTTGAATTTCATTTTTCGCCGGTGGATTTTGGGTGAGATTTGCTTCTCCTCTGAGCTCGAACTGCGGCAGTGAGAGTGAATGAGAATTAGGGTTTTGGAAATTTTATAGAAGGGTGTGTGTGTGTGTGGGTTTAGTGTGTGGGCTTTTGAGACGTGGGCTAGGGTTGCGGGATGAACTGTATAAATGGGCCTCAGAGGCCCATTTTGTGTGCGAAATGTCGATTTTGTCCTTGTAAGTCACAACTAAGGTGGTGGTTGTTGTTAAGAAAAAATAGTTTATTAGTTTCTGAGTTTACCTAAGTAAAGTTTTAAAATGTTTGTATTAATAACGTTTGCTTTTTGTTTAATTTTATTTTAAAAGGCAGGAAGACGTTTGTACTCTTAAGTCCTAGTAATCGATATGGATTTGTTTTCCCGGTTGAACGAAGGTATCATTCATTTCAAAAAGAAGAAAATAATTCGGTTTTGTTGCTTCTTAAACCGATTTGGGAGTTAATGGAATGACTTTTTTCTGTTTATTGAAGCATTAAAGTAAAGCCACATTCAAATTTTGATTTTACCTGTGTAACATTAGGTTAATTTTTTCGTAATTCTGTTTATAGATACTTAATCATCGGCACAGTCCCTTTGATCCGTATATATCAGAAGGATTGTTTGGTCGGGGTTGTATTTTCCATTAAAATTTTCATTGGTCTTTATTTCAAGTTTGCTTTAACAAAGTCTTTTAATGATTTTTTTTATTGTTTTTTGTTTGCATCTTTTGAATTTTGTTGTTGGCGTTAGAATGAATATATAATGAATTTTATTTGTCTAGAAGTGCATGACAAATTATGTTTTGTTGATAAACTCTATTAAATTTCTCATGACTAAGAGGATGTTACGTGTTGTAGTTATTGGGTTTATTATGATTTACAAGTATTTAACGCAACAATTGATTCAAATCTATTATTAGGAAAATCAGGAAGATCGAGATGCGGGGTGTCGATGATTTCTTATTGATCGTTATGTTTTACAATTTGCTTATTCAGTTTATGATAGTGTCCATGTTTTCTATTTTGTTGCGTCGTAAACGTGGTATACGTTCTATTAAGTCTCACTGTCGTGAACCCGTATGTTACAGTATAATAGTTAGACTGGGTGAACCAGTGTTTAAAAAGGCGAGTTCAAGGCGCTTCTTGAGACACGCCTCATGACGAGGCGGTGAGGAAAAAACGCCCCGGAGCCGGCGACTGCAAGACTCAAAGAGGAGATGCTTCCACTTGGATTTTCATCAATTTTCGACCTCCAGTTCTTGTTTGCTTGGGGGTGGATAGTGAAATTAATAAGGGTTGGTATTAATTATCGGAGAGAACTGAAAGATGTGATATGAGGAGTGATAAACCTTCCAAAAAATCTCCATAAATGATTCGAGGCTCTTCGATTCTCACTTGCTGAAATGACCATTCAAAAAAACAATGATGGCATTTGAGGGTATTTACGATTTTTCAACTTTATTGGAATCCCTAGGGACAACTTAGTAAAATCACACGAAATAAGACATAACTTAACCAAAGCAAACAAAAAACTATTTTTTTTATGGACTCATTTTTTTTTTATTTGCTAAAACAAACCAAAAATTGGGCCTCATTTCAAGATTTTTTATCTGACAACTATCAATTGGTGTAATGTAGGCCCAGAGCAAACACTTTCTAAGAAAATGAACTATTGTAAGTTCATATTCTTTTGGAGTCAGTTTATGCTACAGTACAGCTTGTACTCACAAACATGTGGGACCCACACACGTGGGGCTCACGTGGGTCCTACGACAAAATTCTATTGTAAGTTGTTTGCGGGAACCATGTTGAATTTTCATTTGATACGAGTTCTCCTTTTTTTCCCATCAAATGAACAAACTCATTTTAGAATACTCTATATAGTTAATATCTCCTGAAATATATATATATATATGACAATTTTTTTAAAAGCAACCTAAATACAAATCAGTCAAAACTTGATATCTAGAACAAATAAGAGGACCGCAATTGAACATTAACGAATGCTGGGATGAATATTACATCTGCGGACTCCGTAGTATATCCAAATTTATGGATATGTTGAATGATAATGGTGTAGGTATTTCCAAATTTGCGGGAGATTTTAATAATTTCTGAAAGAAACACGTGCTAACTTTTCTATATGCCCTGGCCCAGTTGAAAATGATACATATTATATGAGGTTAGAAAGCTTATAGCCTTGGGTCTACGGCACATATTAACTTACATAGAATTTATTTAGCTCTATTTTATATGATAAGTGTCTATCGCTCGCCTAATTTTATATGTGGAAAAATAGATTCAACTAGTTTAAAAGAGTACATAAGCACCTCTTTGAAATTCGCACAAACATTACATGCAAGTATATTGTTGAAAAGTGAAAAGATATACGAACTTCTCCGATGTCGGAATCTTTTGGGTTATTTTCATTTTATATTACTCGTTTATCTTGAACTTTGAAATTTAAAATAGTTATTCATCATATTTTATTTAACTTTTGAAAACACCCCGAATTTCCTTGTTTTTTAAACCTTTTTTAAGACACACATTTGATAGTAAAAAAAATTAGTTTCGTCTAAAATTTAAATCAAAATTATTATTAGAGCTAAACCTTGAACATAGTCAACATAAATTTTATCTCTTGTTTTAAAGGCTAGAGCTATCATAAATATTTTACGGGAGATTTTTATAGTTAGACTTAACAACAGGGTGGCATCTGCAATTACCCCTAACTCACAGCAAACAGGAGTGATATTTAATTGTATTTAATTTTCATGGTTGCCAATTCAGTATATTATTGTTGCAAAAATAAAAATAAAATCCAGTATATTATTATTATTATGTGGTCAAAAACTAAATTGACTAATGGTCAACCGCATCGTTTCTCGCGCGCACCTCGTGCGAATTCTGTCATCATTGTCAATTTTTTCCCCCATTTTGTCTCTTCTCTCATCACAAAACACTACAAAAAAAAAAAATCTGCATTTTCACATTCTCTCATGGCTCAAATCGATTAGAACTTTTAAACACAGTTCGATTGATACCAATTTAAGCCTCTGCATTTCACTAAAAAACTTAACGGTTGTGTACAAACATGACGGCGGTCGGTAATGTGACGTTTAATTTGTGTAAACCTTCCGAATCTCTATCCACGCCGTTGAAAACGGCGATATTCCGCGAGAAATCTAGGGTTTGCGGAGGGAGATCGAGTTTTCCGGCGCCGATTAGGGCGATGGAGGCTTCTAAAACGACGACGCATGTCAACGGTATTTTTACTCAGATTTTGTTATGTTTTGTGTTGGTGTTGGTGTTTGTGTTTGTGCATTGTTTTAGGTTAATGAGGTTAATTTGGGGATTTTGTTTACAATTACAGGTAATGGTGCTCTGCCTATGTCTACGGTGGGCAATTCGTCGAATATTACGTGGCATGAGTGTTCCGTTGAGAAGAGCCAGAGGCAGGCGTTGCTTAATCAGAAGGGGTGTGTTGTTTGGATCACTGGGCTGAGTGGTTCAGGTTTGTGTTATACAATTGTTGAGATTATTATTATTTAATTTACTTTAGTATGATGAGAGTACTTTATGCTGTATATATATGCTTTAGTGCAACAGACCAATCAAATAGCAGCATTTCTCATTTGCTCAGTTTCATCTTTCATTATCCTCTTGTCACTCACTTGATTTAGTTAGTTATACATATTTCATGCAAACAAATGAGGTAGTGACGTGAGAAACGTGAGACAAGTTTGTCAAGAAAGATACAAACGAGGTTTGCCTGATAACAATTTGTAGTGCCTCTTGAATTGTGAGAAATTTAGTGGTGAAAGCTAAATAACAACTTATGATCTCTTTTTATATTTGTGACGCTTGCTTGTTTGTTAGTTTGGCTGTGGGACGTTTTAGATATGGCTGCATATGCGTACTATTGGATATGAAGTCTCGAGTTGTGATTTTGTGATTTGAGGTAGAAAATATCTCGTTGGTTTTTTTTTTAATTTTATTTACGACCTATGGGATTTAAATCAACAGGGTGTCCAGGACAGAAATAGCTATGTATGTATTTTGGCTTTTGAGTCAGAGATGCTGCATCATATATCTTAGCATCTCCTTTAGGCTTCAGTATTGTCTTGAATCATAGAAAATTAAGAAGAATGATTACATTTATCTATTTTACTAAATCGTTATGACGTTATGAGATCTAAACCATTAACTCCTTGTTTGATCTCTGTAGCAGAGATCTGGAAACGAGGGACAAGAGTATTTCTTATGAAGCTTTTAATAGTTGTTGAATGAATTATATGTTTCATAGTTTTGGTCTTAGAATTGGTTCCTTGTCCTTCTAGTCTTTGGTACTTTACTCTTCCTATTAGCGACATCATTCCCATCTTTGCTACCGTAACTCAAGCTTCATTCCTTGGTATTCCATCTCAGGAAAGAGCACAGTGGCCTGTGCTTTAAGTCATGCCTTACATGCCAGAGGAAAGCTTGCCTATATCCTTGATGGGGATAATTGTAGACATGGTCTGAACCGCGATCTCAGTTTTAAAGCTGAAGATCGAGTAGAGAACATAAGGAGGATCGGTTGGTTTCTCTCTTCAACTATGAACTAGTTCATTCTTCCTAACGAAATCTGTTTTACCCTTTCACCGTCCATAAGTGTTAAATAGTTATTCTATTTGATACAGGTGAGGTGGCAAAGCTTTTTGCAGATGCTGGAGTCATTTGCATTGCAAGTCTAATATCACCCTTCAGGAAAGACCGAGATGCTTGTCGAGCTTTACTGCCTGAAGGAGATTTTATTGAGGTTACTGCTTTTGCCTTTGATGTGTGGATTTAAGTGAAAGAAAAAAAGATCTTGCGATGACTTAACTGAAATTGTTGGATGTAGGTGTTTATGGATGTGCCTCTACAAGTTTGCGAGTCGAGAGATCCAAAGGGATTATATAAGCTTGCTCGAGCTGGAAAAATTAAAGGTATATTTGGATAGCTAATCTGGTGGTAGAGATGCTAAAAACTGGCTATCACCATTAGCCTTTCTTTTTTCTCTCTTGTTTATTTGCATTTATCATACTGCTATTAGTGTTCTATGGACTTTTCCATGTGAATATGGAAGTTACTTTACTGCAAAAGCCACAGCAGATGCAGAGCAACTCCATGAGCTAATTTCTTACTACTGGACTTGTTACACATTAAATGTCTATCTTGTCTACTAGATTAAGTTTTTAAATGAGATGAATATTCAATCAACTTCCTACCAGTGTAAGTGAAAAAGAGATGTCTATAGGAAACAGTTCTGCAGCGGTAACCATCCCTCTTATGTTTGGATTTAACACCATCTAATTTGTTTAAAGGCCCCTAGACAAAAGTAAATGTATGTTTCATTTTCTCCAAAGAAGCAAAACTAGCGGTTCTCTGTCACCTTGTGAAGCCCTTTTTGACTGGACTTGGTCATAGGCAGTCATCTAATATAATTATTACATTTACTTGTGTTTCACAGGTTTCACAGGTATTGATGATCCATATGAGGCACCGCTCAACTCTGAGGTATGTGTTTGTATGAAGTATAATAAGAATGCATTAAAAGATGTCATATGCTTCTGAAGCTACGAGACATGCATTTCACGGGTTAACTGAAATTCGGAAGCGCCCACTAATATGGTTGATAATTTTAATCTTATCATGTGGCTTTTGTTATACAATTTTTATAATTTTTCATGACTTTTAATTGTTTCAAGGTATACAAATTTTTAATGAAAATTTACCTTGACTTTTTTCTTTCCCCACAAAGCTTCTTTTGTTCCTGCTTTTCAGCAGCTTAGTCACCGCAGTAGGCAAAAAAAAAAAAAAAGAACATGATAGAAATGGCGTTTTTTATTAGCACTTCTAATTTTGATGGCGTTTTTGTGATTTTTGACTGTTAAATATGATGAGATGTTATGGTAATCAACCAATATCGTGGTGTGTGATTGTAATTCATCTTATAAGTTTCGGTTTCTTTGACGTTAATAAACGACTAGAATCTAAACACAACGACCTTTTACGATGAAAATGAAAACATCTCGAGTTTTTTTGAGGTTGGTTATCTTTTGTGTTTGGGTTTCACATGACTGATCATCTAATGATATTACCTCCCTTCTTCCAGATAGTATTGCATCAAAGAGAAGAAATGTGTGATCCACCAAATGCTATGGCTGAGATAATTGTCTCATACTTGGAAAGAAAAGGCTATCTGGAGGCGTAGTTTGCAGCACCGAAAGTGTGTAAACACTGGGGGGAAAATGGATGCCATATATTATCGTATATGCATATTATTACTTTGAATCCGCCATTAAATCAAAGCTTAGTGTACATAAGGTATAGCAAAAGCTATAAGCAAGTTGTTTATGACGTTACAATAATATCCCATCTTAAGCTTTTTCTGTTGCTTACTTGTATTTATTCTCGTACGGGTTACGAGATAATTAGAATAGTTTTCTTTACCTTTCTGGTAATTCGATTGCATTTATCAGCGTTAAACTCATCCGTGCAAAGCAAGAATCACAAAAACTCAAAGGAGTAAAAGATGGAGTTTAGGTGGTGTTTGTAAACATATATTTTTAGTTTTGCTTTAATTTAAAGTAAGTGTTATTAGGTTAAAAAATGGCACATGGTCACATTTTTCCCAAATTTCCCACAATTTTAAAGTTGTTGTGTATATGCTTTTAGCTCGTGATGGTTTTTTTTTTAATAAATAAAACAGAGATATGATATATAACTTTATAATGTTCTTATGGGCTCTTGGTTTTTTTTCTATACACTCTTATTTATGATTAACACCCTCATAATGTTTTTGATTAAACTATAAGTTTCTGTTTCTAGAGAATAGCTTACAACAAACTCTAACTAACTCAAAATACTGAAGTAAAAAAATGAGTTATCATTACTAAAAAGCAAAAACAAAAACTGTACATTAGTCATTTAGTGTATCAAACAATTTATGGAAACAAGCATTTAACCCCCCTAAATATTTTTTCTGCACTTTACCCCCACAAAAGCGGACATGTGCATCTTTCAAGGGTATCATCATCCATACAATTTTTGAAAGGGGAAAACGTATCATTCTTCAATTCTTAGGAGATAAAAATACTATATCATTATAAAAATGCATTAAATTACATTAAATTTGAATTAAAATATTATTTTTAATTTAAACATGTAAATGGAAAATTTATCTCCAATTGTCGCGTACCAAAATATAAAACAAAAGAGTTTAGGTGAAAAATTTATCTCAACTTTAAGTTACATGCTATAAACTTAAGCATTTTATTCAAATTTAATGTATCTTAATGCATTCATATTTCTAATATGACATCCTACACTTCAGAAAGTGGAGAATGTCGCGTTTCGATGATACTTTTTAAAATACATATGTTAGGCACATGT
Organism: Misopates orontium; assembly: GCA_946800315.1. Lineage (NCBI taxonomy): Eukaryota > Viridiplantae > Streptophyta > Magnoliopsida > Lamiales > Plantaginaceae > Misopates > Misopates orontium. Next base: position 14,000,039 of record OX326953.1, on the reverse strand, counting down.
TCACTTTTTTGTGTGAAAAAATGATTTAAAATTAGTCAGAGGACAAAATTTGCAGTTTAACACGTTTTGAAGGGACCAAGTGCTAATTTTAATTTGTATAAAAATGTAACAAAAACAAAATCATTTAAGCCCCAAAACTTATAATAATCTCAACAAAAAAATACGAACTCATAATCTCGTTTAAGCCCCTAAACTATTAATAATCTCACTTTTGCCCCTCCTCTAGTTTATTTCCATCATCAACAAGCGAAGATCCTCAGAAGGAGAATCGAACAATCAATCGCACAAAAATGGCGAACTCTCTGCTACGGCTCGCGAGCAATTCCACCAAGGCTTATCGATCGGCTCTGGCTCCATTCTCCAGAAGATTCTCCACCGAAGATTCTCTGGTCGAAATCACGCCCGGTGAGGTCGGAATAGTCTCCGGCATCCCCGACGAGCATCTCCGCCGCAAGGTACTTTCGCCGTTTAATTCACCGGATTTTGATCTGAATCTCTGTTTATCGTTGAGTTTTTGGTTGAAAATTGGTGAAATGGATGTGTAGTTCGTTTTCTAGGGTTTCGTTTCGGATTGACCTTCAATGTATGTTGAAAATTTGATTCAGATTGTTTTGTTATAGGTTATGATCTTCTCACCAGCTCGAACTGCTTCTCAACAAGGATCGGGAAAGGTTGGGCGTTGGAAGATTAATTTCTTGTCCACGCAGAAGTATGTATTTCTTATTTTGGTTGAGATTTCAGTTTGATTATGTCGGCTGATCTTTGGATTAGCTGAAGTCGGTTGCATTTTCTTCTTTCATTTTTCTTTTTAATTGGAGCAAGCATTATCTTAAGCTGGGTATCTCGTGAATCATTCTCTGCGAAAGGCAGCAGTTTTGGCATTTGGGTTTAAGATGCTTGATATGGCTGCTAGATTAAGACTTGTAATGCTGATGCGTATCTCGTTCTTTTTAGTTCTACTGCGGTGCTTCGAGCATGGAATATCACCCATTGTAACTTATTTTCTGTGAACTTAAATAACAACAGTTTTGATACGCTGAAGAGCCATTGTTTCAGTTGCGATATGTACGAAGCAAAAAAAAGTTTATTCTATTTTTCTACTTAGTAAGTGCGTGGAGTTGGGAAAGGATGCGGTTTTAGATGAAGAGAAAAATACTTTAATCAACTGAACTACTATAGCCTTTTCCAGTTGGCTACTGGTGCTGGTTTTGTTATAACATTTACATCAATATGGAAATTCTTTACAAGAAAAGGTCTTAGAACAGAAAAAAGCTTTTCGGAAACCTGGTCTTCTGTGAGTGGTGGGATCATCCCATTTCACCATTTCTCTTCTGCAGTAAACAGGAATTAAACAAAAATGGAACCGCTAACTCCCTATTCTTCGCATTATTGTTGTCAAATACTGAAAGATAATTTCTTTATTTCATGATCAAATTTGCATTTAATTCATTGTCATGGTCTTTTGTGTAAACTTGTTTGTTGCTTTATTAAGATGGGAAAACCCATTGATGGGTTGGACATCTACTGGAGACCCCTATGCAAATGTCGGTGATGCTGGACTAAGTTTTGACAGTCAAGAAGCTGCAGTCGCATTTGCTGAGAGGCATGGCTGGGAATACACGGTAATGATCTCTTTCAACTTTGGAATTTTTGTTGAACCGCATTGGCCAAATTCTACTTATTACATAGACTTGTTAGTGATCATGTCTGAGGGCAAGATATTACCTCTGAATGTCGCTCCATTATTGTATTTGTTCAATGAAAACATATAGGAGTATGTTGAACCGTGTTGACGCTGTTGGAGCAAAGAAAGTAATAATATTATAAATAAAGATAATAGCTAGCATTCTAGCACAGTTGATGTAGGTCGGTTCTCCTGTTTCTGTGTGATGTACAAGTGGCATTTGAGGAAGCCCTCTGCTTGATCTCTAATTACTAAAATCGTCAGAATATGTGCGTCGTGTATATTTTTCATTTTCTCTGGCAGATTGTGCGTCATTTTGAAGTGTAGTATTACACCCTGAGTAGTTTCTTACATTTGCTAAGTGGCCGGGAGGCAAAAGTGCCATATGGACATAAGAGTGTGTAGCCATGTTCTGGTAGTGTATACGACCACTAATATTTGTTCATATGCTTACTGGTTCAGCAATATGATATGTATTAATAATTGTTTTAAAAATTATAGCCTTTTGGTCAATTAGTTAATCAGGCTTTCTTATGTGTTTACATCGCTTTCAACTTGCAGGTTAAGAAGCATCACACACCATTATTGAAGGTTCGATATTTTCCCTTTACCAATTTACTAGTGTTCTGGCTGTTTGCACAAAGTGCCCTGAAACGTTTGTGGTTATTTTAGTTGCACTAGTCAGGTAAGTAAGTATTTACGTCATCATAGTAGGATATTGTGATTGATTGTTTCTTCTCTTCCACTTTTTACTTGCTTTGTTGATTAGTGGTTGTCACATGTGATGATTTGTTGTGCAACACTTGAGCAATTGTCTGCTACGTGCATGGTTGAATCACACTTGCATTACGAACTTAGGCCGTAAGCTTTCTTCTCGCCAGTACTAAAAGAGTGTGAAGCCATAGAATTTTAATTGGCATCTTTGCAGCCAAACTGAAAGGAAAAAAAAAGTCACATTTAAACTTGCTGGCTGTTCGGCTTGTGTATGCTTGAAGATGAATTTTGAAAATTATATCTATAGCTCTTGAAATTTGAATGCGTAGCTACATTTTCATGGAAATACGGAAATACGAAAAGATCATGCCAAAGTCTAGTCATTTTTCATCTAAGTAGGTGTGTTAGTGAGTCCATCAATGATTCTAGAAAGATTGTAATTTTCCTGTTATTGTCTATAATCTTGTTGCAAATGTCGTTGATCTAAATTTGATGATATCATTCTGACCTACTTACCGCGTTAAAGAAAGGAAGATCGGTGCTTGCTTATGCCCTGCAGTTTGTAGATTGAAACCAAGTTTTGTCTTCTCTGGATTAAATTTTGTTTACTCTTCTTCCAGGTGAAGACATATGCGGACAACTTCAAATGGAAGGGCCCTCCTGCAGAAGGCAATTAGTTTAATTTTACATCCCTTTGGGGCTTTTTTTGATTGCTGTTGCGTATCCTTTCAATGCGGAGTCTTCTTTATTAGACACCAAGCACCTTTAATTAATAAATCTAATAAACCTCGTGTAGTTTCTTGATTGTGATGTGCTTTAGATGGTTGAGTTAATTCCCCTGGCACTTGGTGTTCCTTTTGTTTTACCGTACATCCAAATATATATTCTATTGTATTCACCATGCATTGGAAGAATTTCTAATAATTTGCTAAATCTGAACTCATTTTGCACAAGGGGATGAATACAGAAAATTGTGCATTTGAGTAGTATGAGCTATTGCCCTCTAATTCTCAGTTTTTCATTTGAGCCGGCACTTCAATTTCTCAGAAGCGTTTCCTTGCTATATCTATTTGTGTTTGGGTGATCTTTTGTTATCTATGTATGAATTAAGTTACTATCGTAAAAACCGGAATTATTTTGGCAAGTCAACTTAAAGAGGCAAATTTGGTGTTTGAAGTATATGAGAAATAACTTTAAAGTCAAAAATATTGTTGTCTATACAAAATAGTTATCAGCTATTTACAAGAAGGCCACTGCTCGCAAAAGAACCTGAGACAAGTTTACCATTTTTTCAGTTTTTCAACCTTGGCAATTTTTAGAGAGGAAAAAAAGAAATCCTCGGAGTATCAACCTGTTTGCAAGCTTAGACATCGAATACACGACTACGTCCCTGTTAGTGTGCTAAGAACACTCTAAATTCGTAAGCAACAATAACAAGCAAGTCGTTGTAGTATAGTGGTAAGTATTCCCGCCTGTCACGCGGGTGACCCGGGTTCGATCCCCGGCAACGGCGTTAAACCTCTTTTTTGTTGCGCAAATATATGTTTTCAGTATTTGGGGCCAGTAAATAGTGATTTGACTGATTCCTTTATGTTGACTCTCCGAGTCCCAAGTAATTTAGCTTAAGCCAGTATGGGTTGGGGGACATGTATGGATGATTTGCTCCATCTTCGACAGTATTGCAATCAAACTCGGGAAATTTAACTTACAAAAACTATGAGAACTTTATCTATCATAAGATGAAGTAAATCAATCAAAGGAAACCCTGTCGTAATTATACTTAAATTCCGTGGTCACGATTTTATCCATTTCACAAGGTGCCTTAATTTCTTCTATAAGAACAATTGAAACAAATTTGTTGACTGCCTGGATGTCTGCACCACTTACTGTGTTATTGCCAGATACAAACACATCATAGTGTTATTGCTAGATACATTCACTTGCTGGTGAATACCTTCGTCTAAATTTATGTCAAAGCAACGGTTAAAATTGATCAAACATTAATCCTATCGAGTGAGTTATTGAAATTTCATTCATGTACGGGCGAGTGTTCCTATCGATTGCATTAACAAGATTTAAGTAAAGTTTAAGAGACAAGGACATCATGTATCAGGATCTAAGCCATGATTCAAATATATGAAGAACGAACAACGTTTTCGAGTGTCATTTAGTTAAGGCCCTACCAACATACTCAATACACTTATTTATCTAAATTGAATTTATCAATAAAGCCTGAACGGAATTATTTCATTAATCCAAAGGAATTTATCAATAGCTCTACAAGATAATGTTTCAAGGACAAACTCCGGTCGCAGTTCTGGCTTGAGATGCCTTCCGTGATTCTATCAAAATCTATTCCACAGTGTAATTATAAACAACAAAGACTCCGCCTTATGTGCAACACATAACAGAATCAACATTATATCTTACAAAAGGGTTTCACTACAATAGGAACATGAAGTAAAAATAGGAGGATCAACGCATAAAATACCCAGTATGTCCAAAATCCCAGGCACTGATGATTTCTTTAATAAACTTAGTTGTTTGTTTTAGAATAGAGAATGCCGCCTACTCATTGTTCCAATAGTTCCTAAGCTGTGACATATGCAAAAGAAGCTCGTCTCTGCCCAACCCCGTCACACTACTTGTAAGAATCCATGCAGGATGATGCCGATAACTTTGTCGCATCAACTCTTGAAAGTCTCTTATATTCTCGTCGGGCCTCTTCCCTTTGCCCCCTTTGGATTTATCGCACTTGGTGAAAACCAAAGTCATGGGCATCTATAAGGAAAAATGCAGCAAAGGGATTATCAAATAATATTGTCATAAATTAAGTTTCTAAATATTTTCAGTAAAAGGAGTGTTATATATTCTATTTTACGTCAATGGAAATGAAAATACCATGCCTGGTATTTTCATAATGTTTTTGGTGTACATTAAAAAACTCCCAACATTTTTCAAATAAAGTAGGCCAAAAGACACAAGGAAACATCACTTTGATGCTATTTTCTATCTAATTCTATATTTCACAGGAGGGTACATGCTAACAAAAATCATATATGAAGAATTTGCTGGTTAAGAACGACATGGGTAGTTTACAATTTACTCAATAATCTTTGAGAAAAGAAATAAACATACGTTATTTCGTCCAAGCCAATTTGCACAATCAAGGTCGATTTTCTGAGGTGGAACACTTGCATCAATTAAGAGTAGGACAGAAACCAGTGATTCTCGGTTTAGAAAATAGCCTTTTGTGAATACAGACCAATCCATTCTAGCAGCTTCGGGGGCATTGGCAAAACTGTGGAAGAAGAGAGCTGTATAAGACTTTCCATTGGTTATTGAAGGTCATCAAATAATAATGATCCAGAGAAATTATAAGGAGCCAAGAATCCACACAATCATATATAACAACCTCATTCATTGCTAAGGCATCAATAGTCATGCACTTCAAGCAAAATGTAACGTTTGGATTGTCGCTTCAACACTTTACAGTAAATATCAAACAAAAACTGGTAGTAAGGTGTTGCCAAGAAATTTAAGGGATGTATCAGCTTCCTTTAGCATTCAAAACGTGTATATAAAACTCAAAAATAACATAAATTTGTCAAGTACGCAATATTTGTCCAACTCTTAGAACAAAAACCTGCCAAAACTGTTGGCCGATGCCCGTTTTATCAGGTAGCTGCAACCTAATTCACAAAAGGATGGAGCAGGGGCGTTGCCAATTTTCGAAAAAAAAGAAGCCTTAGTGCGCCATAAAAAGCATTTATTGAAGAAAAAAAAAAGATTAAAAAGAGGGAACTAAACCATTCATATCTAATAAAAGTATATTCTAAACAAAAAATATGCAAAATAATTTTATAGGTTCTAAAATTCTTACATAAAACCATGAGAGAGAAAAATGATCATTGCAACTGCACTTTGGATATACAATGATTTAGGCTGCAACTACCCCTTGATTGAATAGTTGGTTTCTTCTTATAGATCGTTGTTTTTTACCACAATTTACTTTGTTTTCCCACAAAAATGTGTCATTCGTTTCAACTTGAATTATTAGCTGCACTTTTCACTACTCCGAATAAAATTTAACAACAAGGCACCTGGTGCACTACGCAGTTTAGTGTATAAGACCCATGTATTTCCATTTAACGACTTGTTTCCCTACCTCCAGAATTCAAAAATCCAACTACAACTATCCAATTAATGAGTACTTCGACCTACTACCCAATAAATGGGTATCTGCCAACAAAAACTACCACCTAAGCACATTACATACGAGTAAGTATTAATGTTCAGCAATAGTTTTATATTGAAACCTTATGTTTACCCAGCATTTGATGCATGCTTCATCTACTCCAGTTTTTCTTAGCTGGATCAATTTGTCTAAGTTATTCTGCTCTATGAATGGGGAGCACAGAGAAAGGAGGAATTTTGGCGACATGTGTCACGGCACATGGAACCACTTTTACCGGAGGAAACCACTTTTACCCCTGGAGCAAGAGGTCGATTGAAATATCTTTTGCCAATGCTTGACGCCTCCACACAAAACGGCATGATAATTTAAGGGAAAGATGCAAACAGAAGTGCTTCAAAAAATAGAAGTTCCTCGAAACTATAAATTTGGTTGTTCTTGAGATCGGTGGATCACCCATCTGTTGGAGATATTTAGTATTGGCGGTGAGACCAAGACCAAATAAATATTGGAAGTGAGTCCAATATATCGTTTGGGCCTTTTCTAGAGAAAACTCAAGTGCAAGGTATGTGAATTATAATTGCTTTATAGGAAAGCAAGTTGGAGTTGTCCCACGTGCGAAAAATACTATGCCTAGCACATGCAGTTGTACAATTAATTTGCAGCGTCCATAATGTATATGGTGTTGACTAATAAGTTCCCCTACACCTATGAATAGGGAGCTCATAAGTTCATTCATAATCACCCCTCAACAATCTTTCTTTGCATATCATACACACCATTCTTAAAGAGTTTCTGCAATATTACTAAGTCCGAAAGGGGGCTAGTGAGCTTCCAACTGCTTCGGGTGGTGGACATTGTTCATTGAGAACTCGTAGTTCCAGAAGGCTTGAAACAGATAACCAAGCAAATTAAGTTTAAGGCGAAGAGGTCAAACTACTGCCACCTCCAGATTTCAACAAAAGAATCTGCAATTTGTCCGTTGACATTTTTCTGTCACTCCTTTAATTTCAGTTTTTTCTGTCACTCTTTCAGTTTCAGTTATGTGTTAATAGTTGTAGTTTGTTCATCTAATTATATTGGTTGAACTTATATATATGTTCATATTCATGCGTTCTTGGACGGACGATAAAAACTATGCAAGGAGTACTTCCTCACCACATCACTACACCTCTCTTGACGAATGTTTATTGATATACATGTCATAGGTGTAGTATCTTTCCCATGTGGAACAACTCCTACTTAGTTTCTAATAAAGCAATTACAGTTCACACACTTTGCACTAGGGCTTTTTCTAAAAAAGACCCAAACTTTATATTGGATTTACTTCCAATATTTATTTGGTCTTGGTCTCGCCACAACGCTAAATATCTCCAACACCATCTAGTGTAAACCGACTCAATCGGGAAACTAAACCAATTTGGGTACGGACTAGTTTCTCACTAACTTCCCAGGTTCTCTCACAATTCGATACGAGTTTTTAGAGGAAAAACCTTATCACAAACTCTTTAATGTTGGTTGAAGATAATAATTTTCACATATAGGGAGATAGCACTCTCCTCGAGGGCCACATATTGTTCACTAATCGCACATCTAAATAAGCACGCCAATTGTAATGAGAGATTGGTCAGATAACAATATGCTAAAACTATCAGAACCCACATGATAAAACACATAACTCAATTCAATCAAACAGAAAGAAGTCCACAGCTTACCCATAACCAGGCAAATCCACAATATACCAGCTTTTATTCACCAAGAAGTGATTTATCAACTGTGTCTTCCCTACAAAAACACAAAAGAACAACAACATAACACCCAAAAAAAATATAAAAATTCAATCTTTGACCATAAAACACAAAAATTAAAGAAAAAAGACCTGGCTTTTTAGAAGTGAGAGCAACTTCCTTCTTCCTCACCAAAAAATTGATCAACGAAGACTTGCCAACATTGGACCGGCCCAACATCGCAAACTCGGGCCGGCCATCTTTGGGACAGTCTTTGGGCCTATTACTACTCTTCACAAAATCCACCTCTTTGATTTTGGCGTCGCCGGCGTAGGGCCCCACAACGATGTTCGAACCGGGCAGGACCATGTCCTCGGTGACGTCATCCGGTTCGACTCCGGGAGGTATAAAGAGCACCTTGCGGAGTTCGTGGGCGGTTTCCGGCGGCGGCGGTGGTTTGGGGGATTTAGCGGCGGAGGCGGCGCGAGAATATGGTTTGTGAGAAATTGAGGCGCGATATGAGGTGGAGAATGGTGGGAGAGGAGGAGATGAGAAATTGGGGTTTAAGAGACGAGATCTTAGGTTGAGTAGCATTTTTTTTTTCGAATTGATTGTAAATACATGTTTGAGGATATATCTGCTAAAACCCACACAAAAAAAATGATAATAAAATCACAGGTTTCTATTTCTGCGACTTGAAAAATGTAAATTTAAAAAAAAAAAAAAAAAAAACTAACTTCTAAATATTTTTTGGTCTTAAACTCGTAACCATTTTTGGCTGTGTTGTAGCTTTATTTTGTGAATTTGTTAGATTTCGGAGCTATTTTTCTTCCTATATATAGTATTGTACATTATTTATATAGTTACCTTATATATATCAAACAAATAAAAGTGCAAACTTTAAATGATAAGATAATTAAGAACCTAACAATCAAAGTTGTAATTATAGTTTTATTTTAAGCAATCAAGTAAGCAACACATTCGCGCTTATTTTTTCAAGATGATATTACTAAAAAATGACGAGTTCTTTCACTGTTTGTTTGTAGGGGAATAAATTGACTTGCTTTAATGTTAATTTTGTTTTACTAACTAGTAATTATTTATTTTGATTATATTGTTACAAAAAATATAAATGTTGGATTAACTTGGGGAAGTAGTATTATGTCCAGTTTTAATATTAATTAGCTGCCATCACTTCCTGTTATTAAAACAAACTTTACTATCGACACTGATTAAAATTCAAACATAAAAACATAGCTGCCTCTTGGAGATGTGTGTATGAATGTAAAAACGTAAACGTGTTATATCAACACTCTCCCGATTGTCCGTTTTCGCGCGCTATACAAATAAAAGGTACGCTAGTAATGGTCACTGGTTATTTAATCAGATTTTGGTGAAAAGCTACTACGATGTAACGAATAATTAAGAATTCATAAGTCAAGCTGGATGATACATTCAGGTAGGGACATATTCCAAAGATAATGGTAATTAATCAAAGTACACATAATGTAATGAAGTGAAAGTACTATTTCAGTTACTGAAGCAAGCTAGACTACCGCTAGCTGATTGATAAAGAATCTTATGCATCCGCGATCAAGTATAACACGTCCTCTCTAACCCAGCATTACAATTTACATGACATTCCTGCGGTAATTTAGAGAGGGGATGTAAATTTGCAAGACATTTCAGATTAAATGGTGCAGAAAATTAAGGTGGAAATTAGGTGAATATCTTGCCTACCTGCGCGCCTAGGTAAAACCAAGGCGTCACTCATTAGGCGGAAAAATTGAGAGCTTGAATCCACATACATCCGATTTTCCTTCCTGCATGCTTTCTTTCGCCTTCTGGATTTTTTTCGCGGAAGCAGCTGCAAATTTAGTATGATACAAGTCCAACATCTGGAATGCTGGTATAGCAGCTAGTGCAATCGGAATCTCCTGTAGCTCTTCACAGTTCCTCAATTCAAGGCGTCTGAGCCTAGGAAAGTTTTGCTCTGAAGCCTTCCAAAAGAGGAGATCTGTGCATTCAATGAGCAACACCTCAAGATGGCAAAAACCGCCATCAACCGTCTCCCAATACTCCCCCATAAATGCTTTATCTTTTAGCTTGAGAACTTTTAGGTTCTCTAACATTCCAAGGATAGACATATGTTTCCAATCCAAAGAAGTATTTGATAAAGTCAGGCTTCTCAATTTTGGTGGGAATTGATAAGGTGGCGGCAAACCACGTAACTCGCCCTCAGAAGGCTGACTAGGAAAAACATCATTCAACAGCTTTAACTTTTCAAGATTGGATAGTTTCCTAAAATTATCGAATGATCCATTTTCTGCATCAAGAAGTATGGCCAATCGCCCACAAATTCCCAATTTCTTCATGTTGCGGACCCTATCGAAAACCTCTATAGTGCAACTTCGGGGTGATATCATGCCAAGTGTTTGAAGATTTTCACCTCCTTTACTGGTCTTCCCTGTTTTTGGTAGAATAGCAGATGCATTTGTCTTTAAATGTCTCAACTCCATCATTTTCCATATATCTGCTTTAATTTCTAGGGTGCGTGATGGAGTGTCCACTATAAGAGTTTGTATATTCCAAAGCTTTGAGAAGTATTCGGGAAGATATGCTATTTTAAAGGATATAGCAATATACCTCAAATGAACCAGTTGGTACATATCAGAATGAAATTTATGGAATATTATGGGTTTGGCTTCTAAAACTCTTAGCAGCTTGAAAGCTGCGGGAATGGTTGAGACAGTTGCAATTGGCAAGACAATCTCCTCACTAGAGAAACATATAAGTGAACGGACTTCTGGACCAAAAGGTCTCGAAGAGATAAAGCTCACGATATTGGAATGAACACTAAGACGACGATGCTTTTGTACGTAAGCAACTTGAGGGTCAAAAGTTCCTTCACTTGATATTTTCACTTCTCGGAGGAATTTTTCTGTATCATTTTCAGCTTTAATTATGCAAAAATCACGTATTATGGCATGGATGCGGCACGTTTTAACTTTACCATCTCTACTCATCTTATCAATTCTTACCAATTTCCTGTTAATAAGATCATCTAAATAGCTTTCTGCTGTTTTCTCTAAGCTGAAACCTGACTTCCGTTGTATAAATCCCTCTGCGATCCACATGCGGATTAATTTCCAAACTGGGATCTCAAAATCTTTCGGGAACACCCCGAAATATATAAGGCATGCTCTCAGGTGATAAGGCAATTTATCATAGCTCAGTGCTATAATTTTTTCCATACTGCTCATTGGGTCCTCAGTGGCAAGATGCATACTCAAACTTTCAGATATCTTTTTCCATGCATTTCTCCTAGCACTCATATCTGCTGCTGCAGAAAGTTTTCTGTGGAGAATTCCACTAATGACAACAATAGCAAGTGGCAGCCTGTCACACTGTTCGGCAATAAGTTTTCCAAGAACTTCCAATTCCGGAGGGCAGTTGGGCTCGCTGAAAATCTCATTTTGCAAAAGCAACCAACTCTCTTCTCGAGTCAAGAACCGCAACTGGTGGGTTAGTCTTCTATGATTAGCATGCCTAGCCACTGCTGCGATACGACTAGTAATCAAGACTTTCCCCAACTTGTTGCTCTTCGGCAAGGCAATTTGGAGTATATTCCAATCTTCTGCAGTCCAGATATCGTCGATGACAATCAAGAACTTCACGGTCTCAAGATGAGCGTAAACCATGCGGGCCAATTCATAATCAGTTTTGTGACATATTTCATCAGTGAGCCTTATGAACTCACTCAAAATTGTTAGAAACACGTTTTTCCTTGTGAAATTTTCAGAACAATTAAGCCATATGCGGGTAGGGAATTCATACTGAATTTCTCGATTGTGGAAAATCTTCCCGGCCACTGTGGATTTGCCAAGACCAGGCAATCCAATGATGGAGATAACATCAAGTCGATCTGTTTCTTCATGGAGACAACTGATTAGTGTGTTAACCTCATCTTCAAAGCCCACCACATTTTCTTGTCTTATTAGGAGGGCCTGCCAAAAGATAATGATAGCAAGTCAACTATCCCAAAATCAGTGCAAATACTCAATATGTGTGATTTATTAGCCAAATCGGACCACATTCTCTTATTCAAGCAACTCTAAAGTATCCTAGATATATTTATCTGATTTTAATTTGTTTAGTACTTATATAATTCCATTATGAATTATATAAAAAAGAAAATCTTAGACTTGCTTAGGACAATCGCACATGAACACCTATTTCATTGAACGCATGATCCTTATTTACTGATGTAGTCCGTTTCCGAAAAGAAAACACTAATTGAACGACATTGGTAAAAATTATGCCGCATGTAGAGTAGTACCTCATTCTCTTGCAGAACAGAGTCGTCAGCAGCAAGACTAAATTTGGAAAAATCGAGTATGTTCTTCTCGCCGTAGATATCTCGAATCTTGGCGGCAACAGCCTCTACATCTTTGTTGACGATGCTGAAAAGGTCCACCGGCTTTGACTGAAATGCTCTGAGGAAGTAGCTCTTTGACTTGCTCACGGAAGCCTGCGTGACGATGGCGTCGATGATGTCCTCCGCCTGGTACACGACGTCGCGTATTCGTCCGACAAGTTCTCTCAAGCTCTCGTCCTTACAACGCTTCTTGGTCGAGTCTCGCAAGAACGCTTTGAAGAGTTGGAGGTCATTTTCCAGTTTCTTGACCTGGTTCTTGACGTTGCTTATCAGGTCGGCGTGGTACAGCTGCAGCCGCTGCAAGTTTTCCAGCAGGAATTCCACGGCGGCATCCGCCATTCTTCTCTCTCTCTCTCTCTCTCTCTACGTGATGAGAACAATCATGGAGCTAGACACGGTTGACTTAAACTCAAATATGGGACTATAGTATTCACCCACCACGGCTTAAAATAGTGCAAATGACTACTTAACTGGAAGAAAATTGCCCCACCGTTGAATCCATCCCCTCTTGACACTTGATAGTAAATAAATGGTTTGAGGATTTGGTGCCAACATGAGCGGGTTTCTTATTATTTATAATTATTGAAGGAATTTATGCAACAAATCAAAGTCAACACTTATTAACTTATCTCATACCGTATTGTCCAACAGTTTGTTACATGTCATACGACTCATACCGTAGATCCAATACATTTACACTGCATTAGACGAGTTGTGTGTTAAAGCCCGTGTTTTTAAAACCGAATCGGGACATTGAACCGGTAAAGTACCGGTTCACTGGTTTTACCGGTCGATTCGGTTCAACCGGCGGTTAAACCGGTCAAACTGGCGTCGGATCGCGTCCCGGTCCAACCGGTTCGATCGGCCCAATCAGTCCGGTTTTAATAACACTGGTTAAAGTAGATTATTTTCTTATGCATTATAAATTCTTTATACTACTATTAAAACAAATATTCACCTCCATAATGTAACGTTCTACCATTTAAAGAAAAAATGTATCGTTGCATCCGTAAAGTACAACATAAATAGGTTATTACTTATTAGGGATAACTACATATGCACCCCTGAAGTATGATGAAATTACGAGAACCTCCCCTAAAAAATCATAATGACATCCAACTAATACTAACTTGCGTTAAAAACGTGGGTCATAATTATCATTATGATATCATATTGCTAGCTCTGTCCCTAATCAATTTAAAGTTTAGGTGGTGTAGATATAATGTTATAGGATAGTGGATGTACTTGATAGTTATATGTAAGTGGAATAGTGGATGTGCTAGATATAATTATGAGTTTCAAGCGGTGTAGATGTAATATAATAAATAGTTTGTACAATATTATCTCAATATCTTTAAATAAAATTAAAATATTAATTGCAACTAATTCCACAACTTATGGGCAAAGGATCCTCTATCCCACAATTTGTTCCAACTTTATGTCCCACTTTCTATTTTTACATCATTAGTTAATTGTAAATAGATTCTACTTAACTTAATTTTTTTAAATTAATAAAAATATTAAATCCCAAGAAATTAGGAATCCTCAACCCACAAAATCTTTTCATCTTCCTCATCGGCCTCTCTCTCTCTCTCTCTCTCTCTCTCTCTCTCTCTCTCTCTCTCTCTCTCATCTTCATTATCCCCCTCCCTCTCCATCTTCTTCATCCAAAACTTGATCAATAATGCGTGAAGATATATATACCAAACATATAATCTATCTAGAAAAAATATCATCTGTAGAGAAATAATTGCAAGTGTACGCATCTTTTAATTGTTGATTTTTCGCAGATGAATAGCAGAAAAAAAAAAAAAAGAATAACGGGAAATCCTCATATTGTTTGTGTTTTCTCTGTTTTTGAGGGGTGATGCCAACATCTTGATGCAGATGTTTCTTTTCATGTCCTTGTTATTTTTTCATTAATTGTTTTAGCTTTGTACTCATTAAAAAAAAAAAAAAAGAATAACAAAGAAAAAAATTCGACAATATTTAAAAGAATGTAAAACCTCAAGAGTTTGGAGTTGAATGGTCATGGTGGAAGAATACAAAAATTATGGTACAGTGTGGATGAGAGATGAAGAGATTGGATTTATGTAATTTAAATTAAAATATATTAACTAGAGTTTATTAAGAGTTAACTAAATACTAAAAATAGAAAGTGGGACACAAAGTTGGAACAAATTGTGAGACAGAGGATCCTTTGCCCAAGTTATGAGGTCTTTTGCACTTTACTCACTAACATATATATGAACATGTGTTACATTTTCTCCAACCTATTGATTTTGTGCACTTTACCCCCTAAATTATTAACCAACCGTTCATTTTTAGGACATGTGTAATGTATTATTGTTTGTTAGATGAGCATCAAGAGACCAAATCAATAGGTTGGAAAGCATGTCGTATATTTTCATAAGTTAAGGGTAAAGTGCAAAAGACCCAATAGGTTGAAGGGTTTGCTGCAATTGAAGTTTAAGAGAACGAGTCCTTAGATTGAGTAACATTGTATAAAATCTGTGCCCTAGTTGTAAATTCATGTTGGCAAGTATATTTGATAAAACTGCAGCTCAGTGATGATAAAATTAACTATTACCACCTAGTGCTTCAATTTGAGAATATTATATTGTTTTCGTACTTTATTTTTTCTTCTTCATGTCTTACAATACATATTATTTATAAAATTATAATTATCTACTTCAAGTTAATTGGTTATCATCTGTTTATAAAAAGAGCTGGTTGGTACCTATAACCTATTAATCAGTATACTTTATATTCCAGCAAGATTCTCATCACATAGCAGTAACGTGAGGAGTAGGCGCTGATAAATATGAGAGCTTGAAAAACAATTTGTCGAAAAACAAATGCTACATCCAAGAGATTATTGGAAAAAAAAAAAAAAAAAAAGGTGCTACATCCAAGTTTCATGCTATTGCAAAAGACCTACATGCACCAAGTATACATCCTCACTAGCTGGTGGTGAAGATGGTTTCATGGGCTTTTCAATATAACAAGTTTTGCTCACTGACTCTGCTCTACATTCTACAGCCATTGCTTTCTGCTGATTTCATCGTCAATGTTTTCCTATTACAAACTCATCAAAATATTTTGGTTTTTTATTTTTATTTTGTATGCATTAAAAAAATGTGTTATAAGGATAACAAGAGTAGGAAGGTTCGGATATTGGGAGCAGCACAAGTCAGTTGAAGAAGCCTCGGCTCTCATATCAATTCGGTGTTCTGGTGGAAAATGCCATTTCCTGCTATCCAGAAGAGCTATCGCTCAGATACAGAACTATTTCTCAACAAAATATTCAATAGTAGCCAATATTAAGTTAAAAGTGAGTGTTATGCAAATTTGTTAGCTGGTCCTTCTGCCTATCCACTAAATATGTAACAATATTGCTACTTGCTAGGAGCAGAAACATTAACACATCTTCCTGAGGTAGTAATAACTGCAGCTTCCATGTGCTAATTCTCCGTGATCATACTTCTGTTAGCAAAGGACTTCCTAGATTATGCCTTATGAGAAACAAGGTCTGAACATCTGCAAGAGAGGACTCCACCCACCATTAGATTTTTTTTTCCCGAGCGGAGTGGTTTTCTCTTTTCTTAATGGAGATGCAAATTATTTCCAGCACACAAAACAGATGCAAAACACTTCCAAATAAGAATCAAATTGAAATCATTTAGCTTGATATACTCGTCAATCCAGTATAACTAAGGCTACGATCAAGTTGTGGCACTTTGCCTCACTCTAACAAGCAAGCACTTATAAAATCCTCTTGTGAAACACTACTGCCAATTAATAGCCCTAATACCATGTGGTTTTGGCTGATGATATGCCTGGAAGGAACAAATACACTATAGAACTTTGGATGAACTCTATTGATTAAATTTTAAACTGTTTATATTCAATACTTTATCATTGCAGTCATTTTTCGCTCACATTTAATGTTTCCGACTGATTCACCTTAAACAGCTACAGCTCCAGTATCATGTCTCAGTCGAGAGAGAAAAACTAATACTTTTTCCTATCTTGAAGGAAAATGGAGGTGCACCCTAATCTAACTCCCAAACATATGAATTACAAATTGTGTAATTTGAAAATACATCAACCCTATAGCTGGCTTTATTTTGCACATTTAGCAAACACTTGGGCAACCACTACAAAAAAAAGGGCCAACCAGAACTAACTTTTTAGTCTTGGGGAATATGGTCATCGGAAGAGGATTTCCGTGACCGCAGGTCAGTCACGGTTGATATCAAGAGTTTCCGTGACCGTATATGCGGTCACAAAAACCATCAACCGTGATTATTTTAAGCGGCAACGGATTAGCGATAGCGACCGAAAAATGTCACGATTGGTTGTAAAATAGTTACAACTATCAAATTTATTCATTGTAAGTATAGGGTGCTTGTGATTATTTTAAACATTAATTTTCTTAGCCGGATTATTAGATCATAATTACCATGCTAAATCACAACCCATAAAAAGAGGGTAGGCAGTTAAGTACATAGTTTAGACAATTAAAGTAAGTGTATAGAGAAGCAATTAATGCTATATGTTTACTTCGCAAGAGAAGGAATAATTAACATTAATGATAAAATCTAGCTAGCTAATTACAAGGGCTTGAATTAACACTAATGATCAACATCAGAAAACGTCACTCTCCTGATTGTTGAGCGGACTAAGCCACAAGAAGACATGCTGAAAATGTTCTCCATGATTTTAACTTTGTTTCGTGTATTTGTCAATTATCTGGAAGAGAATGATAAACAGAGTTTACGTTGAAACAACACATCGACACCGTCATCATTTAGTTCAATACTAGTCTTGAGTTTTTTCAATTCTATGAGGAGTAGTAGGTCGGTGTGGCCCGAGAATTGAAAAAACTCAAGACTAGTATTGAACTAAATGATGACGGTGGCGATATGAACTTCTGTTTCAACATAAACTCTGTTTATCATTCTCTTCCAGATATTGACAAATGCACAAAACAAAGTTAAAATCACGGAGAACATTTTCAGCTTGTCTTCTTGTGGCTTAGTCCGCTCAACAATCAGGGGAGTGACGTTTTCTGATGTTGATCATTAGTGCTAATTCAAGCCCTTGTAATTAGCTAGCGAGGTTTTATCGTTAGTGTTAATTATTCCTTCTCTTGGGAAGTAAACATATATCATCATAGCATTAATTGCTTCTACATACACTTACTTTAATTGTCTAAGCTATGTACGTAACTGCCTACACTCTTTTTATGAGTTGTGATTTAGCATGGTAATTATGATCAAATAATATGGCTAAGAAAATTAATGTTACATTTTCATTGTTACAATAATTTGTTTTTCCATCTTTTAAATAGTAAATTCTTTCGTTAAAAAAAAAAGTTAGAATTTTATGAGAAACGAAATGAACTTACAATAATTTGTTTTCCATTAAATCACACAACTCTACTAACCTAAAAAGAAAAATTTATTATTAACCATGATGGATTTAATTAGAGAGAAATCAATAAACTTAATTACAAAAGGACTCATGCATGCGCATGACTTGAATATATATCTCCCCGTATAAATTTTGAGATGAGTAAATTTATCTACATATTTAATCCCTACCACACTTTCAGTCAGAACTTGGACGGTTACACCCATGTTCTTATCAGATGTGTGAAAAAATAGGTTCATGTTGTCATGCTGATGGTTTTATAATTATGATAAAACAAATATCAGTAAATACAATTAAACTTATCATTTTGAATAAAATATTTTTATAATCAGAGGTGGAAATTATGTTGGACTATAAATATAATGGCTAAAATGTTTTTACAAATATTCGTTGTGTATCACAATATTATTTTCGAAAAATTATTTTTATAATTTGTGGTGGAAATTTTCCTGGACCTAAACGCTAAAGATATTTACAAAGATTGGTTGAGAATCATAATTTGTAACATGAAGTACTATTATGTTTAAAGGTTTTGCTGTTGGAATTAGCAAGTCACGGGATAGTACAATTTACTTTTTAAAAACTTCTATAGCCGGTTAATTAGCCTTCAAATATCGGATGTAAGTGTAAACTTACAACTGGCTATAAGATTATAATTTCTTATTTTTGTTAGAATTACTTACAAATTATGTCAAATATTATAATTTCTCAGTTTTCATAAAGATAGAGTAGAAGTCGACCAACAATTCCGATATCGGTGCGATAATACTCCATTAGATTTACGAGATTATGAGTATGCATCTGAGCCACTTCATAGTGGTTGTACATGTTTAAATGTGAGAATGGGGCTGAAATCAAAGTTGACAGGAATGATAGTCTTGCACCCTAGTTTACACTAAATACATCACAACTTCTTCACGTTGTAGATCAATAGGTAGGGAGGCGGAGGGATCTTTATCTCGTTTAGAAAAGGTTCATAGAGGAGATCCAGTTCCCAAAAAAAACCTAACAAATAGGAAAAGGATTTTTGCCAATTTTGATTTCAACCTCATCTCCAACATTTACGCCTGAACAACCACTATGAAGTGGCTTAGATGCATACTCAAAGTTTCGTAAATTTGATTGAGTATTACACTCGACTTTTTCTCTATCTTTTACGAGAACTAAGAAATTTTATAATACTAGACATAGTTTGAAAGTAATTATAACTTGAGCAAAACAAACTTTAAAAACAAATATAGAATGTGGCGGAAGAATGGTGCTTGTGATGTTTAAAATTATCACAAGCATCCTATATTTATAGTGAAAAAACTTAGTAGCAATAACTATGCAACTGTGACCTCTGTTTGGTCACTATCGCTAAACGTTATCGCTTAAAGGTCATGGAAGACCAGTAAAGCAACGGTGATCGCACTAAGCTGTCACGATAAAGCCTTAATATTTTCGTAACCGCTTGTGCAATCAGGGTAGAGAAGTAAAGTGGCTATGGTAGCGTCTTATTCTTACCGTAACGCACAAACGGTCATGGCAACGAATTAAAGTTGACAAAGGCAATGTTCATGTGACTAACCTATGCAGTCACGGAAGCAGTGGTAGTAGTTAAGTAGCTTCTGTGACCGCATATAATCGTCACAGAAGCTTTGGTAGCAATTAAGCCGCTTATGTGACCGCAATATAACGGTCACGAAATTCTTGGTAGCTGTTGAATGGCTTGCGTGACCATGCTCTACGGTCACGGAAGTACCGGTTGCGGTTAATGGGCTTTCATGGCGGTTATATGCATTCAAGAAAGCTCCTGTCATGGTTGATGGGCTTCCGTGAACATGGTATGTGGTCACGAGAGCTCCTGTCATGGTTGATGATTTTTGTGGCCGCACATCCAGTCACGGAAACTCTTGATATAAAAATGCTGTCACGGAATTTATTTTTATAACCAGGCGATCAATAAAACTCTTTTGCCGTTACAATATTCCTCTTGACCGAAAAAGCCGGTCATGATTAGCCATTTTTTTTTTGTAGTGAACTATCTCTCCATCTGAACAATGGTTATTTGGAACACGGTATCTTTAGAACTTGTGGAGATAATTTAGCCACAACATTTAAAAACTGAAAAAAAAATACACGATCGAACTAGAATCGACAGGTTCCGGACAACATGGTTTAAGCAAGAATTTTCCACTCTAGAGAAGAAAATTTCAAGCATCCATTGGTATCTCGTTTTTTCGACAAGCAGATTATTAGATGGAATTAACTTGATGCTTTACGCTGCCGACAGGAAATGGCCCTAAAGTAGTGGCATCCTCATCGCAAATGCGGATTTAAACAAGCATGAAAATGAATCTATACTCCACTTGCCTTGTTATATCTTCGAAGTAGTTTGAAATTAGTTAGGCAGAGCGAGCACCATTCTCTTTTGCTGCCGCTTCTTCCTCAAGCTTCTTTTTCCAGTACTCATCAAGAGGGGGCCCAAATATGGCTTTTCCGGACACAACTCCTATCCTGTCAAATGCATTACCCGTCAAATCAAGTATTACAATGAATAAATGGAGTAAGCTCATTTCAGTAAACAGTATGATGGCATTAACAAAAAAAGAAGAAATCAAAATGATAACTGGACCTTTCTACCTTAGATATGATTGAGAATCTATTCAATTTCTTACTTCATCTTGTTGCAGGATATCTTTTAAAATACCTTCAGTCATTTGGATTGGAGTGGCCAATTATGGGCGAAAAGTAACATAGAAGTATATAATAAAGACTAATTAATCCAAATGACTGAAAGCAATAAATATTTCCAAATAAAGATTTTGACTTAAAACATTTAACCTTAAGCATATGCCAAGCACAGCAAAAAATTTAGTGCTGCTGCACTTTTTCCTTGGAAAAATGAAACCTCTGAAAAGCTAACGTTCTTCTATAAACAGGACAAAAAGTTGGAACGAACTTGAATTGTGTAACGTCTTGCGCATGGGCAACAACAGACTTCAAAGTTATGGAATTATGGGTTGATAAGACCTAATAATTTGTGTTGGGTGATTCCAGAAATACGATATAATAAAAGCCAGCTAATAAAGTCCATCTCGAAAGTAAAAAGAAGAATCTAATACAAAGAAGTATATTTAAATCTTTGAGCTTTCTGGAGAATCGAAATAGCACTTGTTTTAGGATATGTTATCTGTGAAAAAGTGCTAAGTATATGCTTTGTGAAGGCAATATTGAAATGCCAAAATCAGCTCACAGAATCCTCGGATCTCGCAAAATTGTTCTTCATTATATCGAAATGTAACTAGCAATCGCACCAACTACTAACATTTACCAGATTCATAGACTTCTTCAGTTGACTGATTTCAGATTCTAAAAACACCAGATTAGACACCCTTTGACCATTAAATGGCCATTCATTGACTGACACCGGACATTTTTTACTATCTTTGATGCAGAAAACCCATCTCATGCTTCATTGTCATCATCGTCCAATGATCAGAAATATACAACAACAATCATTTAACAAACAAAGACCTCATCAATATCAAACTTATGGATTCAACACGAAACACAGGAGACGCATATTCCAACCAAGTAAGTTTCAAGAATCTGCTATCATGTTAATCATTCCCAGATAGTGCGGATATCATCTAAACTATATCGCATTGGGAACATACAATTTGAGAAACATAGTCACTAAAATAACATTGTAATAGGAAAACAACCGACCTTTAAAAGTATATACAGAGTACAGAGTTCAATGTCTAGACGGCTTAAATCCTAGAAATCTTTCAGAAAATAACTGTATGACCCCTTAATTCTTAGCAGATAAACAAGAAACGAACACGAAGATCAACAGGGTTATATAGGTCGAGTCGAACGGATTTCCCCTTAAGCAAGTAAAGTCCTCCATGTTATGTTTATCAAATACCTCTAATAATAACTATCCACTAAAACAATATATCATCAACCTAATAGTATTTTAACCTAAATCAAAATCAGTTGCTCAGACAGGGCCCTAAAATCTGGTTTTGAAAAATTGCTCTACAAATATTCTGTGATTTCACAAATCAATAACGAACACACTCCACAGAATTAAGCTGCAAAAACTCGCAATATATTAGTGATATAACGGTTCATTGAACTTATATTGAGCTACAAGGCAAATTAATAATGCGAACATAAATCAATTGATAAATCAAAAAAACGCTTACACAGTAGCGCCAATTACAAGCGGCAGCGAAAGAAATCTTCTTCTAAACATTTTCAACAATCCGCAGACCAATTGTATTTCAGCGTGAATTTTGATTCACCTTCTCTATTTTCTTCAGCCGATTGAAAATCGCTGATTTTTTTCTCAATTTTTCCCTCTTTAGTAGTATACTATATACTCTGTATCTGAGCTTGTGTTTTATGACCGGGTTCTAAGTTTTTTCTGGGTTTAAAGGCCCAAAAGCCCGAAGCATATTGGGTTCGAAAACTTATTCGCTACACATCTGAAGTGTGGACCAATATAAAATTATGGGCCTAGTAGCTTAGTAATTGTCTTATATAGGCCCATATCAACATCTAATAATTTTCGCAATTTTTTAGTGAAAAAATGTATGTACACTTTTGTTTATAATAACACTGTTATTCTCTTGTTTGTACAACACGTTCAGTCTTGGTTTGTATAGCACGATGATACAATTGATTGACACTAAAGTCTTTTGTGTTTTGTTTATTTATTGGAAGACGTTAAATTTACTCGAGTTTTAGTGTAAAGCCTCATTTCATGCAAAATGCACATGATTAAAAGGAACACCAATTATGGGACATGGGTGCAACTGTTCAAACGGTGCAGCCCAACTCCAACACACGTTTTTCAGTACAAAGTAAAAAGTGAATGCTTTTTTTTTTTTCCTTTTGATCTTAAAAAGACAGACATAAGTTGAAAGAAATTAGACTTTGTTGAAGTTATTTATTTGGTTTTCTCTTCTTCTGTTCTTTTTTGCCTTTGAGTTTTTGTTTTTGATCAACTTAATTATAATGGTGAACTAATGATGCTGTGTTGGAAGAACTAAAGTAAATATTCCTTGTGTGTGCATAATATGGTGCGAGTATTTTAATGGTGTTGGTTTAAAAATTATGATTTAATTCACTTGAGTTATAAATATGGGCTAATTGGGAGAAATAAACATCCTTTATTTTGCAATTTGGCAGGTGACATAAGAGATCTGTTTGAAGTGGAGTAATCCCCCAACAGAATGTTGGTCTTTGTGCACCCATGCTGGACCGTTGAGACACTCGGGACCATTTAGTTGGTCTGTTGGTGTCTCTTATTCTTCAGATGCTTTGAATAGATGGTCGAATTGAATTGAGTCACTTGACAATGACATAGCTAGTATGTGAGATATATTGCTATAGGAATCTAGTACATTGCAAAGACTGCTTTTTGCGTTATTCTTAATTGTTAATATTTTTTAATTATTAGTGTCTTTAAAAATATTTCAATGAAATTAAAGTAAGCGAATTGACAATAAATTTTGATAACACATTTCTACTTAAAATGAAGGCAGGTATGAGAAAATAACTAGGGAGGGATAATATCAGTGACACTCCCTGAGGTTTGGTGTAATATCAGTGACACCTCCTGAGGTTTGAGTTCTAGGGGTGTCACTTTTAAAAGGACACTTGTACCCTTTTATTTAATATTACTAAATACTCTTTAATAATTAAAAGACACAAGTACCCTTTATTGTTCAAATAATAAAATCATATTAGAATATAATAAATTAAAATAATTCATATATATAATTATAAGATGGAAAAAAAAGGGTCCCACCCACCCAAGGGCTTATGCATGGGGGGGGGGGGGGAGGGGGGGGGGGCTATAGCCTATAGCCCTCCCAAGATATTTCCGCCTATTTATTGCTATATATATACCTTCAATATATGTTAAGTACGGACAAAAAGATAGAAACAATTCTCACTAAAACTTTTGAGGCTTGTAAACTAAGATTTTAAATAAAATCCAGCAAAATAAATCTCAACTGATGAAAAATCTTATTCTCTTCAAAATTCAATACAAAATCCTTTCTCTTAGATAAAAGGTTAAAAAAAAAAGCACTAAGTAATCAAAAGTTTTCATGTAATTTATAGTCCAAAAAATATCTTCAATCAAGAGGTATTTAAATAGTATAGCATACAAAAAAATTTATTTATATAAATCCATATAAACCATTTTAATTTATGCAAGATGACCAACTATATACTTATTTGATTTTATTATTTGAACAATAAAGGGTACTTGTGTCTTTTATTTTTGAGGAGTTTTAGCTAATATTAAACTAAAGGGTACAAGTGTCATTTTAAAAGTGACACCTCTTTAAAAGCAAACCTCAGGGGGTGTCACTGATATTATTCAAACCTCAGGGGGTGTCACTGATATTACACCAAACCTCAGGGCGTGTCAGTGATATTATCCCAAATAACTATTTATCCATACGCTACATATTTAACATCAAGTCATACATCTTGTGCTTATATAGTAGAAGTGAATCTGCCAATAAATGAACTGGAGTATTGGTGATTTTGTTTAGACATGCTTTTTTGTTGTTGCACCATGCGTTTTTTATAGACGAGGTCTCATAGTACATGGCACAAAATGTTTGCCAAGCGTACTCACTAAAAGTCTGATCTTGCATTACTTTTGTTGAGTACTTGTGTGATGATTCATTATTTTGGAAAAACAACATTATATTTTAGGGATCATACCCCCAAAAAGTATTTAGATGAATTAACATGTTATAGCAATAAATTTGCATAGATGCTCATATTTTCTCAGCTGACTGTCTTTTAACTTACCATATTCTAAAATAAAGTTTTCGATGTGTTATTTGATTGGCTGAAGGCTAAACACTTCTTTAAAGCCATGTGTACTTTGTTGAAATATATTGTTAAAGCTAGAACAGCACCATATTATTCACAAGTTGCATATATTCTGATAAAAATATAAATATTTCAATTTAAAAAATATTATCTCCTTATTAATAAATAAATACAACAAATTTAAGTTCGTAATCAATTTTAGTACATACACGCAATTTAGAGCAATTAAAAAAAATAGATAAACTACATCACACTTGGTTGTGTAGTCCGATTAAGTGCTCGACAACGCAAGGTAACTCAATTGCGCATCCTTTCTTTGGGATTTGGAATCTATTTTAGATGCATATGGAGATTTTCAAGGGGCTAAAAAGAAGGGTAAAAAAAGTTAAAAGCAAGGCCGAAAGAAGAAACACCAAAAAGGATGCAAAAGGAAAGTGGAGAGGAAACAATAGATTGTGCGAGTACTAGTTTAATATTGACAAAATAGTTAAAATGGCCCATAAGCTACATAAAAGCGCACTCATTAAAAAAACCCTACATAAACATTTGAAGTATCAATTGTTCAATCCCAATTTCGTACACCAATTATAAAAAAAAAAATTAACTCAACAGCCACGTGGTATATTCATTAGGAAAGAAAAAGTGAAGTCCAAAAGGGGAGTTTTAACAAAAAAAAAAGTCCAAAAGGGGAGAACCTCATCCAATAAGGCAATAATAAGTTGATGAAGGCTCTCGTCCTATTATGCAATACGATTTTGATAAAAAAAATAAATCATAGACAGCAAACTCGATCGTGCAGAGCACTTATTCGAACGGAACATAGTACACAAGGTTGTTCGATATATCGGTGGACTAATGGGAGGTTCCTTCAAAATTTATTATGTTTTATTTGCAAAATGACATGGGGTACGTCTCAAACTCTAACTAGCTCATATTATGATTCTTTGTATAATTAATCCGGCCTAGTAATGTTTTGAAATCATAGAATAATTCAAGGTCGGACTTAAATCGTCCACCTCGATCTTATGGATCTCTTATAATCAATCATAAGTGAACAACTTAGCTGGTGTTTGAAAATGCTTATAAAAGGAGCTTGTTCAATACTTATGCTTAAAGCCACTTTAAGTGACTTTTAATAAAAAGTCGAGAGTGTTTGCAAATGTTTTTAAAAAGCTACTTAAACCATTAATTAGGTGTTTGCAAAAATTAAGGTAAAGTAACTTTTCTATTTAAAGACCTTTCAAAAATAACATAATTCCAAAAGCAGTTAGGGAAGCACCCCTGGGCATGCTTTTGCAGCTTGTGCTTTTTCTGACTTTTTTTTAGACAAGAAAAAGCAAAAGTCAGCATTTCAAACACTAAAAATGTGCTTTTGCGGCTGCAAAAGCCAACAAGCTCCTTTTATAAGCATTTGCAAACACCACCTTAATATTCAGTTTGACTTATTTATATGAACAAAAATGCAAATTTTACTTATAATATGACATACTTGAGTTACAATCTAGCAAACCAAACGAAATAAATTCAGAAGGTAGATTAGATCATTTAATTAACATGATGAATCATGCACTAAAATAATGGATTAAATCCAAAATATTCTATATTCCATATTATAATTCGCTCTAACTCGACCCAATATTTCAAAGGTGCCCTTAATGAAGTTATGTATATGTCACTTATTTGTAAAAAAAAAAAAAGGAGGAAAGTGGGAGAACTACTCAAAAATGGCGTTCCCATAAGCTCAAAAAATTTACCACGGTTTGAGTTAGCGCAAAGGCAAAAACTTCAAGAAAAGATGAAATTTTACATTCTAAAACAACCTAATTACGTGCAACTCCATATCTTGCGTTTGGGATTATGGGCTATATAATATTTCTTATAACTTTAATTCTATAACAAATGACCTTCTAACCCTCTACAACAATGTAGCTTCTCTATACACTAGCAACAGATTAATACTTGCAAAGTTTATATGGCAGGGTATTGGCTTAAGCACAAATATAATATCCAACTTATGTCTATATAGTGGCATTTCATTTCAAATTTTATGTGAAAATAGTGTGTCATTCAATGTATCATCGTTAATGTAACATGTAATTATAAAAAAGATACTACTAATTAACTTTTTAATTACTCACCACAACGCGTAATAAAATCTCACTACAACATGCACATTGATCTAAAGTCGACACGAGCATTGACGCAACGTTCATTATAAAGAGAGTCATGATTTAGATCCGTATCACTCTAGGAAGGATATTTTGTAACACGTCCATCATATCATATTGCGTAGTACATTAACCATTTCCTCTCATTCAAAATATGAAAATAGTCGTATCGTCACCACAATTAAATAGTATATTAATAAATCTTATGCAAGTGCTACAAAAGATTTGGATTATCGAGTCACTCTATTACTATTAAAAAAAAAAAAAAAGTCACTCTATTACTAATTACTTGTACACCCGAAAGCAAGAAAAGGACCGAAATAAATCCAGCAAAATAATTATGTCGAGACTGTTCTTCAAATCTCAGTGCATGCTGTCACCGTCTTTTACCCCCCACTGCTTTCATTTTCACCAGACTAAAACGCCGCTTATTCGTCAAAAGAATAAAAATAAAAAACCACTCCGACCCAGTGACAATGGATCATCTATAGCACTTTGTGTTCTATTTAATTATGGGATAATTACAGCTACATCCCCTGAGGTTTGGTGTAATTACACATACCTCCCCTGTGGTTTGAGAAATTACACATACCTCCCCTGAGGTTTGAAACCTTACACATACCTCCCCTCTACAACTTAAGGGTTGTTTGGGTGTAAGTTATGATAAAATTATGCTTACACCCCTAAAGTTTGGTATATTTGTAAAAGTAATCCTTGATGTTAGAAAAATTAAAATTAAATACTCCAAATAATTTTAGAATCTACTATATGACTAACCAAAAATATTAAAAGTATTTAAATCATTTTTAAAATTTAATCTAATCTTAATATTTTTATTATTTTGTAAAAATATTTAATTTCTTGTTTTTGTTTGGTTTTTTATTTCTTCATTTTTGTTTTACTTTTAATAATCTCATAAATTTCATTATAGTTCCATATTAAATACTATTACGCGTGCCCACGGAAATTTCAGTTTATCACAACAAAAAAGAAGCATTTGGTAAAATAATAAATATCTATGCAATCTCCGAAAAAAAAGACAAGAAATAGAAAATTCAATTGTAAAAACTCTCATTTTCAATGAAAATTAACAAATATAATAGAAATAATCAAGATTTTTATAACCCATTTTAAAAAATGAAGAATGATGACGAAATTACCAGCAAAAGTGACAATAGAATTATCATCATTGGATCAGACATGGTCACTGGTTTTAGGTAGCAAGTTTTGTTGGTCTTTTTGTCAAAATAAACAACCTAAATGCACTATATTTAGTGAAACCAATTTTTGGTGTTTTATCTTCTTCTATTACTAAAATAATTGTTAGTTTAAAATTGTAACGAGAACAAATGCACAAAGATAAGTAGTTAGTTAAGTTTTGACTGAGATTTACAAGAATTGTTTTAAAGAAAAAAACTAAAAGTTACGTGTTTTGATTCAAAAATATATTTTGGATTAGATTAACTTATTTTTAAATTTAAATTTAAATACTTTTTATATTTGTAGGTAATAATATAATAGTTTATAAAACCTTTTGGAGTATTTAATTTTAATTTTTCTAACATCAAGGATTACTTTTATAAATATACCAAACTTTAGGGGTGTAAGTATAATAAGCATAATTTTATCATAACTTACACCCAAACAACCCTTAAATTGAAAAGGGGAGGTATGTATAATTTCTCAAACCACAGGAGAAGTATGTGTAATTACACCAAACCTCAGGGGGTGTAGCTGTAATTATCCCTTTAATTATCTATCAACCTTTACGTATCATACACATATCTCCTATGTATTGAGATAAAAACACGTATCGTAATTCTACATAGTCAGACATACAATCAAACACAAAAATAGAACCGAGCATCCTTACCTGACCCCACCCACCCCACCCCACCCCACCCCACCCCTGCACATAAATAACCAAGAATTTCTCCATAAATTTAAACCAAGCTGTCAAACTAACACTGGCACTAACCAACCAAAAAACCAGCAAAACTCCACCTTAATCACCCTCCTCTCAACAAAACAAACTCTCAAATTCCACTAACTCACACAACAACAACAACAACAACAACGACGACAACAATGGCCGCCGTTAGCGGCCACATCCTCGCTGCAACCGTCCTCCTCCTCCTCATCTCCACCGCCTCATCAGACCCCTCCGACGAACTCTGCCTAACACACCTCCACCAATCCTTCACCAACACCAACACAAACCTCCAAAACTGGACCAAATCAACCTTCTCAAACCCCTGCAACGGCTTCACCTCCTTCCTCCAGGGCGCCACCTGCAACAACGGCCGCATCTACAAGCTCAACCTCCCCAACCTCTCCCTCTCCGGCTCAATCTCGCCTTTCATCTCCAACTGCACCAATCTACAAACCCTAGACCTCTCCTCAAACTCGCTCACCGGCGCAATCCCCGTCGAATTGCAGTACCTAGTCAATCTAGCGGTCCTAAACCTCTCGTACAACGATCTCAACGGTCAAATCCCGCCGCAATTGGCGATGTGCGCGTACTTGAACGTGATCGATCTGCATCGCAACGAGTTATCGGGACCGATTCCGCAGCAGCTAGGGCTGCTGGTGAGGCTGTCGGTGTTCGATGCGTCGGATAATCGGTTGACCGGAGTGATTCCGCCGGCGATCGGGCGGAGGTTCAATTTGAGCTCGTTTAAGGGGAATAGGGGGCTGTACGGCTATCCGATGAAGGAGATGAAGGAGAATAATAAGGGCGGATTGTCGGTGATGGAGATAGTGGGGATCGGGCTTGCGAGTGGATTTGGGAGCTTGGCGGTGAGTTTTACGGCGGTTTGTGTGTGGCTGAGATTGACGGAGAAGAGGTTATTGGATGAGGATGGTGATGATCGGAAGGTGAATATTGAAGGAATGCCTGATTATTGAGGATTTTTAAGATCGTCGTTGAATTTTGGTTGACTTTGTAGAGATTTGAATTTTGCAGGTGAATTGAGCTTCTTTAATGGCGGATTAGGTTTTTAACTTTTTAAGATGATTGACAGTGTGGGAATTTTTTGCCTTTTTTTTTTTTTTGGATTTTGGTGTTTGAGAGTTGCAGATTTTGTAAATCACATAACTAATTATAATTTTGGTTTTTTTTTTGTTATTAAATAATTATATATTTGATTTATTGTTTTCACTCTGTGATTTTCCTTGTGCAACTTTTGAAATTCTGAGTATAAACCGGAAATAACGATCGATTCGTATTATATTCCAATTAATTATGTGGTATGCTTAAAATATTAGGAAACAAGTAGTAATTACTAATTGCAACAGTTGCAAAAATCGAAAAGATTACGTTACATGAATAAATAAACCACGCTTGCAGTAAATTGAGCAGGGCAAAAAATGACATTAATTAACAACACGAGTTTTAGTGCTTCTCAGTTCTCATAAATAGTGGTACATGTTTGTATTCCTATCCTTTTCTCCAAGCTTTTCGTAAAATTGAAAGTTTATAAATAAGCATGAAAAAAAGAATATTCAATCAATATAATAATTTTTCAAGAATGCTAGTTTTTTTTGTTTTTTGTTTAACAGAATGCAAGTTGTTGCAACTTGCAAATGGCATTCTGCAAGGTTCTCTAAGTATTACGATAAGAGTTGACCCCATAAATTACGGCAATAATGCAGTTTTAGGTGGTGTAATCCGAACGTATCACGATAATTTATACATTAGAATCTGTGATATCAAAGAGCATATTTTGTTGTGTTCTTATTTACATTATCTTATTTTTGCTTTATGTAAGATATAAGATTTGGATATCATCTGCTTATAAAAAGATGGAGGAAGTCGATTTCTGGCGAATATATTGACTCATAATAACAGATTTGTTGATTTTCTTTGAGTTAACTTGTACATAAATCATTGCAGTAAACAATATCAATGGCGAGTCGGAGACTAATAAATGCCATTTGGACATTTCAAATTTATTTATTCTCATGTTAAAAGAGTTCTTAGTTTTTCTCTAACGCCTCACCTAGTTTTGTAACCCAGTCTTTAAAGTTGAAACTACATACCCTTGTTATTTCTCTTTGATCCGTTGATGAAAAAATTATGGGGACAAATTTTGCATTAATGACAAAGAGCAACTAAAGGCTCAAGTCAACATATTTATTTTAAATTATAAACATTAACCTCCCAATAATTCTATCCGAACCGAGTATTTTACTTTTTTTTTTGCATACAGAGGAAGGGGGGAGACCCCAGAAAAAACGAACTAGAAACTATTCAACAATATTTCGAAAACTAATGCCTCCAATTGTATCGAAGAGCAAGAACGGTGCGAGGTCCGACGGTGGATGAGGAAAGGAATGCATCCCATAAGTGAGAGAGTGATCAAGGTTGGCAAGATGATCCGCAACAAAATTAGTTTCGCGATAGTCGTGTGCAATAGTGCAACTGTCAAAGTTTTCCATAACTTGGTGACAAGATTCAAGCAGATGGCTATGAGGATGGCAGCCAAACAATGGAGAATTAAGGAGTTGGACAACAATTTTTGAGTCGCAAGATATCAAACCGAGTATCTTACTGATAACCAACTATATGACATTATTCATCCATGGATGATTTTAAGGCTTTTCACGAATTCTTCTATACAATTATTGCATGATGACGTGGTGCATACAATTCAATTAGTGGTGTAAATGCATAATGTGAATAGAGTTAAAGGTTGATTAATAAGTATGATTTATTGTCATCTTTAGAGTTAATTGCACTACCTCATCCATGCAAATGTTGCATAAAAATATTTTTCAAGTGGTATTGATTAGGAGAACTTACAACTAAGCAATAAATAAGATTTATTGCGAATTTCATAAACTCCACATGACCAGCTAGGAAACTCTAACACGAATTCTCCCCAAAATGAAAATAATAAATAATAAACCAAGAAGCGCTTAGAAAGTTAGTTACTAGACTACCCCTAAAAATCGTTCTTACAAACCCTTGCTTCTCATTTTTCTTTGGGTACTTGGGATGGTTTGTGGTAAAATATTGGAGAGGCAATTCACTATTATATTGAGTACTTTTCTGATTTGATAATATTTTATTAAATGGAAAATCTTAGCAGCGAGTTCTTTCGATTTGCCAGCTTTTATTAACTCAAGATATCAATATATTGACAGTTGTGGCATACAATATGATATACTGGCTTCAAGCTGTAAGTGTAAGGAAATAATTATGTACTATGGATTAAAAGCATTAGGCCTGATTGTGTAATATGATTGAGGTTGGTGGACTAAGTGCTTTGACATTATAACGATCTGTTGCTTTGTCATGTTTTAGTACTCAAGATTTTAAGTTGATCTCATTTTCTAGTACACTTTTAAAGACTTGATGATATATTGTATCAAAAGTTTGTGGTCCTTTACTTTGAGCTTTTATGGTTCCTCGTGCGTACACACACAGACACAAAGACACACATACCAGGTAGGTTTTGTAGGTTTCATAGTCATAATTATGTGAGCCATTTGAAAACTTGACTGGTAAATAAATAAATTACTGAAAAAATATATGGCAGAAATGAATACATACACAGCTACTACAATGTAATAACTTGACAAAACAACCAAAAGTTCATAACCAGAACAGAGAATATGCATGTTAGATCCAAGTATCTGTGCTACAACATTGTATAAAATTCAAAGACATTAAGAATCGAGATGGTACTAAAGCCTACTTCAGCTCAAGAATCCAACCCATTTTATCCTCTGTAAGTCCCATTTGCAGGCTGGTGAGTGCCGAATAAAGCTGTTGTGACACACGACCAACGCCTTCACTTCCATAAGTTATCCTGCATAAAGTGAAAGAAATGTGCACTCTTCAGAATAACATTATAAAAGCGAATACACTCCTGTTAGATCATATATAATGAGCGACTTCAAAATGAAAATATAGCCGATTATTGAGTTTTAAAGGCCTCTCCAGGGTCAGAGAAGCACATAACTAACTTTTGCAGTATTTTTTGAAGATTTGACAAAACATCTATTCACCCTCGTCAAATATCTTTGCAATTATGACGATGAAGCATCAATGGAGCTAAAAATAACCTGTTATTGCGATACGTTACGCTGCCTACAGGAGAAACGACAACAGCAGTTCCCGTACAAAACACTTCATCGGCATCAAGTAATTCATCCACAGTTACCAACCGTTCCTCAACCTATATTTCAAGAGAAAGTCACCAGATAATCAATATTAAGAATGAAAATATTGTTGTCGACAAAACTTTTCTGATAATATACCACCCTGAAATAATACCTCATGCATGCCCCCCGACTCAAAATGTTCAACCACGGAATATCCAAGTAAACTATAAAGCAATTAGGCGAATACAAGGATGTGGCCCTTGCCCCAAAAAGTTGCAAGTTTGTAGTTTTTCCTTGTTGTAAAGCTAGTCGACAATTTCTTATTTCTATCTTGTATACAGATTAATGTTAGTCAATATCATCTTACATCCATACCAGAATCCAGAGCAAATTGCGAAGGCCACCGGGGTAATATTCTTAATTGGGAAATATCCACTTGTAAGCACTAGAATTGACCACCCCCCACCCCCTTGGGTATCTGTCCCCTACTGCTCCATTTGGTGTGTGCATGCACTGAAGCTGGGAGTAGGATAGATGAAAAGTGGTTTTTATTTTGTATAAGAGCATATAATATTGCAGAATCACTCTATAATAAAGTTTTCATTTAGCTGAATTCAAAACAGAAGTACCCCCTCTGAAAATCTAAACTGATTTTTGAATATTCTATAAAAGAAGTTGTTAAAACCAATAAGTTCAAAACAGAACTTCAATAAATGAAAATCAGTAATTAATGATGTAGTCAACAGGAATATGTGATTTAAGGTTCTATTTGCAAATTCTTAATTCAATAATAAAAATTAGATAAGAAAAGTATATGCATCTAAGAATTACAGATGGGGTCTACGCTTTTTACTCCTCAAAATCCATCATGCCCCACAGAAACAGGCAGAAAACAACGACTTAGGTGCCTCATTGTAAAAGTAAAGCGTAAGATTGACGTCTAAGATGTTTAGTATTTTCGCGAAAGTCAAAACTATATACAAGTACCTGGAATCCCTGACTAAGAGCAACATCAAGTATACTCTTCCTGGTGATGCCGGGTAGGATGGTCCCTTTTATTGCGGGAGTCGAAATTACATTACCCTGATTATAACAATAATTCAAAAACGAGATTAGATTTCATTGTTTAAAACATATTGACAAAAAACGTACTGGATAAAGAAGCGCCAAATTCAGATAAAAGTCTCATAAAACTATGAGTTGAAAATAACACTTCCAAGGGATAATCTTAAAAGATGCCAGAAAGAGAAAATCAGCAAGCTCTATACATAATTAAGTATTTGCCAATTATAACTAAATCAACGCTACAGAGCTAAATATGGAAGTGCGAGCCCATTGCCAATTACTCCCAAATGAACTGCGAGCCCATTGACACACTCAATAGGCACTTACACTTCTATGAAAATCCTAAGCTGAGCACTAGGCATCAAATATGTTTCATGGTAAATCGATATACCAATATGCTTTATAATTTATCGTACTACAAGTTTGTAAAGTCCCTAATGCCATATGAGTGTTAAAGTGGGAATCATAAACAGGTCTATACATGCATAACTGAGACACGACCAAAAGAATTGAAGAATATTTTACGCGCCCGCATGGTGCAAACACAAGGAAAAACCTAGACGAGTTCACTTGATCAAGCTCTACCACAAATGAGATTTATTTATAGAAAAGAAAACTGAAAGGAAAAAGGTTAATAACAACCAAGAATGGCAATTACTAAGTTTGCATCATAAAATACTATTAAGTTTGTTCTATGATATAACATACGCAAATACATCAAAATCATGAAAGGTAATTTATCTTGATTCCGTACCTTCACAATAAATACATTGCAGGAGGAGACCTCTTCCAAGTACTTTTTGTGAATGCTATCCAAATATAAAACATCAGAAAAGCCTTTTGCTTTTGCAGCACTCTGTGCCTGTAGAACCTGCGAGTTTTTGAACAGAAAATGCAAAAGAAAAATCAAAGAAGTTACATGCCAGATTACAAAAAATGTTCCATTCAATAGTAAAAATGGCTTCATATTTAAAGAGTTCAAAGGCTCAATAAGCAGACATAATCCAAGAAAATAATAAGGGACTAAGCACAATGTTCTAACTTGGAGCCTTGTTTTAGACTCATCAGTTAAGTATCGAGCGGAAAAGAGTTTGAGGCAAGTTTAGGCCTTCAAATTGACATATAGAGATATGCTAATAAATTAACCAAGGAAGAAAACTGGAAAACAAAGAAGAGTACTTTTTACGCTAGCTAATATAAAGGGATATAAAGAAATAAGATGACTAGAACAACTAGATTGGACTATCGATATATAAGTCCCTTACTGCTGCATAATTTCCAATGGTCTTCACTCCTCCAGTACCACCAGGAGTTGCTCGATGCAATTCAGTCTCGACTATCAAATTTATTGGTGCTAAACCTTCCTGCCAATAGAACAATTCCAAAAATCATAAGACATCATTGTCATGCCAAAAACCGGCAAAGATGTAATGGAGGTGAATTATGATAGTGCAAGTACGACGGAAAATAAAATGTACTGTGATAAAATGATTACATAACATGGAAAAACAAAATTACTTAAAGCTAAAGACTGGTATAGAAAATTATATTTAAAGTTATTCTTTCTCTTAACACAACATTTACAGAAAAAGATTACAGGCAAAGCACAAGGTTTTTAAGGTCAAAGGTTCTTTATTTATATAGATCTTCTGAAATCAATTATCCTACACAGATCTAGAGTCCTTCGGAAATTAAGAGAAATATTTTTACTAGAAGGAATGTTATCAATTACAGATATGTAAATAAAGATGGAAAAATAAAAAGAAAAACTAATTAGCACAAAAATATTAAACAGAATACTGGCATAAAATTTCAAACTAGCGAGCAGAAAGTGACAAATCACACATCCCAAGAGTTCTCCTAATATCTGAAAGGTAAACCTAGCTAATTGAGAAATACACTTCAACAATGCTTTGTGATTTGCAGGAACGTAACTCAAAATGTTTTAAGCTATTACTAACTCCTTCCAACTTTGAATGTTTGTTTCCTAGCCTTGAAACATATCAGTTGAGGATTAACAACGTGTGTATTTGATGGAAGTTTTCATGTCTAAACCACAAAGACTAGAGAAACATGTCCATACATCACAAACAAGTCAATGAGTACATGAATCAACTGATCCTAGGTTTATTGACCATGAATAAAAATGTGATAGATTTGGGGACTTCAATAAGAAACAAAAAAACATCCTATAGTTCTTCCTTTCCTTTCTCATCTCCACGACAAATGTGTCTAAAAAAGTTCTTTTGCTTCCATATAAAGATACATAGGCATTTTGTTCGAAATTAAAGACTGAATACCGATGTTTTAAGAGGATTAAAACAATAGTAAGACAATCAATTACAACGGACATAATCTATGGTAGTAAATCAGAAAAAAAAAATGAGGACTATTAGACAATTTTTAGGATGGGAAACAAATATACAGAATTTGCAAGTTTCCTCAGCATAGCTGAGTGTTGCGCCAATAAGACTGCAAAAAATATTCAATCAGATCGGGACCAGTTTACAACTTCACAAACTCAATATTAAGTCAATATACACGGTTCAACTAGATTCAGAGAGAAATCAAATCCCTTGAAAAGTAGAGGCAATGAAGTTTAATGAAGATGACAATTTAAGCAGAATAACTTAACTTTGAGGCACAATCACACACAGGAGAAACTCATTTTTACCTTAAAATAGTTGCCCACTGGAGAAACATAAATCAAAAACGTGTACTCGGGAGCTGGCGCAAGACCCAGAACAGCTCCACTCCCCATAAGCAATGGTCTTATATACAAAGAACCTTTCCCTGGTGGGGGAATCTGAAATTGGCCATAAAAACAAATTATCAAAACCATAACCATGCATGTAAATACCAATGCATTTTACAAATGACAAATTCCAAAACTACAAAATAAATCAAAATATTACCCATCTTTCATTTGCTAGAACAGTGTCTTTCACAGCCTCCACAAACTGCTCGACTGTTGGTGAAGGCATGCACATGCGTTCGGCACCCATCCTAAGCCGTAGTGCATTTTCTTCAGGTCTGAATAGTAAAATATTACCATCGTGTTTCCTATAAGCTTTTAAACCTTCAAACAATCCCTGCATATTTATTTTGAAAAAATGCTTATTATTTATAACCTAGCAAACCCCACTTCAGAAACAAAGTGTAGACGAAATTAACGGCAGCAACCAACCTGACCGTAATTCAGAACTCCGGAAGATGGGCTCAACTCAATGTTCCCAAATCTCTTTAACTCACCATCAGAAAAGCTTTCATCTTTGGAACACTTCATGGTATACATATAGTCAGTGGACATTAACCCAAACCCCAAGCTGTCCCAATCAATATCTGCCAACTCTATCGCCGCATTACTGTCAAACCCCAACAAATCCAAATCAGTCGAACTGTATTCGGTTACGGTCACATCTAAAAGCTCAAACTTGTACATAGATTAAACATTCATATTTTCCTATATAATCTTCTAACACGCCCCCTCACGTGCACGCTGTTATATCTTTTATGTTACACCTACCACGTGTCATTTTTCAATAAATGGGTGCTCTAGCACACTCTGATACCATATTGAATTACTGTTTCATCCAAAGACTCGATCTTTTCGAGAGATTACACATTTTCTTATACATTTTCCAACAAATTGAAACTAATTGCACATAAATCCTTAAAACACCAATAAAAAAACTCACGTAGCAGGGGAGGCCACTCGAAGAGGACTAAGAGAAGCAGCAAATGAACGCTTTTGCAACTGCACAACAAATATACATACAGTCTTATGAATCAACAATCAACACAAATGCTTAAATTAGAGAAAAATGGCGGCGGCAAAAATGTACCTGAAGAGGCTGAGGAGAGAAGACTTTGAGATGAGGAGAGAGAAACTTAACGGCGCCGCCGAGGAGGGGGTGGCGCGGTGGGGTGGGGTTGGGGTTAAGCCCTGCTAAAACGGCGCCGTTTTCCATTGTTGATGTTTGACTTGTAGTGGTGGTTTGACACAATCTAGTTCTCCAAATCGATGATGATGAACAAATGTTATTGAATTTGAACTCCTTCTGTGTTTGACGTAGTAGTGTTATGTAGTACAATTGATAAATTAATAAGTGGGGGTACTAAATTAGGTAAAAAAGAAGTAAGATTATGAAAAATGGGACCCAATGTGGATGTTATCAAAACAATATGGTATTATCTATAACCGATTACATGATATATGGCTAGTGCTAATTTTAGTGAATTCAAAATAAGATTATATCTCGCTACCAACGTTGTCTTGATCTAGTGGTGCCAGAGGCTAGACTTGGTAGGGAGAACTTCGGTTCAATCCCCCACTAGCCCGTTGGGAGGAGTTTAAAACTTTAACCCCGGAATTCGCTTCGAAACCGGATTAGTCGGCCCAGTGAATTCGAATACCGGTTGTTCAAACGAAAAAAAAAAAAAAAAATATCTCGCTAAAAGCTTGAACAATTCAACATGGTAAAAAGCTTCCATTAAAAATTAGAAAAGAAGACATGGTAGGGCCAAAAAGAAGATTATACATAAATTAGTAAGCTTTTTGAAAATGTCTCTAACTGTTCAAACTTTGGAGTCTTAGAAATTTTTTATGAGTTTTTAAGAGTGTTCGTGTAGGTACTTAATAGCAAAAGATGTTCTATAATTAGACAAATTTCATCGTAAAAAGAAAAAACTCAAGATGTTAAAAGTGTTTATGAAGAAGAACTACTCATGAAAAATTAAAGTCATGTGAAGAAAGAAACGAAAGATTGTCATCACCAAGAGAACAAAGCAAGCCAGTTCTTGAAGAAAAATCTTTAGTTTAGAGAAAAATTAATAAAAGATGATATAAGTTTTGTTTGTAAATAAAATGGTGTTAATTAGAACTTAGAAGAGAAGTGTTAATTACTTTTGTTTTGGGATTGTGAAGGCAGCGAAGCAGAGTTACCATCGTTTAATCAAAAGCGCCGGAGTATGACAAAAGAACTTGAACTCGAACTTGGAACTGAACGCATGCTCGCACGATATATCATGAAGAAGAAGAAGATTCATAATAAATTTCTTTTACAACTCTAATTTGTGTACCATTCGGGTTGTATGAGTATGACTCTCCTTTGCTTATAGGTGTCTGCTATATATCACATTTAAAGGCTCTACTCATTTGTCTTTTTCAATACGTTTGTTTACTCATTTTTATTTAATATATAAACTATTTAAAGGCACACAAGAGCTTGAAGTGGAATATATAGAAATTATGTCACCTCAGTTCAATCCTATTCTGATAGGAACGTTTGACAAATTTATGTTCTTTTCAAAAATTTCCTTTGTTTATCTCGTTAGTGACAACGAATTTTGTGTAATTGTTGCTCTATATGCAAACGATCAATACCGAAAAAGTTAAAAATTATTATAATCTTGAAGTTTCTTAAGTAGGTAGCTAGGTGCCAAAGGAGCATCAGCGTCATAGAGCAAAGGATTGTTTGGAATCTAGACAGTGTTATTGAACTATGCCATGTTTCTTAATTGAGACACCTTTTCTCAAGTCACCAGAGTTTTACACATAATCCTTTTTTAGCTCATGGTGTTTTCATGATGCGATGGGATTTATGTGTTATACAAGTTTTCCATGAATTATTTTGGCAAATGTAGCAAAACGATGTAACATTGTCAATTCAATTATTGTTACTTTTAGGACTGACTATCATCGGTCCCTTTTTGATTGACAAGTGCTGTTAAATCAATCTATTGAAAGAATGAAATTCTATAAAATCAAAGAATTTCATTTTTATCATTTGTGAAATAAAGAAGTATTGACTTACTGTTAAATTTGTTTGTTGTTGATTTTCCAAATATTTTAAGATATTCTCTAAATAATTATTGAATACTCGTCTATATTGAAAGAATTGTGTGTATCTCACAATATCAGGACAGTCAGTTTATTTATGGTCAATAATCACATGTTTGTCGCAACAATTTATACATAGAAGGATCAATCAAGACAAAGAACCAACCTTTTTCACAAAAGAGAATTTACAGAATTTAAAGTGAAAGGTTTTGACACGGGATATTTTTGTCGTCTACTTGGATACTCCACATCAGACCGTGGATTGCTCAACTGGCTCTCGGACGATGAAATTATCAGCTAGTTTTGGAACCTGCACTTAACAAGACATGTAAGCTTGTCGAATGATCCGCGGTTAAGACCACTCTGATGCTTAGATCAGTAAGGGTATAGAGAGAGAATATTTGGCTTAAAGAGAAGGGTATAGAGAGAGAATATCTGGCTTAAAGAGAAAATCAGAAGTGAGAATGAGTTACTTTTGAGCTTTTCAAAATGAGGGTATTTATATATATTTGATGGGCCCACTAATGAGCTTGGCCCAATGTTGATGGGCCCATAATAAACCTGAAGGTGATAGCTTATAACATGAAGGTGGTAGCCAATGACAAGAAGGGTACGGTAGCTGATGAGCTGAAAGGCAGTAGCTAGTTGCCTAAAGGCAATGGCCAATGACCTGAAGGCCTATACCTCAGAAAGTAAGGTGTGAGGTGGTGGAAAGGTTTACACACGAGAAATTGTGGGGAAAAGCTTCGTAAGATTCAAGACTTAGTGAGATTTATGATAGATAACACGTGGTAGATTCAAAATTCGCCAAATATCTTGTGATTGTAATACCAGAATATGGTACATCCGGTACTTATTTTGATCATATCATAGATCATTCATCCTTAGTTAAGATTCTACATTTGAATGGAGTTCGATAAAAGTAGTATTCTTTGAAGCCAAACAGAGTACACTAGTAAAAGTGTTGAAGAACGTGACAAAGCAATAGAAGAATTCTAGTGTGTATAAAGTAAAATCTTTGCGTTTCTTTTTTTCTTTTTTTTACCAAGAGAAATTTTGGACAATTTGCAAGAAATGAAGTCTTAGAAGTAAGAACTCGTGCCTAGATCGAATAATACTAATGCAATGGGTACTAAATGGATCTCTAAAAACAAATGTAGTGAATTTGTGAACTATTTTTAGAAATCAAGCTTGGCTAGTGACCCAAGGTTACACACAAGCTCTAGTTGCAAGATCTGTATCCATTCGCCTCCTTTTAACCATTGGACCCTCTTATTTAGATTGTTTTACATGGATCGATGTTATGGGTATCTTTGTAAATGGTTTTTATTGAATATAGTGGGTTATGTTGAACCTAAAGGCTTTGGGACTTCTCATCCTCCCCATCATGCTCTTAAACTTAAAAATGCTATTTAATCTTTATAGTTTGGAACAAGCTCCTAGACTATGTGCGGATAGATTTACTCAACATCTTGTCAAGAAAAGGTACTTAAAAGGGGGAGTTAGCTAGACTATTCATTAAGCATTTAGGTTCATCATACAAAGTTAAGTTGCATGAGTTCATCAATATCATGAAAAGTTAGTAAGGAAACTGACATACTTTCTAGGATCGTATGTGAAACAGTGATGGGAGGGAATCTAATTCGAGAATTGTGGGCGATAGTTCATGGAATAGATCAGTTGCTCGAACCATGTCAAATTTACGTAGTTTACATTGGTCACAATTTTTCGTTGTTACAACTCATACAAAAAGGATAAAAAAATTGCATTAAAGTTTATCAAATGCACAATTTAGACAGGAAAATGAAGATGTTAGTGCCTTACAATTATAGTAATTGGTTGCACCATGTTATCATATAGCAGTTACAAGTTTTTTTTTTTTTTTTTTTTTTTTCATAATGTCTTTTCAATATGGATTCCATTCAAACTTAGTATTCTCGTAAATCACTACCATCCAAGTTAACGAAACTATGTCTGAAGAAACGCATTTAAATCATGATCCTGGATCAAAGTATCGTTTCGACAATATGTTTCGGTTATTTAAGTATTAGAAACTTTTCGTAATATTGTTTCGAGATCTTTTCAATATGTTTCGAAAATTTCGTAAAAATTATGCGCACAATAGATGTAGAAAATATTGTATGTTTATTTTCCACGGAGTAAAAAATGAAAACATTTCAGTAGTATTCGAGGAAAAGAAAAGATACTTTGATCCATGATCATGATAATATGCATAGCCTTTATTCGATAATAATGTTTTCCAACTCATTTAATTTGACCAAATATTCCGAGAGTGGTAATTCTTGAGCCATGCAACAACAAAAGAATATATTATGCTGCGTGACAGCCATCCGATCAACCATCCAATTCCAAGTCGAAGGAGCCCGATCTTGCTTTTGGGATCATGATTAATAGATATCTCGTTTATTGTGGAAGATATTAATATTCTTAATGGATTTTTTTCCCTCGGTTGAATTTTTACATGATTCAATATACACTCGGGTTTAATAGTTTAGTGGTTGTCGTGATTCATGAGGTAAGAAGAGTTATCAGCAAGATATTGAAATTTGAAAGTAGACATATCAAGGGCAAGAAATACTTGAATGGAGTGGGAAATTAATATTCGGACCACAATATTTTCAATGCGACTTTGGGGCTGGTTTATCTTAACTTTATTAAATATCCCCACGTTACATGTTTTCTTGATTGGGTAAAGAAATTGGTCACTAGATAATTTGCAGAAATTACTAAAATTTGAATGGTCCTAAGTCTGATAAAACTACGGGCTTAAAATTTGGTTTTGCTCATGACTTCTGCTACATTTTAAATATCGAGTCGGACAGGATAGCGATGCCTTGTCGGTTAATTGGTGAGATGACCTACCTCTCCATATTATATCTCACGTTCGGTGTGAGATAAAAGATCCAAGTATGGTGATATATACTCGAAATTATCCCACTTCTCCCCTAAAATAAACTTATCTCGTGGCAATTCCAAACAAATTAAAGGTCTTTTATGCTCTCATGTACATTTATTCACCTACATGAATATATGTAATTATATATAAAATATACTATGTAATTTAACTATGTTCCATTGCTTTTATATTTATTTTTCCATACATACAAATCCTTTTCATGTATATTAATAATTTTCAACTACTTTAGTCGTGCACACATACAGTATATATTTTTAAATTAAAGTATATGTAATAGTTTATTTAATTTTAATATATATGTATATGTAATTAAATTTGATTATGTTTTAGTTCTTAATAATTTAATACGTGTTTTATTGTAAATTTAACAATTTGATTATATTTTATGTGTGCATACATATAATACG
The DNA here is from genome assembly GCA_946800315.1 of Misopates orontium. Lineage (NCBI taxonomy): Eukaryota > Viridiplantae > Streptophyta > Magnoliopsida > Lamiales > Plantaginaceae > Misopates > Misopates orontium. Next base: position 13,956,456 of record OX326953.1, on the reverse strand, counting down.
TGTTTTTTACATTAATATACTTAATAATTTAATATATATACATATATTTAATATTTTTAACACACATACTAATATGCATATATGTAGTATAATCATACATATAAATTAACACTAAAATATTTTCCACATGTAACAGAAGTACGCATATAATTTTATGTGGGTGCATACATATTACTATTATATAAGTAACACTAAAATATATATATATATAATATATATAATTAAATACCCAGAAGGAAAGCACATTATATATCGTATCTTTATCCGTATGCAATATGGAACAGTCATCACTTATCATCTCTCTCCTTTATCACTTTTTTTCGTCTACTTCTATTATCCTATAACCGTAACCAAAAGCCTTTTTAGGTTTAATTAATAGAAGAAAACTCCAAACCCGTGATCACCAAACAGCCTCAAAGAAGTTGATTAGAAAATTCTCACACATTGCGTGAATGACTAGAATTTACTTTATTTCGTGCGTTTAATCACAATTTTAGAATTGTGTGAATAGTAAAATCTTTGGAAACTTCTTACAGATTAAACCTGTATAAAAATCATTCGGATGCTTAATATTCACATAGTACTCGGGCAAAAACTGCACCTGGGTTGAGTATCGATCGTAATGATACCTTATAGTAAAATATAGACTTCTTTGATCTACTAATTAAATGTAGAAGACGTGACAATCTAGAAATGTTGCACAAATGTTCAGAGATGAAACCATATATCATATATCCATGAAGATAAGCATGGTGCATTTATTTATTTTTTTAATGGATAAGATAAGCATGCTGCATGTTTGCGTGGCCATTTGTGATTTTCCAACTCTTTACAAGTTTTTTTCTTTTTCAACTTATCTTTTTTTATGTTAGCCGTAGTAAAAATAACAGTTACCTGTTATGAAACAAGTGTTAGAATAGTTTTTTGTGTAACAACGAACAATATATTTTTACTTTTTTAGTATCTACATCGATATTGGAAATAAACTCTTCATGTGCACATACACAGTCCCACACACATGGATATATATGTATGTATATGTTGAACTGGATTTCAAGAGAGTTAATCCTAAATAAGTGCTAGTTCCATTTAGTTTTAAACTTTGTTATTTATTTAAAAAAGTTAATAATGGGTACCTGGGACACTTTAGATAGAGTTTAACGAATTTGAATTTTCTTTTCCTTTTCAAAATTATAATGTTATTATTTAAAATTCAAGTTTGAATGGTGTAGAGAGTCAGAGACACATATAAGAGCCTTGAAGTATTAACTTTTCATGTTTTACAAATACATTGATACAAGTTTATTATTTTTTTTCACTAATTTTTTTACTTTTAGCATCTTATAAGATTTTCGGAACCTTGTGTAATGGAGGGTTATTTTCTAAATATAGTGTGAGTATTACTCCAATGGACAGTATCACACTTCACGGAATTCGATCATTATGTTTTCAATATATTTTATGAATTCTCAAATTCTAATAGAAAGAGTAATAACTAATAACTAATAAGTCATTCTGCATATGATTTCTTTTTCCAAAAAAATATATTTATTTATACATAAGGCACTACCGTCGCAATTACTAAATCTTGACTTTTCCTTATGTAAAAGACAATTGTATCTTCATATGTCTAAAAAAATCAATGACAAACTATCTCTTTACTCTTTAGTAATGCTTATCAAGCATATTGCCACGCAATGGAGAAAATGAAAAGAGAAACAATGACCTCTTCCGCAAACAACATGAGCTTCATATCTCAACTTGGCTTAAATGAGAAAAAATATCCTATTATGCGTACACTTAATTTTCTTCTGGAAAGTACATAAACATAATATAAGTAACGTGAACTGATTTTGACTGACAAGATGAGCATGCGTAACACTCTTGAGTTCTTCCATTGTGGAGAATCCAAAAGCCAACAGCGTTGTATTATTGAAAGTTGAAACTGGATTTATACATATAGGATATAGCCATAGTACACGAATGTGCATCAATCATTTTAGTAACAATTTTACACATGATAACGGATTTGTTAACAAGGTTGAGGTTTGGGGTAAAATAGGATTTGAAACTGCTTATAGGAAGAGTTCAGTGGTTCATTAACTCTCATTAATACTTTTATAAGTGTTCGCATCAATAACTTTTGTTTGTCCTTAAGAAAAATCATAAAAGCACACAGTGTTCCTCCAACTACTTTAACATATACTCCTTTCAAAACAAAAAAGAAACTTTTACAAATATGGTTTTTCCATATTTTTTTGAAAGAAAAAAAAAATGCTAGTTTCTACTAATGCGTTATATAATTAATTATTTAAGCAGATTGTTACAATTATTTACAATTTTCGTCCAAAGTATAACAACCCCTTCTATATCTTGCAAACAACCCCTAAGCCATAAATGTAGACATCCAACATCATCTACTAAGAGAAATTCAAGAAAGGTAAAGATTCAATAATGTAGCTTCACGTCGAATAGATTTTAGGCCAGATTGTCTATGACACTACCATATTTCCTAAATTGATAATAAATAATTAAATTAGTAAAAGATTCAGATTTACATATTCATAAACCAACCAATCAATTCCTCAGCTTTTATTTATGCAGGGTGCAGATGAAGGATAGAAGCATCCCAGAATAACAAAAAGATGAAAAATGAAAGCAACCATCATGCACCAAAAGCAAAATCAGTCTAGCGTTGATGATTCTCAACATGATATGTTGAATAGAATTTCAAGGACAGCTCGGATAAAACCATTTGAAAACATCATAAATATGAAACAAGACGCCAATTATTCCTCCAGCCATGATCAAGATAAAAAGATTAATGATGCTTCACCTCAAATAAGCCATCTGGACCTGCAATTGAATAAGCTAAGGTTAGTAAAACTGAACTGATAAACAAGATTAAAGAGAAAACTGCTAAATGCAAAATAATTTTTCAAATAGTTTTTACTTTTTACTGTTGCAAGGCGGTTATTGGTTTGGGATGTTATAAGACCAAAAGCATCGATGTTATGTTTATGCATTTACTGAAGGAAGATTCTGGTGGAGACAGTCCATACAAATCTACATCCTGCGTAATCTATTTAACTATGTTAACAACTTTGGAACGATATTGAAAGTCCATGAATTTGGGTTTCTGAATGGACTACAAGTCTACAACTACAACTATTAAAGCTTAGTCTGGACGAAAATCAACTAAGTGATTGCACGAAAAGAACCCAAGTAATGATGCAATCACGGAATTTATAGTTTCCAGGTTAAACTAATATGATATATGTCAGAAAGCAAGAACAAATCCTTACAGGAGAAATCTTTAACAATTGTATACACATGACAGAAACACGCAATCTTATTAATATTAGTGGTCGATAGAAATTTATTAGTGAGATGACAAATTAAAGATGGTGGGACAAAATTTTAATAAGGAGAGAGAGATACCTAACACATAAACGAATGGGGATTATAAGATATGAACAATTAGCCAATATACGAATTAATTCTACGGCCATATGTATGGCAAAAAGACATCCTCAGGCTTGAACATTCTACCAACCAATTACTCAAATGCAATAATAAGGAGCAGCAAATACGATACTTAGGCTGATATGAATTTTACAAAAGGCTTACTTCAAGCAATCAAGAAGTACAGTGAATAATTTATATATTTCCTCAATGATCGACTGCCAAGTGAAGTGATGACAAACACCATACAGAAAGGCTTAGGCCTTGATACTTATATCTTCTCTGGAGGATAATCTTGTCACTTTTATGCTCCTTTGGCTTTTGAGATTTGTCAATTGCCACTTTAAGAAATTGAAAAAACTCTAATCTACGTTCTCTATCCCATACTTCTTTTTTCTCTTCCCTGCTTATTCATACTAAATTATAACCACAATTCATTCTTCTGTTTGAGTAGACAAAAGGGAGCTTCCTCGACTTTAAGTTGGATAAAAAGCAATAAATTATAATAGAACGCGATACTACTTTCAAAGTTCTTATGTCAATACTTAATCGAAGTGATTGAAGGAAGAGGGTAAAGAAAAGGAAAATATTTGATACAGGAACTGTGTGCATGAGCATTTTGTAAAAGCGTAAAAAGACAGAATACTCATAGTTTGGGACTTTTACGCATTTCTAAATGGCTTTTTGCCAATGGATTGACCAAAATATCATAAAAAAAGGCCAAAAATTATAATGCACCTTGATGCGAAGAGAAGCACACAAAGGCGACAAACACTTGCTTCTTTCGAACTGCCGAAGGCCGCAATGTGTAAGGCCTGTGCTTGGCGTGTATGGGGCTGTATCATGTTCTAAGAACTATGCTCCATATTTATAATAACATGTGAAGAACAGTTATTTAGGTATTTTCATAATAATCAAAGACCTCCAATAACTAATTAAACATCTCTTGTAGTCTCCATTATGCCAAAAACTCATCACCACCAGGCCACTGATACACTACCTCAGTATCAGACACCAGATAACATAGTTTCTGGTCTTTATCTTGTTCAATATTAGATGGAATCTTCCTAAAAGTTTCAATGAGAGATATATTCCTATCCCCAATCCTAGAACCAGCAGGGGATAGCTCATAAAAAAAAAATACTTATGAAACAATCAATACCACCAAGGAATCTGTCACCCTTCTTTATAGACACTTAGTTTCTACAGAAAACAACAAACTCCAACAAACAAAAAAATAATAATAACAATGAACTTACCCCATGGAAATTCCTTGTTGCGGATGTGAAGGTATGGGTATGCCTGCACCACAAAATTGATACTTAATATCAGAAACACACATATCCTTCAACAATTTCAAAAACCAGTAAGTTAAGCATTGAAATAACACTCATATTCAGACTTGAAACACAACAATCTTACAGGAGGCTCTTCGCTGTGGGGATGACCCTTGGAGAGACAATAGATAGCGAGAGCAGAGCACGATACGATTCCTAAATATGTTATCTTCTCCCATTTGGCAGCCTCAGCTACATCAAAACAACCAAATAAACCATAATTCAAAAATCAAATAAAAAGAAATCCCGGATTTTCAATCAGATCGCTGTGATCAGTTGCATTACATATGCACCAATTCCTATATAAAGTCTTGTTTTAAGCAAATCATGAGACCAGTAGCTCCTAAAACAATACAAACCACAAATCTCGTGGTCATGAAGACGCTGATAGGCGATAGATCGTTAAGATTACCGAGTCTAGCTGGTCATATACATTCTCAGAACTATCCCCATAAAGTTGTATGAACAATCAGAATATTAAGCATGACACAAAATCAAAACCCTAGAATGGAGATAATCCACAAATTACAATACGAGACAATCTAAACAGCAGATTCAGCACACTACGAGATATAAACGCAAAATCAGAATCAGACACATCTCGTAATTTGCATCATACAGTTTCACCACAAAGTAAGATGAATTTTAATTGCATATATACATAAATAACAAAACAATACCAGCTTCCTCGTGAGAAGAAGCGGAAGAGGAGAAGGAGCGCTTGGGAGCTTGAGCGGCGCGTGGTGCAGAAGCGCCGCCGCGGAGGGCGGAGCGGAGTGTAGATCTCAAAATCGCCGTCGCCATTTTCGCCTTTTTTATTTATTTTTTTCTATGTGCTGTGTTTGTTATCGGCTATTCAGTAGTACAGGAGTCAATTAAGCTACGTATTAAAATATAGATACAGTTCTCGGTAATTTGCAATATGCACCTTCTAAATACTTAGTTGTATCATTTTTCTATTCTTGAAGTTAAGAAATGACGCTTTACACCCACAAAAAAAGTCGAGATACATTAGCGCAACTTAAGTGGTGTTTGCGATTTTTATCCGAGCAAAAGCTGATAATTTAAGTTAAAGCTGTAAAATTATGTTCTAATCTTAAGTTGAGGGTTGTTTGAAGAAGAATCTAAAGGCTTAAATAAAACTGTTAAATTATAATTACATCTATTATAAATAACCACTACAAATTAAAGATTGGTAAATAGCAAGTTTTGGATTGTGGACATTTCTAACTTAAAAAAATATCTAGTGATTTTTGCTTATTAATCCAACACCCTAAAAATGCTTTAAAAAAAATTAAAAGTAGATTTTAACTTCTTTTTTTAAGGGTTTGCAAATACAACATTAGCATCTTACTAAATTTTCCGGCAAGGGTAGCCATCGGTTTTCAGCATTTTGAGGCGTAAATTTGTCTTATTGTGTTAACTCATCCTACTAAAATCTTCGAAAAACCTCAAATCTTGAGAGGAGTCTTTAGAATTGAATCAAAGCTTGGAGCGTGTAGATGTAAGAAACACATTGCAAACCTAAACTATCGGTTTTATATGCAAGAGTTAGTAGAAATAATTCAGAATGTGTTTTCGGAACAATTTCTCTATGCCATATAAGTTTTACTTGTTTGTATGATAATTGACATGCTTTAATTGTTTATAATATATCTTCTTTTTAAAAAAATAGTTATGTTGCTTTTAATCATTTATCCAGCTATAAATATATCAATCAAAAACTATTATCCTTTAAATATATATTCAAAAACTAATATTTAACTGTTAATCCATAATTTATGTAAAAAGGGGAAAAACAACATCAAGAAAACTAAAAGTAGCACAAAAAGAAAGAATGAAAGAATGAAAGAAAAGACAACAAGGATGATGATGATAATTTATGTAAAAACAAAACTAGATCTCAAGTACTTAGCTTGGATCTGGAAATACAAGATCCCTATTACCACGACCATTTTAAAGCCTCTAACCTCTGACTATAAAAATCATTACCACAAAGTAATACAATAAATAATACAGTTTTACAAGTTATAGCTGTGGAAACAAATCAATCCTCGTCTTGCGACCAGATCTTGACGGTCTTGTCCTCGTTTCCAAGAGCTGCAGAAGCTATCATATTCTTGGTTGGGTGACACGCGACCGACACCACTGTATCTGTATGACCTTCCAGCTTCTGAACTATTTTCCGAGACTGGAGTTCCCATAAGTACACGCAGTTATCCTCGGACCCACTTACAATGTATTTCCCATTAGTTATTGAGAATGTTGAAGAAATGCAATACTTGGAGTTCGTGTGGCCAGTATAAGTTTTTAGAAATTTCCCCGTTGAGAAATTCCAGAGCCGCTGGAACCAAAAGAACGAAAGAGTAAGAAGGAGCTTTTAATTATAATGCAGAAAAAGTGCAATTGCAAATTCATAAGCTGAGTGTGCTAAAGATATAACCCAGTTATGTCGGGCCAGGAGAAACTGTGACATAAATCCAGTTACACAAAATGCACAAAAATGTGCAATTGCTAACTCATAAGATGAGTGTGTTACAGATGTAACCCTGTTATGCTGGCCAGGAGAAGCTATGACATAAATCCAGTTATATAAAAGTAAACCATACCACATAAATATTACTAGGAAGGCCGCAAATACTGAAGCCCATTTTAGTTCGTCGTGTAAGTACGGCTTGACTCTGTTTATTAGTCATAGTCTAAGTTTCAGTTAGAAAACGGTCTATATTATGCAAGAACTAATCATAAGAAGGAACTGGACAAGTATAGGAAGTATCTAGTCTTATCAACTCAAGGTTTTGAACCGTCTTTTTAATTACATTGCATTAATAAGTGGGTACAAAGAAGAAACGCTAGAAACAGAATCTTTGGCAGTGTTGCTGAATATCTAAGATGTCATTAATACACCGTCTAGTCTTGAGGAAATCTAATACAAAAAAACTCGAAATCAATTCCAGCCTACATATTAGCATGTCACGACAAAGATTCTACACCTAAAAGTTTATGCATTGTCTCCATAAGATACATAAATGAGCAATATATGTTGTGTCGAATTGGAAGTTTGAATAAGACTCATGCATAAATGGGTAAGAATAGCTTGTACTTAAACTTGAATTACTTACTGCAGAAGTTAGGACTAATGTGAAGTATAGCATGGGCATGAATTTTCGGAGTCACGGATATGATTGGTAATAACTTACATAGGTAAAGGAACAAACTCTGCAAATGGACTTTTGGTTAGCACACCTCAGTTCTGGTTAAAGCTTTCTTTAGTTAAACTAAATGATAGCTTCATGACACATAATATCTCAATTCATGATTACTTCTTCCCAAGTAATGCATGATTAATATTGGATTCGAGCTCATAACTCAAGATTCAAAACAAATGGCATATTAACATTAATAAAAGCTAAAATCTTGTAAGTCAAAAAAGAGCCAAAAAAAAATAAAAAATGAACCAAGTTGCAGAAGATTGTTAAGCTCTTGAAGGCAGAAGTGGATTTCAGCTGAATCAAGAATTGCCTTTTAGAACAGTACTAGTAAACACAAATAGGACTTGTTCATCCTGGTAGCCTTGGGTGTTTTTCGACCCGTTAATTCAAGTGAGAGATTCTTTTTTGAGTTTATAAGCAAAATTTATATATTATCGATATAAGAGACCTCAATCATACCAAATATAACTTTCAATATAAGTTATGCAGACACAATTCCACATAATGTTCGAAAAACAATCCAACAGAACAAATCAGGCAGCTGATATCCCAACTCTAACACAGCAAAACTCTTAAAAATTTAGCCAACATTCTCCGTCCATAATCATCTCCAACTGAAATAGCTAAGAATCATTTCAATAGCCTATGATAAGAATATATTCTGTTGCCCGATATCAGAGAGAGAGAGTCTAACCAATGTGTTATCAAGCGTCCCGACGAGAAGAAACTTTCCGTTAGGCGAGAACTTCACAAAGCTAACAGGCGGATGCTCATCGTCAATAAGAGTCTTCATACAATGCCCCGTCGAAGCATCCCAAATCCTACAGAGCCCATCGTAACTACTCGAAACGATCATCGAACCGTCCAAATTAAAATCCACCGCTGTCACTGGATCCGAATGCGCCGGCAGCACCTTCAAACACTTCCCGGACTTCACATCCCATAGCCTCACAGTCTCATCGAACGAACCAGACGCCAACACATTCGACTGCGGATTAAAACTAACACAAAACACGTAATTCGTGTGTCCTGTTAGGGTTTTAACGTGCGAGCCCGTGACGACGTCGTATAAACGGACGGTTTTGTCGTCGGAGGCGGTGGCGATGAACCGGCCGTCCGATGAGAAGGCTACGTCGGAGATTCCGAGGTCGTGGCCGTGTAATTCGTGGCTCAAATCGGCGGCGGAGGAGGAGAGGGAGTAAATGTGGGCGGATTTGTCGGCGGAGCAGGAGGCGAGGAGATTGCCGTCGGATGAGAATTTGACGGCGGAGATTGGGCGTTTGTGGCCGGTTAGGGTTTGTTTGAGAGTGTAGGGTTTGAAGGAGGAGTCAGGTGGTGGCTCAGTATCGGCCGTTGATGCCATTTGGGGGTGATGGGATTTTGGAACCAGGGTTTTAGGGGTGAGGTTCTGTGATTTCTTGGATTGAGTCGATTGACTGCACTGCCCTTATTTACAAAATATGTTTGGTGGAAATTGCTTTTTTTTTTTCGAAAAAACAGTAATATTGAATTTTATAACCGAAAATTTAATGAAATTATGAAAGAATCTATTTTGTTGAAATATTGTTGAGGTCGGATGATATCTCGGGGTTAAGCTGGGAAGTTCGTCTATTTAAAAGCTATATAATAAATGAGTAGTTATGCGGAACACGTTTAATCATGAAATCGGAGTTTGCAGCGTACCTCGTTGGCAACGGGATAAGGGGCATATCCATGTTAAAGATTAAACTCTCTATTTTGGCTTAGCTTTTCAAACCGGTACTTGGCTTTATAGTGCTCTATTAGTGCTTAGGTATCATCTCGGTGCCAGTTGTTTCGGCTAACATGTCATTTTAGTGTTAAGTGTTTCGTTGTGACATGTCTGTTATATTTGACAGGTGTCACCTACGACATGTCTATTAAAGACCCACGAAGACCTAATAAGTGAGCTAGTTTGATCTTCACGTTATTAAGAGTTTTCTTCAATGATGTGACGTCTGATTCATGAATAGCATCTCAAGTTATTAGGCTTCGATTGTTCGGATAACAACGGCATTGTTAAGAGTGTCGCCTTGTTGTGATTGTTTTGGCCTATTTGCATGTGTTATCGAATGGATCGCGTATGAATCCCCGTAGCATTCATTGCTCAAAGTTCATATTCTAGGCCCTTGTATTATTGAGGACGAATGGAGAGTTTACTGGAATTCAATCATTGAGTTGATAATCGTATTACATATGACTTTTCCTTGTTATATCAATTATACTCTGGTTACGCAATTCTACTTATCAAGTACAGTTACATATTGTAATATATTTGAACCAGAACAATAAAATAAAATATAAAATTTGTAAACTAAGTAGCAAATCCCCTTAAAATCTATCAAAATTCCCTTATTAAGTTTGTTTAAACTTTCTCCACTTTGGTCCCTTCGTTATCCCAATTTCGACTGAATCGTGATGGGTTAAGGTTGTAGTGGATTTATGAAAATATATTTGTTTAGGTAAAGACCTTTTAAGTGTATTAAAGATTTTTACCCTATGAATAAAATGTTGATGTTCATTAAAGAGTGATAGTGATTTTCGTGGAAACAAATAACAATATACGGAATTCGCCAACTCCTAATATCAAATTACTCCTAGTATATGCTTAGCACATTATTTATTGCAAAATTCCCCATTATTCTATATGAAAACAAAAACAGAGAGACCTTTGAACAAAACAAAGAGCTGGTATTTCAATATAAGATAAATCCACTTCAACACAACGACAAAAGACGATTACATGGTATCTAATCTACGATTATTTCAATCTGCACAAGTCGCAATTCCTGCAGTTACACGTTTCTTCAGTTCTTCACTCCAACACAACGATAAGAAAACGATAACACACACCACCTAGCCTACTACAATTATTTCCATCTGTTCAGTACCAACTCCTGCAGTACCAGTAACTGCAGCTACATATTTCTTCAGTCCAACCAGATGATCAGAACACAGGACCAGCGGCAAGAATTTCATTAGTCAGTTTATCATCCTTGCCTATCTTATGAGCCACAAACCCTTCAAAGTTGTTCTTAAACAAGCCACCCAGTTTCAGCAGTGTTTCCTTGTAAACCTTCTTATCTGACCACTGCATTTAAGAAAGCACACAACATCAGGTAATGAAACTCTAAAATTTCAAGAAAATGATGGAAAGGAAAAAAAACTATAAACGAGATCTCGGAAACTCACGGTGTTCATAGGTTCCAGTATTTCTGAAGGCACGCCTTCGACTTCAGTTGGAATCTCAAGCCCAAACACCTCCGTTTTCTTGTATTTGGCATTAAGTAGGCTCCCAGAGTGTATTGCGTCAATTATTTTTCGGGTATATGCTAGTTTTATGCGACTCCCAGAGCCATATCTGCACAAAGCAGGGCAGTTAATCTGTTGAAATATTGTCATTTTCATGATAATGAATAACAATGTTCATTAAGATGCCAAAAGCAACGCCATATGTAACTAATTCCAGACCTTCCTCCTGACCACCCTGTGTTGACAAGCCAACCTGTGGCACCGTGAGCCTGCATCTTTGCAGCTAACATGGCAGCATATTTGGTAGGATGCATCATTATGAAGGCTGCACCAAAGCAAGCTGAGAACGTTGCTTGTGGCTCCTTAATTCCTTCTTCAGTACCAGCAACCTGTACAAAAATATTGGCACAAGCATGAAATATCAATACCTTTCCCCTTGACTTTTCACTTCAATGTACTGAAAACCAAGAAAATTACACCCCCCCCCCCCCCCCCCCCCCCCCGCCCCCCCAAAACCAAAACAAATTTTCCACTAAATACCTACCAGAGCAGTGTAGCCACTGATGAAATGATACATAGTCTGTGCGAGGCTTAGCTTGCTAACTGGTGGGAGGACTCCAAATGCATCACATGCAAGGAGTATAACATTCTTAGGGTGAGCGGCAACACACGGGATTTTAGCATTAGGGATATATTCAATAGGATAGGCTGCTCGGGTATTCTCTGCAATAAAAGGGAAACCAAAAAATAAATGTTTATCGCCAACACATTACTACATAGGCGAAAGTTTGGAAATTGTTGATGAACCGATGCATTACCTGTCACAGATTTATCGGAATAATCCACTTCTCTAGTGTGCTCATCGAATACAATGTTCTCCAACACTGACAATAACAAGAAAAAGGAAAGCTTAAAAGATGTGCAATGCTACCGAATTTAAGCATAGAGCATATTTAGAAGTAACAAAAGTTTCAAGATGTTCTATAAATTTTCAAAAGCTGAAAAGGGAGACAAGTCAGTTGTGATTGTATTAGTACCAGTTCCAAACTTGATAGCATTCCAAATATCAGGCTCCTTCTCCCTAGAGAGATCAATGCACTTGGCGTAGCAGCCGCCTTCAATGTTCGATACACCATTATCACCCCAGCAATGTTCGTCGTCTCCAATAAGGTACCGGTTGTGATCAGTAGATAGAGTAGTTTTTCCAGTTCCTGAGAACGATTAAAGAAAAGGGAGAAAAATCCAGCAATTAGAAAAAGGTGATGGATTGTAAAGCAAAAATATATCACTCATTTCAAATTTAGAACAAGGCATTCACAGAGTAAGGGTTAGAGGTCACATATCGGTTTTGCGGGGCCCAGCCCCTCATCGGAATAAGAATCCGATGATACTTTACCTGACAAGCCAAAGAAAAGAGCGACATCTCCGTCTTTTCCCATATTGCAGCCAGAATGTAAGGACAGGATTTGACGCTTAGGCATGAGATAATGCATTACACTGAATAATCCTTTCTTCATCTCCCCGGCGTACTGGGTGCCGAGGATGACCATTTCTCTTCTAGCAAGGTTTAAATCTATGCTAGTAGAAGATGTCATGTAGTGTGTGTAACGATTACATGGGAATTGTCCAGCATTGTAAATAGTGAAGTCCGGAGTACCAAAGTTCTCCAGCTCTTCAGGAGTGGGTCGGATGCACCTGTCACCCACCCAGTTATTTGATGTACAAATTACTAGTATATCATATTATTGCGGAGCCTTTCGCATGGTTCCTTAACCCTCATGCATTAATATTAGTTCATTTCTCCCACTATATTATACTCAAAAATGGGGAAATTTATTAAACTTATCTGGCGGGCTTATGGCACGTGTATCTGCAAACAAGATCAGCAAGATAAAGGTTTATAGGTAATTGCATTTTACTCACATGTTATGCATGAACAAGGAATGGTAAGCTCTAGCTGAGACAATACGGACTTTGATACGGTTCTCTGGATCCCAATTGAGGAATTGATCATTGACAAATACCTGAAATCAATGCATAACAAAATTTAAGCATCTCAGGTTCCTAATAATTGCAGGTTCTAGCAAGACAACGAGAACTTATATGGAGTAAAATAAATTACAAGGTCTTGCGTTATAATATTTTTATTGATTAGCTACTAATGGTCAGAAGAGACTGGTATGATAGTCTTTTTTGTATTGTTTTAATTCCAGGGGCAAAAGTGCAGGTCAGAAGGGTAAAGTGCGGTTTTTGTTCTAACTTCTAAGTAAAAGAAAAGGTATTTGGTTTTATTACTGAAAATTGGATATTTATGAACCTGTTTCAGCAACTTGGCCTAAATACTGGATCCAAACATCATCTAATTGTGTTAATTTTCTGAACAAATATGCCCCTTTTATCCAATAAATAAATCAACAAACTGTTTCACTAAGATAACAAATAATAAAGCAAAAGAAAAATGTGATCAAGAGCAAAACAGGTGACCAGCAATTATTCTCGAATTTACACACATTAGCATAATGGAGATTAGTCTATCAGCTTAGTTGAAACTTGAACTTGGGATCCTTATCTATTTCTAAGAGATATGGACATTGAAACTCGAAAAACAAATACAAGTAATGGCCAAAACCACCTCTCAAATGGATCAGAGCTGCATGGCCGAAAAGTACAAAAGGACAAAAGACTACCATCACCTCCAATATTCCGTTTTTTTTCAGTTTCAGCTTATCCATAAAATTGATCAGACAAATCCAGTAATAATTAAAGGAACTAAAAGACATAATAGCTAACATTTTGTTTGGTATTGTAAAACAATCGAAAACAAAATGCGGTATAATTCATGTTTAGAGGCAATATCTATTCACGTACTCTTGACAATTTCCTGTTGTAAACGAGCCATGACTATCTAACTACTAAGAAAAAGCATATATAAATACAATACCTTCTCTAATGAATTCAAGTAATCCACAGCTCTTTCTCTGTTAACCATGAAAGTCTGCTCGTCCATCTCAATGTTCGGCGAGCCCCTACGTTACACAAAAATAAACGTTAACAAGAAAAAACATTAAAACTTAGCTCATTTTCAGAAGAAATTACGTATATCTTGATCGAGACGATTAAACTTTCACTTACTTTCCCCACCACAGGTCATCCTCGGTTGTCTCGTCCCTAACGACACGTTTGTCCTTGGGAGAACGACCGGTCTTGGCCCCAGAAAGGGTCGCCAAAGCACCACTAGATGTAATGAAAGACCCTTTCTCGTACTTTATGGCCTGTTCATATAGCTCTGCATTGATGATCACCAAATACCAATCAACAAAATAAATCATAGAGTTAATCTACACTTAACATCATAAAAAGTGACAGATTTAAGACTTTTTTCTCTCTGAAGCATTTTATCAAACACTTGCAACCTAAAACAACTTAACAAGTGTCCTATAATTAAATGGTGAGTGAATTTACCAGCCGGAGAGAGGTTGTAGAGGACATGAGTGAATTTGAGTGAACTGTCGCTGACGGCGATGGTGGGCGTGACGTGGTGCTGGCTGCTCACGTGCGCAACACGTGGGGTCTCCGACTGCCGGGTCGGGTCTCCCTTCACCACATTGGGTCCAGTCTCTCTTGTGTATGATGCCAATGACGCACTGAAATATTATTACAAAACTAAGTTTATTTAATTAAGCAAATAATCAACACTTCTCTAAGCTAATTAGGTACCCGGGCACTTGAGTAATACTAATATCAGTAAACGTTACACACTTAATATATTTCTTTTGTCATCTTAAATGTGTCCAAAATGATTTACTAATTATAGCAAAAGAAAAATTTAAGATATCATGAAACATTATCGTTACACGTAATGATTTACTAATTATAGCAAAAAATATAGAGAAGTTTATTTTGTCATCTAAAATCTGCGTCGCAGTTTACCAGATATTGATTTAATAAAAATTTGACATTAGAAAGATGACTATATGTCATTTAATCATTTTTATTATGCATAAAAAGAGACACGTCAATTTATAAAATCTTGTAGAAAATTCGTCAGAACAAGCATGAATCGGGAGAGAGTATAAATCCCTTTTTTATCATCCTTTTTTGGAAAATTTTAAAAAATAAGAAATATATACATGTTTGGACTAGATATAAACTATGATCGATTTTCTTATTTGGAGAAAGATAATTACAAATCTTATTTTGTATATATAAAGATTATTTCAATTGAATGATATGCCAGCAAATTCAGTAGTAATGTATAATTACACGTGGCTCAACACTAAGAACACACGCCTTAGATCTGACCCCACAAGAAATTCTTGTTGACAATAAGTCACAAATAGTCGAAACCATAGAACTTTAATCAAAATAAAACAGACTATACCATAGCATATTAGCATGTTTAATCGTATACCTTATCGACTGAAGTTGCTGTTTGCTGCGTTCGCCCTCGGCAAGCGCCGCAAAAGGTCCCTGAATCCCGTCAATAGGAGTTGTCGGCGCCGACTTTTTCTTCTGAAGAGAATGGAGCTCGTCGATAGTCTGCGCCCTCACCGGCGGCGTGCTTCCGTCGTGACAAACGTCGTTTGACTTCTTCTGTGTCTGAATCTTCGGCAGCCCGTTCCGACCAGTTGATCCGTTAGCCATGCTCACGCGTCCGTTACCGTTAGCCGCCATCTCTTCCCACTGCAATATCAACACATATATGTTAAGACATCATACATAATTAGTAACATAGCGTTAGTTAGAATTTTGTAACGTACAAATACTTAAGGAAAACATAATAATTAAGAGGGAGAAAAACTTACGGAGAATTGGAGAAATTAAAATGCTAGGGGATTTGAAATGCGATTAAGATCTAAAGAGGAATGGGAATAGTATGATCGATCATTAAAGTGTGGAGAAAATAGAGAAGTGATGAGGAAAATGAGTGAGGCAAGGGTCCAATTTATAGTGCTTCATGGTATGTTAGTCAACCGCGGATTTAACCAGGGTGAGGCTGACTGTGGTTAGATTCAATCTTGTGGTGATCACGTTCATGCATTGAAGATATCCATTACCAAAAATGTTCCGGGACTTGTTTGGCATGCATTTGTTGGTTTTTTCATGTTTTTGGTGCAGATAAAAAATTTGAAAACAAACTGTTTTAAGTTTATCCTAATGCTTTTTCGACTTAACTAATTTAGATTATGAATTTAATTCGATTGTTTTAACTATTGCTATTTATTACATAATTATGTGATGGATAAATTCACCACATATCTATGGTACGAATGCAAGTTGAATTAGATGAATATCAATCTAGTCAATTTTTACTTATATCCACCCTATCTCACCTACTAATGCTACCCACCTACTTAGTATAGTCAATGGTGAATAAAGATATTGACATTATGTTAAAATCACCTAAAAAAATACTAAATGAAGTACAAGACTTGTTTGACTTTAATTTATGTCATTTTCAATTCTTTTTGTGAAGGTACCAAAATAATAATTTAAGCGTTTGCAATGTTTCATATAAATTAAGTTTTATTATATGTTGGCTATCTTTAAAGAAAATATAATAATAACAAGAACAATGGTCGATTACTAGTTGTAACATATTAGTTTAAGCATAGGAACAAAGAGTCTTGTTGAAGCCGCGGAATTCATGTTTTCCATATATGACACATGGGGAATGGGGGGTTATGCTGTGGGTCGTTAATTAGTAATGGCGTATATATTATGACTTCAAATCAATGTTTTAAAAGGCGTAAGCCCTGAGGCAAGGGGCGTAAGCCTCACAAGATTGTAATTTATACTTTTAATATATATATATATATATATATATATATATATATATATATATATATATATATATATATATATTTGTAATAAATAGAAAACACGAAAAGAAAAACATAAATACAAATTTATAAGTTAAGATATTAGGAAAATGTTTAAAATTATTTGAGATAATACCAACTACAAATAGCAAACAAAAGCAAAAGAAAAGAAAAGAAAGTAATCCATTTTTTTCTTTTTTACTTTACACTCACTACTTCATGTGGTTGTCAGTCGTCAGTGGTCACATATATTTCACATGTTGTGAAATTATCTAATAGTTACAAGAAGTAAAACAATAATCAAATAATCGAAAAAGATCTACAAGATATGGATGATGTATTAGATACCTATTATTATCATTCATAAACTAAATTTCTTGCTACCTATTATTACAACTCATAAACTAAAGATGAATTTACAAAATTAAAAAAAAAAACGAAAATTATAACAAAAATGTAAAAAGTCTTTTTAGATAAGTGACTCATAATCATATGTGAACATTTATAGGCAAGCTACGAATGAACAATCATAGAAAAAATAATAAAATAAACAATTTTTTTTTTCTTTTTTGGCCTTTTACGCCCAGACTTACGTCTTTTGCGCCCCGAGATTACGCCTTTTGCGTCCTGGGCGTACGCCCCAGAAAGGTTACGCCCTAACAGCCGCCTCAGGGTGTTTTAGCTCAATTTTGCCCCGAGGCGAGCCCCAAGGCGCACCCCGAGAGTGTCTTTTAAAACACTGCTTCAAATTTAACATCGTTGGATTGAGAGAAGGTTATGCAATTAAAGTAAAACTAGAAAGTCCGATATCAATTTTCTACAAAATCTTCAATCGAGAATTTGTGTGTCATGACAAAACAAGTGACATAAATATAAAGTATGTTCTCATTCTAGCGCAATAATATCAGGTTTACATTGAAACTAAAATCAAATTCACAATAGTGCTTTCAGTTTGTAACTTTAAATCCTCTTTTCAAATGTACTAGTAGTCCAAGTTGCAATGTTACTACGTACAGCATTGACGTAGTAGCGTCAATTAGATATAGTTTTATGATTGAGAAATGCATGGATGCGTGTGGGGCAATAATTTATTTAAAGATAAAGTGCTGCTTTAGAATAATTTACAATTATTGGTGCAGTGAGAGGAGTGCCTAAAAGCTTGGAAAAACGAATCAGCGTCAAGTAGCCACAAAAGGATAGGGTGCCCCATTAGCCTTTTAAATTATGAAGTGGACCATGATATAGCTAGTGTGATTACTATTACTCATTGCATTTTCAGAATTTGAAAGATTCATAATACCGAAAAATAAATGAGAAACAAACATTAAATTTCATCCAGACTAATGACGGGTACGTAATCTGAATGCTAATTAACCATTTGCCCGTCACTTGGTTGGATGATTACATAACCTTTTTGATAAACGTACAAGTTTAATGAACGCTTGAAAAGTTGATATATAAATTATTTTTGATTGTTGGGTTTTCTTCCTAATATATTTGTTCTTTTTTTTTTCTCTCAATTGATTAACTTAACAATAATCTGTGACTTGTAAACTTTTGTTATTAATTCCTTGACTCTTTTCATCTGGTAATAAAAGTTAATTCACTGATATAATATTTTATGTATATTCTAATGTAATTTTCAGAATATGTCTTTAGTCATGCAACACATAAAACACAATATACCTTTCATGCACTTGGAGAACAAAGACTTTTGCCGTATATATTAGCGTTTTGACAATGGGAGATGATATATACAGAGCAAAATCCATAATTACAGAGCAATTTTTCATTATTCACTATTTTACCCTTCTTAATTCAACAAATTGATTTACATTCCTTTTGAATTCCTTAATCTTCGAAACATCATAAATAGAATGATTCCATATATTAATGATTGGGATCCTCTTTTCAAGCATGAACCAAAAAAAGACCGAGAATTGAACATTTTATTCGTGATTTTTTCCAAAGTTAAAATATCAAATTAATGAAAGTTTTGGTCAACATTGTAATTTTTTTTTTCTGTTTCTTGTTATCATGAAATATGAACGTGCCTTTTCTTCACTTAATATAAAACTTTGGTTTATATTTTAGCACTTAATATTTATTGAAGAAAATATGGATTAAGTGTTTTCTTTTTTGTCTAGTTAACCAAGAATCATTTGTTTCTCATTAGTATTCCATGTTGAATTAACACGTGCTATGGTTATGCACTCTTCTGTCTTATTTTTTAATTTTCAAAAGATTTGAGTTCGAGTAGAAGAAATGGCCATTACAAAGAAAAGGATCACAATGATATTTTCCTATTTTTTTTTATTTAAATCAATATTTAGTCGTGTGTGATAGTAACAATTTATTTAAAATTTTGATAAATATAACTTATTTACATAATTTTACTTACTATCTTTGTACGAAAAAATATAATCTCCCATGACATAGAAAAGAAAGAATAATATTTTAGTTAAGTTTCTAAAGATTCCAAATCGAAAATAAAATATACCATCAATATGAAAAAGGTAAAATAGTAAACAAATAGACGGTTGACAAATTATTTATAACTTAAGAATTGAACTGCAACTTCAACAGTTAAGTTGTTTTTTTTTTGTTACAAACAATGTTTTTCCGAATTGAAATAGTTGTTCTTCGAGATCTGGAAAATCCATGCCCACTACGTCGGTTTTGAATTTATCGTGATAGCGTCAAGTCCACTCTAGCTGCTTATCGCTCGAGCAAATTGCTAGTGATATGGCGTCCCGATATGGCGACACGTCATGCCCACGGCCATAAAAACTATACTAGGTTTAATGTCTTTATCTTTCTAAATTAAGACATGACTTTGACGTTTCTTTACTTTTATTGCACCAATTAAGAGCGTGGACCCCCGGGGGGTTTTTTCTTGGGGGGGGGGGGGGGGGGGGGGGGGGTAGGAGTGAGGGTAAGTGGGAGCAATTTGACGATAGCAAATTTGGAGGTATAGCACCAATCTGTATGGAAAATAGGTAGATCATAGATGTAAAAAATAAAAACGCTACATCTTTTATTTTTATATGATTGTTAAGTAAATTTACTGCACCAAATTTCTATAAAAATATCTCGATATAGATTCTATAAAAATGGTAGATTTCAATTTAATTTCTAAATATTAAAGATTGGAAAATAGAAGCTAGCGATATTCTTGTAGCTACTTGCAGTGAGTGAAAGTGATGTAAATTCTTCTGTATCATGGCTAAAACTCCAATAAGTAGTACTGTTCACGATTCTCCAAGACGTGGACCCCATGGTGCAGTAATCAGGGTTTCCAATTCTCCATTCAATCGACTCCAAAGTTCGAAACAGATAAACCTTGAACTCGGCCTTGTTTGGAACTTTGGATCCTCTTTAAAGTTTCAACCAGATTATATTATTCCTCACTTAATTTTTCGATATATTCACATTTAGAAGGGCGTCGAAGCAACAACAGTTTAGCTTCTCTTTTTTTATCATATAACACCAGTCTTGTTTTACCAAAAAAAAAAAAAAAAAAAAAACTAGATTATTCCAAATTGTAATTGCCCCGCTAGCTATGTAATATTTCACATGAATGTAACATTATTTCTATGAAATAAAGTTAATGCACGGCTGCATCAACGTGCGCATTACTTCGACTATTTTTTTTTTTCTAAATATTAAGAACTCTCACAAAACTTTATCAAATATTAAGAACCAACCTCTTCAAAAGATACCAAAAGTTTCAAACTTTTTTTATAAGTGAAAAAATGTGAATAACTACTAGATACTAATCGGCAGGTTATAATTACCATAATTGTTCTTCAACTAATAGATAATAGTTCCAAATTTAACGAAAGAGATATTAGGAAAGTAAAAGAACTACAAATAGCAGCATGCAAAAATGCTCAAACGAAGGTCTAAAGTTTAGGGCTCTAAACCATGAAATTTCTGAAATTTGCCCGAGATTGATGTTTGCGTCACAGCAAAGGATTGGGTTTTGCTCTTTGACTGAATTCCAATCTAATTGAGATTATCAAACGCGAACCTACTCAAAACCATCACTTTGTCTTGCAACGATCCTAAATCATCATAAACGAAACTACAACGTGCCCAAATCATCATAAACTCTAATTTCCTCTATATTCCATCAATATCAATTATTTTGTTTCTAAAAGTGTTTTATCCTTATAAGGCTTAACAATTTGAAAAACAATTTTCGAAATAAACTTAAATTAACCATGACAGCTTTCTATAGGGCATTATTTTATTTTATATAATTCGAACAAATTCTCAACTACCACTCAACTCAAACATCGAAATTAACAACAAAAGGACCCCCAACTGCCATAAATAAAGGAAAGGTATTATCTGAGGAACTTCCTGTAAAAAGTACATGGCACTAACTGAGGTAGAAAAGATGAATTGTCAAAAGAAAACAGGTTAAAAAATGAAAATGTGAAGTAACAACTGAGGAAGGGAGATTGGTATCATATATGTATGTGATGTGAATTATTTAAAAATTGAGGGTATAAAATATAAATCGGCTTTTATTTAAAAGAGTATGGAAAGCAGCGTGTGTTGATGTGGATGGATCGTTGAAAGTGATGGGGACGGGAGATTTGTCGGATATGGGGAAGGGCTGTTCTGATCAATATGCGTGCATGGTTTCTTTTTCTTGAAGCGATAAATGGCGGATTAATTGCAGCAAGCACCCCCAAATATATCGGTCTGTTACGTTTTGCTCCATAACCTATAGAAATATAGGTTATGTTCCCTAATCTATTATTTTTTGTCGATTTGCTCCCTGAGTCATTTTTCAACCATCCATTTTGAATATAGATGTTTGAATTTTGCAATTAGGGAACAACTCACACAATATCAATAGTTCATGGAACATGTTGCACATTTCATTGGTTAGTGCAACAGACTCCGTAGGTTAGGTTGGGGAGTGTGCTGCAACTAGCCCTTTCTGGCTTTCTCTTCCACAAAAGGTTTCACATTTTGATATATAGGAGAGAATTTCTTTGATTATAAAACGGTTATATTAACATTTTTTAAAATTAATGTAATAACATCAACATTTTTAAGAAACTTGTCTAAGCTTTTTCACCCCAAAACGCTTTGAAGTAGCTCTTTCACAATTACTTTTCGCAAGGCTCATACCGAAAGGCAAGAGGCACACTGCACCCCAAGGTGATGGCTTACGCCCTAAAAATGTAGGATTATTTATATGTAATTTTGCATTCTTATTTTGTGTAAAACTATATGCATGGTCTACATAAAATAACAAGTATACTGAAAGATATTTGATATTTTTAGTAGATATTTAATAATTTTGAATTTCATGCTATTTTTTAAATACGTTTTAATCAAGAAATTAAATTTATGTTCTTATGTTGGTTTCTTATTTATTTTCTTAATGTTTTATGTTTATACTTTTGTAATTATAAATTAATCTTATAATATGTGGAATATGATGAGGGTCTATGGAAATATATCTATGCAGCTTATATATCATGTAAAGTAATACATGGCATAAATTTTGTGTACTTTTTATAACTTTATATCAACAAAAAAAATTTAATTTAATTTATTTCATGAACCTTAACTTATTACTTTTCCTTTTTAATTTTCATTCTTACCTTTTTTTTAACCATAGATATGTAATTACAAAATTAAATATCTAATTTTGTGGCGTTACATCCTACCTCTAATTCATAAAATGCAGCGTGTTACGCCCTCCAAAAATATTGAATACTCTTCGTTCCAAGCTATTAGATACTTACAAGTTCATTCTGTAAAGTTTCCATTAATATTCATATGATTACCCGATAAGAAATGCATGAAGTTTCCCAATGCCAACATAAAATTCTTATAAAACATACATTTTGACCTAAATTGTACAAACTTATCGTCATACTAAGAGGCGTCGGACGTGATATATTTTTTAGATTTATATAGACGTGAAGAGAGAAAATTTCACTTTTGGTGCCTGAAGTTGGCACTCTTCCACTTTTGGTGCCTGAACTTGACATCTCTCACATTTGGTGCCTCAACTTGGCTTTTGCTTGCGATTTTAGTCCTTGGGTAGAAATTCACTTTATTCTCGCTGAAAAATCACACGGGCCCGCACATATGATTATCTTAAGGAAAAAAAAAAATGGAAAATCTTACAAGTGAACACGATTTTTGAAGAAAAGAAACGTTAGTTGAAGAAACAATATTCTCTTCAACAAATAAACAAAAAAAAAACCACAAAAAACAACCCACATTCTTGGACAGTTTCTTTGTTTTTTGGTGTTGATTATTAATATTAAAAGTTCCTCAAAATTTGTTCATTTACAACAGCAAACTAGTGTTGCAAATAAACAATATGGCAGCAACAAATTGCTGTTTTAGTGTTGTTCAACTTGCATCAGCAATTCGCTGCTGCAGGTGAATAACATTGCAGTGGCAATTTGTTAAGTTGCTTATTTGCAGCAGCTAATTGCTGCTACAAGCTTCAACCTTTTTTCTCTCCCTCCGCTTTTGATCTCTCACGATTTTCGACTGTATTTCGGTTATATTTGCCCGCTACGTGTAGTTTTCCGACGAGAATTAAGTGAGTTCTACCGAAGGACTAAAATCGCAAGCAATATCCAAGTTGAAGCACCGAATGTGAGAGATGCCAAGTTGAGGCACCAAAAGTGGAAAGGTGCCAACTTCAGGCACCAAATATGCAATTTTCTCGAATCGCATTTTAGTCCCTAAGTGGAGCTAGATACTCATACTTTAATCAAGAATTCTTCCTCTTTTATTTAAATACTTGAAAAAGTATATTTGCTACAATCAATCCGTTAATCCTCTTCAGCCAAACAAGTGGATTTATATTATATAGCCAGTTATAATTTATATCAAAAAATGCTGCGAAAAAGTTAGCTGTCATTATTTTGCACTATACACATTATAGTCAATTTTTTAAATGCATTACAATCTGTGGCCACAATTCTTTATAAATTTAATACTTCAAACCTATTTGAGTATGAATCATCCTCATTTTCTATTTCCTAATGCACATGGCTCATCATTCTCACGCTGCTACAAACATATGGACCAGGCCCGTTGGTTTCAGGTTGGGCCAAGCTTCATATAGGCCTGGTTAGTAGTTTGGGTAGAATTAAAAGGCCCAACCAACAATTGTGGTCTTCCAAATACAATCACAAAACTGTACTCAGACAAGTCATTAAGCCCAGTACCAGTAGTTTCATTTCAATCATTGGGTCCGCTAAACAGCAGGGGTAAAATCGTCAACAACAAATAATAAATCGCCAAATATAGAAATTAAACTCCGAAGAAAATCTCGCCCTCTTCTTCTCATCGCAAATTCTGACCAACATTTTCCCTCTAAATCACTTGCAATTTTCCATCTCTACACTCTTCATCTGCTCTCAATCGTCTCTTCTGCGGTGAGATACTCGTATATTCACTCTCTCTATGTTTCGATTTTGATTTGTGTAAAGTGTACGTATCAGTTAGTGTGTGATTATCGATCTGATTGTAATCTGTGAACCTACTACGGTAATTTTTGTTGATTGCCTCATTTTTTGTGTGATTATTCTGGTGATTGTTGTGATTCTGAATTATACAGTAGTCTAATTGAGTAAATTGTTAATTGCGTTGTTTGATTGGAGTGTCAATTACGCCGCCTTAGTTTTATTCAAGCTTAGGTTATCGTTTTGGCGTTGAATCTTTTTCGATTAGGTGTTCTGTTATACTGTGCGATCTTTATTTGCAGTTTTTGTGGATTATCTGTTTTAGGTTTTGAGTAATCTGGTTGATCGTTGGATTGGTTTACGATTTATGGCTCGACTGTTAATTTGATGCGGTATGGATATAGTTTGAATCTTGTGCTGTTTTTTATGGAAATACCAGTCTAAATTCGAGATAAGAGCCAGTAGCGTGGAGTGTGCTGTTTATTTGGTGGAAATTTGTGTTGACGTGTGATGCGAAAGAAATGTTATGACGAAGAAATTGGTGAAGAAAGATGATGAATAGTTTCTTTATAAGCTCTGCATCCAAATTGTGGCTGTTTTAATATTGATACAAGATATTTATTCTGTTTTGAGTTCAGATGTTCACATCATTAAAATCATACTTTCTGCGTTGTCCCTAGTTGTTCTGCTTTACGACTACTGCTCCTTTTTGGCACTTACTAATATGTATTCGTCACTCGAGAAATCAGAAATTCACTTACTTTTTTATTCTTTTGGATTTATAGACTAGAATATGTTTGCTAATATGTCGTTTCTTGGTGTTTTGGGTTTGACTGATGGCATTTGATCTCTTCATTGTTTCTTTAATATAACTGTTGATGGGTAAGGGGAGCTTATGATACTTCCTTGGATATGAAGAAATATTAATCAATTTAACTGACTGAGGTTAATTTACCTTGATTGTGTGTTAACATGAAAATGAAGCTTCACAATATAAAATGGGAGTTAGATTGAAATTTCACATGATTGCGGTTATGCAACCCTGCACTTCGCTCTTTTTTACATAACATCTTTCAATAAGTTGCTTATGGATACCTGGTTATCTAAGTTTTCGGTGTTTGGGAATAGGCTATGCTATATGATCACCCTCACTGCCTTGCCATATTGTTTAACTTTTATGTTTCTCTGTTTTGTTATTACTATTCTCCAGCATGTTAATTACCAGATGTACTGGTGGCATATTTGACGTAATTGTTAGTGATCCAGTCAGGTTCTATTTTACTACTTTTTATGTTTTCCTTGCGTTAACCCTCCTCTGAAGGCAATGCATCCATCCATCCATGTTCTTGTCATTGTGCATTCCTTCACAATAAAATTCAGGCCATGTCAATTTAATTAAGTCTTTTCCTTGTAGGTGATAAATATATACATAACTTTTAGGTGAAGTATTCGAGCAACTAGAAATGGAGTTGAATTCCATCAGAGATGCTTTTGAGCGCGTTGCAAAGAAGCAAAAGTTGTCGTCTTCAAAATCTCAAGAAATCATCGGACAGATAGGTCGTGAAATAGAACAAGCTTTATCAAGAATACAATCTGATCAAGATTCTACATCCCCAACCGATTATAAGCTGATCCTTAACGAACTACAGGCCAAGCTGAAAGAAATTGCTCCACTGCTGGAAGGCGCGCAGAAGGAATCTAATGTTGCATTAAGCAAGTACCCTAAGCTTCTTGAGAAGTCCTTCAATCCTGACATATCAAAGGCTTATCGTAATGTTGATTACGATATCCATACAGTTAATCAAATAATCGCCAGCCATTTCTACCGGGAAGGCCGTTTTGATCTTGGGGACTGTTTTGTAAAAGAGTCCAACGAACCTGAAGCCGAGGCACACAAAGCTCCATTTCTGGAGATGTATCAAATACTTGAGGCTATGAAATCTCGGGACTTACAGCCTGCTCTGAGTTGGGCCAGGAAAAATCACGAGAAGCTCAAAGAAAAGGGATCTGACATTGAACTGAAACTTCACCGCCTTCAGTACGTGGAAATCTTGCAGAGCAAAGGCAGAGACGAAGGTTTGCAGTACGCCAAAGCCTTTTTGGCCCCTTTTGCTTCCAGTCATTTGGCTGAATTTCAAAAGCTTATGGCTTGTCTTTTATGGGCCGGAAGGCTCGATTCCTCTCCATATGCGGAATTTCTTTCCTCCGTACACTGGGACAAATTGGCTGAGGAACTCAAGCGGCAATTCTGCAATCTTATTGGGCAATCCTACGAGAGTCCGTTGAGTGTAACTGTTGCTGCTGGAGTTCAGGGGCTTCCAACCCTTTTGAAACTGATGAATGTCATGACTGGGAAAAAGCAGGAATGGCAGTCAATGAAACAATTACCCGTGCCAGTGGATTTGGATCGGGAATTTCAGTTCCATTCAGTGTTTGTGTGTCCAGTGAGTCGAGACCAAGCTAGCGAAGAGAATCCGCCTATGCTATTGTCATGTGGGCATGTTCTGTGCAAGCAATCTATCACCAAGTTGTCCAAAAACAATTCGACAAGGCCGTTCAAGTGCCCATACTGTCCATCTGAGGTCGAAGCAGGTCAGTGTAGGCAGTTGTATTTCTGATATGCTGCTACAAAATGTAAATGGGTTTGTCTGGAAACTTTTAGTTTGCCTCCTTATGCACTTGTTCAAACCTCCCAACCCCACTTCTGTTGAACATAATTTGGGTATTTGGTACATGGTGTTGTAGATCTCCTTTCATGATGGTATCGTTGCTATGTTTGTTACTGTGGTGAACTCGGTATGTTTACCTTCGTATGAATTGTAAATAAAGAATTTCCGCATGTTAGTTCAAGAGCAACTTGTGCAAGTGGTTATGGCTTCTTAGAGTATTATTATCCTTTAATTTGCTTAAAATTTGTTTCAACAATGTATTAGCAGATAACCGTACCAGTAAAAAGTTTTACAGTATAACATTTGTTTGAAAATCAAATCTTAATATAGTTCAAATATTTGTCAGTTTGGCTGTCATAGTGTATCAAATTAGACTTTGATATGGACAGAAAATGTCAATAGAGGGACTAGAATATATGCCAGTAAATACTTAATAGAAAATTGTAAATATCTGTGTTATTTGGCAAGTATTTTCTGCTAGTAAGTAGCACAAAAATGCTTCCTGTGTTATTTTGGCAAAATCGGTTGATTCAAGAAGCGTATGACAAGGGAGTTGAGATTTAGCCAAAATACGTGGTTTAGGGTTACGAGGTTATCTCTTGTCTACAGTTCTTTTTAAAGTTTATGTATTAACATATTAATTTTTTTCATTAACCAATGTCCCTATAATGTGAATCAAGACCTATTTGCTTTTTGCGCACTCAAAACTTAGAACCTCTGGCAACATAAAGAGGAGGACAGTGCAATGCCACACAGTTGTAGACTTTTCATTAAACTCTCCTTTAGGATCCCTCATAACCAGAAAAGCCTGAGCGCCGGGCAGTAGCAAGATCTTGTCTTAAGAACAAAAGCAAATCTTTTTTGTTAATCCTATGTGAAAATAGGTGTAAAAAGCAGAAGAAACCATATTCTGACTTTTGAAACGCACAGCACTTGAAAACCAACGAACTTAAGGAAAAAATTGTATTTAGCGTGGCCGATCTAACTGTAATTACTTTTTTGCTTAAAATGTGAGAACGCAATTTCGCATAAACGGCTTTGTGAAGCTTATTAAACACTGTGATTGGAATTTTTTAGTTGAGTTGCAAGAGGGGTAAAAGTTGTTTACGGACTCCAAGTTTTTCTGGTATCGTTTCAATTGGCAACTTAAATGGCCAAACCTTGTGTGGTATTTAAGTGCAGAAATGACCACATATCACGGATTTCCATCATGCACACTAACTTCGCTTTTAGCATTATGTACTTCTTGTTGTTAGAGATATATGTCCTCTTTCGAGAGGGTTGTCGTGAGCATGAAGAGAGTGTTTTGTAATTTGTAACCAGACAGATTTATGGAAGTTACAAATAATATAGCATTACTTTGTCATGGTATAAAAAATAATAATAAAAAGCTCATCACAAGATGTAGGCATTTAACTCTCGTAACTCAAAGGCCTGAGAGTGTGGCGCCTGGAAACAATATATCATCTATGTGGAATTGTCCAACAACTTATATATATATATATATATATATATATATATATATATATATATATCAGGGTTGGTCAAAATAAGATGAGAGTATTTGAGCTGGTGCTTTGCTCGTTAATATTAACAAGGTCACCAATTTGATCTTTACAAGTTGTACGTATCTTGTAGTACTATTCAAACAATTCAAGGGCATTAATGGCTTTGATTAATGTTGCGCATTTTTCTTGTATAGTTACACTCTGAATGCAAATATCAGACACCTCTCATTTAACTAAAGTAAAGTCCAACCATGCTCCTCCATTAGTATTTGATCATTAAGATTACGACGTCGTTCTTGCTGCTGTTCCCATAATCTGTAATGCAGGCTGGCTTAGTTGAAGCTGGATTGGTTCATCTACTAATTCCCTACTAATTGCGAAACCAAATGGAGACAATGTACTATTTCCAATTGTACTGTTCCCATCTGCAGCACTCATGAGGTCCCTTGTGCCATAAACCTGAGATACAATGGATTTCACTCAGGAAATTCGAGCTAATGGCAAATCATCCTCATGTGATTTTAAAAATATGCTCCCTAACACTTGTATTTAGCAATATATGAACATACACAGGGAGGTGATATGTCTATCTAGCAAAACGCACGAAAGTAATTTTTCTATTTATTTTTCACGGGGTAACATGTCTATTTTAACATATCACAAGAGGTAATTTACCTTCTTGCTTTTGCTGATGTAAAAAAAAAAGAGGTAATTTACCTATTTAATTACTTTTTAGTGAGGGTAATCTGCCTATTTAATATAAACGGGGAGTGTTATGTCAAAAACTCTAGGAAATTCACTCCCAACAAAATCACGTATATATTATCTTTCATGTCACTATTAGATTCAAGTCGCATCCAATTTATATGCACCTGATCATTTAGTCATACATGATATGTTGTCCAAATGTCACATAATTTTGTCAGCGAACGAAGAGTCACGAAAAATGAAAGTTTCCAGTAAGCAACTTTACTAAAACTTTTGAATTAAGAGCTAATAGCGAATGTGACAAAACTATGAGAAAACCATTTCGTGTAACATAGCATGATATATGCATGGAGAAACTATAATCCCCATCTAAATGTGGACCTTCTCTTGAGCTAGCTAGAGTTATTTGCTATTTCTTTTAGGGGAAAATTTGCCTAATTATAGGGTAACACAGTTGGGTAATTTCTAATAGATTATTAAAACCTCAGAATAATTGTGTTTTTCACCCACAAAAGATCTAGTTAGCGTGTCTTATTAAGTAGCCGTTACAATTTTACTACGTATGAATATGTACATGAGGACATAAGTAAATTTAATTCCACCCTCAATATTGGGGAAAATACTTAAAACTCTAATGTGTTTCCAAAAATCTGCACCAGATCTTTTTTTCTTTTGGCACATAATTTCCTTCTGTTTTCAGAAGCCCTATACTGAAATCACTCGTTGTTTATTAATTTTACAAAACCTGCACAAAATTAATTTCTTTTTATTATTAAGACGAGCACGAACCCTCTGCTACTATCAAAAGCTACATATATACCATATCCCTCATATTAATAAAAACCAGCATCAAGCACCTTCTTATTTAGAGGGGTAAAGCTGACAATTAAGAGGGCTTTGATGCAGTCTCTTGCACAAAATATAACTCGAATGTTGGTCCAGATTTTCTAAAACACGAGGGTTTTGTGCATTTCTCCCGCGTATTGGACGTAATTGCCTTTCACCACATTAACGAGGTTTTTCAAGAATCTCTACATAAAAGGCCTTATTTCTTTTTCAAAGGAGAGTTACCTTTTTATAGAGCTCAACATTCTCCTGATGGATGAGACTTCCCTGAAAATAATAATCCAATTACATTTTTCAGAAACTTGAGAAAAGGTAAATAAATATATATTTTTGCTAGTTGGTGCTTTTATATTATCCAGTACTGCACAGTAGACATACCTTTCTACTTAGCTCTTGAATCTCATCAATTAATATCTGTTCCTGCAAAGTCATGAGAGTACCAAAGTATATCAACGATATTGTTGATGAGATCAATACATATGCTATCTACATACAACTGAAGTTTTATCTTTTGTAATGTCCAACAGTTATAGTGAATATTATAATTATTGAAAAGATAATTTAATTTCTGTCTTATAAAAAAATAAATTATATTTCAACCTTTTTGACGCGAACGCTATGCAAGCTCATTTCCAGTTGGTTTTCTAATCTTTGTAGATCTTTGACACTCAATCCATAAAGTTCTTCACCCATCAACCTCCTGCAACTCATGTATATATGTGTTCAGTATTAAATTTTAGATGAGAGGCATAAGCTTGAGAAAGTAAATGTAGATTAACCAAGTAAGAAAATTTCCCATAACTATTTTGCACTAGTTTGTGAAGAAATCGAAATCCACTCAGAGATTATATTGCATATCATTATTTAATGTACAATCACATAATTTGACAACATCTAATGAGTAAAACGAAAGGAAACTTTGAGGGACAGCTTTTGATACTTTTAAGATATTAACCTTCGGAAAAGAAGATTAATTCTATAAAGGAAAGAACTAGGAATCCCTGGACCCTGGTAAACACATGGACACCACTTAATTTGAAAGTAATTTAACATGATAACTTTTGATATCTTATTGAATGACAACTTCATTACAAACTTAAAAATGGTGAAGAAATTCAAATATGTTTAGCATGCACCCCGATAAGTAAGCTATATCTATATAAATTTTCACTTGTACGATCTTGTCCTTTCATAGCATTTACCTTTTAGTCATATGCAAAGAAGACTTTACCTATGATTTTCTTGCAACTCCTGTAATTGTTTCCGCAGAGTTGCCGCCTCGCTTTGCCAAAACTAGCAAGTTTAGTTGCGAAATAAGCATACATGTGGAACCAGTCTAACGTTATAAATAAATAAAGCAAAAATGTAGCTAGCATGCATTTATGTAGTATTGAAGCATTCTCGGCACACGATTGAATGGCTTTGCATGATTAAGTACGTGCAAGAAACACTATGAAATGATCAAAGGAGCTACTATGTAACATAAAATGAATATGTTGGAACAAGATATAGTAATCACCAAACTGTTATAGTACATGATTATACCTAATGTTTCATCAAAATAAGCTAGCCTATATGACTTTGTATCTTCCGAATGTGAAGTATGAGATCAGAGTTTTTATAGAATGAGGATTTTGAAGGCTCTTGACTAGGAGGTATGTACACTTGAGGTTAATCAGGGTGCAAGTTTTTGGCCATGACTAAACAATGAATTATAGAGTGACATTAGGTTAAATTACAATACTTCTCATCTAATAAGAAAGTCTTCATGAGGAAAAATTAAACGAAAGAAGAGATCACTTAGAAGACATATGAAGGGTATGATCGTACCTTGATCTCCGATCCAGGATTAAGCAGCTGATGATTTTCCTCTTTCGTTTTAGTGTATCTCTCAATGATTGATTTCATGCTGAAAATAGTCAAGAACATAGGGGATAACATCAGGATGTGCTACTTTATTCATATAAGAATAACATTGGTATTGTTATGAACAATATCAAGCAGCAAGAAAAGCCATCGAGAAAAATGAAGATCATTTTACGACTCATCAAACCACGTGTAGCTTGCAGGTAAGGTAGCCATTCTTGCTCTATTATTTCTCATCAAAAGTTTCTTACTACAACGATTTAATACGATCGATATGTATGCTATCACGACAAAATGTATTACATAATGCCATGTTATTTGATTAATTCATACAAATATAAGACTAAATAAGTGCCGAAGCTCAGCTAAACCTTTCAAGTAGGATAAAGAAACGTGAATAATAAATAATCGAGGGAAAAAGTAGAATTAATCTAATATATAATGACGTATCACGTAAGTACTACTTACAACTAAACTTGAACAACAAAAGTAGAACAATTTTTAATGCATGCAGTTTATGTTTGAATATAAATCTCAAACAAGAAGGTAGACATATTCGAACTTGGAGGACTATATATGTAAGCTACGTACTTCTTAATAAACTGAAAATGTTAAACTGTCACGAGAAATGTGTAGAAATTAGGAGCCCCTCTTATATTTCCCCCTAAAAGGCCTTATTAGAGGGAGATGGAGAACTCTTTTATAAACAATAGCTCTAGTTCATTCCCAAGCCATGTGGGATAAATTCCAACACGCTCACTCACTTATAAGCCGGATTGGACATTTGTTTCTACCACGTGGGTTAGGTTCCAGGCCTAACATTATCTTCGCTAGGCTATGATACCATGTAGAAATTCAGAGCCCCTCATATTTCCCCCTGAAAGGCCTTATCAGAGGGAGAGGGGGAACTCCTTTATAATCAGTATCCCAAGTTCATTTCTAAGCAATGTGGAATGAATTCCAACAAAAGGGACCATGTCGAACTTGTACCCTCTTATTCTTATTTCTCACAAGATAGATCCCTAACATTTCAAGACCCGTTGCCGAACTTATTCCAATTCCAAAAGCTTGGATCTAAGTCAATATCAATTTGATACGAGCTCTAGTATTGAATTGCTCATTCAATGTTGTTGCCTTGAAGATGACTGGAACCTCCACGCTCTGTGGACAAGATTTTGAGCCTCACGTGTGTACCATTTCACCAACATATCACCGTGAAAGTGCATTCTATTCCATATATATGATACCTGTCTAGTGTGATGTGGAATATATGACAAATGTGGAGTTTTTCAATTGATCGATCATGCATATGCCAGAGTTGGACATCCATTCACTTCAAATTGAAATATCCAGAGAAGAATGCCTTATGTCCATATGAAAAAGATGGTCAATCAAACCTGTTTTATTTCTCAATGTAATAGAAGCTCAAAGAGGTGAATATGGTCTCAAAGATAATGAGAGATAGAAAAAAAGGTCCTATTTCCTAATCCCTAATGGAATGGAATGACTTAGGGATCCATATATATATATATATATATATATATGTAAACATAATATCTATTTAGAAACGCACCAATGATCGTATCAGCCTATTCCTACATATTCCGAAGTGGAATGAACTTATAATCACGAAGTCAACTCAATGATTATTCAAAGGTTAAAGTGGGACAAGTTAATGCATAAATAACGTGCTATCCGCATAAAACCTCGTAACTTGAACGAAATCTCCTCCTGATTTGTTAGTTGTTGAACGCTACCTTGTGTTTTTTAATATTTCGATACACTTCTTTCCACCTATTCTTTGTTAAATGGTTAAGTTGCCGCGGCATTTGTCATCTTAAAAGAAAACATTCTTGTAGTTTTGAAAACCTACATGAAACTCCCAACTATTTTATTTATAATCTAAAGCTGCTTTGTATATTTAGTACATTGCACCCTCTATACTAATTTTGATCTGTCATTTTTAAGTAGAATGACTAAATTTCTCTTATTTTGTTTATTAATTTGAAGACATAACCATATTGTATTAATATTTAATGATTCTAAATTACAGAAAAGACCAATACATATAATTTTCTCGTAGCACAATGTTGATTTACCAGGCGGAGAGAAAAAGATTTAGTATTTATTTCATTTATGAGATATTTTTTATATCAAAATAGAATTATAAATAAGAAACTACCTAGATTCATCAGAACATATAATTTTAAAATACTGAAATAGTTAAAACACATAGTACTTCTCTAACCACAACATTTTTGATTAGCAAGAGAGATCTTTTTACCTTATTTGACAATAAATACACTAGAGAGGAATTTCGTGTAAGGTATTTCGTGCAAGGTTTTCTAAACCACGAGGAAATCTCGAGCACAATCTTTCAAATTAAGCAGAGTTTTACATAACATCATAAGGGGTATTTTTGGCTTTCCAAACAGAAAAAAGTTATAAAATTCCAAGTCCATCTCATTCAGAGCTTCTGTAAGTTAATTGCTAAAGAACATGGACAAAGAGGGAGTTTCATTCAGATTGTTCGAGAGGGGGTTGACACAATCAACAGACCCACCCGGAGGAGTTTTGTGCTTCTCAAACCACATAGGAGTTATAATTATTTTCCCAAAATGCTTAAAAAGACTTCAAGAAAGAAAGTGTATGAAATGTGATATGTGACACCCCATAAAATTAACTTAACTAACATTAGTTCGATATGAAAGCATAAAAAATGGCGTTAAAAGATAAGTACATATGGAGGTTTGGTTTTAGTAAAATTGCTATAGAAGTTCTAGATTTAGCCCCATCGCCATTTATTTGATCGTGAGAACAAACTCAGCTTATGGTCATGGTTCAAAGCAAAAACTGATGATTTCTTTTTCTCCTTCAACGATTGGTATAGATTACCAATGGAATCTATGACCTGATCAACATTAGCTTCATTCTGAGTATTTCCCTATACTCAATGCTCAATAAGATTATCTTTTTTGCTGATAAAAAAAGAAATGCTAAGTTTCAAGAATATTATTACACTTTTATACATGTATTATAAGAAATAGAAACGAAATGTCTCCTATTCCCTGCTGTAATTAAGTTTTAAGCAAAAAACAATGAGTTGGAACTTTGAACTTTGAGTAATTAGTATAATGGAAGCCACTGAAATTACTTGGGGTCCGCACGTAGTAACTTGATTTTAATTAAGGAGTTTACCATTATAAGTATATTTTTTTCTTCAAATTATGATCATCAAGAGCACATTAATCTCTTCTTTTAACATGCATAGAATTCCACACATTCATTAATTGTCGTATTGATATGAATATGGTATACGATTAAAACATGCTATTCCGAGAAGTACACCTGAGTTTTCATCGAATTCTCTACTTAAACTTCATGCCTCATGAGTAGAAACAACATTATACCCAAATATTAATACAATTATTTTAATTGGAATTCTAGTATTAAGCATTCTAGGTGGATGCAATAACTAGTTATAGGAAGCAATGCAAGTAAATGATCACTTCAAGTAGTTATAAATTTACATATACGAAACAACCAATTTCCAATTTTTTCTAACCTGGTGCTTGAAAATTCATAGAGTTTTCCTGTGCTAGAAAATATAACCACTCCAACTTGTGCATCACAAAGAATCGCCAGTTCCTTAGCCTTCTTCAAAAGTCCACTCCTCCTCTTAGAGAAGGTCACTTGCCTACTCGTCGAGTTGTCAATTCGCTCAATCGCAATCTTTCCCCTTCCCATCGTCAACGATCAAGAAATTTTAGGGTTTCTTCTGCGAAAAAAGTAGGATTACAAAACCTTTTTGTTAGATCTCAAAGCCACTTAGAATGTGATACCATTGGATTGTACAAAAGATATGAAGAAAAAAAAAAGTTACCTCTTTTAGCTTAAAAATGAAGTGTGAAATCTGATAGGGTAATGAAATATAATTTTGGGAGATGATATAAATTAGCTTGATACCAAAGTCAAGCCCTTTGTGTATGCAAGTGGATTAATTGTTTATGAACTATATATTAGCCGTACAAAAGTTATGATTCCAAAAATAAATTTGGTGAAGTGGGGGGCCTTAAACTACAATATTTAAGAACTCGAGGAACGATCTGATAATTTAAATCAAAAGTGTAACGAATAATTTAATTGCGCCGTCGCCTTATAAGTTGCTGACACGTGGGAGATCTGACTTAAACCTTAATATTTCTATAAGGGGAAAAACCGTATACCCATTTAAGTAACTCAAAACCTTAAACTGACAATGAAAGGTTTTGGACAGGTACCTAGGGTTTTGTGTGATTTTCGACATTTCCACGTGAACCAAAGATTATCTAAGTGAATATATTTGTTCAAGTTCGGATCGGGGAAAGGTCACACCATTCGTTTATGCTTTAAATCTTTCTATTTATTTTCATAGTCGCATGCTTTCATTCACCTCATTATGCATGTTCTTTCTTTATCTTTTGTTGTTCGAGATCTAGAATGCTTACTTATGTAAGACTTGAAAGTATTGAAAAATCAGAAACAATATTATCTATAGAATCCATTTTAGCTCTTCACCAACTTTATGTTAGAGATTTCGTTGTTTAAAAAACTATTTGCAGAGAAAAAAGATATTTTTACTTTACTTATTTTTTAGCAGGATATGATTTGCAATATAGAAGTGTATAAGAAGGGTTACATACTTACATTTCTTAAACACGGATGCAGATAGATAGAATATCCGACTTCTCTTTTATTGACGTTCTATTTGGAACAGCCCAGGTCGTGCTCTAGCTAAAGGAAACTGCGGCCTCTTTTTTAAGTCCAAACTCATAAAGAGAATTGTTATTTATTATAGGTGACATTCTTTTAATAGTGAATGACGATAAAATTGGAATCCAAATTTTTTTCATTAGCTTAAATTGAGAATCCGTTGAACTGTGTCTTTATAAAGAATTAACATTAAATTATATATATTATCAAACAAAAGCCAGGATAATGCACGTCTTAATTTTAAAATTTATGTGAGCGTAACTCCCCAGGCTACACCAAGTCTCATTAATGTGATAAGTTTCACAAGCGAAATAATCTAAACATTTACCAAAGCCCGAAGGTATAATATTATATATGAAAGATAGAAATCTCAGGAAAAAAAAATCTCCCATGGTGACACATGCATGTTTTGTGACACTATGAATATATAAAGTAAACGGGTTGTATGACTCGTTCTAGTTATATTTACTGAACAGAAAATGTGTAATATTACTCTAAACTTTACTATAGGGCATGATTCAACTCTATGTTAAAACGGATTATGCTTCAAAGTTGAAGCAAACATGACTCCCGAAGGATGTTAAGAATAATTAGAAATCCTTGTCGTTAAACTGTAGATATGATTAAAGTGTAGGTTTGAAGTTGGTTAAAATCATAAACTTCTAATTTTACTTACTCTTTTGTTGAATGGTCGAGTGACCATTTGTACTTTTTGAACGTTTTGTATCGTATCGGAGTATCTCTCATACTCCTTCAATAAAAATTCTTTTTCTGATAAAAAAAAGAAAAGAAATCCCCGTCACGTAGACTTGTATGCTGTTATTATGATATATCTTTTATACTATATTCTATGGGATACTAGTGCAAGGTTTATATAACGTTAAATCTCTCATCTTAAAATTAACATTTGTAGTTCAATTACTAAAAATCATGTCAATTGGTCTTACTGTCATTTACTTTAATCTCGCCTTGTTTGGTGCAAATCTAAATTTGGTATTTTACTTTTAGTCTAAAGTTTGATTAAGCTGTTGCATAAAGCTTCTTTGTGGTCTTATCTACGGTTAAATGACTTTAACTTTCTCATATTAATCTTCTCAAAATTATATCAGGTTTGGCAATATGTTACGTTTTTTGGATCTTAATTTAACGTTTCTATATCGCACAAGCATATTTCCTATAGCCAGTGAAGAAAAATAACCCCATCTTATACAATTCAATTTATTAAATGCTTTTGTTTTTTCAATCAAATTTACATGCTTACAAAGAGTGAGGGTAGGATAAAGTTGTCCACTGAATTTAGTTTCACTTTAGGACAAAGTACTTGTTTTTTTTGCTTAGTTAAGTTGTTGGAAAGTACTTGTTTTTCCCTCAAGTGTGGGGGCCAAACCCTAATGCTAATCTTGATTAACGACACTAGTTGAGCTCGATCTACTCAAACAATCATTTAGTATTGCTAATTGTCTGTAAAGAAGGATTTCTATTGGCTGAGACCACGTGAACGCACTTTCAACAACCAATAGGAATCTTTCTCAGTGGACATAATAACCGGCTCAGGTCTAATTAAGGGGAATTGAATAATTAATATTATTCAGACTAAAATAGTACCACATTTCCATGCTTGAAGACAGGTGTCAATCATAAGCAAATCATAGATAATATTGAAAGACCCATAAGAAAGCTGGTCTAGGATTCAACTTGCACAACTTTATTGACCCTATTATAACAAAGGAATTGTCGCGCGACATTTTCTCTGACTCAAGAAACATGCATGCGAGATTTTTGAGGTTTAATTATAGCTAGAAAATCATATAAAACACGAGGTAAAGCACACGAATCCAATCGGGCAAGGAAAATATATGTGGCCCTTTAATTGCAATGAGGGAGTACTATATATGTTAATTTCTGTTCATGAACATCCAACGAGTTCATGTGCTCTGATTTGCCAAAGCCTTAATTGTAATTGAATGCATGGCAGCTTGTAATTAACTTTTCAGTTTTTTTCAACTACATATCTTTAATTTCGTTTTTCTTTTTGTGTGTGTTTACCCTCATCCCTTGTCTAGTGACCTCTAAGTGAACATGTATATATAGGAAATGTCTAACAAAAAAAGCCAACAAGTGAAGAGATATTAATTCCGTAAGTCAAATTGAAGAAACATATCCAGTGGACTTTACACCAATCTAATTAATCTAAAATTTTGAAGCATTAGGTCTACGAGTGATTTTTGCTAATATATTACTCATTGTCCTCATCTTTTCTTATCAATATGAGAACATTGCGCACTTGATGTTCTAACATATCGCACTCCAGAGATAATATTAGTTTTTTGGACTGTAAAAGATAAAATAAAATTTGTTTTATTCTGAATTATTTCAAACTTTTAACATTTCATTTTTCGCTTTCGCTTTTTGTTTCTAAGAACGTACACATTGATCTCAGTGTAATAGTCTGGTCATTGGTGTTGAATTCAATACAGGACTGCTATATTGACCAGTGCACCAAATTATAAAAAAACTAATAAAAGCGCCAATATATCTACAGCCGTAGATGCTTTCGAATGTTTGATATTCTTTAAGCAATACATAAAACAAGCTAAATTAATACATATAACAACAGTATTCACTATATATAGACTAAAACTGACTTACATAGTGCATGAACATCACTAGAGATCTTTCAACTCATTCTGAAAGGAAAACTTAGCAAAAATAAAAAAAAATTAAAACATAACTTTTTTTCTCTCTTTTCTTTCAGAGCTATACTGAACATTTCACATGCAGTTTATCACTCTAAAGTTAGCTGGAGAGAAGACACTACTCAAAGTAAAGTTTTTTTATTAATAACACATGAGTTTCAATCCTGATGATTGGATTTTATCCAAAGCTTTAATGGGCTATCATCTTGAGACTCAATGATTTTTGGAGCCAAACACGCCATCCACTCCATTTTCTATCAATCGCTTGTGCTCTTGCCTCTGTCATCTGTGGTTTAGTTTGGTTTTTGCATAGAATAAAGTTCCTCACTCCATTCAATCCTATGGCATCTGATATTTTGAAGGCTGCATAAGGAAAAAATTTGAGAAAATTAAATAGTCATATGTCGAAAAATGTTTATTCTAAATGGCAGAAAATTAAATTGGGACGTATAAATGTCGAGAGATATACAAGTTTCACATAGGGCTTCTGCAGTTTGTACTCTTTTAATTGTTGAAATCGACTATTTTTTTTTTTTCTTTATGCGAATCTAATTGGTAATTAGCTCTTGTGAAACGGTCCTATACCAGCTGATTAATATGAACTATGAGGGTTTTTGGCATTTGCCCCATGTGTTAAATGGAATAGGTACGTACGCTATTCTTTTGTAACAATAGATAGGCAAATTGTACTATGTTTTATGATAAATAAGCACGTTATACCCTCATGCGAAACACTAATAAGCAAATTATCTCAGTATATATTTTTATATGGTGCAAAATATCCCATTTTATCTGCAAGTGTTAGGGATAACTTTTTAAAAGTACGAGAAGATAATTTGTTAAATTATTTTTAATCGATACGAGAATATGTGATTATTTAACATAACACATGGTACTAATTTGCTTATTTATTACCCTCAGAGAGCATTCATGCCTATTTTCATAACACGGAGGTAAAATGACATCAGCCCGTGGTTTGAAGGTAGATTTTGCTTTAAACCGACTAAATTAGCATTGAATTTCAAATTATGGTCATATTTATGATTAAAATTTAAAATTAAGATGATTATCTTTTCAGGGGAAAAAGTCGCTAAGCAAGAGAGAAGGAGTCTTTGATTAGATATGCATTGTCTTTTTCTCTAATTTTTTAATCCAATTTATACTTTGAGCAGGATTATTATGATTTCATATTTTATTAAGTTCAACACATATTGAGAGTGATAATTTAAAAATAGAATAATAGTATATCAATAATAAATAAGAAGAAATAATGTAATGAAAAATTAGACAAAATACACAAAGCCCCGTGTTACAAAAAATCTGC
The DNA here is from genome assembly GCA_946800315.1 of Misopates orontium. Taxonomy (NCBI): domain Eukaryota; kingdom Viridiplantae; phylum Streptophyta; class Magnoliopsida; order Lamiales; family Plantaginaceae; genus Misopates; species Misopates orontium. The sequence continues at coordinate 13,915,521 of OX326953.1, read as the reverse complement.
ACTAAACCCCCTCGTATTACTATTTTTTGCATGAAATCCCTTTGTGTTTTCAAATCATGCATCAAACCTCCTAGTACTATATTGTTTCACTAAATTCCCTCATATTATTAGAAATTTGCACAGAATTCTAGCTTTTCTTATAATTTTTTTTAGAAAATATCATGCACCATACACCCTCATGGTATTAAAAATTTGCATTAAATCCTCACTTATTAAGAGGGTAAAATTGAAAATTCATTCGTGTAGATTTTTTATTATAGCACAAGGGAATTTGATGCAAGACTTTTGAAAAGTGCAAGGAAATTTCGTGCCAAAAGAGCATCCTTGAGAGAATTTGGTACAGAATCTCTAAAACACAAGGGGTTTAATGCATTTTCTCCGAAAAATTGCCCAAAAAATTTAAGGGAGAGCTAAAGATTATGTAATTACCTTCAAATCCTTCATTAGCAGAGTAGAGAACGAAATTGTTGACATGATAACCAAGAATAGGAAGTCGCCCCTCACGAGCATATATCTTCAATGCTCTTTCAATCACCACTGCACCACTATCATCTCCATTCACGACAAATCTTATTGATCCAGCACTCCCTAATACATTAATACTAATCAAAAATCTCTCACACCTCTTATTCTCACCACTATGCTTCATTGACTTGTGCAACAACACTGTCTTATGATAAGAGACACTCTTGCTCATCTTCATATCTATATTACTCTTGATTTCTTCGTTCTTTTTTGTCGGCTTATGATCAGAAACTATTTTAGTAGAAAAACTCTTCTTCATCTTTTCCATTCTATTAAAGGCAAGATATTTGTAAAAAAAACTACAACGAATTGAAACTCTAGTGATAAAAACTTAAAAGGGGTCAAGACCAATGCAGAAATAGTACCAGGCTTCTTTGATTGAACCGAGCGAATGTTTGCACAAAGAATACAAAGAAAAGAGGAAAACCATGAAATTGATTATGGTTTCTACCATTCAATCTGTTATTTTGGGATGAAAAGTTGTGCAGCAGATGAAATTTTTGAGGTGCTTGTGTGATAACGGGATGATCACGAAAGATCAATTAATGTAATCGCAGCGAATGTACACTACTTGTGCTAGAGGCTTGATTGAGGAAGTAATATAATAGAACATTGTAATGTAACAGATAATATTTATAGACTTGATCTTTGAAAGCTTATTTGGGGTTTATTTTCTGGGGCAGGCGTGTGGTTTTATGTCTTCGATCGGAAAAACAAGTTGATGGTTAAAATATACGTCTTTGGCCTTGTTGGAGAAAACGGCCCCATGGTAGTCAACTTTTACATGTATATATCCTCTCCACTTTTAGCTCAACTCTAGTTTTTGTATCCTACAATTTGAAAACTTTGTCATGATGTGTTTGACAAAGTTTATGTATGCAAGGCTCATGTGGGTAACTTTTTAAGTATACGATAAGCTCAAGTTCATATAATAATTATTATAGGCCTCAATCTAAACAACGAGCAATTTCTTGTCAGATAGATTAGGCGTTAGTTTACTATATATAGAAAAGATAAATTTATCTTCTAATTTTTGATATCCTTTATTCTATAATCTTTTTTCAGCTTTTGTTCTTGCCGATTCTCCTAACTTCAGTTTTCTTTTATGGTCTGCGTGGGTGCTTCTAGTTGTATTATATGATTAATTCAACTTTAATTTGCCTTCAAGTATCCACCAAATATTGTTATTGTCCATTCGAGATTGTTGTTGGACACGTCAAACGTTGACCGCTTAAGTTAACGGTTCTTGTTGTATAAATGCCTTCTTAGTATATAAACTATTCTTCAAAATAGACTGATCAATAGTTAACACACAATTCAATACCAATACTTCTTTCATCTTAATTTATTTTAATTATTATAACACACTGTGAGTGACTCCAGGATCCTTGAAACAACATTTCATCTACTACTGTGAGGATTAAGCTGCGCGCGAAGTATGATATATATGGTCTTAAAGACTTAAACTGTTGATTTAAGCAACTTGATCGAGCTGACAAAGGTTATGGCTTGTCACACGTAAAATTTATAAGAGTAGCTCACAATTTTAATCCTCTTCGAAAGAGCGATGAATTCTTTTCTCTTTTTCCCTTTTATACTTTTCTTGTAAGGGAAAATTTCGATGATATATGTTGTGATGCAAACGCAGTCACAAAGTAGGCATTTCAAATTTTCTATGTTAAATAGTGCGTACATATTATTTGTTTCACCATGAGATTTATAATATATATTTTGTATTAATAATTAACCTAAATTGAAAAGATAAATGTTTATTTTTTAAAATGATCACCACTGCATGTATTAAAGTTCACTACATGTTACGTGCCAAAGAATTAATAATCTAAGAATGATACAAAAATTAGCGAATCGTGATTTGAACAGTATTTCTTTTTAATCCTTTTGTTTTCGAGTGAGGGGTTTATTGGGGGTAGGGGGTCGATGTGAGACGGGATATATAGTATGATCGTTGAGTTGACTTCACTAGAAAAACCTTTACACTAACTTCATTTTTAATTTTTTGATAAACTTTTTAAATGAGAGTATGATATCATCCTCGGCCGAACGTTTCAGTTTCCGCCTTCCACGAAACTTCCTTGATCTCGACTTGTTTTCACATTAACAAGAGATTTGGACCCAATGGGTACCGCACAACATCATATAGTATAATTTGTACAATTTTAGAAATGTATTTAGAATTGTCTTTACTTTACAGTTTCTAAAAAAAAAAAGTGGCTCTATTCACTAAGTTAATTACCTCAACCGAGGGCAACTCATCCTGTTAAAAGTTACAAAATACTCCATTTGAATGTTAAAGTAATAGTCCTAATGATTAATTAACATCATTTGCGATGTTGTATTCGAATTACTACTCTAAATATTAGTAATAAATGTAGAGAATTATATTTGCTTGAATAATGAAAAGAGCAATTACAAGTATTTATAGATTACCAGAGGTTTCCTAGTAGACCTAGTCTAGTAAGGAATCTAGTCTAATAAGGAATACTAAAAATAATAATATAAAGAATATAAACTATTTTATTCTATCAATAAAGAACTATTTTCAGATATAAAAATTGAGTGAAGACTTTTATTAAATTTTCATATTCTATTGGACGATTTTAGTTTATAAACCTTCTTGAAATCATTAAAATTCAATGGGGGTTTCATTGTTATCGCTTTTTTAATTAGCAAATCGCAACCAACATATACAAATGAGTGTTTTAATAATTTTTAAAGGATTAAAAAGTTCTGTTATAATTTAACGAATGTTGCTTTTATTTCACCTTTTATACTTCCCCCAATTATATCGTTCAAGATATCCCCACGCGTCAAAAACTTGAAGAATCGACTAACTAACATGGCTACCGATGGATTTTCTATTGTGGACATGCAGATCTAAAGAATAAAATACACAATTTAGTTTTATTCATATATATGTAGAGGCATGCAGCAATCAAGAACGAAGCCGTGATGTATGAGATATGCACCACATATACTCGGTATTAAATCTTGACCGCTAAATCCTTGGTGATGTAATTATACATGCTGATCGAAGATGTATTATTTAAAACTGAAACACTCTTGATTTCGATGTGAGTATATTGTTAGGTTCAGTAGTTCGAAAACAAGCTAGCTTAATAGTGGAGTCAAAATATCCTTGATATTTTTTATAGAAAAATGTTATGATTGAAATATTCAACACAATTTTGCAGCCTACTTTATGTTTGGATTCAGTTCAAAACCTTCCTTATTGGATGAGAATGTCAAAGAGAATCATGCAAAGATAAGGAATTAAAATTCGATCAAGACATATTTGTAAAAAAGAAAGTTCCTTGTTTGAATCAATTCTATCAAGATGAAAGATATGACGAATTTCTCAATCACAAATATCTTGAGTACATACAACTGAGAGCATAACTTATAGATTCAATAATTTTTATTTCTATTGAGATGAATTTAGTCCATTGTTCGAGAGGAGAAGGTGTTTCTGCAATTGAAGGTCTTTGATTGAGTCTGGGAAGACGAACTCACGTTCGCCAAACAAATCTAAATAATATAATTTTCTTTGTGGCATCATGTCAAAAGTATTACTGTTAGATCTTAATTTTGTTCATTTACAAACTTATAAGTTGTAATCATAGTAAAAATAAAATTATTAGTACGGATAAAATTTCAAGTCCTTAAAAACATAAGACAAGAAAAATTGGTACGAATAAGATTTGCATTTATTCAAAATAATGTTAAGTTACAATCTCTGATAGTTCTTTGATTCTTGATATCGAAATTTATTAACATCAAGGTGGAGTTGATTTGGATATCTCTTCCACATGACTTTCATTTAAATGGTGATCGAAGAGATTTTGGGTTTGATCTTGAATCCAACATTGAACTTAACTTGATCCTCTAGACAAACGATGTGAACATCGTCTTCAATCCTTTGAAAAAGTTGAATATATCGAAGCTCGATCTTTCCAGTAGAGTCACGATATCCATAGAACAATTTTCCAAGAGATTCACAGCTTAATCAAGAATCAAATGGAGAACGATATTTAATTAAATATTGTCGACGAACTGTGTGAATGTCGTCTTGAATGCTTTAATTATATTAAAGCTCGATCTTCCTTAGTAGAAGCATGATTCCCAAAAATAAATTTTGTGGGCTTTGTAGCTTGATCTTGAAGGGAGGATTGATTTGAATGTTGTTGACAAATATTGTGAATGTCGTCTTGAACGCTTTTAATATGTCAAAATTGGATTTTCCTCAACAAAAGCACAATCTTAAGAAATAGATTTTCAACGGCTTTGAGCTTGATGTCGAATCAAAGGGAGCTTTCTTTAATCCTTAAACGCCTTGAAGATGATGATATGGAGAATTTCTAGAGTTACTTCTCTTTAAGAAAATACTTAATGCTTATTAATATTTGTGTGTGATTATTCTTTGCGACTGGACCTCTTTTTGTAGTTGCAGAAGTAGAGTATTGATGTAATCAACTTTTGAGATGGGGACTTATGATTAATATTTCCATAGTTTAAAATATATATGAGTTTATTTAATTTATATTTATCAAAGAGCAGTTGGTCATACGACTGAGTTGAAAGATTCAGAATTTTATTTAAGGCGTAACAACTATTCATCATTCATTTTGGAAAATATGCAAAACTATGAGTAATTTTGATTAATGATATATTTCTTAAGATATAAAAGTTGTTTGTATTTTCAAACATTTTCGCTATAATAAATATGATAATTTGTGTTTAATCCTATACAGTAAGGCTCATTCCCAAGAGTTACATTTCAGCTTGAGTTGCGTAAAGGTGTTTGGCCAACATTGAACCAACTTCAACAGAGTATGACTCTTAGGGTGCAGTCATCAAAAAACTCTCTTAGAAGCATATACAACGTCTCTTTTATGACATTTTCTTCTGGTATATATTTATATATTATTATTTTAGATATTTGAATTTTATTAGTTATAATGAAGTTAATTTAAAGTTACTTTTATAATTTGTATATTAAATATGTGCCTCTTCGTATATTCGTATGTTTACAATGATTTTCCATTTTTGAGATATATAAAAAATACATAATATCAGAAATATTCAAATCTATAAAAAGAAAATCTCATAGGATTTCATTTTCAAAGTCAAATTCCTTGATTCACCCTGTGAATAAGCGTACTTGATACTTGATTGTTTGAGGTGTATGGTCGGAGATCTACACAAATTCTCATCTAGTGGTCCCTTAAATTCTATATAATCTTGATTCATAACTTTGGAATTGGGGTTAGTGTTCAAAAGACTAATCATTGCTCTTTATTTATTCTCGCTCAGTTGATAGAAATAGAGCAGAAGAATGATTCGAGATTGATTATGAGGACCAATACCTTGTAGTGTTATATAGTAATTCAAGTAGAACTTTATTAATCGAAACTTAATTACCATTGGATATTAAATGTTACATTCAATATCATACGGGATGCTTGTTGAGATTTTTTATTTACTTATTGATATATATACTTATACTGAAATAAGAAACCACAAGTGCGGTTATTAAGTTCGTTGAAGAGAAATCATTTCTGAAGGTTGTTAGATCAGGTTGACCAAATATGTGGTCCACCTCCATAGGTGCGAGTCTGTAAACCCGAGCTTCTTCCTGAAGAACTGACATGAGAAACTCAAAAGTTTGATGCGGTTATTAAGTTCGTTGAAGAGAAATCGATTCTTAAGATTGCAAGATCAGGTTGACCACTGATGTGGTCCACCTCCGCACTTGTGAAGGTAGACCTTCACAGGTGCGAGTTAGTAAACCCGAGCTTCTTACTCAAGAACTGACATGAGAAACCACCGAGTTCGGTGCGGTTATTAAGTTCGTTGAAGATAAATCGGTTCTTAAGATTGTTAGATCAGGTTGACAACTGATGATGTTTACAAAAGAAAACTCTTCAATTATTTATAAGACTTATATTCTTCAATGTACGATATGAATTATTCTGATCTAACATGTATAAAATGAATTTCTACACACTTCTTAGAACATAAACAAAATTCTAGAAATTGAATCAATGCATATTTCCACCTCCTTCTGTATCCATAACAACAAAAACCGTTTGGGATCTCAAATTTTCCATAGTTAATAGAACATGTTCAACTACTCCCCGTTGTAATTTCCCTGACCTATCTCCAAGTTGAAGAGTCATGTGAGCGGGTTCTAAATCTGTAAGTCCCAAAGATTTAAATACACTATATGGCATTAAATTGATGTTTGCTCCGAAATCAGGTAATGTATTTTTAAAATAAGGATCTTTGATTGTTAATTGTCATCAAGTCAACTAAAAATATAATAGCACATAGCTTTTTTTGCAATTAAAGTTTTTTTCTAATAAAAATAATACAATGGTTTATTTGCTAATTAGAAATAACATGGGGAAGTTTTTGTAATTAACTCGTTTTAAAACATATAAAATTGGAAATCTGTTAGATATATATATAATCATCTTAGATATAATCATCTTATTTTGTTATCCCATAGATTGTTATTAAAAAAATAGGGTTAATTGCAGCAAATCCCCCAACCTATAGGGTGTGATGCACTTTGCTCCGTAACCTTGAAAATGTGTGATATGCTCCCTAACCTATTGGTCTTTTTGTGCGACTCGCTCCCTGAGTCATGTATTAATCGTACATTTTGAACACGTGTTTAATTTTTCGTCCGTTATATTTGGCATCAGGGGCAAGTCGCACGAAAACCAATAGCTTGGAGGGCATATCACACATTTTCATAGGTTAGGGAGTATAGTGCAACACACCTCATAGGTTGGGAGGTTTGCTGCAATTAGACCTTTAAGATAACCTAACATTTAAATCATAGCATGTAAATTACTTTATAGTATACTCGCAGTTGTGTAATATAAATAATTATAAGCATTATTCTATATCATATCCCGTAATTATATGTGTGTGTGTAAAAGGTATGCATGTCGAACAAATTTGGACAAAGTTCTATACACCCACATATATCTTTGTAATAAGATGCAACTTTGAGCTAATCACATGGTTCTTAACAGGTCTTCAATTCTCACATGCACGTCCTTTTTCCAAAAATTGCAAATCAGTTAATACTTAATAATAATTCCTTAACAACATGTCTACGTATATTAGTACTTACACTTTTTCAAGCAATGGCCACGAAATCCCACCTCAATTTTGTTTGTTCATTTTCGATGGTTCCCATAATCCCACCTCACATTACAAAAGGCCACCACCATCGCAGTGTTGGTGCCGGAGAATTTTCAAAACTATCTCCCACTCAGAAAATTATAGAGATCGTGATCAATAGTTCTCAAAATTTTCCCAAGATTTATATGTACACATTATTAAATTGTCGTTCAATTTGATATGGAAAAATGTATTGGTTTGCTGAGAATTAAAGTCATAAGAGGCATAAGTCTTGCCAAAAGAGATACGAGAAGCAGCGATCCGTATGTTGTTATTAGGTCGGGAAAACAGGTTGGTGATCAAACATTCAAAACCGACCCCATTCCTCTTTTATAGATTCTACGTACAAATTTCACCGTTATTTATTACTCCCTGTTTCATTTCAAATTATTGCATGATATCAAAAGTTGCATGTTGGTGTTATGTATTTAATGGTGAGTTTTGGCTATTTTTATGATGTTTAGTCATGTAATTACACAATTTAAATGAAATTATGGTTGCCTATATAGAAATCTATATTTGCTACTGCATCCAAATTTATTTCTTTATAGTTTGAATGTATGTAGCCTCATGGATGGAGGAGGGGGGGGGGGGGGGGGGGGGGGGGGGCTATGCCGAATCTTTGGACCTTGTGGCCATAATTTTGATATGTCCTTAAGAACTTTAGACCTCGTGGCCATAAATTTGATTTGTCCTTAAGAACTTTAGACCTCGTCGCCATAAAATTGATTTGTACTTAAGAACTTTAGACCTTGTGGCCATAATTTTGATATGTCTTAAAGAACTTTAGACCTTGTCGCCATAAATTTGATATGTCCTCAAGAAATTTATAACATTAACGAAATCTCATAGTTCTGGTCACAAGTCTAAATGAATGAAAGAATTGTGGACACAGGTCTATATCGAAGTAACCTAAGTAAGAAATTTTGGATTTATGTAAAGCTCTAGAGAAGTTTCTCAAGAGGAATGCTTCATGAATCTTCCTTTTGTCTCTCTTGCCTATCATTTTGTTATAGTCCTATTAGCAAGGTACGGGGCTTGGATCCCACGTCGGTATTATGAGATATTGGTGTGGGGTCTATATGGTTTTGGCCTCTTCCACCTTAAAAACAAGTTTTTTAGGTTCGATTCTCCTAAGGTCCTATCAGTTGGTAAAGCTATCCACTACTCCCTCCCAGTTGCAATTGTGCAGCGTGGTTGGTGATGTCGGTATTGTTGTATTCACCTCGGGCTAGATTAAGCTAGCGCAAAGCCAGCCTGCATGAACACCAAGTTAGGTTGTGGAACATGATAGATTGTTATGATCCTAATTGCAAGGTATGAGAGTTGGATCCTATATTGTAATTATATATAAGATATTAGTGTGGAGTTTATATGGCTTTGGGTTTTCCACCTTAACAACTAGCTATGGAGGTTGGGTTCTCCAAAGTTCATATCAAATTTGTTGTGCGACCGCTGAGCATCTCGGGTGTATATGTGAGGCCCGGAAGAGAGCTTGAAGAAACTACTTGCAAATTTCAACATACTTGGCTAGAACTTAGCTCCACTCAGAAAATCTTGAGTTTTTCTGCTTCTTGCTAGGTTTCACTGGTTAAGGGTATTTTAAGATATTCTAGTTTACTAGTCCAGGCCTTGTATGTGCACCTTGAAATGACCAGTGATATCATTGTTAAATTCATTGGTAGTAGACCTTTGCATTATTCTCTTTATTAAATTTTTTGATTAGGAACTCTGATTTTCCAGTTTATCATAGTTATTCCTCGGTGTTGTTTATTTCTGTTATCTTGTCTATGTACTGTTTCTCCTTCATGGCGTGCAACCAACCCTTTAAGCGAAAATGCTAATTCTGTCTCAAACTAATTTCTCCATCAGAAAGTTAGGACTCGCGTGGTGAAAAAGAATGTCAATCCTGAGTGGGACGAAGAACTTACGCTATCCATTTATGAACCAATTGGTCCTATAGTTTTGGTAAGTTCAATTTTTTTCTTTGTTTCCTTTCATTGTGTCAGCTGCTAAAGTAATCTCACTGTTGAATTAGTTTGAAAGACAAGTGAACCTATTCTTTGAATATTGTACCATTTTAATTACATTGAACCTCTGATACTTAAATTCTGAAGAAATTCGAAGGATGAAGATAGCTCATAATTGATGTAGTAAAAAATGCTCTATCATTGTAATTATGCCTAAGTTCACTCAAATACTGGTAATTTCTTTGATTAATTGCAGCTAGTTTATGATAAAGATACATTCAGTTCAGATGACAAAATGGGGTATGCAGAATTTGATATTAAACCAATTGTTGAAGCTCACAAAAAGCAGACCGAGAGTGTTCCTAATGGGACGGTAATCACTAAGGTGAACCCAACCAGGCTAAACTGCTTAGCTGAAGAAAGCTCTATTATCTGCGAAAACGGCAGTATAACGCAACATATGTTTCTGAGACTTAAAAAGGTAGAATGTGGTGAAGTAGAGCTCCATCTGAAGTGGATTGATATCCCTGGATTCTCAGGTCTGTGGTGTATTTTCTTGTCCTGTTATTTTAATGCATTGTATAATTTCTATGGTGTTACGTAAAATAATGACCTCCTTCCTTAGTTTCTCAGCAAAGTACTCATAAACTATGTTCTAATACTCTGTGTGCTTTCTCTTCTGCAAATTTTTTATTCTGGCTTTTGAGTGTATATTGCTTCATAGTGATATCGTATGTGTGAATGAAATAGTCGTGCACAAAAGCTCGAATGGCATAGATGTAAGTTGTCATTTATTGTAATTTTCCAAGTCATTCAGTAGAGCGTTGAATCATTCTTTTCACCAATGGTAATTGCAATGTTGCTAATAGAGTGATCACTGAGTAGATTGAAATAAGCCCGTTTTCACATTCTCCTTCTACTTACCCCCTAAAAACTACATAGAAAGCTGATTTCTTCGCTAATAATTTCGTCATGCTATCATAAACATTTCCATGTTATGTTGCTTTTATGTTAGGAATTTGTCTACTGAGCGACTGAAACCGTGGGAATATGTATACTAATTAAATTTATTTTCAGCAATGTTGGATTAAATTATTATGTTTCTAATTTCTGCTTGCTTGAGTGTATGCACATGGTAGGAGATGTAGGTGCTTTGTTCTCTGTTATACCATCATGTACAGAGAAGTATAACATTTCTCCCTTCATGGTACTATGAAATTAGGCACAAGTTCGGATTAGAATTCCTTCACATCCTTATAGTTATATTCTCCATTCTAACTTTAAGTTAGAACTGTCATGCATTTTCGTTGTGAATGTTAATTGTGTTTCGAGCCAGAAACTATGGGAAATTTTATAATTGCAAGTGAAAGAAGGACCTAAAAGATGTTCTTTGGTAGTAGTTATATGTATTCTGGACTAAGAATTTTTCTCTCATTGATATGAAACGAAAGAAATCAAGCGAAGCTAGTTGTCCGTAGAGCGATCCTTATATTTTCTTTCTAAAAACATGTACTATCCAATCATGAGCAATAAAAGGTGAGACAAACAAGATTTATATCCTATTTCATGGTACTTCTGTTCCAGTATTTGTAAAATGTAAAGAATAATTCAGATTACTGATACTCTGAAATGGACCAAAAAAAATTATGGCAGGCAATGATCTACAAAAACCTGGTCCTGATCCACAAAAACCTGGTCCTGCGGCAACGGGATCTATGACTGGAGGAACAGGAAAAGTCAAGAAGAGTGAAAAGCAGCCAAAAAACTTCAAGACAGCTCGAAAGCGCTGGGCAACTGCAAAGATGAAGGCGAAATGGCAGCCACGGCCAAGCGAATCAAAAAATCTTACGACACAGACTGTCGGGGCACAAATAGCCTCTCCCGGTAAATAGGGAAATCTTTCATCAGGAGCAAGATCACCCTGCACTCTTTCTCGAATCAACGGCCCTTCATGTTTGCACGACCTTTTTGTGCATGTTGCTATGCACTTGATTCCAATAGGAATTCAAGATCATGCTTACGACATTCTATTCTTCTTTCCTATAATCTGTCACATTAAGAAAAGAGAATGTATATATATGTTATGAGCAACAACTAAGTTGCTCTGCGACATAACTAATTTTGTCATGTTACGTAGATAGTTTGATGGTGATGATGATGGTTGTTGCATGGTTAATACAACGAAATTGAAATACTCTTTCATGTTCTCTTTTGTTTTAATGATGTAAATTTCGAGTATATGTGAGTTTGTTTGTGCATTGGCAATGTTTTCATACATTGATTAAAGTGGCTTTCTAGTATCAAAACAAAACACTTTACCTCTGTTGATCTATGGATATGTAATTGGCAAACAAATGTCTAGAGATTATACATGTTGCAAGTTAGCTAGTTTAATTCCAGCCTTCGCAAGGATTCTTCGTTTTAACCCATGTGTTAATGAGGCGTTGCCACACGTTTGGCACAATGGTACAGCCAAGAATCGGAGTGTACGATTCATTGGTTTGGTTCATAATATAGACTCATAATATTATATTATGAGAATACAAAAGGGCATTGTATCAATATGTGATCATTCTCTTGCTATACAAAAATGAGTGACACGAGAGACTATGGCCCGATGCTGATTGCAAATAGTTTACCGCTCTGTTGCCATAAGAGATGCACAGAATGTATACAAGATATAGGAGGGCCAATCATGGTGAAGGCATTATAGACAGAATTGGGAACATGAGAACAATGCAATCTTATGAAGTTATGATCAAGCTAGTGAGGGATGGTTCTCTACATTAAGTCATGATAAAAACTTCGCTTACGAAGAGTTGATTGAAGAATTTCAGTATGGTGTTTTTGGCCTCCGTATTCGTGCAACATAGTTGATATGTAAACAAGAACGAAAGCCCAACTAAAGAAAACAATTGCTCAAAATAAAACGAGAATTTTGAAAGATGAGAGAAGTCAAGTTTCGACCTGACCTTAGGTTATACATTTTTAGTCGACTTGAATTTTGCTTTATTCACATTTGACGAAATTGCCGTAGCCCCATCCTCTCTATACTTTTATTATTTAATGTAAAACTTATTGAATGATGTATTGTTCTCTCTTTTTACATAATCTCGTTAAACAAGAACATTAACATATGACGCTTTAACATGCCGACTTCAACGCTGCTCTAAGATCGTGGGAAAAAAGTATTTTTATAGCTTTTTTAGCTCTGTTTATATTGAAATTTTGTTGTAAACGTGAGCTAAAAGTTGGCTAAAAGTGATAAAGAAAAAACCTCCAATTACGTCAAGTTTTTTTTACTTCTAGATTATTATACTTTTTTTTTATGTCTAAGCTCGATGTACTTTGATTTTTTCTTTATACGAACTAGAACTAAAGCGTAACAATAAGAATAGATGCACCGCTAAATTGAGAACGAAATCATGGATTAAAGTTTTTTTTCTTTCTCTCGAAAAGTAAGGCCCCGTTTGGATGTATTTTCACTCGTTTGGTTCCCTCAAATTTTGTTTGGATGTTTTGAAGATTGTTTTGGAAAGCGTGCGAAATATTTGAAATATAGTTTGGATGTAATTTCAAAATAATTTGGTGAATGTGAAAAAGTTGAAATATGATTTGGATGTTGTTTGAGTGTTAGAGTTTTAGGGAGAAAAATAGGTATATAGGCATCAAATCAATATAGGTAAGAATAATATAATAATCAATAATCATTGGTTGATGATTAATTACAAATGATATGATTGTTTTATGAGTGAGATATATATTTATTAGATGATTGATATATATATATATATATATATATTTATTGATTGTTGGGGATATACATATGTTTACATATTAAAAATAAAAGAACCCGAACATAATATTAGAACATAAGTTCAATCCATTATAATATTTAAATTATTAAATGGCAACATGATTTATAGAATACAAAGTCCACAAATGCTTCTTACATGCTTCATAATTTATGGCATGATACATAGTGCATCTAATACGTTGAGCCACGACAGATTACGGACTACAAACATCAAACCCGATTACTAAGACATACGATACAAATAAGTCAGGGACATAATACATAATGCATTTGAAAAACTGAATAGAATCTTGACAACAAATACAATAAAGAAAATACATAAAAGTCTACCGGTGTCTTGTTGTTCTAGCAGTGCTGTTCTCTCCTTGGCTAAAGCTATTTGCACTGCTTTGATCACCATGACGCTTAACTTTTATAGCACGCGATATGTTAACACCTGAAACTCTTGAACCCCTGTCAAGACTATTAGATGGACTAGTCAGATCAACCACATCAGGGATCACGTTATGCTGCGCAACTCCTTGTACATGATCGGGTTGCTGTCTCAAATTGCTCCCAACTGATGAATTACTAATAACTGTTGGATAATCACCTCGAGATGATTGATTTTCTTCATTTTGTGGATTTTCAAACAAATACTTCAACTCACTCCAACGAGCCTCTCCTAACTGAAAATACCTTCTCGCCTCTGGAATGTCCTGTGGCAAATTAAAGTGTGCAATCTGTTAGCAATTAAATAATAATACTACTATTATTTTTTACGATTTACTTTAATTTTAAACTTATAATTAGTAGTTATCATAATACCTCGAGAATATAAGGGCGAAAATGTTCAGAAACTTCCATGCGATTATTCTCTGAGTCATGTTGAACTCCGGGATAGCTTAACAATTGAGAGAATAATATGTACCTCCTAAAGAGCTCTTCATACTTTCTTCTTAAAAAAGTTGGAGTAATTCGACGTTTAAAGTGCATAGACATGTTGCGTGCAATTATTTCTATGCTAGAATCAATGACTATTTCGTTAATAAATGGTGTAAATGACCTTTGGCTAACCAGTCCATTGATAAATACATACTCTTCATTCTCTCCCCATTTGATACCTCCCCACAGCTCCTCAAGAGTAACTTCTCGACGACTCATTTCTATTAAACAAGACCAAAAGTTAATATCACATAAATTAAACATAATTTCTATTTGCAATTATTGTTAAATACTAAAAAGAAAGAGTTTAATAGTACCAATAAAAATTTAAAATCATAAAATATTTTTTTATTACAAGCTCGACAAATCTAACCCAGCTTATCAACTTTTCAGCAAATACGATGAATTCGGAAAACTGATCTATGCTAATTGCGATTAGCCCACATAGCATGTGTTAGTGTATCCCTAAATGCAGACATGAAATTGATCTCTTGTTGCGTTGGGGCATGTGCGGCTTCATTTAATCCTTCATTTAAGTCTTCATCTTCTTCATCACGATGCTGCTCATTGGACAAATTAAAGAAGTAGTCAACATGGTCATGTTTGCGAACCCAATTATGAATCGCACAACAGGCGATTACAATATCGGCTTGTACATCTATGCCAAAACGTGGCATTCGTCCTGTCAATATTGGGAACCTGGACTTCAAAACCCCAAAAACCCTCTCAATTACATTTCGCAACTTTGCATGTCGTTTGTTAAATAATTCAATCGGGCCTCTAGGATTATGTACTTCCCATTCAGGAATATGGTAGCGATAGTTCTTGTAAGGTGCTAGATAGCCTGGGAAGTTGGTGTAGCCCGAATCGACAACATAGTACTTCCCTATAATAGACAAAATAACTTTAGTTTTGTGCTTACATACCACTATCAAACATAACTAAAATCTCACCATGTGGAGGGTTAGGATAGGTTGGATCATGCTCAATCGCGTGAAATAATATCCTTGAATCATGAGCAGATCCTTCAAAACCAGGGTACACATACGTGAACATCATATCAAAGTCACATATGCACATGACATTTTGCGTAATTTCTCCTTTTCTATTACGCCAAGAAACTTGCTTGTCCCTTGATATACAAGCGTTAATGTGGGTACCATCGATAGCGCCAACACATCCCTACATAACTTTTTTTCTTCAGAATATACAATATATAGTAACTATTTCGTTGTGATAGCGACACCGAATGGTGTTTTCTTTCTATACGCATATGACTAGGAACATGCTACTAAAAGAGTGGAATAAATAAATTTACCTGAAAATAGGGAAAAAACTGGGGATTATTCAGAATTTTATCAGGAACTCGATTGAAGTCAGGTTGGGTAATGATTATTTTTGCAAACTCAACTAAGGCTTTCAGCACTCTATGGAAGTGGCGGGAGATTGTTTCATTTGAATGTTGAAATCGTTCTTGAGATTCACGACAACGAAGACTCAATCCCACCGTCCGCACGAATATCCCGACGGACTCTAATGTTGAAACTCTTGCGCTAGGATCTTCCACGATCAATCCTCGATTAACAAGCTCATCACAAAGATCAATAAAAGTATCTTTGTTCATTCTTAATGCATCACGAAAACGTTCAGGAGTACCTAACATCAACTCTTCGATCCAACCGGCACCCTGCAATCTACTAGTATTTCGCGGCACCGGTGGACAGAAGTATCTCGGATTTGCATGCACAAGAAAATTAATAAGTGTTCCCTCATCGTCGGTGTTGTCATCAAGTTCATGAGGCATCTGATTACGGTTGGGAGCCATGTTTTAAGGATCAAAAACTATGAGATCTAGAAAAATAAATTGATTAAATACATAATTTAATCTAACAAAACATAATTGACTTCATTTATAACCAATAAAAGGTATATTGACTTGTCAGACTAATTTTCAAACTCTATTTATATTTCATTTTACTTTTTCATGCAAAAGATTAAATAACTTTAAGCGTTGTATCAATGATAGTATTTAGGTGTATGTTTTATTTAATAGTATAATTCAATTTATTCTAAATCTTTTCATTGTTATAACACATAATGTTGAAAACAAAAATTACTGTAAATAAACCTATATCCCAGAATATAAGATAATCTCTCGTAGATAACAATTATCTTAAGCATATCCTTTTTAAGTTAATCGTACTTTTATAATAAATGATTGCTTTTATAATAAATTAAAATAGTTAAATATGAAAAAAAATGTTTATAAATAAAAAATAGTATGACAGTTCATCAAAATTTTGTTCCCCTTGAATTATATTCATGTCTTTGCCTAATGATTCTAGTCAGAATATCGTTATATTAAGATATGAAACGAGACAGATAAACCACTGAAGATTTAATAATCTTAAGAAAAACAAGACTTGCTAAGCTTGTCAACTTGAGTAAATTGAAATCCTAAGTCAAAAATATTCAAGTGTATATGCGGCTTAAATTGATTCAAAAGAGAAATTAATCACCAAGTGTTAAAGAGTTAAATCAGCTAATAATTTCAAATAAGATACCGAGGCACAATGTATTATTCTATGTTCGATGTAATTGACATCTGCAATTGTAAACCTTATTAGAGCAGGAAATGTTCTAAATCTATTAATGTGAATGCAAGTGTTAAAGAGCATGTAAAAACAAAAGCCTCATTGTTAATGTATCTCTAAGAAGCAATATATGTCTTCTCTTTTCTTACCACCTATGAAGATTATGGTCTAATTGGAAAAGATATGACGATAGGCTGCATCAACGGAATTATCATTACAAGAGATCTTCTGTATATCCCTGTTAACAAAAATTTATATATCATTAAGTAGAACTTGAGCAGAATTTACTAAACTTGCTGAAATAGACTTGAAAATGAGAATCAATAATGAAGTAATTGAAGTAGATTCAAAAAATATACTCTTATTTATTCCTTAATAACTTTTTTCTAAACTTGTCAACTTATCAAAAGGCAGATAATAACTATTTATCAACATGGTGAAGCTCTAGACTATTTCATAGTTAATAATTTGAACAGGAAAACTGAAATATGGTAGATATAACTAGTGAACAAAATCGTAAAAAGCTATACCATTCATAAACCGTTAGGAGTAGATTGGGTGGACAAGATTCATATGTCATTCACATCCTTTGATCCAAATTTCAGTCTTCTGCAAAAGAAGGTAACACAAACATAAACTTTTCAATTCGTATAATGATTATCTTCAACTAACTAGACTTTATATCAGCAGCAGAACACAAAGTGAGCCTCATTCAAATACTGATAAAGTGATATATGAGTTGGGATAAACAAGTACAAGATAAACAACTTCATAAACAATAGGGTTCTTAAACATTGAGCTTCATTTAGAAACAAAATCCAGCAACCTAAGAAAAGAAAAACATAGATAACTTAGTCCATAAATGAAAAGAAACAAAGACAAGTTGAAAGCCAGAGAACAAACATAGACAGCTTAGTTCAAGTTTCTAATGCGCATGTTAGTTTCTAAATTTGCTTGCTGTCTCAGAAAGACCACTCATAGTAGCTAATCAAGGTAGCCTTTCTATCCATTGTCTCTTTCTCTCTAGACTCATGTTAACGAACCACCAACGTTCTGTTGCATCGTCACATAAAACTTTTTTAGCTTTGAAGTATTGGTCGTTCTCCAAACCCTCCATCGATTCAAGCGCCTCAAATGCTGCTTGGATTGGCATAGCAGGAACATCATCAAGCCTTTTGAGCTTGGCCTCATTTAAGTCAGCCCACATATCCATTCCTCGATCCATGCTACGCTTACTTTCACCACTACGTGATCTCTTGGAACCACTCGTGCTCGATGAGTCACGTGATGGCCCATGTTCTTGAGGAGTCAAGACAGAGGGACCAGCTTGTGGAAATCGAGGCCAACCTGATTGGGATGAACACTCGCTAGACAATGGCACATAACAACCATCGTCGGGCTCATTAGGCACAAAATAACCCTCCCCCTCGCCAACGACTCGTGGGTTAGAAGAAGATCTGGCGTGAAGTCCAGTTGCTGTACGCCCTTTCCACATATCAGTGCATTGCGGATAACGTGGCAGTCCAGATTTCATCAAGCTTGCATCTTCCGGACAGGCCTAAAATGTCAATTGAGTTAGTAGTTAATATAATATATTGTCACAAATCTACTAAATTATAGACTTTTCTATGACACAAATTACCATAATGTGATTAGCCCAAGCATCAGGGGGCGCTGCAAGAGTGTATGTCGTAGCATCCCATCCCCAACCCGTTTGATGTATAATCAAATCATACATTCGCCTCCATTGTCTTTTTAGCCTCCCACATTTCCCTTAAGATCAGCCATTGTGTATGGACGAGCAATGGGGCACGGAGCCTCATTCTGCATACGATTGACAATATCTTTCCAAACATCTACATGGAAATTCTGCCCGAGAAGTTGACCTTTTAAAAACTCATCATGCATTATGTCAATAAAGGTTTCAACATTTTCAATTGGCCAACTTGCTATATCAGACCTATTTCTGGATTGACCTTGCCCATGAGCAACTGACCTCGATGTTGAACCACCAACGTTAGCCATCTAAGTATATAAGAGTTAGTTAGTTGCCTAAAGGCTTACTCCTAAATTTTTTTGTATAGTTACAAGTAAAATACAAACTCATCATAGGTTGAAAGGCTATGTTTTATTCAATATTGTCATTAAGTCACAAGATCTGTTTTAAAAAAACCAAAAACAGAGAATCAACATTGCAAAAAATGCAGCACTACACCACATTTATTTATCAGTACACTCATTTTATACCCAATCTAGTTCAAGTTGCACAATCTAGTTCAAGTTGAACATTACATACATCTATCATCAAAAGATTTAAAATAATATATTTCTTTTTAGATTTATAAAATACAAAACATATCAGTACTCATTGTTTTTGTTATGTTTTAAAGTTCTTTTTGTGATTTCAAGAAACCTCTCAAATCTCTTTGACAAAGCAACTTATAATATTTAGTTGAACAACACCACATTTATTTACTGGTACACTCATTTTATAATATAACGGTAGGATAACTCAAGAAATTATAAAAAAATTATAATATTTAGTTGAATAAACACACACTTTAAAATTTCAATGCATACAAAAAACATTAGTTACAAATACAGTCAACTTGAAAATATAACTGCGGGGCATTTTCTAATTTTAATATTTTGCAAGAGGTGCTTGCTAATAAAAGTTGCATGAGGCTATCTGCCAGTAGATATAAAATATGGGTATTTTTGCAATTAACTGAGAGAAAAGTAGTTGATGATTTTTCAATATGACATTGCAAAAAGATACATACATTGCAAAAGATACATACAAGCAGTTTTTTATTGATCCACAAAATCAACAATTAAACCTTAAAATAAACAAAAGACTCTAGCTTCTTACTGTAACTCCAATAGACATGTTATGAAATTTAACATGGTTAACCTACGTCATCAAACATTTATGCATTTCCTAAATGCTATTACACGAACTACAGACAAAATCCCAACAGAAAAAACACTATTAAGTAACAAATATTGCTCATTCATAAGGAAACATATATAATTTCCTATCTTCCTATAATTAAATCTTGCGAACCACAACAAACTCAAACCAAAATTTCCAACAGCCTACTAATATTCAAAATTTGGATCAATGATGTCCCAGGCTAACTCTAGATAATTTTCCAAGCAAAACAATAGATAAAACATCTAGATTAACTAACATGGAAGAGTGAACAACATAGTTTGAATTGTTAACACAAAATATACACTAAAGCTAATAGCTAACCCATGCACAAAATCAAAAAACCAAGTGGAGAAACTTCACAAAATAATTAGTGAAAAACCTCCTGTTTTTTCTTTTGAGGTAGAGGAAAATCAGAGCTATCGGTGAAGGAGCCACAAGATCCCAGCTTTGTATGTGTATGCTATGTCTATTGTAGTTGTCTGCTGCACAAAACGAGTAACCCATGAATTTATAACCTCAAGAACAAGAGTAAATCAACAAAATTGAACAATAATAGAGTCCTACAGTGCAAAGATAAGATGGAAATCTGCATGATTGAAACTAGTCATCTGAAAAAGTAAAGTAAGAAACAGCTTATCTTGACAGAAAGTAAAGTAAGAAACAGCTTTTGTTCAACAAATTATACACAACAAATTATACACTTGCCGACAAAAGATTCACTGTAAACTTGCATAAAATATGAATGCATTAATAAATAAATAAAAAAAATTTACCTGCAGGAACGAATCTCATGAGATCTTGAAGGGGATAAAGATGGTTCCTTGAATCAGCCATAATTTTGTCATTAAAGAAGACAAATACCACAATTTCTTCAATTAAAGATCTTTAATTGTGACAATTTTGAGAGAAAAGGGGGGAAAATTATGGAAATAAGCCTTATACTGTTAAGAAGAAGAAAGGGCAAGGAGTGAATGCTAAAAAGACACCTCAATTTCCTTGCCTCTGAACGCATATCTCAAGTTTTTCACAATTTTTCCGAAATGGGCCAAAAAACCAAACGAAAATCTGAAATTTTAAAATGGGATCCAAATCATTCTCGGCCCACGAAAACTTGAAAAACTTGGGCCAAACTACATCCAAACAGGCCCTAAATGTTTCAATTTTTGAATCTATGGAAACGAAACAGTATTTTCTACATCTATTGCAACAACAAATTTTATAAACTTTTTCAAACATATCGAAAAGATTTCGAAAATTGGAAAAAAGTTCCTAATATTTAGCACACCGAAACATGCAATAGAAACGAAACTTTCACCAATACTTGTGATTAGGTCACTAAAACTTATTCATAGTTATATATTAGAAAAGAAACATTTAAGTAATGAAGGTAGCTTAGACGTTTGCAAATGCTTATTAAAGGTTTATTGACTTTTGTGGCCGTATAAACACATTTTCAGTGTTTGCAACACTTACTTTTGAATCTTCTTATCTTAAGAAAGTTAAAAACCACAAACCACATAAGCATGGTCTGGGATGTTTTTTCAATCGCATAAATGGTATTTTTAGAACAAATGAAAAATCTTATTTGTTATTGTAAACACCTAATTAACAATTTAAATAGTTTTCAAAAAAAGTTTGCAAACATTTTGGGCTTGTTCTCAAAATTTACTTAAAATAACTTTAAACAAAAGTAGTTAAATAGTGGCGTGCACACAATGGCTAGTATATATATATATATAAACCACAAAAGTCAAAAACCCAATAAAAGCCCATCTTGTTTGAAGCAACGAAGGAGAGACGCAAACGGAACACCAATCAAAGTAACCATAACCTTCATCTCAATTCACCACCAAAAAATATCAAAATCAAAATTCAAATGCAATCTCAAAATCTGCTATTAAACTTGTTTTAATCACGGCTTTTTTCCAATTCTTCAAGGCTTATTTTTTTTCCCCTTCACCGATCATTAACCCTCAGCTGGTCAAAGCGTCAGCTTTGACTCACAATTCTACGGTGGACGACAAACACCGGATCCCCTCACCTCACGGTGGCCGTGGTGCCCTACCGTCCGAAGGCGGCCGCCCTTCCGATCTACTCTCTCTCTCCGGTGGTGGTTGCGATTTTTATCGTCAAAACCC
The DNA here is from genome assembly GCA_946800315.1 of Misopates orontium. Classification (NCBI taxonomy): domain Eukaryota; kingdom Viridiplantae; phylum Streptophyta; class Magnoliopsida; order Lamiales; family Plantaginaceae; genus Misopates; species Misopates orontium. The sequence continues at coordinate 13,893,400 of OX326953.1, read as the reverse complement.
TAACTGCTTTTTAACCTAATTTTGTTTTTTTTTTGTTGTGTGTATAAAAATTACGGCAATTTTTATTGAGATTTTACAAAAATTGATTTGTATATATGTAAATGGAGACGATGTTGACTATAAAGAAGGTGCCTACGGTGGTGTCTAATTATCAGGAGAAGATCGATTCTTCGTCCGAGGATCGAGTTCAGGGCTGCGGGAGAAATTGCCTCGGAAAATGCTGCTTGCCTGGTATATAACATCAATTCTATTGATTTAGCATTGTTGTTGTTTATGTTTGCTTGATGTTTGTTTGTTTGGTTTTTTGAGGTATATATCGTGTTTGATGTATTGCTTTAGAGATTATGTTGGCGAAATTATTACTTTTTGGAGAGTGTATGTGGGTGTGCTTGCGAAGAGCTTGTGTGGTAATTAACAGCTAGCATTGAACGACTCGATAATTTGAAGGTTGATTGTTGGAATCAAATTTGTGGTCTGTTGATATATTACCGAAACACGATAGTATTCATTTAATTGGAACTTTTGGTACGCATATTCCTAATCATCACATATATAAATAAGCAATTGATGCATTGTTATTCCAAGACAGGTATTCTGTAGCCTCTTGTACATTTGCTTTGTGGTAATAGGCAGCATGCCCAAGACACATATATGTCTATATCTTCTTGTCATTCTCTATTCTTGTTGTGTGTAATATTTCACTATGGTTTCATTGTGAGCTCGATATTGTCAATTCTTTGCCTCCTAACACTAGCCATTATTCTTTTCAGTTGCAGAGCTGCCACTTTATGCAGTCAATGATGCTGAGCAGAAGGGGTGTCCTAGAGAAATCGATGGATCTTGCGATGGAGAATGTCCTGAAATGTGCTTCTTGAACAATCTTTTGCTAGGACAATGGGAGGACCGTGTAAATAGGGGGCTCTTTAGGTATGATGTGACTGCCTGTGAGACGAAGGTCATTTCTGGGAATTATGGTTTTATTGCACAGCTTAACGAGGGACGACACCTGAAGAAACGGCCTACAGAATTTCGTATTGACAGGGTTATTCAGCCTTTTGACGAAAACAAGTTTAACTTCACTAAAGTGGGCCAAGAGGAAGTGCTCTTCAGGTTTGAGCCGAGCAAAGACAATAGATCCCATTACTCATCCAACTCCCCCGTGAATGTTGGGGAAGGTTCCCCCAGTGTGGTTGCGATCAATGTACACTATTTTCTCTTCTTCGTGAAGCTTTCTTAAGGAGTTAGAGATCATCTTTTTTCTTATTGAATTCCTTCATATTGCTTTCAGGTGAGTCCCATTGAGTATGGTCATGTGCTTTTGATACCCCGTGTCCTTGATTGCTTGCCCCAAAAAATTGACAGTGACAGCCTCCTGCTTGCTCTTCGCTTTGCCAGAGAAGCATCAGATCCCTTTTTCAGAGTGGGTTATAATAGTTTGGGTGCCTTTGCCACCATTAATCACCTGCACTTTCAGGTAATAAATGACCATTCTGTTGTTAGTCGGGCAAATTACCTTTAGCTTTCCTTTGACTTGTTTTAACTTCCTTGTTTATTTGTTATTGACTGTGTATCTTTGACAGGCGTATTACTTGGCAATGCCTTTTCCCGTGGAAAAAGCACCAACTCGCAGAATAATGAGCAGCAAGGGGCCAAATGAAACTAGACTTTTCGTCTCAGAGATACTGAATTATCCTGTCCGAGGTCTTGTTTTCGAGGGTGGAAGTAAATTATGTGACTTATCTGACGCTGTTGCTAGTTCTTGCATTTTCCTTCAAAATAGCAATATCCCGTTTAACTTACTTATTTCTGGTTGTGGCTCAAGGATCTTTCTTTTACCTCAGGTAGACTTCTTCTCTAACTTATTTGTTGTTTGATTAGTCTCGCTCTTATAAGACAGATGTTAGTGTACTGTGTTACAGAAAGTCTTCTGTGTGTAAAAATGATGTAGGCTCTGATGTTGTAGAGATCTAAGTCTAAACACATACTAGTGCTGCGAAGTTAGTTATCTCCTAGTGACAGTTATAGTTTGTTAGTAGATGTCGAAACCCCTGCACACACACATGCACCAGGTTGACTCGAGGCCCTGACCTCTCAGCCGTTGGTGAAACATCTTATTTACAGACTACTCTTCTTCGATGAATTCTCTGTAAGTTGCCACACACTAAGTTGAAAATCTTTCCTGAAACCAGCCCACACCAAACCCCGCTAGGGAAGGGAGGTTTACATTTTGCATGCTATTGTTTTATTTCAGAGCTTTCTTGCTAAATAACATCAATTATGCTCACCCTTTTGATGAATTGGCAGTGTTACGCTGAGAAACAAGCACGTGGAGAAGTAAACCAGGAGCTTCTTGACACTCAAGTAAACCCTGCCGTTTGGGAAATCAGTGGACATATGGTTCTGAAAAGAAGAAAAGATTATGATGAGGCATCTGAACAATGCGCATGGAGACTTCTTGCCGAGGTTTCTCTATCTGAGGAGACATTTGAATACGTAAAAGGATCGATTTGTGAGGCGGCTAACTTGCAGCAGGAAGAGGAGTGTGTGAAAAAACAACTGGAGAGTGGACATGAGTCTCCTTTGTCACGACTTCCCTCTTGTTGTTTCTCTAACGATTATCTTGTGTTGTATTGAGCATCGTTAAGATTTTCCTCGTTTGTTGTACTGCGAATAGCTTTCTTTTATTTGTTTTTGGGTGACTCCCTTTTTTTTCCTCAACTGTAGTTGGTTTTAGTTGGTTATTGAAAAAAAAAAAAATACAGAAACAAAAGAAGAAGGTTAAGTGAAACGTTTTGTCGCGTAAGCAGGCAAGAATTCGTGTGAAAAAATGTAACTGGAAAGTTGCTGATATTTGAAATAAATTGACTCAACATTTATTATATCGAACTTGATGTATACTATGTAAAGTACCTGGCATTTTCCCTAGTCCAAATCTGTTTTCTTCGATCACCTATCGCTATTCTGTGACATTATTGAATTTAGATCTTATGGAAGATTCATACAATATCTGTTTTTACATTGTGTATATAAATTTCGTGCTTTCTCCGTTGCTAGTGGAATTTAGAGATGGTCGCTTCTATTGTGTATATTAGATTTGCGTCGCTTGTGAACTACTCAAGTTGGAGTTTAATCTACGGATGTCGTGGATCGAGGAAATTTATAAGTGAACCAAGTTTATACTTTTATATTCATTGCAACAGGATGCGAATCAAATGACATTTGAGTATGGTATAGTGAATATTTCATTCAGTGATTCTAAATGAAATGCATCAGTGAGTTGTTATTTTTGTAGTGATGTAAGACTGAGAAATCAATTAAGGAAATGAAATATGTAAGCTATCTCACTTGATCACTTGATCTCATTAGATCACAATATCACATACGATTAAATCAATATGCTTAATAAGACAACACATATACCAAAACAATGTAGTTGTCAGTCCTACCCTTCATAAATACCAAAAACACATTTACAAAACAACCCCAAATTAACGATAACCAAACTTCCACAGGCTACTAAAATTGTTATTTTATGTTAAAGAAAATAACATTCTAAAATGTTTTGGTAAATAAAATATAAAGTGACCAACCGGTTCAATTGGACCGTAGATTTTATCCTACTAAATCCCCGTGTTGATTTATGCGGGCATTTTTGTCTCTGTAGTTTATATTTCTTTTCACATTTCTTATGTATTCTTAACAGAATTCTTTTCAGGGGCAAATTGGACATTATAACATACTGTTTTTTTTTTTTTACTATAAGGTGAAGTCATCGTAATTATTCAAACCTCAGGGGAGGTTTCTGTAGTTACACCAAACCTCATGGGTGTCTCTCTAATTACCACAAGGGTGTATCTGTAATTACCCCTTGATTTAGTTAGGAGGTGCCATTAATAGGTGACTAAACATTGAACGTGTCATGATAATGTCACCTTTTTTCTTGTTTACTATTTTCTCTTTGAAATTTTCATGAAGCTAAATTTGAACGCCTTATTACGTGACTTGATATGATTCGACTAATTTAAACCATTAATACACAATGGTTCCCCGTGTCCTCTTACACAATATTTCTGAGGTACATAAGCCTCCTTAGTCCCGCTTATTAAGCTACAATTAATCCTTTTATATGTGCTTCAACGCAATATGAGGATGGACAAATACCATCCATTTATCCTCCAACAAAACCTCGTCACTTTATAACCAAATCTCAAATAATTTTTCCATTCCAAATATCCTAAAGTTGTCCAACAAATAATTCTCTATCAATAAGAAAGCAATTAAACAACAATGGCCGACGATCCACAAGACATAGCCGACCTCGACCGAATTTTTAAGCGTTTTGACACCAACGGCGATGGAAAAATCTCTGCCTCGGAGTTGGGAGAAGCCCTCAAATTGCTCGGCTCAGTCAACGCGGACGAGCTCAAGGATATGATGGAGGAGATCGACACTGACAAAGACGGCTACATTTCATATGATGAGTTAGCGGTTTTTGCCCGAGCCAATAGAGGTTTGATGAGGGATGTTGCCAAAGTATTCTAGTCAATAGTATATCGTAATAATGTGATATGAATTTCTTACAGTCAATTTCACTTTGCACCTGAAGTGTTTATCTAACATCAGTTATTATAAAATTCTGCAAATGGTTGTGTAGTAAAATTGTAATGTACAAAATTTGGAATAAAAATATTATGTCAGCTAACTTATATAGCTAGATGGGGGAAATGAAAATAATTTGTGTATGAGCATGCGGCTGCATGAAGAGTGGAAAGGTTACTATGCTAATATTGAATTAAATTACTCGACCATCTCTTTAAAATTAAAAAAGTTATAAGAACGCCTCAAGTGAATTAATACTTGTAATAGCACCCCAATTTAGAGAATGTTATTCACAAAAACAGAATAAAGTAGAAACAATTAAAAGTAGCAGAAGACAAAGAAAATAAGAAACACGCTAGAAGGAGGGGTTGAACCTCCGACCTTGTGGTTAACAGCCACACGCTCTAACCAACTGAGCTATTCCAGCTTCGTTGACATGTATATCTTATTTAATTATTAACAGTTGTGTAGACTTTTCTCGTTCTGTTCCAAGTCGTTATGATGGAGAATTGAGTGCCACTAAAACTACGAAAAAGAGGATGATTAAAATAATAAATATTATATGTTAACTTCAAGAATGTTTACCAAACCAGACTACGGAAAAGTTAACAGCAGCATATACTCTAGGAGTCATTCAACCACCAAAATGACAATCTCTATTTCTCATGCACAAACTATTATGTTTTACAAGAAAAACTCAAAAAAGCATACGATGCCATTTCAGAAGCATAAGTGAAATTCAAGGTATTTGGCGCCATCAAGCAATATACAAACTACAAAGTTACCGTTCTTTAGTTACATTGTCCTACACAGATTTGTTTACCTATAATATAATAACTTCTGCATACTAATACAAAAAATCGATCTGGCAGTGTTCATAACGACATATAATGCCGCAGCATATCTTTAAACAAACTGATCTGTATTTTCATATATTTAGCACTTTAACTTACATCTGTAGGTTTATGAAACTCAAACTTCAGAAAATGCGAATGTACTTATTCCTATAATTATGTGCTGAATGTAGCAGAACCATGGAAAAAACATTTACAACTTTTTATCAAAGTCGTTCTTAGCTGGTGTAAATTTTTTGCCTTCGAAAGCAAATAACATATCTGACTTGCACAAAATACAAACAATGCCTGTTATGTTACTAGAAAATACTGAACTCAGATTAAGAAGAAGAAAAAAGACAAATAAATATGACAGACCGACTTGTCATGAGAGTATATGTACACTTGGCAAATATTTTTCTTTTTTTCACAACAAAGAAAACATAATTAGCGTAATGCTTACTAAAAGCTTAGTTGCCAAATAAACTGGAAATGTGTGCTTCAGTGGTAGCTGAAAGAAAACGTAAGACAGAGATGCATGAAGACTTTCTAATTCAAATCTTTACTTATCTAGAAACCTTATTCAAATGGAGCTTATCTTATTGACAAAATTAATTTAGAAAAAAATCTGAATTAGCAGGACAGGATAGATTTCTCCGATACTACATTTGTTACAACTTATTTGAGGAACCTCGTCCTGCATTGGTTGGGTATGGATTACAGGAGCAACTTACAACGTATGATAACATCAGTATTATAATTTTAAGGAATTCATTAGTGACATTAGTCTCGCAACAAAGATAACATCAAGCACTTTAAGGCTATATTTGTGGCCTTCACAAAAGCTCACAAGGGCACAAGGCATGCAACTTGTTTTGTAAACCATAAAGAACGAACACACAACCACATATAATTACCACATCTACAGTTAATTGACTTATAATTATCACCACTATAAGCAAGAAACAAATTGTATTTTTGATTCAACATATATCTAAGACTTATAGACCTATCTTGACATCCTGTAACATTTTGAAGCTTGAAGGAGATTCTATCTTAACACAATCTTACACGTCCAACAACCATAAACATATTATATTTTAATTAAATCTTTAGAATTTGTAGTAAGTCTACAGAAGCAGAGTGTATTAATGGTATATAATATTACATGCATGATTTATAAAATAGTTGCAATTGCATATTTGCTGCAAAACACTACCAACGGAGAAAAATGTGTGAGGATTACAGATTACAAACCTAGTTCAAGTGACTACCTTTTCCGACACTTGCACAGATTGAGATGAAGGCACTCAACTAATAGTTAATGTGACGAGCAATCTTACAAAAATACCAGTGAAAATAACAAACAATCAAATGTAAAAAACATGATGACATGATAGTGTGCACCTAAAATTTACAACAACAATAGATTAGGTCAGGAGATTCTTAACATATTAGAGCTATTTTGATCTGCTTTAACAATTGTTTCAGAGCTACCACCAAAATTCGCACAGCTTCAACATGAGTTACAATGTAAAGCTTATCTTGATGAAAGGAAAAAGTAGATCAATAATCACTCTAAGGCATGCAAAGCAACTAAGACCGCAATGGTAATTTTTACTAGACAAAAGCGAACAGCTGAACATACATGACCAAAGAAATTATTGTATATGGGATCATATCTGCATAAATCACTAAACTTTTTTCTACTATTCATTGAGTTTTCCACTTACGTAAAAGTTCTTCGTAAGCAAACGCTTTTCCAACTTTAGATAAGCTCTGTTTCAACTTTGTGAGAGTAGCGGAGTTTAATTTGATCCCTCGTTCAATCATGTCCTCAGCACATTTAACTGCTTCTGGGAGGTGGTTCATGTCTCGGAGCCCCACAACCAACAAATTACCCGTTTCATCCAAATCGGACCTATAATTTTCAATCATAAGTCTCCACACCTTGAGCGCCATATAGGGGTCCCCAAGATCTATATATGTCTTCACTGCTAGAATGCAGTCTTGTTGCATAGGCACATACTCATTTTTCACCATCTCTTTAAATACTGGCGTAGCCTCCCTAACCCGTCGATTTTTGATCAAAAAGTGAAACAACATACTATATGTTTCAGAATCTGGGAATGCTCCATTGTAAACCATCTCTTCTAACAAAGTTTCAGCCAAGCCATAATCTTTGGCATTACAATACAAAGACATAAGTGATTTATACATTTCTAAATCAGGCCGACAAATGTTCTTCCCTACCATCTCCTCCCACACAATTCTAGCACATTTTACATCACTTTTCCTCATGCATTCGTCAATTAAAAACTTAAAGAACTTCATCCCAGGATAACAGCCTCTATCCTTCATTGTCTCAAAGAATTTCTGCACTTCACGAGTTCCTTCGGGACCTTTAAGCAGAGTACACAAGAACGAATCATAAGCAGAGACGTTATTCTTTTCCCATCCAATATCAATCACCATCTCCGAAAACGTCTGCCTAGCCCTACCCACATCTACCTCGTTCTCCCATCCTTCCAACAAAATCGCATAGGTCTCCACATCCACCCTGATCTTCTCTTTCGCAATAACAAGATACTCCATAGCATGCTGTGTCTTCCCTTCCTTACAAATAGCACGAAGCAGTAAATTCAAAGCCGCAGTGTCTCCCCGTACACCATACTGATCCATAACCTCAAAACTCAATATGGCTTCCTGCACCCGATCGGCAATCACATAACTACTAAAAACCGAGGTAAACGTAGAAAGCGAGACCAGCATTTCTTTTCTCATGGACTTTATAGCATCCCACATAGCATCAAACATGCCATTCTTCCCCAGCAAATCCACAACCAAATTCCACGCATACGCACTGTGCTTGTTGCTCGACAGAAGTCGAAAACTCGCCCACCGGAAAAACTTCACGGCAGCCCCCGGGAACCCATAGGACAATTTAAGCACTTCCTCAACCTCTTCTTGAGAAACACGGATACTCGTATCTTCGAGAACCCTTTCGACGTTCAACGCAGGGGTCACAGCAACGATTTCACACAAAATTTTCAACTTGGGGGGCAAAGAGGGAATCTCAGCGTATGAAATGAAATTTAAGCGCTTACCCATTAATTGGGTATGTGAATTATGATGTGGGTTAACGATATCTTGATTGATTGGGTAGTTTGAGACTGTTGAGTGGTGTTGAGGATGGTGTTTCTTACTGCTGAGGTTGAGCTTTGATGATGAAGATGAAGAAGAGTCTTCATCGAGGGGTCTTTTTGTGACAGTTCGCATGGCTTCGCTCTATCTCACTTTAATTGATTAAAGATCGAAAATTTTTGGGGAATTTTGAGTGATCGATCCGATAAAACCTAATTAGGGCACAAAAGGGGGAGGATTGCAGACATTTGAGTGAACCCCTCAATTGTAAATAGTATTATTATTATTTACCTTTTCTTGATAAGTAAATAGTAGTTAGATAAATAATGTTTTTGTGGAAATCATTAGCTACTTGACTCACTTGAGCTTGCAAAAAGAAAGTTCTCAAACCCCCTAAATTTTGTAAAATTACATAATTGTGAAAAAGTATAAAAAGAAGAGCTCGTCAAGGCGGTAGTCGAGAATTATTTCTACCATGGGCTATACTAAAAATCTAATGAAGCTATATAAAAGAATTTTAAAAAGTTTAAATATAAAATGTCTAAAACATATATAATGAGAAATATTTATCGTTTGACAAAACATGATAAAAACTACATTCTATCAAATAAATAAATTAGACTACAGGGTATAACGCAAAAAACTCCAGTGATTTTGAAACATGCATTAAATCTCATCGGTTTTTTTTCACATATAATTCCCTCCTGTTTTTAGAAAATCTTTGCTCCTCTTTCAACAGTAACACTTTTCACGCTTAACAGATATTAATTTAAAGTGGATTGTCATTTTGCCTCTCGTAAAATTTTAGTGCACGATTTTTGAGAATATGAGGGGGATGCAAGGTTTTTGATAATAGAAGTGGTTGGTGCAAATTTTTAGTAATAGGATGGTAATTGACACAGAGCATTACATGAGAGGGTTTAGTTCAAGTTTTTGATAAATTCGGTTGCGGATTTTCGAAAACACGAGGAGATTTTATGCATTTTTTTGGACTACGATATTTAATTTTATCTAGTACGTATGCAAGTTTAAAGGACAAAAACAAGTCACATTTGATGCAATTGTAATGCTTGTTTTGGTATAAACAAAGGAGGGGGTATGATGCATATATTTTAAGAACATGAGGAGATTATATGCAAAAATAAAATATTAACATGAGGAAGTTTGATACAGAGTTTAAAGACATGGGGTGTTTTATGCATTTATCGGCAATGTGGTACAAGTAGAAATTTTGACTTTTCAATTAAAGGTCAATAATTGGGTTAAGAAATAAATTATTAAATTAAGTCGAGAACTCAGATACTTATGTCTATTTGAAATTGTTAATTAATTATGTTGAATTGAGTTAATAGTAATACATTATATATATGCATAAAAGTTAACATTTTACCTCCGACTGTAGTTCAGCTCAACCTTTAGTGTGGCTACACCCTCGCACTCATACACGCTTCTAAAAACAACTAACGGTAAAAAGTTAGATGGAGTTCACCATTCATTTAAATAAAATAAGATAATTAATTAGCATATTCAAATTAATTAAAGACAAAAATATCCTAAGATATTTAATCAAATGTCAAGAACTTTGTTAGACAAGATCGTCAATATACCTCTTTCATAATCCTTCCTTATAAGTGGCAAATGAGTAGGTTGCGTTAAAAATGACTCAACTTATTTATGATCCAATTTTATTGTGACCTAGCCCATGTAACCAATTTAGAACAAGTCATAAATAACACTTACGTAATATTTTAATTAGTTTTTCTCAAATGATTTACAAACAAATACAATTTCTTGTCAAAAACTATTGAAAGTGACTTTAACCAAAAGTAGTGAAGAAACTCCTATTATAAGCGTAAACCACTCTTTAACATATTTAACCTTAGATTCTACATTTATTTTAACTAAGGTTGTCTTTATGATTGAATTGGTTGTCGGCATGCCTAGGATTGTTACGCGGTTTAACTCCCTTCACCTTACCTATTTGCATGATTGCCAAATGTTCATATACTAAAAATCAATAATAAGTAAACTAGTCAATTAACGTACTTTGCACGTGTTTGCTTTTATTACATAATTTATTGATACCAATAAGTAGTATTAGGTTTTGTACGTAAACTATATCAATTCAATAAATCAACTTCGTCGATAAACTTCTTCCCGGAAAAATCAAAATACACAAATGTATTTTTACACATATATCAACAAATGAGAAAATTTGCGTCTTAAATAGTAACATGTCTAAATTTTAGAGAAAAACTATTAAGTTGAAATTACCAATGAACAGTACTCTACAAAAAATAAAAAGAGACTTGAGAAACAATAACGAAAAATAGTTTTTCTTTAAATATTACAAAATAGTGTTTGTGTAATGTGGTACAAAAAACTACAGGGTGTTTTTCTGCATTTTCAAACATATCTAACCTTTTAGATTCTCTTAAGGTTGCGTTGAGTCACGTGACTAAAGTGTCGAACTCTACAAACGCATTTACTTTGCTCAGGCAAAATATGCGAATGATTAAACTAAACTTTTCCTATTTAACTCATTTTCACTGACAAACAAATATAAAACAAAACGGTCCAAAATCAAATATCACTGTGAGCTTCACTTCACAGCTCTCGCCGGAGAAAGAGAACATAGAATCTCTATACACTCGAAAATGGCTGTAGCCAATGCTCCTCCCGGTACGACTCTTTGCCCTCTTACAATATTTACTTTTGTTTATTTTCTTTTTGGCATTTTTTATCGTTTATTTAAGTTAAAAACCCTAGGTTTTCGTTTTTTCGTCTATGTGTACTCAATGTGTATTTGCTGCAGGCAATTGTGAGTTATGTGTATGATTAGCATTCACTCGTTCTTCTATCTCTTCAATTTTTCCGGCATTTTATCGTTTTTTTAAGGTGAAAAGTTACCGAGTGTTGAGAAGTTTGAGCTGCTGGAGAAATAGTTTTTGCTAAATTAGCTCAATTTCAGTTGCAATTCATTCGATAAATTGTCGCTAAGTTTGAGCGGAATGTTATTTTGTTGTTTTTTTCATTTGGAATTCAAGTGGTATATTGTGATTGAGTCGCGAGTTTTCTTAGTTTGTTTGTTTGAAAGATGTTATTGTTGTCGTGTTGTTTTATTAATGTTTATGTCGCATTTCCCCTCTTCTTAATTCATATATAGTGAGAATTATCTTCTTTTTATTGATACGTAATATTAGTTTATCTCTCTAATCAGTTCCGTATGTGCTTTATTCCTCGCCCACCCCCCCCAATGTATAGGTATCCCCAAAGAAACCTGGTGCAAGAACCGTTTGCAAGAGTACGCGCAGAGATCATCTATGCCTCTCCCAGTGTACAAAACTATTAAAGAAGGAGCTCTACCTGCACCCCAATTTAGATCTCAGGTATGGGTGGATGGAGTGTGCTTTGTATCACCTCGTACATATCCCAACAGAAAGATGGCTGAGCAATGTGCTGCAAAACATGCACTTATTGGGATCCGGGATAAAGTGAAAAATGAGGGCCGTTCACGCATCATCGAGGTTTCTTTGTCGATTTTGTTTTCTTCACGCGTCTCAATTATGATTCATCTTCAATGCTTTGTGTACTTTGAATTCATGATGCCTGTTTGAACTTCAGTTTATTTGTTCACATTTGATTTGGCATTTACTTATCTGGCTTTACCCATGCAAGTTCTTGAAAGTTTTTGTAAGATATGAAACTTCCTTATGGCCTTCTCACCATATCTACTTATTGAAGCACTTTCAGCATTCAGAGAACATGTTATCCAGATGCATATCGAAATTTTGCTATAATATTTGGATTTAAGAGCTGAAGCACTCTCTCTCTCTCTCTCTCTCTAAAAGATCCATAACCTCCTCAAAACTCAATATGGCTTCCTGCACCCGATCGGCAATCACATAACTACTAAAACCGAGGTAAACGTAGAAAGCGAGACCAGCATTTCTTTTCTCATGGACTTTATAGCATCCCACATAGCATCAAACATGCCATTCTTCCCCAGCAAATCCACAACCAAGTTCCACGCATACGCGCTATCCTTGTTGCTCGACAGAAGTTGAAAACTCGCCCACCGGAAGAAACTTCACCGCAGCCCCGGGGAACCCATAGGACAATTTAAGCACTTCCTCAACCTCTTCTTGAGAAACTCGGATACTCGTATCTTCGAGAAACCTTTGGACGTTCAACGCAGGGGTGATAGCAACGATTTCACACAAAATTTTCAACTTGGGGGGCAAAGAAGGAATCTCAGCATATGAAATGAAATTTAAGCGCTTACCCATTAATTGGTACGTGAATTATGATGTGGGTTAACATTATCTTGATTGATTGGGTAGTTTGAGACTGTTTAGTGGTGCTGAGGATGGTGTTTTTTGCTGCTGAGGTTGAGCTTTGATGATGAAGATGAAGAAGAATCTTCATCGAGGGGTCTTTTTGTGACAGTTGGCATGGCTTCGCTCTATCTTGTTGAAGGTTCACTTAAATTGACTAAAGATCGAAACTTTTTGGGGAATTTTGAGTGATCGTCTGATAAAACCTAATTAGGGCACAAAAGGGGGAGGAAGGGGGTGGGGGATTGCATAGTGCAGACATTTGGAGTCAATTGTAAATAGTATTATTATTATTTCTCTTTCTTTGATAAGTAAATAGTAATTAGATAAATAATATTTTTTTGTGGAAATCATTAAGTACTTGGGCTTGCAAAAAGAAAGTTCTCAAACCCCCTATATTTTCTAAAATGACATAATTGTGAAAAAGTATAAAAAGAAGGAGAGATTATTAGGTGCAGCGGTTGTACGATGAGGTCGTACAACAAGTCGGTTTTTAATGTAAATGCACGGTTGGGATGAGGTGTGGAGAAGTTAGTACCGTATAATTTAGGAATAGTATTTAATCTCCACCACATGTTGTACCACGTCATCATGATGCTGTTGCACCTAATAATTTTTCAAAAAGAAGAGCTCATCAAGGCGGTAGTTGGGAACTATTTCTAGCATGGGCTATACTAAAAATCTAATGAAGCTATATAAAAGAATTTTAAAAAGTTTAAATATAAAATGTCTAAAACATATATAATAAGAAATATTTATCGTTTGACAAAACATGATAAAAACTATATTCTATCAAATAAATAAATTAGACTACCGGGTATAATGCAAAAAAACTCATGTGATTTTGATACACATGCATTAAATCTCATCGTTTGTTTTTTTAAACATATGATTTCCTCGTGTTTTTAGAAAATCTTCGCTAAATCCTCTTTCAACAGTAACACTATCGAGCTTAACAGACGTTAATTAAAAGTAAATTGTCAATAATGCCTCTCGTAAAATTTTGGTGCACGATTTTTGAGAATATGAGAGGGATGCAAGGTTTTTGATAGTAGAAGTTGGTGGTGCAAACTTTTAATAATAGGATGGGACATGATGGAGAGCATTCAGATTACATGAGAGGGTTTGGTTCAAAATTTTGATAAATTGAGGGAATTCGATTACGGATTTTCGAAAACACGAGGATTTTATGCATTTTTTTCGACTACGATATTTAGTTCTATCTAGTAGGTATGTAAGTTTAAAAGGACAAAAACAAGTCACATTTAGTGCAATTGTAATTCTTTCTTTGGTACAAAAAAGGAGGTGGGATGATGCATTTATTTTAAGAACATGAGGAGAATATATGCAAGAAAAAAAGATTAACATGAGGAGGTTTCATACAGTGTTTAAAAGACAAAGGGTGTTTTATGCATTTATTTTTTTCGTAAAAATATTGTAAAGGTTGAGCTGTACAGTTCTTACGAAAATATATATTTTTATTATATTCCTCGATAATTGGTTCAAGTAAAATTTTTTACTTTCCAATTAAAGGTCAATAGTTGGGTTAAGAAATAAGTTATTAGATTAAGTTGAGAATTGAGATACTTATGTTTATTTAAAATTATTAATTAGTTATGTTGAATTGAGTTAATATATACATTATTAATTAGTTATGTTGAATTGAGTTAATATATATATATATATATATATATATATATATATATATTTACATATGCATAAAAGTTAACAATTTTACTCCCGACCGTAGTTCAGCTCAACCTTTGGTGTGGCTACACCCTCACGCTCATACACGATTCTCAAGACAAATAACGTTAAAAAGTTAGATGGAGTTCACCATTCATTTAAATAAAATAAGATAATTAATTTGCTTATTCAAATTAATTAAAGACAAAAGTATCCTAAGAAAGCTTAATCAAATGTCAAGAACTCTGTTAGACAAGATTGTCAAAATACCTCTTTCGTAATCCTTTCTTATAGGTGGTAAATGAGTGAGTTGTGTTAAAAATTACTCAATGCATTTATGATTCAGTTTTAATATGACCTAGCCCATGTAACCCATTTAGAACAAGTCATAAATAACACTTACGTAATATTTTAATTAGTTTTTCTCAAATGATTTACAAACAAATACAATTTCTTGTCAAAACTATTGAAAGTGACTTTAACCAAAAGTAGCGAAAAAACTCCTATTATAAGCGTAAACCACTCGTTAACATATTTAACCTTAGATTCTACATTTATTTTAACTAAGGTTGTCTTTATGATTGAATTGGTTGTCGGCATGCCTAGGATTGTTACGCGGTTTAACTCCCTTCACCTTATCTATTTGCATGATTGCCAAATGTTCAGATACTAAATATCAATAATAAGTAAACTAGTCAATTCACGTGCTTTGCACGTGTTTGCTTTTATTACATAATTTATTGATACCAATAAACAGTATTAGGTTTTGTACGTAAACTATATCAATTCAATAAATCAACTTCGTCGATAAACTTTTTCCTTGACAAATCAAAATACATAAATGTATTTTTACACATATATCAACAAATGAGAAAATTTGTGTCTTAAATAGTAACATGCAGAGTTTAAAAGACAAAGGGTGTTTTATGCATTTATCTTTTTCGTAAAAATATTGTAAAGGGTTGAGCTATACAGTTCTTTTTTGTCCTTTTGTTTGCACGGGATATTATCTTTTGCAAGTCAATTATCAACGAGTATGTTCTGAAAAGGAATATGACAGCACCTGACTATGAAACAAATGAGTCAAAGGCATTGCTTCCCATATTTATTTCCTCTCTGATTGTGGATGGTAAGACATTCGTCAGAGATGCTGCAAGAAACAAGAAAGAGGCTGAGCAGTTTGCAGCTAGGTCAGCTATTTTGTCGATATTAGGTGGGTTTTAAAATTTAAAACCGTAATTGTACTTAGATTTTCTTTGCTAGTAGAAGTTTTTGCCGAGATGCATTTCTTATTGGTGATATTGACTTGAGAATTGTTGCAGATTCTGAGCAAGAAACTACTATGTCTGAGATTGTCAAGTCAAAGTTTAAGTTCTATGATGCACTGAAGAAGCTCAATGACTTGTCTAACGTACAGGGTGCCGTTGTGCCTGATGGCGCGGCCCCATTGGGTGATTCGATTGCACAAGTCGTTGGAACTCATAATACTGGTTTTTGTGCTAATTCACAAATTCCCATTAGGAAGGGGGTGGGGGATTGCAGACGTTGGACTCAATTGTAAATAGTATTATTATTATTATTATTTATCTTTTTTGTTATAAGTAAATAAGTAAATAGTAATTAGATAAATAATATTTTTCGTGGAAATCATTAGCTACTTGAGCTTGCAAAAAGAAAGTTCTCAAACCCCCTTAAATTTTGTAAAATTACATAATTGTGAAAAAGTATAAAAACAAATTACTTCTACCATGGGCTATACTGAAAATCTAATGTAGCTATATAAAAGAATTTTAAAAAGTTTAAATATAAAATGTCCAAAACATATATAATGAGAAATTTTTATCGTTTGACAAAACATGATAAAAACTATATTCTATAAAATAAATAAATAAATAAGACTACGGGGTATAATGCAAAAAATCTCATGTGATTTTGAAACACGTGCATTAAATCTCATCGTTTGTTCTTTTAAACATATAATTCCCTCGTGTTTTTAGAAAATCTTCGCTAAATCCTCTTTCATCAGTAACACTTTTCACGCTTAACAGGCATTAATTAAAAGTGGATTGTCAATTTTGCCTCTCGTAAAATGTTGGTGCACGATTTTTGAGAATATGAGGGGGATGCAAGGTTTTTGATAATAGAGGTGGTTGGTGCAAATTTTTAGTAATAGGATGGGACTTGACGCAGAGCATTCAGATTACATTAGAGGTTTTTTGATAAATTCAGTTGCGGATTTTTGAAAACACGAGGAGATTTTATGCATTTTTTTCGACCACGATATTTAATTCTATCTAGTAGGTATGTAAATTTAAAAGGACAAAAACAAGTCACATTTAATGCAATTGTAATGCTTGCTTTGATATAAACAAAGGAGGGGGTATGATGCATATATTTTAAGAACATGAGGAGATTATATGCAAAAAAATAAAATATTAACATGAGGAAGTTTGATACAGAGTTTAAAGACACGGGGTGTTTTATGCATTTATCGACAATGTGGTACAAGTAGAAATTTTGACTTTTCAATTAAAGGTCAATAGTTGGGTTAAGAATAAATTATTAAATTAAGTCGAGAATTGAGATACTTATGTCTATTTGAAATTGTTAATTAATTATGTTGAATTGAGTTAATACATATATACATATGCATAAAAGTTAAAAATTTACCTCCGACTGTAGTTCAGCTCAACCTTTAGTGTGGCTACACCCTCGCACTCATACACGCTTCTAAAAACAAATAAAGGTAAAAAATTAGATGGAGTTCACCATTCATTTAAATAAAATAAGATAATTAATTAGCATATTCAAATTAATTAAAGACAAAAATATCCTAAGAAAGCTTAATCAAATGTCAAGAACTTTGTTAGACAAGATCGTCAATATTCCTATTTCATAATCGTTCCTTATAAGTGGCAAATGAGTAGGTTCCATTAAAAATGACTCAACTCATTTATGATACAATTTTATTGTTACCTAGCCCATGTAACCCATTTAGAATAAGTCATAAATAACACTTACATTAATATTTTAATTAGTTTTTCTCAAATAATTTACAAACATATACAATTTCTTGTCAAAAACTATTGAAATTGACTTTAATCAAAAGTAGTGAAGAAACTCATATTATAAGCGTAAACCATCATTTAACATATTTAACCTTAGATTCTACATTTATTTTAACTAAGGTTGTCTTTATGATTGAATTGGTTGCCAGCATGCCTAGGATTGTTTTGCGGTTTAACTCCCATCACCTTATCTATTTGCATGATTGCCAAATGTTCAAATACTACATATCAATAATAAGTAACAAGTCAATTCACGTGCTTTGCACGTGTTTGCTTTTGTTACATAATTTATTGATTTTAATAAACAGTAAAAGGTTAGGTACGTAAACTCTATCAGTTCAATAAATCAAGTTCGTGGACGAACTAATAAATCAAAAACATAAATGTATTTTTTACATATATCAACAAATGAGAAGATTTGCGTCTTAAACAAATATCATGTCAAAATTTTAGATAAGAATTATTATTAAGTTGAATTATTAATAAACAATACTCTATCAAAAATAGAAAGGACTTTAACAAGAAAAAAGAAAAACTTTTTTTTTTTAAATATTACAAAATAGTGTTTGTTGTAGTGTGGTACAAACTATAGGATGTTATTTTTTTTTAAATATTAACTAAGGTTGCTCTTTTTTCTTTTAAGGTTGCACTGAGTCACGTGACTACAGTGTCGAACTCCAAAAACGCATTTACTTTGCTCAGGCAAAATATGCGAATGATGATTCCTATGAAAAAAAATGCGAATGATTAAACTAAAATTTTACTATTTAAAACCCCACATACTCATTTTCACTCACAAGCAATTATAAAACAAAACAGTCAAAATCAATTTTCACTGTGAACTTCACTTCACAGCTCTGGCCGGAGAAAGAGAACAGAGAATCTCTCTATACTCGAAAATGGCTGTAGCCAATGCTCCTCCCGGTACGACTCTTTGCCCTCTTCCAATTTTTAATTTAGTTTGAATTTTTTCGGCATTTTTTTATCGTTTATTTAAGTTAAAAACCCTAGGTTTTCGTTTTTTCCTCTATGTGTACTTGCTGTAGGCAATTGTGAGTTATGTGTATGATTAATGTTTACTCGTTCTATCTCTTGAATTTTTTCGGCATTTTATCGTTTATTTAAGTTGAAAATTTGCTGAGTGTTGAAAAGTTTGAGCGGCTTGAGAAACAGTATTTGCTAAATTAGCTCAATTTCAGTTGCAATTCATTTGGTAAATTGTCGCTAAGTTTGAGCGGAATGTTATTTTGATGTTTTTTCATTCGGAATTCAAGTGGTAAATTGTGATTAGGACGCTAGTTTTCTTAGTTTGTTTGTTTGAAAGATCTTATTGTTGTCGTCTTGCCTTATTAATGTTTATGTAGAAATTTCCCTGGTCTTAATTCATGTATAGTGAGAATTGTCTTCTTTTTATTGATCCGTAATATTAGTTTATCTCTCTAATCAGTTTCGTATGTGCTTTATTCCTCCCCCACCCGCCCGATATATAGGTATCCCTGAAGAAACCTGGTGCATGAACCGTCTGCAAGAGTACGCGCAGAGATCCTCTATGCCTCTCCCAGTGTACAAAACTATTAAAGAAGGAGCTCTACATGCACCCCAATTTAGATCCCAGGTATGGGTGGATGGAGTGTGCTTTGTATCACCTCGTACATATCCCAACAAAAAGATGGCTGAGCAATGTGCTGCAAAACATGCACTGATTGGGATCCGGGATAAAGTGAAAAATGAGGGCCGTTCACGCATCATCGAGGTTTCTTTGTCGATTTTTTTTTCTTCACGCGTCTCAATTATGATTCATCTTCAATGCTTTGTGTACTTTGAATTCATGATGCCTGTTTGAACTTCAGTTTATTTGTGCACACTTGATTTGGCATTTACTTATCTGGCTTTACTGATGCAAGTTCTTGAAAGTTTTTTGTAAGATATGAAACTTCCTTATGGCCTTCTCATCATATCTACTTATTGAAGCACTTTCAGAGAACATGTTATCCAGATGCATATCGAAATTTTGCTATAATATTTGGATTTAAGAGCTGAAGCACTCTCTCTCTCTCTCTCTCTCTCTAAAAGATCCATAACCTCCTCAAAACTCAATATGGCTTCCTGCACCCGATCGGCAATCACATAACTACTAAAAACCGAGGTAAACGTAGAAAGCGAGACCAACATTTCTTTTCTCATGGACTTTATAGCATCCCACATAGCATTAAACATGCCATTCTTCCCCAGCAAATCCACAACCAAGTTCCACGCATACGCGCTGTGCTTGTTGCTCGACAGAAGTCGAAAACTCGCCCACTGGAAAAACTTCACCGCAGCCCCGGGGAACCCATAGGACAATTTAAGCACTTCCTCAACCTCTTCTTGAGAAACCCGGATACTCGTATCTTCGAGAACCCTTTCTACGTTCAACGCAGGGTGATAGCAACGATTTCACACAAAATTTTCAACTTGGGGGGCAAAGAGGGAATCTCAGCATATGAAATGAAATTTAAGCGCTTACCCATTAATTGGTTACGTGAATTATGATGTGGGTTAACATTATCTTGATTGATTGGGTAGTTTGAGACTGTTTAGTGGTGCTGAGGATGGTGTTTTTTGCTGCTGAGGTTGAGCTTTGATGATGAAGATGAAGAAGAATCTTCATCGAGGGGTCTTTTTGTGACAGTTCGCATGGCTTCGCTCTATCTTGTTGAAGAGTTCACTTAAATTGATTAAAGATCGAAACTTTTTGGGGAATTTTGAGTGATCGTCTGATAAAACCTAATTAGGGCACAAAAGGGGGAGGAAGGGGGTGGGGGATTGCATAGTGCAGACATTGGAGTCAATTGTAAATAGTATTATTATTATTATTTCTCTTTTTTTTGATAAGTAAATAGTAATTAGATAAATAATATTTTTTTGTGGGCTTGCAAAAAGAAAGTTCTCAAACCCCCTAAATTTTCTAAAATTACATAATTGTGCAAAAGTATAAAAAGAAGGAGAGATTATTAGGTGCAGCGGCTGTACGATGAGGTGGTACAACAAGTCGGTTTTTAGTGTAAATGCACGGTTGGGTTGAGGTGTGGAGAAGTTAATACCGTATAATTTAGGAATAGTATTTAATCTCCACCACATGTTGTACCACGTCATCATGCAGCGGTTGCACCCTAATAATTTTTCGAAAAGAAGAGCTCATCAAGGCGGTAGTTGGGAATTATTTCTATCATGGGCTATACTAAAAATCTAATGAAGCTATATAAAAGAATTTTAAAAAGTTTAAATATAAAATGTCTAAAACATATATAATAAGAAACATTTATCGTTTGACAAAACATGATAAAAACTATATTTATATAATAAGAAACATTTATCGTTTGACAAAACATGATAAAAACTATATTCTATCAAATAAATAAATTAGACTACATGGTATAATGCAAAAAAACTCGTGATTTTGAAACACATGTATTAAATCTCATCGTTTGATTTTTAAACATATGATTTCCTCGTGTTTTTAGAAAATCTTCGCGAAATCCTCTTTCAACAGTAACACTTTTGGGCTTAACAGACGTTAATTAAAAGTGAATTGTCAATAATGCCTCTCGTAAAATTTTGGTGCACGATTTTTGAGAATGTGAGAGGGATGCAAGGTTTTTGATAATAAAAGTTGGCGGTGCAAATTTTTTGTAATAGGATGGGACATCATGGAGAGCATTCAGATTACATGAGAGGGTTTGGTTCAAAATTTTGATAAATTGAGGGAATTCGATTGCGGATTTTCGAAAACACGAGGATTTTATGCATTTTTTTCGACTACGATATTTAGTTCTACCTAGTAGGTATGTAAGTTTAAAAGGACAAAAACAAGTCACATTTAATGCAATTGTAATTCTTGCTTTGGTACAACAAAGGAGGTGGTATGATGCATATATTTTAAGCACATGAGGAGATTATATGCAAGAAAAAAAGATTAACATGAGGAGGTTTCATACAGAGTTTAAAAGACAAAGGGTGTTTTATGCATTTATCTTTTCCGTAAAAATATTGTAAAGGTTGAGCTATACAGTTCTTAAGAAAATATATATTTTTATTATCTTCCTCGATAATTGATTCAAGTAAAATTTTTGACTTTCCAATTAAAGGTCAATAGTTGGGTTAAGAAATAAGTTATTAGATTAAGTTGAGAATTGAGATACTTATGTATATTTAAAATTATTTATTAATTATGTTGAATTGAGTTAATATATATATTTACATATGCATAAAAGTTAACAATTTTACTCCCGACCATAGTTCAGCTCAACCTTTGGTGTGGCTACACCCTCGCGCTCATACACGCTTCTAAAGACAAATAACGTTAAAAAGTTAGATAGAGTTCACCATTCATTTAAATAAAATAAGGTAATTAATTCGCTTATTCAAATTAATTAAAGACAAAAGTATCCTAAGAAAGCTTAATCAAATGTCAAGAACTCTGTTAGACAAGATTGTCAAAATATCTCTTTCGTAATCCTTTCTTATAGGTGGTAAATGAGTGGGTTGCGTTAAAAATGACTCAATGCATTTATAATTCAACTTTATTGTGACCTAGCCCATGTAACCCATTTAGAACAAGTCCTAAATAACAATTACGTAATATTTTAATTATTTTTTCTCAAATGATTTACAAACAAATACAATTTATTGTCAAAAACTATTGAAAGTGACTTTAACCAAAAGTAGCGAAGAAACTCCTATTATAAGCGTAAACCACTCTTTAACATATTTAACCTTAGATTCTACATTTATTTTAACTAAGGTTGTCTTTATGATTGAATTGGTTGCCGGCATGCCTAGGACTGTTACGCTGTTTAACTCCCTTCACCTTACCTATTTGCATGATTGCCAAATATTCAGATACTAAATATCAATAATAAGTAAACTAGTCAATTCGCGTGCTTTGCACGTGTTTGCTTTTATTACATAATTTATTGAGACCAATAAATAGTATTAGGTTCTGTACGTAAACTATATCAATTCTATGAATCAACTTCGTCGATAAACTTTTTCCTAGACAAATCAAAATACATAAATGTATTTTTACACATATATCAACAAATGAGAAAATTTGTGTCTTAAATAGTAACATGTCTAAATTTTATAGAAAAAATGCTATTAAGTTGAAATTACCAATGAACAGTACTCTACAAAAAACAAAAAAGAGACTTGAGCAAAAATAAAGAAAAATAGTTCTTGTTTAAATATTACAAAATAGAGTTTGTGTAATGTGGTACAAAAAACTATAGGGTGTTTTTGTGCAATTTTCAAACATATCTAACCTTTTAGATTCTTTTAAGGTTGCGTTGAGTCACGTGACTAAAGTGTCGAACTCCAAAACGCATTTACTTCCGCGGACAAAATATGCGAATTATTATTCCTATCAAAATAAAAAATAAAAAAAATGCGAATAATTAAACTAAAATCTTACTATTTAAAACCCCACATACTCATTTTCACTCACAAGCAATTATAAAACAGAACGGTCAAAATCAATTTTCACTGTGAACTTCACTTCACAGCTCTGGCCGGAGAAAGAGAACAGAGAATCTCTCTATACTCGAAAATGGCTGTAGCCAATGCTCCTCCCGGTACGACTCTTTGCCCTCTTCCAATTTTTAATTTAGTTTGAATTTTTTCGGCATTTTTTTATCGTTTATTTAAGTTAAAAACCCTAGGTTTTCGTTTTTTCCTCTATGTGTACTCAATCTGTATTTGCTGCAGGCAATTGTGAGTTATGTGTATGATTACCGTTCACTCGTTCTATCTCTTGAATTTTTCGGCATTTTATCGTTTTTTTAAGTTGATAATTTACCGAGTGTTCAGAAGTTTGAGCTGCTGGAGAAATAGTATTTGCTAAATTAGCTCAATTTCAGTTGCAGTTCATTTGTTAAGTTGTCGCTAAGTTTGAGCGGAATGTTATTTTGATGTTTTTTCATTTGGAATTCAAGTGGTAAATTGTGATTGAGTCGCGAGTTTTCTTAGTTTGTTTGTTTGAAAGATGTTATTGCTGTCGTGTTGCTTTATTAATGTTTATGTAGCATTTTCCCCTGTTCTTAATTCATGTATAGTGAGAATTGTCTTCTTTTTATTGATCCGTAATATTAGTTTATCTCTCTAATCAGTTTCGTATGTGCTTTATTCCTCCCCCACACGCCCAATATATAGGTATCCCCGAAGAAACCTGGTGCAAGAACCGTCTGCAAGAGTACGCGCAGAGGTCCTCTATGCCTCTCCCAGTGTACAAAACTATTAATGAAGGAGCTCTACATGCACCCCAGTTTAGATCCCAGGTATGGGTGGATGGAGTGTGCTTTGTATCACCTCGTACATATCCCAACAGAAAGATGGCTGAGCAATGTGCTGCAAAACATGCACTGATTGGCATCCGGGATAAAGTGAAAAATGAGGGGCGTTCACGCGTCATCGAGGTTTCTTTGTCGATTTTGTTTTCTTCATGCGTCTCAATTATGATTCATCTTCAATGCTTAGTGTACCTTGAATTGATGATACCTTTTTGAACTTTAGTTTATTTGTTCACACTTGATTTGGCATTTACTTATCTGGCTTTACCGATGCAAGTTCTTGAAAGTTTTTGTAAGATATGAAACTTCCTTATGGCCTTCTCATCATATCTACTTATTGAAGCACTTTCAGCACTCTGAGAACATGTTATCCAGATGCATATCGAAATTTTGCTATAATATTTGGATTTAAGAGCTGAAGCATACACACTCTCTCTCTCCCCCCGCCCAAAAAAAAGAAAAAGATAAGGTTCAGAAACTACTTTTGCTGCAACGCTTATTATTACAGGAAATTATTTCAAATTTTCTCATACTTCTTTTGCTTGAGAATATTTATCTTCTTTCTCATCTTTTTCTCTAGTCTGTTTTACATTGTGTCGGGTAAATGTCTGTGTTATTAGAGTTGTAAGTTTTTAGAAAATCATTCCAATTCTCGCAGTTTCAGGAGTAACCTCACCATTCAACCACATAGATGATAGACAATTCTAGAGTAGAACTCAGAGAGGTAGCCCTGACTTAGAACATCTAAAGCGGAAACAACTAACTCCCAATCCCTCATGAGCTTTTCGAAAGTTCTTTGCTTTTTTGGGCTACCATTTGCTGATATTTGAACTTTCTACATATAGAAAAAAAATATAAAGAAATGGACTTGAATATGATATGTCAGTGGCACTAAAGGTTATTTATTAAATTTAATTGGGATGTGGGTAGTGTGTAATGAAATAGGGCCACATTAAGATTTAGTTAGGAGAGGCCTGGAATGAAGCCACTACGAGGAAGTTCCTGGAGTTGAGAAAGATTTTGGGGTTTGCTCACCTTATGTCCTAGCCATTGTACATTTGTTTGCCATGGACCATGGTAGAAGGGGCTTCATGACTTCATATCATCCTCACCTTTCTTCGGGTTACTACCAACAATTTGTTCATGGTCTAAATCCCTCAATGTAAAAACATAAGAATTATTTTCCTCATGTCGCGTTCATTGTTTGTAACTATTTAACTAATTACCTTAACCAATCCAATCTGTGGAATGAATATTATTAATCATATTTGTGGAAATTCAAAAAAATAAAATTAAATCAAATTATCACTATGTGCGTTAGTTATAATTGTCAAGACAATAAGAAATGAAAGTATATTGTCCCTCGAGAATAAATAACTCATAAGTATATTGATTTTGATCACTCATCGATTTCTCTGGCTCAATTCCTATAGAAAGAAATTGATTCTTAAACTCCTTTCATACTCATGTAATGTCGAGATATTGCTTAAGAAAAAACAACAAAGTTCCTTCACATTAATATAAATCGAGTTGTTAACATGTTGGTTGACCAGTCCTGAAACACACAAAAAGTTTAATGGCTTATCAAACTATCTATTGATTCATGAAAAAAGTTCAACTAAAGACAAACAATTTCATAAGCCTGTCTTCTAGTTGCAGGACAAAATCTAACAACCAATTGTTGGCCTTGGTATCTGAATAACCAGCTTAGTATTAAGCTTAATCCTTCTAGTAGTTAATGGACTGGGGGAGTGCACCAGTTGAGTGGCGTCGGTGCGTAAGACTTGAGAATACTTCTCGCCGAAGCTTGATGCTTCGTTTGGGAGAAAAGCATACCTTATGATTAAGGTAGCAATTTTGGGCTTGACCTGCTCCCTTGGTGCAACTGACAGTGTGTACAGTTAGCATTCTCCTCCATATGGCTGGATAAACCAAGAAATATTTTGTGGTAGTCGTGTTACATCGTGTCCCTATGTCCGTATTCATGCAACTTAGATGCATAGATAAATCTTTTACAGTAAACGGGAAAATACCCCTTGGTGCCATGTAATAATTATTACTTTTGTGGAAATATAGATAGCATATTACTGCTTATAATTTTACCTGGTCCTTCACAATGTAATAGACTTGTATTATTATTTGTATAAATGAATTTGAACTTACCCATTACACCTTCTACTATAGTGAAATATGTTGTGTCATAAAAGCATATTTAGATGAATGTAATTTCTGTAGCTTCTTCGTAGACCTTTCTCCTTGAGGCTGCTCTCTAATGTTAAAGCCGCATAGACTTAATTCATTTGGGAAGCCTTGTAGTCCCATAAGCCTGGCTTTGTTATTATTTACGTGTTCTCTAGTTGTTGTTAGTAGCTTATTGTGTTTGTAATTCTACTCCTCTGACTTGAATATAACTTCGAGCAATTGCATCCCTGCAGCCAAGTCAAAGATTGAACCGAGGCAATATATCTTCTTTTTGTTCTATCAGTCTCATTATATAGAAAATATACGTAAACTAAAATAATAGTTACTATGGTACGATATTATTGGCATCCCCAACTTGCATCAAACCGGGAAACTAAGAGATCAAGAAACTTAAAAGTAAAAAAACCGGGAAGCCAAGAAAAATATTGGAACTGCCTGAAAACAAATAAGATGCTGAGACACCCGATCCGTGAGTCTAAGAAACTTATGGACACAGAAAGCTGCTTCTCTATTAAATTGCAGTTGGAAGAACAAAAAACTGAGTTGCCAAGACATTATATGGACAATACTGAGACAAATTTGGAACTAGAGAAAAGATGTCATATCCTAAACCCCTTCGATAGCAGCTTCATTGATACTCTTTGTTATCAGTTGCCTTGAAGGTCATCACCAGATCCTTGTATCCCCAAAGCAGAGTATTCAAGAATCATGGTACTGTACCCTCTCAAAACTAAAAAATAAGCTAGAGGGGATGTGGATAATGCTGCGTCTTCTGCTGAAACTGTGGCTTGATTGGCTGTCTCATGTACACGAGGAGGATAGAGGGGCCTGCGTTGGTTATGTGGCCTGACTGTGTGCTGTAGTTGGACATTTTTTTCGATAATCTTGTGCTGACAACTGTTGCATTGTCTGGAGCTCCTATCTCGAGATTGTGGCGTAGCTTTGGCTGTTTAGTTGATAGACAAAGGCCAAGATTGCCATGTCTACGAGGCCAGAGTTATTAGCGTTTGTTCCTTCGCATAGAAGTCAATTTAAACATATATCGAATGAGGGAACAGATCCCTATTCAGCAAGGCAGATCAGATTGGCTCAAATTCAGGCCAAAGTTTCATTCAAGGTTTAGTGAAAAATTTATTCCTTCAGTGATTGTTGTGCATCTCTTGTAGAGCAGAGAGATAGCTTTTATTGTCTGTGCTATCTCTCCTGCTTAGTAACTGTATAGTCATCCTTACGGAACTGGGATATTTGTAAACTTTTTCCTTTTCGAGTTTTTACTTGGGGTTATGTGTTTGGATAATGCAGATCCACTTCCTGACAGTTGCTTTGTGTTGCCCAGTTCTTGATTTAGTATGTTTTTATCAGATCATATCCTGCAAAATCTTAAATATAAAATGGCCCAAAGCAACTTCATATCATCCTTTTAGTGATTAGTAGTACTATGGTACAACCCTGGAAAAAACAGCGTTGTGTTTGCAAAAAGTGAATAAGTAAAGCATGCAACTTGCCTGGTCTATTTTCTCTATGTGCCTCATCATTTTCATTTAACGGCACCAATTTTTAATGCAGAGTATCAGTATTAATGTGTGATCCGTGAGAACGTATTAGTTGATTTGGTGAATCTTTTGTTACATCCTCAATGCTTAATTTCTAGGACTTCAGATATTTTGCTGATATTTCAATTGTTGCTGTTCTTTTTTGTCCTTTTGTTTGCACAGGATATTATCTTTTGCAAGTCAATTATCAACGAGTATGTTCTGAAAAGGAATATGAAAACACCTGTCTACGAAACAAATGAGTCAAAGGCATTGCTTCCCATATTTATTTCCTCTCTGATTGTGGATGGTAAGACATTCGTCGGAGATGCTGCAAGAAACAAGAAAGAGGCTGAGCAGTTTGCAGCTAGGTCAGCTATTTTGTCAATATTAGGTGGGTTTTAAACTTTAAAACCGTAATTTTACGTAGATTTTCTTTACTAATTGGTGATATTGACGTGACAATTGTTGCAGATTCCGAGCAAGACACTACTATGTCTGAGATTGTCAAGTCAAAGTTTAAGTTCTATGATGCACTGAAGAAGCTCAATGAGTCGTCTAACGTACAGGGTGCCGTTGTGCCTGATGGAGCGGCCCCATTGGGTGATTCGATTGCACAAGTCGTTGGAACTCATAATACTGGTTTTTGTGCTAATTCACAAATTCCCATTCAACTGGGACTTCCCCAGTCTGCTAATGCAGAAAATCCCATTCAAGTGGGACTTCCCCAGTCTGCTAATGCACAAATTCCCATTCAAGTAGGACTTCCTCAGTCTACCTCGGAACAACCTTCTATTACTCGAGGCACGCATCAGTCTCTTCATGAGTTCAAAAGGCCTAGACCCCAAAACTCGTTGCCGGAAATAGCTCCTCCTATCGAATTTGTTCCTCCAGCTTCACTACCACCTCCGGTGAGCTCAATTTCTGGGAAAAAGCGTAAAAACAAGAAGGGGAAAAAGAAAATGAAAACCGAATCTTCGTAAGTATTTCCACGGCACTTAGGAATTTATTGTTTCAATTACAGAGCTGTTAACTTGTGCTCGTTAATTTCTTGTATATGCTTGCCATCCGGAAGAAAGCTTTATCAGTAAATTTAGTTTTATCTATTAAATGAGTTGCTAAAAAAGAAACTACAAGCAGCTGATTCTGACAGAAAATTCAGTTGTCTGTTGAAGAATTTGTGTGTTATGCTCACAGTTAATCTTGATGAACTGTGTTTGACTGAGGGAAGTTGGCCTCAATGTTCAAACTGTTGAATCTCGAATTTATTTAAAACAAGGATTATACTATATATATATATATATATATATATATTATATATAGACATACTTATTTTTTGTAACTATTGGATGGTTTGGTGTAGTAAGCAGAAGTATGCTTCTTAATAAACACACACCAAGTCCTGCAGGAACAGAAACCTTAGTGTATGTTTTAGAGTTGCTGGTGGCAAAACTGATAAATACTTCTTGAATGCTATTTTATTGGTTTTCCGTCATGCTGTCGTATGCAAGTTCCATTTACTTGTGGTACACTGAAATCTTGCCTGTAAAGTAGTTGTGTTGTAGCCTTTTTAAACCTTTTTCTTTAATAGAACTAGAAGTATGGAAACCTTCTGCTTGTCATCAAATATTTTGCAGTTACTACTGTTTGATGGGTCTCTTCGAAGGTAAGGTATAATTAGGACAGTTGGTTCTCCTCATTATTAATTGAGGCCAATGGTACTACTACTAACCTAATCTGTTGACTTGATCAGAATTTATCTCATTGCAAACCTCATTGCTTATGAACTCTGAGAGTACAATATTATTTTTTTAAAGAATGTTCTGTAGGCTAGAGTTCAATCATTTTAGTTTTGTATCTTTTTTAACTTAACATTGAGAAGCGATGGTCAAAAAATGGTCATTGCATCATTTTCTCCAATTCAGTGTACTCATTACGGACGATTATTCCCATACAATAGATAAAGGAGTGAAGTTACTCGTGATCAGGGTGGGGAAGCACTTTAAAGTTATCCAGTTACCCAATGTGTAAGAGATGATTTTCTCTCTTTATCTGGGTATACTGAGTCTTGTTGGGATATATCCCATCTATTTCTGTTGAAATTTTACAATTCCACCAGACTAAATACAAAATTTGGACTAGCACTTCTGTTAGTAGCAATGGAAAGTGGTCCCATTATTATCTCAATATTAGAATTTGGTCATGTATCTCCCTTTTACATGCAGCAAAAAAGTGTATAAGATTATGAATGCTTAACTTTACACATAATCTGAAGTACAAACTTCATGCCTATTTCCCGACTTTTAAAAGGCTGACTGAAATTGCAGGTCAGCAGTGGGTTTGTTGCCCAATAATCAAGTCCATGCTTGTTAAGTGGCCCTATGTCTAGCTTAGGGCTATCCATAACAAGGTATATCTTGTCTACATTTGTCATTCCAATTTTTTACCGATAACCTATAATGAAAGTTATTGCATGTTTCATGTATGTTATTGTTGTGACCTAACGAAACCACTTTGGTTTGGAGGGGCTTGGGCTTGCTTTAATGCTTTAAGAAATGGAAAAAAGTGATGCACTTATTCAGATTTTTCATTTTATGAACATAAATGCAGGTTCGGATGCTTTTTCCCCCATCCAAGCAT
Source organism: Misopates orontium (assembly GCA_946800315.1). NCBI lineage: Eukaryota > Viridiplantae > Streptophyta > Magnoliopsida > Lamiales > Plantaginaceae > Misopates > Misopates orontium. The sequence continues at coordinate 13,863,033 of OX326953.1, read as the reverse complement.
ATTCTCTCATTCAAAGCTTGAATTTTGTTTTTTCAGCTGGAGGTCGAGCTGAGCCCTGGACTTGGATGGATAATTAACTTTCTATCCTCAGGAGTTATGTTCCATCATGTGGTATTCTGTATGTATTTGTAGTTCCTACTCGAACAAAGACTCTGATACTACCACTTTCGTTGTTTGTTATGTACGAGAGTGTAGATGTTTTATTAGTACTATCTTTTCTACATTTGTAGTAGGTGTTTGAAGGATGATAATCCCATTTTCACCCATTTCTCATGCTTTTCTTTTTAATTATGCAACATTTTGCTGCTATCTTGTGCCAAATTTGTCCGTATATTTTGTAGGACGCATTTGATTTGAAAATAATAGTAAAGTCCAATTGCAATTAGGGTCTTTTCCACCGTAGATTAGCAATAATGAGTTGTTTGGATCCAGTGTGGCTAAGATCCAGGCATCAGAGTCATATTATTGTTTTGTATATATACTTATATAGTATTAAGCTGAATATAATAAAATACCATAAAACATCCCTCAGCACAAACTTTCTATATCCGGCTTTAGTGGTGGGCAAGGCAGCACCGAAAGCTATGGTTCGCAGGGAGACATCAATGAGGTATTTTGGTGACAATGAATATAAACACACCTGGAGCTAGTAGAAAAGTCCACTATTTTGAATATATTTTTTATGTTGCACAGTTACCTCGTAAAATCACTGTACTGTACTCGGTAACTTTTGTATTCGATACTTTTTTGTACTGTATTATATTATGAAACTCCAAAACTCAAATACTTTTATATTTCTAAGTTCTACAAACTTTTTTTAGTGGTTTCCTGATGAAATGTGTGTTATAGGCCTTTTTAGTGCATTATTATAGATTATATTATAAGTAGTGATACATAATATAAATATCAATATTAAGAAAAATGGCCGCATCTATGCCGTACAATATTAAAAAGAAGAAATCGTGTCGCCACATTCGTACTTATATTTTACCCCTATTTATGCAAGGCATTTCATCTCCATTTCTCTAGAAACTGAAAAAATTTGTGTCATGCCAAACGAATCAAAATTTCAAATTATGTGGGCGAAGGTAGTATCGAATTTTTAAGCTTCCAATATTTCAGGAGGTCTCTGTAATAACTCGAATTTTTCGACATTTATACAACTAAACTTAACGCAGTCATCAAATTAAAGTACAACTATATATTACCGAATGTATGTTATTTTGTTGCCAAGATTTTTTGCATTAGCAATCAATTTTTTTTTGATAATAGTATAACCAATAATATAAGCAAGTAACATATCAGCTCGATTGCTAATAATATTCTTTTCCTAAAACAAGAGCAAGCATAACAGCGAAGGGTCAGAAAAATGTAACTATATAGTGAAAGCATTGTTTACGAATTTACGTAGAGTTAGTTTTATTCAATATTTGGAAATTAGGAATAAGGAATACATATAACAGATCATCATATATTATGTCTACCATTCATGTTGCAATTTCGGGGTGTACTTGCCATAATGCCGTTGGATAAATAAAACATCATAGGGCGCTTCACATCTACTTGCAATTCTCTTTTTAGAAACATCAAAACGTAGTTTCTTGGCACGCCATTGCATAATGTTTTTTTCCAAAAACTTTCACAAAAAGTAGAACTCCAGTCGCAACTCTTCGTGCTATTAGTTGATATTGATTAACTAAAGAAACGTGCAGAAAAATCTAATTGTAAAGACGAATATTTTAAATCTAGAGTGTCATGACATAAATTAGTCATCATATATATATATATATATAGACACACACACACACACTCCTCATGTGTGTTCTATTTGCATTAAGTTTTCATTGTGACGGGAAGCTGCGTAAAGCCACACTTATTAACACTTTTTAGAATTAACTGGACTTGTATTCAGATAATGTATTGCTGTTTCTCTAATTAATTAAATTCTGGAAGGAAGTTTATTAGCTCAAACTGCGGATATGAGTTGGACTTATTTGTGCAAACTAAAAGACGTGTTTCTCTAATACACTGTTAAAGAAGATCTTCGTGATTAGATCAAGATCAAACCATAAGTGATCAGGAGTGTAGATATAATTTTCCTCACGTATAGGCTAATTATTTTTCTGCCTATATGGAGGAATATCATCTATTAATGGATAGGTATCAATTGTAACAATTAGCTGATAATAATAATTATATAAAGAAAAAAGGGTTTTTCAATTTAATTGGTATATATAAAACCGATTATTGAGAAATTACGTGGGAACTAAAAGCTATCGCCTAATGGTTAAATTTCTAACATCACGTGAACGTCATGTAACCTTAAAAAAAGTACATTCCCTCGACGAGAAAATGCAGCAAATCGTGTAAAATGTAAACACTGACTTCCTTTATTATAGGGTTTGAATCAGTCTAAGACTGCAGATGAATTTTCTCTAAATCCCATTATTTTTTTGCCAAATTATAGGCCAACGTATCCTATTGTACTTAGGTGGTGTTTGCAAACTCTTCTTTAAAAGTAGAAGTTTAAAATTTAAGTTCAAGCTCAAAAAACTGCTTTAAATCATAAGCTGAAAGTGTTTGAAAAACAATCTAAAAGTTGAATTTTTCATGGTAAGGTGTTTGCAAGAAAAAAAAGTGATTCCATGATTTTCATATAATTTGACTATGATACCCTTAACTTAAACATTATCAACATTTAAATGTATTGCTATAAAAAACTATTACAACTTTAAAATATTGAACTATAAGGTTCGATTTTATTAAAATGTATAAGAATGAACTAAATTTTGAAGTATACATATGAAAACTCAATTTGGTGAATTGCTAAATAAATTATACTCGTCAACATGATAGGAAAGAATTCTTGAAAAACGAAAAAAAAACATGAGAAAATAATTCAAATAAATTAAAAGAACTTGTAAATCATTTCTAGGGTGATAATGTTTTTTTTCTTCATAGAATGAAGACCCTAAGCTCCTTCAATTAACATTTAATTATATTAGATATGTTGTGTTATTTGACAATATATAGAAGATAAGGGTATAAATGGATAAATAAAATTTAATTTATTTAAAAAGAGCTACCATAAGCTAGGAGCACCCCTTTAGCAGCTTCAAGATTGTGAGGGTTTTTAGCTTAAAAAAAGTTTTCAAACCAAAAAAACTAGATTTGCAAACACCCCAAACTGCTTAATTTAAGTCAAAAGTTGTTTTTAACTTTTTTTAAAAGTTTGCAAACACCACCGTAGTCCATCTTTAAGGCAAAATATGACGGTCGATGCTCTCTATCAACCCGGAAAGACGAAATCAAAACCACTAAAATCATTCATCAAAAAAGAAAAAAAAATCCACTAAAATCGAAATAGATAAAATTTTACTCCCCAAAAGTATCGGATTATATCGATGATCACGTGGCTAACGTGACAAAATCACATAAATAAAGGTAACACATTAAAATAATTAAATTCAGAAACATAAACTTCCACAACAATGGCGACAAAAATAGAGGGAATCGAAGCAGAACGAATCTCAAATATGGAGTCAGGTGTTTCTACCACAAACACAAATAGCCAATTAAAATCCAATAAAGGCTTCTGTACATCCCCTACTGTCGTAACCATTATACAAAAGGTTAGGAATATGAACTTATATCGACACTTATGATGTTTGCGTCGAATTACTATCATATAGAAACTTTTCTTAATATTTCTAGATCGTTTTGATTTGTTTCAGAAAAATCGTGAAAATAGTTATTGCAGTGAACTTGAAAAATATTTTTATGTTTCTTTTTATGCAGTCAAAACTAGAAAAGTTTATGTATATTGTTTTAAGATAACTCTTTAGAAATTTTTATCCTTGTTACTACAATGTTTGTGGAAAAATTATTAGGTGCAGCGGCTGTACGATGACGTGGTACAGCATGTGGTGGAGATTAAATACTATTCCTAAATTATAGGAAAGTAACTTCTCCACACCTCATCCCAACCATGCATTTATATAAATAACCGACTTGCTGCACCACCTCATCCATGAACAGTTAGTTGCGGAGTTGATCGGGACATATTTCGTGATATTTGCGGGTTGTGGATCTGTTGCTGTAAATAAACTCTATGGTGGTACAATTACATTTCCTGGGGTTTGTGTGACATGGGGATTAATTGTGATGGTAATGATTTATTGCGTGGGTCATGTCTCTGGAGCTCATTTTAATCCCGCAGTTACTATTACGCAAGCCATTTTTCGTCGGTTCCCTTGGAAAGAGGTGATTTTTTTTCGATGTTTACTTACTAGTCTCTAAATTTATTATGTAAGTGATGTGATAGAACTATAGTCACAAGTTATTATGAATTTTAATTTACTCGAAATAAGAACATGAATATTGATCAGTTTCTATGTTATTAGGACTAGTTGGTATTGGCGACCAAGTGTTTTTCGTCATGTACTCGCGTTTTAGTAGAATTATGTTTTATTAGTATCTTTGATCCTTATCATTGGTGCTTTCATTGTTGAACTCAAAAGGATCTTTGATCTTTAAAATGTTGCTTGAATTTTAAATCTTGTGGAGGTATTTTGAGTTCAAGAATGAAAACGCTAATGATAAAGATCAAAGATTCTAAATATGATTCTACTTGCTCCTAAAAGTTTGGGGATGAGAAAATACAGAATACAATATATAGAAACTTTTGCTTCTTTTTTCATACAATTCCTAATTTTATAAGCAAATCACTAACTCCTTAATTACATAACTTCCCAATTTACTACATAATCTTATCCATTATATATATAGACCAAACGTACTTAATATCAGATTGGAGTACTTAATACGTACCAAAAGTATTTGACGGGACATAAATATAGACCAAAAGTACTTAATATCTTAATACTAATTCTAATAATTAGTTTCTAACAAATGTCTATATATATTCGTGTTTCACAGGTTCCGCTGTACATAATAACTCAGTTAATGGGATCACTTCTTGCAAGCTGCACTCTATCTCTAATGTTCGATGTCACAAAGGAAGCTTTCTTTGGTACATTGCCAGTTGGGTCGAATGGACAATCCTTTGCCATAGAGATCATCATATCTTTCCTCTTAATGTTTGTTATCTCTGGTGCTGTCACAGATAGTAGGGCGGTATGCACATAATAATCTTGTTGCATTTTTCTTCTCTTACACTAAATAAAATTGTAATGAGTTTTTTATTTTATTATTAATTCGTTTTTTTTTTTTTTTGAATATCAGATTGGAGATTTTGGGGGAGTTGCAGTTGGAATGACCATTATGTTGAATGTATTTGTGGCTGGGTAAGTATTTGTGTACCGTCATTCTAATTTTGAAGTAAAAATTGCATGAGGGTACTCATATTTACTTCTTTTTGCTAAAATATTACCATCTGTAACTAGCTATCAATGGTGATTTAATATAGTAAATAAACAAAATTGCAGAGCATAATAAAGCACTAAGATACTTCTTAATTTTATCTCAGTCGTGTATTGTCAACAAATAATTGGACACTGTACAACGTTATCCTAACATAGTTCATGAAATCAATTGTAACCTTTTCCTTTTTCGAGATTACAATATCCAACATAGCAAATATTTTTAATCACATATTGTTGAATACTTAAATATAATATCTGAATTTTGCTCACGCAGGCCAATTTCGGGCGCATCAATGAATCCAGCAAGGAGCATAGGCCCAGCAATTGTGAGACATGAATACAGAGGACTTTGGGTTTATGTTGCTGGGCCCCTTATTGGAACCATTACCGGCGCATTTTGTTACAACCTCATTAGATTCACTGACAAGCCCATTTCAGAGTTGACCAAAAGTAGGGCGGTCTTCGGAATCAAATCTAGAAATGATTCCAGTTAGATTAGTTTTGTGAAAATGTACATATTTTTTGAATAAGGTCTTCTTTTATTTACCCAGTTTTGATTATATTAGATTATTTTTGTGAAAATGTACATAAAATTTTGGAAATACGGCGTTTTTTGCTTTTCTAGTTTTGAGTTGATAGTTTGACTTGGTTTATATTCATGGATTTGATGAAAAGTTGCTCGGGATAAATAGTCAATGCACTTTTTCGGAGAATTTAATCTATGAGAGCATGATGAGTTTTATCGTCGCAATTTGTCTCGTATATAAAACTCAGAACTTAGTTTAAATTTCTGCAGTTATAGACACATTACATTGCCATAAACGTGAAGTTATACAAACAGTGCTAGGGTTATTTTTTTATTTTAAGTTTTGCAAGTTTAATTGAAAGTTGTAGTCAACTCAAGTTTAATCTCCGCTTCTGTTTGGCGTGTTTGATCACTTTCAAAAAGAGGCATGAGATTATTAGGAATAGTATTTAATCTCAGCCTTTGAATCGTCACCGTACAACGACTATACCTAATAATTTTTCGTATCCAAGGCTTTGAGATTTTCGTTTCAAAATAATTTATGAAGATTTTGTTTCAGAAACTGATTCTCCTAATAATTAGCTATATATGTTACACCAAAAATCGAGCGTATATAATTTATTTGATTTAGACCCTGGATCATATTATTGCAATACCCCTTTTAGGAAAACTTCAACTGTCACATAAGTTTTATAACATGATCAATAAATAAAAGAAGTTTCTATATTAGTATTTTATGATTAGTGACTGCAAGATATGACGTCTGTTCGACTGAAAAAATATTGAAATAAATACCACACTATATACAGTGACTGCAAGATATGATGTTTGTTTGATTGAAAAAATATTGAAATAAAAATGAAATACACAAACTCTTCATATTAAATTGCCGAAAAGTGACAATCTTAGTCCCGAGGCAAAACAAACAAGTGGCGAGCTCCCATGATGTGTTAACACGTGTACATTTACACTAGAAAACGTGGCACCGTGCCACTTCGCCACCAATCAAACCCGTCCTTTTTTAATGAGTCCCAAAATTCAAAACTTTGTCCTATAAAAACTTACAAAACGCCCTTAATTTATCCATCACTCAATCTCTAAAGCATTTAAGAAAAAAAAAAAAAAAGACTCTCAAACATAGTTAAATTTTCAGCACTTTGCTATTGATATACCAAAGAAGTTTGATTAATTATTGCAATATTTGAAAATGGCACTAGGAGTTCCAATTTGCGTGCAATGTGGTAACACAAGCAACCCATGTAGGTGCAAGGTGGTGGGACCCACACTTGGGTTCTTGGCTTTTGCGGCGGCGGCGGTGGTGGAGTGGCCGGTCGGAGCACTGGTGTACTGCTTCCGACACGTGAAGGGCCGCCGTATCATGGCTCATCCCGCAACCGTGGTGTACCCGTCCGTTACAAACGCTATTCCTATCTAATGTTTTGTTTTTTGTTTATGTTTTCTTAAATACTTAAGAATGAAATGTTGTAAGTGCATGCACCTTTTTTGAGTGCTTATGTTTATGCTGACAAGTACTGTTTCATGTGTGTAAGTTTTATGAAAATCTTAATAAATGGATGTTTGTAATTTTGGCAATTTGAAAGTTGTTTCACAAAATCGTGTACGAAATGGTGCATAGCTGAATTTAGTATTTTTCAGTAGCAAGATGCTAAATTCTTCATAATCGGGATGGTTGTGCTTATCATTGTGAAATAGTTCTATTTGTTTCATCGTTTTTCAATGGAATAGAAATAGTTATTCAATGGGCTAGATGTTTATAGAAGTGACCTATACGATTGTTTCATATTTTTATAATTTTAGTTATATGATGTTTCCGATTTATAATAGATTTAGACACCTTAAACTGCATCATTTAAATGTATAATGCTACGACTTTATCTTGCCATAGCAATCGAATGTGTTTTGGACTTCAAGGTTTTCAATGTGCATAGTATCCTATCTTGTACAAAACTCGAGCTAGTGCGATGAGTTGGTATGGATTGGGTTGGGCTCGGGGTAAAAATGAAGATGGGCTGGGGGTGTACATGTGATAAAAAAATGGATAAGACTTATTGATAAACTATAATATAATAATGAGATTTTAGTTTTTAGTTTTTTGGTATTAAAAAGTTTCAGGATTAAATAGGCATAATGTCATGTAACGAAGGATGTACTTGGTATTTTTTCTTAAGTTTTGTAAGAGTGAAAACATAAAATTTGCACAATATTGTTGTAAAATATATGTGTTTATAAAGGAATTGAAGAGAATATAAAGCAAACGTTGAATATCAACTCCGGGAACATGTCATTGGCTTTTAGCTTGTGATAGTTTTTTTTTTTCCTTTTTGGTAAACAAATATGGTTTTTGATTTGTTTTTAGGCTTGAACGTCCAGTTTAAATCATGAACTTTCGTTTTTAGAGATAATTTGCGAATACCACCTTACTATATATCTAAATTTAATTCTAAAGAAAGTTGTTTCTATAGAGACCGAAAGCGTAGATTTATTCAATTACTACAGCTATTTCATTTATAACAGACACAAGTAGTTGGAACTTGGATGTGTATCTTTTATGTTTCTAGCTAGTATCACAACTCTTAAGTTATCATGAAATATTTGATTTAAGAATATTTTTACCAAATTACCGATGATAAGGTTTTGCCCAAAATAACATTATGTTCTAGATTTTTTTTTTTAATTCGACACAAGTTAACAGAGTTCCTTGTCATATACTTTTATGTTAACTTAATTTCTCAACCTCCCAAATTAGTCAAAGATTAGCCGAAACAGCATGTCTTGAGCACAAATTGCGTTGCTTATCGATATATATTCAAGCCGCTTTATCGGGTACTAACTACATTATAGGCATATGACAACCATATGAAACCCAAAATTGGTCGGTTCTTGCTTTTCTGCTTTTTATTTAAAATTTGTTCACTTTTCCCTCAAAAATTGCTGCAGTGGAGCTGCTTTAAATTAATCAATCTTTGCCCCTAATCCCAAACCGATAAGACCTTTATTGAGAAATTAGTCCATGGCCATGACCTCGTTACGAATTTTGGGGATGTTACTTTTGGGTGCCCGACCATTGGTAGTTGCTTAAATTATAAAAATAAAATTAAAGATTACATGCATAAAGACTCCGATACAAGTGAAAACCAATAGTAATAAAAATTTGAAATTATTAGAACTTAAATTATATGCAAGAGCTAATTGTGTATTATTGCTCTATCATGTTGAACAGACGCAATATGTTATGAAAAGACAAGTTACCCCATGTAAATGTTGAAAAATCGCTCGTAGATCCTTTTCTGGATACTTGTTATCTATGATGCACGTATACGAATATGCGGATACGGACACGACACAATACGTAAGGCGACACAGACTTTTTGAAAATTACAAGACACGACGAGGACACGTCTATATTTTTTCATATTAAAAATATATAATATTTTCAAAACTTGCACAAGTAACATTCCTAAGATCAATTATAAATTTAAACCACACATATTAAATTTAAAACCAAATAACTCAACTAATATTAAGTTCAAATAAAGTGTAAAGTGAACTTCAAGTTTTAGTTCCAATAGTAAACACAAATATAGGTAAAAGTTTAAATCAAGTTACACAATACTCAAGTAAGTAATTTACGGTTCATCAAGTGAGATTTACAATCTCTAGAATGTCAACATCATCTAAGTACTCAAATACATCCCTCACAACATCACACATCATCTATTCCCCTATTATATATTGTTGAAATTATGTAAGTGTCCCAAAACGTGTCAAAAATGTGTCGGGCATACTCTTCAAACGTGTTGGATACAATATCCTTTTGATTTTCTTTTTAGTTTTATTAAGACATGCCACGTGGTATATCTGAGAGGTGTCGGAGGCGTGTCGGTGTTTGGGACACGTTTGATATTTTGAAGTGCAGATGTGTCATACCTTGTCATAAAGGGACCTCAATATCGAGAAATTAGTAGTTATTTTAAAGTGAAAACAAATATAGGCACACGCATAAAATGACCTGAATATCTGAATGTGTGTGTGTGTGTTTAGGAGATAAAGGCATATTTGTCCTACAAATAGAGAATAAGAATAATTTGCTTATTTTTCTTCTCACATAATTTAAATTGTCAATTGACCAGAATAGATGGTGTTATGTTAAAAACTTTATTTAAAAGTATGTAAACAACGCAAAAATTTACTGGCGTACAGTTTATTTTGTTTCTGAAGCTTTTTGTTTTATTTTCTTTACAATTATCTACACGTTGCAGCAACCAATCAACGTGATATCGACAATGCTTAATATTTTTGAAGTATTGTAGCTTTAAGGGAATGAGTTCGTGAACTCCCGTTTTTTGGGTTTGTTTTATAAATATTAACGGATGGCGTAATTTAACTAGACTTAGGTAGACATTATCATGATTCCCTTTTCATGTTTGATCATTTATCCATTTAACGTAATAATTAATATAAATGAAGACGGATTTAGCGCCTGACCAGGTGAACAAAGGGCATGCAAAGGAAAAAACTTAAAACAATTAATTGGCAAACTGAAATTTAAGAGGGACATAAATCATACCCGTACGTAAATGGTTCATCCAATCTTCCGTAGTAAAAATAAAGTCACAACAAATCACAACCCAAAAGAGTAAATAGAGAAAAATATAACTAAAGCAAGAAACAACAAAATGTTGTCGTCCATGCTTTTTCACTTAATATGCCTCAAATAAACGCACTTATTCTTAATGTCACCTCACTTTTACATAAGAAACACTACTCGTCATATTAAAAATTCACAACAAAACTAAGATATATATTTTTTCACATAATTGAACAAGCGTTGGGGTTTTCGTCGCTAAAGAGATGCGTGATTCCTTCTTCATTTGTGTTTGGCATAGGAACCGCCTGAGCAACGTTACGCACAAAACCAGCGGGAGCACGTTTGTCGTAAGCTTGAGCAACATAAGGATATTGAACTAGATTGTAAGGTATGTAAGGCCAAAATTCAGCTCTTTTCCCTGTGCTCTTCACTCTCTTTAACACTTTGTTTGGATCGACAAAGCCGCTCACCGTTACGCGGTGTTGCTTTCGGTTAACTTCGTAAGTTCTCACACCTAGAATAAAATTAATCATGCATAGGGTTAGGAAAAGGTAGAAACCCCTTCATATACAATACACCATTGCAATTCTTACAACCCGAGCTAATGACACTTTACCCTGCGCTACACGTGAAATATGCACATTAATGCTTGTAAAAAACTACCTCATGTAATATGTTAAATAGGACAAGTGATAAAAAAGTAAATTGTCCCTCGTGATTTTAAATGTTGCGCACTCACCCTTGTACTTGTGTATAAAATGGAGTTTTTGCAACGCTTATAAATGCATGAGGTAATGTGCCTATTTAGTGTAACATGGTGGGATATTTGCCTATTATATTTTGTAGGGGATAATGTGTCTACTTTAACATTACACGTAAACTAATTTGCTCATCTATTTTTTAGAAGGGTGTAATGTGCCTATTCATACAACATAATACCTGCCAAATAGTGTGTTACCGATATGTGATACTTTTAGAGTTATCCCATGTGTGAAAATTTTAACTAAAGATCTAAATGTTTATTTTTTTAACAATCCAATAATACCGTTTCCATCACCATTCATTAAGTATACGTCTTCAGTATCTAGAAGTGACACGCGAATTGAAACCATATTTGGCACATAATTGAACTAAAAAATGTAGCAAAGAATAATAGAATATTGAAAAGTGTCCTTTTTCCACCATACTATAAGGGATGGTTACACATGTCTGTTTTATAGTAATGTCCTACATAGAATGGTACACCAAAATTGGTTTTGCTTCAAGTTCAAGAATTTGAAGTATTATAAACGTTTGGACAATTTTGTTGGATTAATAGCTTAAACATTTTTATAACGTTGAAAACATAAAAAAAATTAAGAACGGTGAATGTGAATTAGACAAACCATAAGAAAAAAAAGTTTGTTTTGATCAAAGAGAAATGAAAGAAGAGAGGTATTTAGAACACCTTTCATGTTTTTAACGGCATTCTTGACTCTTCGTTCGCATCCATCGCAATCAATTTTTACTCTGAGCTCCACTGTCTAAAGAAAATAAAAAACACGACATGAACAACTCCAAGACATATATGATAAGTAAACGTAGAATCAAAGCTAGAGAAATTTAAAACTTAATTGTTTTTCAAACACGCAGACATATGTGTATGTTTGTGTGATAACAAGCACAATGTGGTAGTGATTAGTACCTGCATTGGCTTCCTTTTGCGTCGTTTGCTGGTGACAGTGCAAAAGTTTGAAAGATAGTCAAGAGCACCCATTTTTTTCCCTTCTGTTTTCCGCACAAAGCAACGAGCAAATGTCTTGATACATTTATACTGTTAGAGCTAGGTCATGGGGCCCCTTGTGGAGTATAAATTCAAATTTTCGCACTAGCAACTTTTAATTAAATTGAATGTTCTTTGAATATATATTATATTTGCATTGTTTACTTTTGTAGCCGGGACCATTGAGTTGGAGAAATGGAAGCGGGGTGAGGGGCGGGGCTTAATTCTATTCTATTCAATTCTCCTGTGTCAAGTGTCATTATTTGTGGCACCATTAGATTTATGACACACGTATAGAACTCGTTGTGAGTTCTTAATGCATGCAATAGTGTGTGCTTAGACAAACGAGGAATCAATATTTCTACTTAATATTAATACGCACCATTTCCACACATAAATATTTATGTCCTCGCGCCTAAACCTCTTTTGAGAAGTCAATAAAAACTTCACTCTCAAAAAAGTAAAATTATATTTCAGGTTTTGCGCAGACATGCGCTATGTAACTGTTAACATTTTTTTGTATATACATAAAAGTTTGTGTATATTTTGATTTTCTAAAAGAATGAGAAAATTATTTTTGCGTTTGAAATCGAACAAAAAGTTCAAAATTATGAAGAAAATAACAATAATAAAAAGGTCTTATCTCAATCTCTTAATCACAAACTTGTGCTGTTTTTTTGCGACATTCATTTACACGCAATATTATAAACTTGTAATGGACAAAGTGGCCATAAGAGTACTCGAGAAATTGCAAAAAGTAATAAGAGAAGAAGAAAAGTTGGTGGGACTTGGGAAAAGTTAATCCGTGAGTGAGAACAAGCTGTATATAGGAAACTTTGATTGTTTGATGCACTAAATTATTTAAGTTAAAGAAACAAAACTAATCCCCACAAACTACGGTAATGTGCCATGAAATCATGACGATTGAGTGCTTTTAGATATTTTGATTTAATTATATTGAATATTTATCAAGAAATGTTGTAAAGTGCTTCAACGTTTGCTTTCGTTTTCTTTGAATGGGGCTTGGCCTTGCTTTTCCATTAAAAATACGATTATACCACAATTATTGATTCCTTGATTTCTATGACTTGCGACATTTCCGCGTTTTTCAAACTTAAGATGGAGTTCGTTTTGCAGAAACATGCATGAAATTATGGCGTTTTTTTTTTAAAAATTTTATTTTATATTAATGTATTGCATTCTTTTCCTTAGGATCTTTTCTGTTTGTATTTATGTAACACATTGCTTCATTACGAAAAAAATGGAACAGTTATTAAGCCAGTACGTTATGATTCGCTGGTCATATTACATCATTTTCATGTTTAAAAGTTTACAAAACCTCCGGACTAGGCTATGATGTTCTTAGCAAAGTGTCCCTAATTTTATTAAAATGTGTGAATTGCTTCTTAATCTATTGAAAATTATTTGAATTACTTCCTATTAAAACGTCTGTATTTTTGTCTGTTAGATTTGATATTGGAGGACAATTCATACATTTTAACAAACATTACAGGACAAGTCGCAAACTTTAATATGTTTTGAGAGGACAATGCAGCAGAGCATATAATTTGGGGACTTAACGCAATTGACGCTAGAATCAATCATAAGTGAATCAGCAAAAAAAAAAACCCTCTCCTACTCAAATTTATGAGCTTTAATAATTGTACAAATATATGATAATTTGATTTTCTTGAAAGTTTTAGGTGTAAATTATGCATTTCTACTTTAAGAAAAAAAGGATTAAAAACACACTATAAAAGTAGCAGAAAAAATGGTACTAAGCGTCCTTTGGCACTAAATCACTAACATCATGCTGTCAAACTCGAAAAGACCATACACACTCACATGCACATGGATGTAGATAGCGATATAGTTTAGATATTGTTGCATTTTTTATAGGGTCAATTGCGTTTTCCCCCTTAACGTTTGGGGTGTTTTGCGAAGTGCCCTCTAATGTTTCAAAAAGAGCACTTTGCCCCCTAACATTTGTAAAGTTGCCCCTAGTCAAATCTAATCGATGAAAAGATAACCACGTGGCAAAAACCGACGGTAGATCAAGGACTCAGGGGGCAACTTTACAAACGTTAGGGGGCAAAGTGCTCTTTTTGAAACGTTAGGGAGCACTTCGCAAAACACCCCAAACGATAGGGGGTGAGTGCAATTGACCCTTTTTTATAAGATGATGTGCTATAGCAATTATAAAACTTCGCTCTCCATACTTCACCTATTCACCTCAATAGAAGACGACATAAATTTCTTACATTAGTAGAAAGTACAAAACCAGAAACTGAGCCGACAAGGTGAAATGTAATAAATGGAAATCGTCCAGGTGCCAGAAAAGAGACCGTCAAGAATTCTTTAGATATCTGTCCATTCATTTAATCTTGCAAAAAGTTAAATCTCTTCCCTGCAAAATTACATTATGGACCATTTCAATTAGTTACATAGTACCAAGCTTACCATAGTTTTGTTACATATTCTACTAATATTATGCATCATATTAATATATATATCCTTATTAAGCTTCGTGATGCAGCAAGAGTACTCTCCAACATGGTAATAACCTTCCTCAGATGATCCAATTTCATAGCAAACCTAGAATGCAAAAAGCCACCAGGGTTTTGCCGCGGTGTTTGCCACGCTCCAATACCAAGCGAGCACATTACGGTTTAAATGTATCTAACATCTAGTTCAGTCACACCATACCACTTCATTGCTGCATCTGTAAATAGATAGACAACATAAAACAATTTAGATATTCAAACATCAAAAGATGATATCCCTCCACATCTGTACTTGAAGGATGTAATGTATGATTACCTAGTTTTGCATGATCTTGAGCTTTAAAATTGATCATAGCTTCTTTATTTTCTGGCCTCTCAAGCCATTCCAAAATGCCGCTGCATTTACAACTTTTTTACCTGGAAGCTGGACCTCCAATACCTGTAGGTGAACATATAAAAATGACAATAAACATATACATTGTAGCATTAAAAAGTTATATTTTAGACAATGTAAACTACCCTTATACCTCTCTAGATTGATCTAGATGGATTAAAACTGAGAGAAAACCTCCTTTTTACATCATACCTTTTTAATGAATTCAAGGGATAACATCATTAATTAAAGTTTCTATTCATAATTCACCAAAAATTGAGGAGATGTTTATACATTCAGAGCAATAAAACAAGAATCCTGCACTGATCATTTCCCCATAGTCTCTTCCAGAGTCCAAACCATTTCTAAGAAACTCCTATAAATTTTCAAAAAGATTTGAATATTTTAGTGGGTCAAAATAGACACAAAAACAAAATTCTGAACTACGACTGTAGTCCATTATCGATACGTCAAATGAAGGAATGATGTTAGAGCACCTAATTGTAACCTTGAGAGGGTTATTTGCCCATTAGAAATTAGACAGACGGGATATTTACTCTTTCAGATATTTTCGGTACTCTTAAAAAAAATAGAACTAACAGCTCACCTCCAGCAATGTATTCTCACCGCACGAGAATACCAATGAACCTTTTGCCAAAAACACATCATCAACTTCACCCCTCTGAATATCAATGTTGTCATAAACTCTTGAAGTGATGATTTTTAGCTCTATGATGTTGTCGCAACCACTTTTGGGATCAAACACTGAAACTTTTGCCCGAGTGCCCGGCCAACCTGCAAATGCACGAACCTGAAAAATTGTATGTAATATGTCCATATATCTCATCAAATTCATATTCAAATAATACCTTGTTGTGAAGAACTGCAGCGTTTTCGTCGAAGGACAGCCATGATTCTTCTGGAGTTATCTGCATGAATGTAACCAATTCATGCAAAATAAGCAAGTTGCTTCTGGCAGGCTGTTCTTGATCTTAATTGGCACCAAAAAGAATTAGAAAATACAGCATGTTTTCTTGATGAGGACCTTTCCGGCACTGAAACTTAAACCCCAAGAATAATGAAGCGGGGTGTATCACCAATTTGGAACTGATGGCCCTTCAAGACATTACGCTGATGAAGACACACCTTACTTCAACTGACAATTGAGATTGGTGGCAAATGGCCACAATAATGCAAAAAGGGTGGTAATGGTTCGCTGTCCTAGAGTTTTCGCTGGATATTATACTACTTTTTAATCATTTAACCTGATTTTGATACCATTGGTGGTGACCTCATCTAAAAAGCAGAAACTCGTAAAGAGAGATAATTTACATTTTATGCTTCTAAGAGAAGTTGCGAATGCTGACAGAATTGAACACCAAAGACTATCAAAATCCTTCACAAGTTCTTTGTATCTCGCCCCTTAATCTAGGTTTGTCTAGCTAAGGATCGGTTTATGTGACACGACCAACATTAAACTTTACCCGGTCAGTTTCAATTTGGACAATTCACCTATTATTGTTTTTTTTATAGAAAAGACCAACCTCAGCAAAGAAGCCTTTAATCACACAGCAATAATCTCAGCAAACTAACAAAGCTATTTCAAGTAGTTCCAATGATATCATGACTGGAAAAAGAATGTATGATTATCACAGGCCATAGTTTTCAGCAAGTACCTTAATCAGTCAAACACAAGGATAACATACACAGATCACAAGCATTAATACATATTGCAATCACAGCTTTCTATCCAGGATAAAGTAAAAAGTGCTTACTTTTGGAGCCAATGTAGCTTTAGATTCATCCTGTGCAAGGGCATTAGCTTTAGCTGAACCATCAAGTATTGATGGGAGTTCACGGATCAGAAGTTTGGATCCTACATTAATAAAAATTGGATAATCAGATAATGTTAGACAACTGTTAATATGTTTTATACACTGTTGCTTCATATGTAGCAATAGAATAGATATCAGAATCTCGGGAAGGTTTGGAATTTTTCAAATGTAACCATGAAAGCAATTACATCCTTCTGCAGATTTAACATAGAACTTACATATTTTGCATTGATCCATCCACTACTAAGTATAGATATCAGCTAATACGTTAGCAATTACTGAGTGAGATTTCAGCACCCCATTGCAAGATATAAACAATTAGCCCATCTTACTTTCTCTATTGAGGTTCATGTTTCCAGTAGAGAACTGTGAAGGTCAATTCTTCTCCAAAAGTAAAGCCGTAAATAAAGGGACACTGAAAGTAACCTAATTCTGGAATTTCCATGAGAATATCATATCATACGGGCTTGGCCTCCTATAAGTTTTTCCAGTCATTCATCATGTGAAGAAACATAAAATGCATCAAGATTTGAACCCAAGAAGAAAAAAAAAAAGTTTAAAAATACTTATTTGAGATGGAGGAAAGAGGACAGACCTTGAGCAAAAAGCACATCCAGTAACTCTGGTGCCTACAAAATGTTCATTCCGAACTTAGTCAGGAAACGACATAATGTGGTCCAAATAAGAAATCTGTAAAATTTTAAGAAATTTGGCACCTTGCTAGTAATCAGAAACTGTATGTAAGTAATTCACATGGATGAAATAAACTATCTATAAAGTGAAAAACCCTCTAATTTCGCATGTTAAGAGGCAGATACTTTAGGCAGTAGTAATAGAACTGAAGATCAGAGCCAAACCAACCTGCTGTATCAGATTTTGTTTAAAAACCATGCATGCCGCTTGTTCAAACTACCGCAAGTGGATAAAGTAAATAGCGAATTTGTGAGCTTTAGCAAACAATAACACTACAATCCGTTCTACAGATACCTTTATGTGGTCATCAATTTCTAGCTTTTCACAAGCAACAACAGGACCCGCATCCAGTTGCCGTACTGTATATGCCAATGAAACTCCAGTTTCTCTCACACCATCCTGTCAAAGAAGTTTGTTCCTTCATAATGGTGTGAAAATGAAACGAGTCCAAGTAGGCTGAACAATTAGACACCATAGCTACAGAGATTATCACCTGAAGAGCCCTTTGAACAGGCGCAGCCCCACGATACAAAGGAAGCAAGCTAGGGTGTATGTTGACTGTGCCTACAAGATTGGACTCAAATCTGAGATAGCTAAAGGTTAGCCTCTGAAATATAACGTAATCAGCATACCAAAGTACAAGAAGATATAGTTAATAGGTTCCAGGATACCTAACATTTCCGGTTCTATAAGTTATACATAAAGGAACGAGTAACATGTGCTTAAAGTAAATATATGGCATAAAGATGTATGTTTCAATTAAGATTATCCCCAATCAGAAATTTCAAGTCAAAGCTGTAGACAATGATCTGAGAATGAACCAAAGTTAGAAATTTCTTGAAAATTCTACCTCATGAACTAAAAACTGTACCTCTTTCCTACCAACAATAGTATCACTAAGTACAATACTTTAACACCCATATAATTTTTTAAATTGTATTTTAGTTCAAGGATCCAACCATAATAAAGCTGCTTCATAAGCATATTGTTTTCGAATCCCATCATTTCCCCAGGAAATGGCAAGTATTGACAGAGCCCAGCGTGGGACACATTAGGTTCTGGATGAAAAATACAATCTATGCGAGCACGCGCAACTATAGTGGTAATACGCTTCCATGATATCCATAATTTGCATAGCCATCAGTGGCATCATCAGTAAAAGAAAATCGTTCAACAAATCATTTCACTGATGTATATAACGTAAAAACACATATACTGTTCAATCTAGACCATAACTGAGTTTTGATGCTAATTGTAGCCTTGAAATTTTCAAACCATCTACCTGTGACCTCTTGAAGACTTGACACATCTCTTTCTTATCATAGATGCTTTAACATAAATTCCAGGAAAAATGATGAATATCAAGTAGAGAATAGTAGCAACATATTATAGGAATGTTGGTGCAACAAACTCTTCTGCTCTACCGATGTTTACTCAGTTAAACAATTTATCTAATTTGAAATTCCAAAATCCAAACAACAGAAACACGAGCTATCAAGGTTCATGTTGCAAAACTCCAGAAACTTGACTAACCCATAGATGGAATTTTAAGGAATTTGGTTGGTAAAATATTCCCATATGCAGCAGTGATGCAAAGTTCAGGCTCCAAGGCTTTAAAGCTGGATAGAAATGATTCCTGCAAGGTGGCACCATGAATATATTTATCCCTTCTTTTAAAATTGTACAACTGTTCAAGGTTTTCATTTTAAAAAAAATCAGTTGCCAGGAGAACTATAATATTACTATAAGTATGAAAAAGACATAGTCAGCAATCCAGAATTATTAAGAAGAAATGAGATAAACTTGCAGGCATTCGCGAAAGGATCTCTAAGAAATGCCAACCAAACATGTAGAAACAAACTAGTCGTATTCTATAAAGATGTTGGTCTATAATTGCTCCATCCCTAATGGATTATCATTATGCCTTTTGGGATGTGAAGAAATGGTATTCCCCACAAAACCAAACCTACAGCTACAATTAGGTAGAGTAGGCAATATGACCAAAAAGAAAATCCCGTTGGCATTTCGTACATAAATTCTTCGCGCCACTCATTCCGATTAAAGAGAGCGTCTTTCCTAGAGCATTTAGAAAAATTTTATCTCTATATCTAAGTTTTCTTTGATCATTTTTCATGCGCTGGGATGAATAGTTTATAAGACAAGCCACTTTGTCGTTGTTGCTTGATTATATCTAGAGTCTAGACATACCTCAGTTATATTAACGTCCTGTAGTAAGAGGAGTAGTTATGAATCCACTGCCAAAGAAAAAGGAAAAAGCGAAACCAACTGCACTTATGCTAGCAATGTAAAAATCGTTGTGACTTGAGTAAAAGTAATCTGCAGTGACAGTAAGCACATACTTCCAGTTCCAGGTATAAACAACCTATTTATCAATTAATAAGTCAAGTTACAGGGCTCTTTCTAATCATTGTGCAAGTAACGAAATGTAAATGTAGAGATCATGGTCATCACAGTACTAAACAACAGCTTAATTTTAAGAGTAAAGAAAAGCTTAAACGTTAAAAGTTTAATAAGATGAAATGGACAATGTATATTTACCTCACCAGCTTTCACTGGTGTGAAGATGAAATCAGGTGGGAACCCTCTATCCAGGGCATGCTGTGCAACTGGAGAAGGCATCACCTTTCTACCCCTATCTCTTCCAGAAGGTGGCTGGGTGACAATTGCCGCAATCTGAGACATATCAAAATATAGAAAATGTGAATTCAAACAAGCTGTCAATAATCAGCTCAAGAACCAACCAATGAGCACTTCAAATGATATAGCCTTGGAGTTGAGTTGGTGAATGAGATTCCACCATTCATCCACCAACTTACTCACTATAATATCTGAAAATGTCATCAGAACTTTGCTTTTTCGTGGATTATTTTCGCAACTTAAAGATAAAGACCCTCACAGCAAAACAAAAACAGTGTAGCTTTTCTTTCTACGGGATATAAAATGAAACATTAGGAAAACCAACAAACCATAACACATTATATATGTTCTTATGTTAGCTACTAACTTTATCCTGTCCACCAGCGAATGTCTACCGCTGGATCATTCCACTTGACTAACAGTGAGCGGGAGCTGTTTTACTGAAAACATAAGACGGTGAAGTGCACATTCAGACTATTACAAAAATTACAGCACCACCTGTTAAGATCTTTAAGTATTACACAATGCTCATTAAAAAAACAAGTAATACCGCAATAAAGTTGGCAAACGGACCACATAACATTGTTCATAAGTAACAAGATTCATTTTCGCAAGAATCGACTTCTACTCCTCTGCTTAAACTGCAGAATCTAGACTGATGATATCAATATATCCAATATACTTGAATTAAACAACAAATAACAACACAGCCTAAGCTCTTTGACCAAAGACCATAAACACTAAATTTTCGACGAAAGTACTAACTCTCGAAAATCATCACTACTCTTTAACTAAATATGCAGCTAAGCAAATGAAACACTTAAAAAAAACCTAATAAATAAAATTGTCAATGCTATCACCTCAAATAAGGAGTCCGCAGCAGAAGAGGCGTTAAATAGAGAATCGAGAACTGAAGCGGAGACCTAATAAACAATGCACTTAATTCGTTAGCATTATCTAGATTTTAGAGAGAGAAAGAGATATCTAGAGAGAGAGAGAGAGTTGGACCTGAGGGGAGCCTAAAAATACGAGACGCTTCTTGCGAGATGAGATTGGCGGCGGAGAGGCGGCGGCGCTTAGGCAGCAGAACCGCCGCAGCATCAGCGAAGAAGAAGATAACATCTTTGGAAAATTAAATTTGGGCAGGAAATTTATCTTAAGGGTGCTTTTTGGTCAAAGGATCAACGGTTTTGGGTGCAATACGTATTATTGTTTCTTTTGAAGGTGCAAGTTGTTAATATGATAAAATGTTGGGTGCAAAATGCATTTCATCCCATTATTTAGTTAGTTACTGTAACAATTACGCCGTAGTAATCTAATAGCACTACTTTTTAAATTTTATAGCCGTTGACATTGTTTTTCGAAACAAGAGTTCTCTCTTTTGCGAAAATATTTTATACTTAGTCTTCTTGCACAAATGTTAACTATATGTTCATTTTACTCACACAATTTGATCCTTTGACCTAACATAAACACAAGAGGTTATATATATATCTATTAATAATATAAACAAAAAGGTTTTATGAGACAAAATAGGATTATATTGACTTTTTGAAAAAATAACCCTGCAAGTTTTAGTCGGTTTAAAAAATTGAACGTGTGAATTAGGGTTAAATAAGGAAAATAGTGTAAAAAATTAGTTAGTTGTTGTACCAAAATTGTGTTTTACCAAATTTACCCTCTCTTACTCACTTAAAAAAGGAAGAAGGGGTTGATATTGTCATTTTTAAGGACTCCACTATATAAAATTTCCCTATCTTGTAGGAAGAGGTTATTATTTTCCTCATTTTTCTTTCATTCGTTACTATCTTTCAGTTTTTTCAAATTATTCTAACTTAGTTTTTCTTTTAGGCTCCGATTGTTTCCAAGGAAAATGAGAGAAAGGGAAAAAAATTGGAAAATGAGGATTTTCAGGAAAACTTCCATGTAAAATAAGATTTTCCTCTCTTTTCCATGTGATTGGCATGCCATTAGTTTTCCGAGAAATTTTTATACTTAATTTGCTTACTCATCATATTAAACAATGTAAAAACTGTTATTCTTTTTTAAAACTTAATTTTTTCAATAAAACTCATATGAAGTTTATATTTTTTCTTAAAATTGATTTATGTTTTATTTTATTTTTTCTGAAAAATCCTTTATAACTTCTTGAAGAGTAAAGTTTGTTTATTTTAATATAATTAAAATTTGCACCTACTATTAATATATTTGAAACGAAACAACCGAAACAAAACAAGATTATACACTAAATTAAAATAATAATAATTTATTAAAGATGAAAAATAACTAGAATAAAAATTATAAAAATAAATAAAGAAGTATTAAATGAAAGTTGAAGAAGATGTGTTGGTTAAAAAAATTGATCTTACAAGTGTTTATATAGATTTTAAATTGGTAGGAATATGAAATTTTGAGATCTAGAAATTTTTTCAAAAAGGATTTAATTTTTCCACCTTTTGTACTGGAGGGAAATCTGAAAATTTTGAGGATGATATTCTTTAATTACATTTGCTTCCACAAAGAAATCCGTAGGTGAATTAAAATAAGTTTTAGATAATTTTTGGAGGGAAATCAAATGTTAGATAAAGATTAAATAAGATTTTCCCATCTTTTCCTATCTTTTCCAAAATTTTCTTGGTACCAATCACTTGGAAAATAAAATTTTCCAATATTTTTTTCCTTTTCCCTCATTTTCCTTACTTTCAATCTTCATTTCTTTTCTTCTCTTAATTAATGGACAATCTCTTTCATTCTCTCGCTCAATATGTGCATATTGTTTAAATATGTATTTTGTCAGGCATATAGAAATATATTTGGTACTTCAGATTTTTAATATTTTTTAGTATGTTTTTGTTTAACAGGACCAGAAACGGAATCAACAAAATACTCACACATCTCTTCTCTACATCAAATTCTCATTGGGGCTCTAAAGGTAAAATTTCATTGGATTTTAATTAACTAGAGTTTGAAGTTTAATATACATTATTCCTTATGTCAATAAGTTATTCTTTAAATCAAAGAAAACGTTGCACGCGGTTCCGCGTGCGTCTTGGTGGCTAGTATATATATATATATATATATATATATATATATATATATATATATATATGTTTTTAAATCGATATGACACACTACATTGCAAGAATATATGTACGCCAATACAAGTACAAAATAATAATACGTCAGGAGTACAGCCGACTCAAATTCTTTTAAAAATGGTGGATACGACACACTATATTTGAATGACAACTACTTATTATAATATTCTATTCTAAAATACTTTAATTTATAAGGACGAATGAGATAGTTTCCTAGTAAACAAAAGTCACAAATCCAAATGTTCTCTTCTCAGATTAGGAGTAAAAATCTTGAGAACTAGCCCAAAGTTGTTGTGAGTATCAATAAATTTATCATCAGAAGTCATTCTAAGTACATTATAATCTCAATCACACAGTAACATACTTGAAATAGTTGTGAACCAGTTGCTCCATGACCATGCTATCTGGAGGAAAAAAACACTTGGCATGAACTGGTTAAATCTACTTCTGCTTCACTTCTTTCTTCTAAACACCTAAGGTCATCGTGTCGTTTGCCAAAATCAAGCAACTATGCTCGCGTGGCCTGTAATTATAGGAAGAACGTTACAATGACAACTAGAGGGTGATTCTGTAAAATAAATAAAGTTTCCATATTGAACATGTCCATCAAACGAATGCACATTGATTTTGGCAAGCATTTGTGTCAAGGTACAACCTTATTAATATGTGATGCATTTCTAGAATAGACTAAATGCATCTAGGTAAATATTAAAAGAGTATGGATTTGTCTAGAGTAACTTATCTAGTTTAAGAATATTTCTAGAATAATTCTAGAGAAGCCTAGAATTAGTGGTGTGAGGAAGATCTAGAATTATCTATCCTCACCTATAAATACCACCTAAGGGTTGAGTTTGTAATCAAGCAAAACATTTGAAAAATGCATTCTAGTGAAGTTGGAGATAAGTACTACATTCCATAAACACAATTTTCTACAAATACTAAACTTTCTATACTTTCTCTACAAATTTTAAAACACTTCTATTTCTACTATCCTATAAACACCAACACTAATCTATTTTCTAACAAACCTACGTCTCCTGGCAAGACATAGCCTTCATTTTGAAGTATCCTCCCGTACGTTTCATCGTACAACATCGAGAACTGGCCCAAAGTTGTTGTGAGCATCAATGAATTTATCATTAGAAGCCACTCTAAGTTACATTATAAATTCAATGGTTGACACACTGTAACATACTTACATGAAATAGTTGTGAACCTTTGAAGATTCGAATATGTACATGTTCTTGATCAATATCTAGTGGAATCTGTCTAATAAAGTAATTAAAGTCATTATACTATTACAGAAGTGCCACACTAGTCCCATGAGGCGACACTTCCAAATTTAGTTTCTGTGGATTTCTTTCAAGATCATAACACCAATATAACTTGAGAAAGAGACAACAAAATAACAAATATATCAAGAAAAGAGAAAAGAGTGCATTAACCTCTGTTCTCCTCCCTGTAGTGTGCCAGAACCTATAAAACTAAAACATTATATCAATGTATCAAAGAAAACAGAAACTTCTTGCAATCAACACAAACCATAACTCATATAAACGCAACAAAAGAATTCAAACACACACACACAGAGATTCGAATATTTACATATCCCACCCCTTTCAAGATTCGAATATTTAAATGTTCTTGATCAATAAATAAAGATCTTTATTAAAATTCAAACAGCCCTCAAAGATTGAAAAAAACCCTCAATTTGCAATTACTCAAACAAAAAAGAAACTTCTTGCAGTTAAAACAAACCCTAATTCATATAAACGCAACACAAACAAGAATTCAAACACATACACACAACAAAAGTACATGACTCCCAGATCAAGATTCAGTAGAAGCTCCTTTGTTAAAATTATCTTTGAGAATGCCCGCCAACAACTAACTACATGTGAGTTTATGTGACGAGTTGTGGGGTGGGGTGGGGTGGGGTGGTGGTATATAACTATATATATAGACTGGGGTAGGGTGGGTATGAGGTAAGTGTAATTTTGAGTGTGGAAATAAGTGCCGACTTAAATTTTGGGTGAAGAAAGTAACGGCTAGTTTAAGAAAAAAGAAAAAATAAGTAACGGTTGTTACCAAAACTTATGTATTTGTTAATTAATCTTTTATATAGTTTGTTGAATCTATATATATTTGGTGGCGAAAGGATCAAATATATACATTTATAACATCAATTTTCATAAATAATAAGACGGTTAAGTTTTGGTATTTATTTATTGTGGCTGTTCTTTATCAACCAACTTTGATTAGTAGTTTAAATTTATTAACCCACCTTTGCATGTTGCCTTCTTTCAGATTCTGCTTAACGCAACGAATTTTGATCAACAATTTATTAATCTACATTGCATACTGTTTCTTTTCAATATTCTGCGTACACAAACTTTTAACAACAATTTAAGTTGTCAATCCACGTTGCATGTTGCATCGTGTTTATGGAGGTTGAAATTCATACGGTCGAGAAACATTTTGAAAATATTATTAAATTAAATTAATATAATTAGATTTTAACTATTAATTTGTAGAATTTAACTATTTTCTATTTTTTTCTCAATTATTTTGGTCTTCTTTTTGACTTATTCAAGAATTTAATCTTCTGATAACTTAGTCGTGACTTATTGTCTTACTTTTAGACCTCTTTAATTTTTTTTTGCTTAATGTAGTATAGATACACAAGGATTGTTGTCTGAACAATATTTGAGGTATTATCTTTTTTTTACTAGTTCTTTGAGGAATTATTTGATTTTAGAATAGATTCTACTGTTTTTCTATATATCTTTAGAGCGAAGACATACTTCTAAAAGAAGTTTGCGAGAAAAATGTTATATGAAAACTAAAGGTATATTCCTTTACACTACAGTAACTCTAATCATGATTTACTAATCTCTTAACTTATGCAAAAGGGAGATGCATAAAAGGGAGATGATATATATACAAAATAAAATTCCTAAATGTAGAGCAATTTTTCATTATTTACTATCACAACCCTTTCAAATTTATTTTTTCTTATAAAAAACTATCTTAATTAGTATTATTGTTAGAAACTCAATTATGACAATCCTCTTTCCAATTCATACAATGAAAAGAATATCTTGTTTTATATATAAATAGCTAATAACTCATTAATAATTAATTATTTTAACATACTTCTTCTAAATTTTGGTCTCTGCTATTCTAATTTTATAATCCCAGGAAAAAAATAATTTGTGCACTCTTTGCCCGTGAAACATGGGTTTTTTTAAACTTTAATCCATTAATGAGTACTGACTCCATCTTTGGTCCCTTATTGAAATTTTTAGACAAGATATAACTATAATCATAAACTAGAATTTTAAGAAATTACACATGATTTCAAGTTTCAATTTTGCAAAAAAACAATCTAAATAGAGTATATAGAACAAAATCACCAAACCAAATAGCAATCAAAGCCCTGTACCATATTAATCAGTGCCATCCAAATGTTCCATTGCATAATAGTCAAAATAAAAATAAAGATAAAAGAACATTGCACATGTAATGTAAAATAAAACCCAGCAGAAAATAGCAGATAAGTCTTTCGCCAGAGATCAAGTCCAGTCAAACTACAAACAGTAGCAGAAAATAAAAGTCCACCCAAACAACAAACAGTAGCAGAATCTACTAACGTCCCACACCATACAATTCTTGATGAGTCTTCATACATATTGCTTCATCGGAACCTAAAGAGAATAGTATGACTCCCAGTAACCTTAGTCTCTCAATATGGTCAGTTTCATATCATAATCGTAATGATCGTGAAAAGAACATAAATTACTGGGAATCCGAAAAAATTGTCCTTGAGAAGGAACGGAGAGCATTCTGGGAATATTCTCTACTATGCCGGCTTTTTTTTCAACCAATCTCCCACAACAAGTAGCAGAAAGTTCAACCTTGAAAGCTCGTGTTGAGGAAACCGGGGCAACACAAATGACAGTGACGATAATCTCATCTGTCACTAAAGTACGAAGGAGAAAAAGCGTTCCCTCGTTGCTTTCTTGAAAAAAGACGTGCTTCTTACTTCTCACTAAAACAAAGGGAATGGCGGTATTGAAGAGGAATTGGTTGGAGCACAGAGAATGGTGAGAAGAAAAGTGATCATATACTTCATTGAACTCGCCTACGTAGTTGCAATTGATATGAGGGCACAGACAAAAGGGTGAGAAAATGCATGTTTTCTCATGATTAAGTTTTTCACTGTAACTTACTCTTGCCACGCACCCATTTTCCACGAAGCAACATGCAGATATTACTGATTCAAGAACATTCTCCATTGCTCGGCAGCGTTTGGATCCTTTTAAAACATGGCAGTCTGAGCAATATATCCCCATCTTGAACCAGCATGATGCACATGCCGTATGCCCATTATCGCACTACATTAAAACCAGAGAAACAAATGCTTTAGACTTCACAGAATGATAAATTACAAATATAAATTCAGGACATATATGAGCAGGTAGCTAGGATGTAGACTGCTATTGCTAGATGAAGTCTGAAATTTCCTGTTGCGGTCATCATTAAGGGTCTACACTATATAGGACAAGAAGAAATAGCCAAATTTCAGTCTAAATCAGCATTTGGTTGTATAAGGAATTAAAAAAGTGAACTACGTTGATACCAAGTTAAAGTAACAAAGCATCTCGCTACATAGCACTGGCAAAAAATAACAGATCATTCACATGCCACTGCACTGAGGCATACTGCTTTTATTCAAGTCCAGCTAAATTAGAGAAATATCAATCTTCTTGAAGAGAACAATTTCTTTCAAACCTCTACAAAGTCATCTATCCCGTCAATTCAAGTATCAATGGAGCATCTAAATACAGTTTTCGGTAGAAAACCTGAAATCTCAAAAATTAGTATGCAAAAACACCATAAAAGAAATAAGAATTAAGAAGGGCTTCTCAAGGAATATAGAACCGTGAATCCAATAAATCATTTTGCAAAAAGCATTTCTGATTTGAGTTTTTTTATTTATTTTTCTCCTTCAACTTCTTCTTGTTTAATCATATTTACCAGTAGTAATAGGTCAATTACAGGCCAGAGGATCCCTCCTGTTCTTAACTACATCCTTTATGTGACTATAGTTATCAAAACCAGCATCAACTAAGTTTATAATCTCAATTAATTAGGGTAGGCTACATAAATCAAACGAGAATCACAACAGATCCAACACCTAAATTCTACTTCTCCACTCATTTCGGTTAAGTAGAATATCTGCATTAGTCTTCTAAGCTTCATGTAATTTTGTAAAACCTCCATCCACATTTTTCTTAATTCCTTGTGCTCAATCAATTTGCTCTATATCGCAACTTTCAACGCGCTGTGTCGGTGCATCTATGGCTCCTCGTTTCACATGATCTAACCATCATAAGCGATTAACTAGCATCTTCACCTTGATGGTTGTCACACATAACTTGCTAGGAGTGTCTTTATTTTTTATCTTATCTCATTTCATGTCACCACCACATCCAACATAGCATGCGCATTTCAGTTACACGAACTACATTATGAGAATGATGTTGCTTAATAGCTGTTGTACCGTCATCAAAAACAAACTTCAAAAAAGATTAAGGGAACACTTACGCAAGGAAACTTTTTAAAGATGCCTATAAGGTTTTTGTGCTAGATATGTGTGGTGGGTATGTGTTTTCTAAGCCAAGCCAGAGTCTTGATTAGTGTAATACTCTAGTCAAAAACTCTAATAAAATATAACCCAATGTGAATAGGATATTCCAAAGCTGAACCTTCGGAATATACAATACCCTGCAGGAAAATTTCACGCATTATCCCAATTTCAATCAGATAAAAATAACCCCATCTCTAATTGCAAAGTTCAGCTTAAAACAACTTCCGAAATAGAGATCGGTTGAAATAAAGAAAATTGAAGAAACCTGATAAACCGGAATGGTGAGCGGATGGGCGCAAATGCGGCAATTCAGCACATCTAAGTCTACCAAGAACAATGACGAGTCTGCGAGGTCCTCTCCATCCGACCCCACGTGCAGAGCAGCTCCAGGCGGAGTAATATAACTCGATTGTGGATTTGCTTGCAACGGGTGTACCTCGGTAGCCCTTGATTCTTCATCTTCATTTGGACAAGAACACAATATCACCATTTTAATATTTTCTTGACCAGAAGAAATAGAAAGTAAACTACGACAAGATTAAATGTTAATGTTTTTCCCAACTCTCAGAAAATGGAGGCCTTTCTTATTATAAGGAGTAAGAAGGATTGGACAGTAATTTATTCTCTCCCTAATTTATTAACTTTTCGTATCTGTCATCCTCATATCTCTTTCATTTTGGAATCTCATCCTTACTCCTTTAATTACATATACAACTGTATTATTCTACAAATGCTTAATAATACCATGTAATCGTGGAACAACGGAAAATTGCATTGAATATTATTTATAAGTTTTTAATCAAATTCATTGTTGGTCGTTACGACATAAAGAAATTATAAAAGAAAAAAAAAAAGACGAGCAAGAATTTTATGAATCGTTTACAGTAAATTGCAAATAATGCTGTCTGCCTTTTGTAATTGTCTGCCTCTGTCATTTTCTAAATAAATAAAGAAAGAAAAAAAAAAATGAAAGCAAAATCATTTAATTACCAGAATAACCATATCAAATCAATTCATTTTACTCAATAATGAAACTATTTTATTTTGGCATAACATTTAAACAAATAATCTAATAAGATTGTACTTATTAAATGGTGACAACTTCATGCAAGCATTGTACGATTGCCAATCTCAAATGTGAATTCCAGACAGGACAACGGGAAATACTTACCATCTTATATTTTAGCGAACTTCCTTGCTTAAGGTAAAGAGAGAAACATTTTAGTTTCCCAAAAATCGAAAGGTTTAATTTCTATGACCTGTCTGTGGAAAGTAATATGGTAAATTGATCTTTTAGAAAATACTATAAGGCATATGTAAACTTTCGAGAACATATTACATAATACAACTACACATAAAGTACAATTATGATAATTTCGAAATTAAGGGTCTTAATCAGCTTTCTTTACGCAACACTGCAAAAATCCAAGCAGAGACACTAATCTAAATCAAGTTTTGCATAAAAGATTTAAAAAAAATCCCTAAACACCATGCGTCCTAACATTACCAAACCTTGAGGACTCTCTTGTTCTTTCCCTCTAATCACTCATTTTCATCCTTATGCACTAATGTTTTGTCTATTTGTACTGTATCAAATAAGTAAACATAGAACTTATCAAAAGTATGCAAAATCAGTGTAACTACTAGAATTTATTCACTCAACTTCTAAACTTCCAGAGACATTTGCCCAATGACAAAAGTAAGAACAGAGTCTTAAAGATCAGTTCACCGAAAGCCCTGCAGTCTATATGGTAATTCTAAGAACAGCATCACATTGGATTTACCGAGGTAATTACCAATTTTAATTGGCATAGAATGCTTTAAACCAGATATAACTTTAGTTCTATAAACCGCTTTCAAACAGATATATAGTTTTATCTTACCTATAAAGAAGATTGTGTTGAGACTAGATCTCCGTCCTTGTAAATCTAAAGGTAAAACATAATCTGGTTAAACTTGTAAAACTATATTCTATGTACTCTGTTCTTAGTATCATAATAAGAATGTAACCATTTAACTCCATAAAAATCATTGAACTATACGATTTTGAAATAGCCGGAAAGTATCCAGGTGGCATATTTGCGGTGAAGAGAGTAATTTATTCTACTCAATTTATACTGTTTGTAAGGCAGAAAAATGAGAAACATAATTACTTAGTCAGATATTTGTATACATCTAGGTAGTCATTGCTTTACGAGCATGGAAATCTAAAAAGAAAAAGACCAATGAGGACTTTTTACTCGAGATATTTTTGGATTATAACTCGAGTCTGCCTATACCCTCCTATGATCATTAAAACCAGTTTAAGGAACACACAGAGGTGGTGTTAGAAGCCTACCTTATCGTCTCTTCTTTATTCAACTCTGCGATATGTTGCCCTCAACTTCTCCAATAAATTTCTGCACAAACTGTTTCGTTACAAGAGGTAAAATTAAAGTTATCACAGGAAAAACTGACACTCTAAAACACATATTCTGTATGCTAGGTGTATAAGTAACTTTCTGCGTTTTCATTAATCAATAGACGAAGCAAAAACGTAACAATGACAGAACAAACCGCGACAAGTTTGCTTTTCATCGAAGTAATTTTCAGTTGATTCTACGGGGTTTCAAATGAAATTCTACCTTCTTCAATCGTCACTAATACTTTCTTTCGTAGTGGAAAAAATCAAGCAATGACGCATTGACTTCATACTGATTCATATTACACCAAACTACTGAGTTTTGGGGGAAAAAACACGAGCATGTGATTTCAGCTACATACAACACATTCCTTAGTAATAAAATGACTCTAGATATAAGTCTGTATCTTAGCCTAACATTAATAACACATTTTAATGCTTATTAAACTCATGAACTGCTTTAGGTTAAAACAAACACGAAATCAATACCTGCAGATTACATTTTTCCGGTTGAGCGATCAAATTGATCTCCAAGGGCGAAAATAAGAATCTCCGGCGCACGGCGAGCAATTGACGGAGGCGACGCGGACATTGTACGACTACGCTGGATTTTACTCACCATCGTCCCTTTTGTTTACAAATTCTCTTGTTCAACATAATTACTAATTAGCCGTATGATTTGCTTTGCTAAGAAGGATAATGATAGGTAAGATACTGTCACTTTAGAGGACCATTTTTTGCAATTTTCTCAAAAAGATTTGTTTAGTTTGATTAGGGCGTACAGGTACTTAAAAGAATATAATATAATTCCAGTTACATGTTTTAATATGTGAAGAACTCTAGATACTTGAATATTTATAACCACGATATTAAGATATAACTTTAGCCCAGGTGACATCCATAGTTTTCAAATTTACATGTTTATAGACCTGATTCTACAATGGTAACAAATCATATAAAGAACATTATCTCGAGTCTCGATCATAAAACGCTGTTCCACGGGGTTGATAATTCTATAAACCTAAGCTTTTGTCTAACAATGATCTATTTACTATCCTTATAATTGTTTTGAGGACTTTCTTATATTGTTGCATAATCAAATAACTCCTATGATACAAACAGGGTAAATGGTTTCAAACCAAGGATAATTAGGTCCAAAATCTCAACACACAAGAACAAGTTACGATATTCAGTTAAATGTTCATGTTAAATACACATCCAAAACTTTCAACTTCCTCCCACCTAACCATCACACCAGTATACCAAATAACAGTACATATCCATACCGCTTCAATACTTTCAACAGTTCACTAAAATTGAACGGTCAGCAAATTAACAAGCAATGTACCAAACATCACTAAATCCAATAATCACGTGGCCACCAGATCAGCTCCTAAGAAACGCCACGGTTGCAACACGTGATCCAACTGCTCCTCCAAACATAAATGTCGGATACGTGCGGATGTGGTCAACGTACTGGAATGGGGGTGCTCTGCACCTGTCTTGGTCGGTGGCCCCTGGTTCTTGGGAGGCACCCATCTGTCTTATGTTGAAAGCCTCCACCTCCTGTATCAGTTCGTCTTTTGTACTGTTGCACGACGTTATAACCTAAAACAGATCAACAAGGTGATTAAGATGATAGAAAAGATAAGGTTATACAAATCCAACTCGAAACATTAGACTTTTCATGCGTTTTTAAAGTCACAAAACAATTGTAGTAGACATAAATGCTTTCATCATGAGTCAGAGATCCACGGATACACCAATATGACACTTTGAAAGTCTCTATTTAGGACAAAAGAATAGAGGGAAAGGACGACCAAAGAAAATGTTAGATAGAGGCCACAAGTAATGATATAGTTACAAAATGGCTAAACGAAGACACTCTTTTCAACTGAAATGACGCTCCAGCAATTGAGAGGAAAAAGAGAAGTCATGCGTTCCTCAATATTTATCTCATTGGGATTAAAGATTTGGTTATTAGAGTAGCTATTTCTTTTGGGTGGGGGGGGGGGGGGGGGGGGGGGCACATTATTATAGTTGTTTAATGATATAATACAGTGCATTACCCCACTCAAGAGCAAGGCAGGTTGGATCTTCGATATAATCACAGAAACCTTAGGAAATTAGGATCCAAGTTTTCAGATAACGAGAAAATAGTCACTATGGATGCATAATTACTACAATCATGCCAACAAAATGTTGAAAGAGAGAATACGAATAAAGGTGAATTCTAATGACACCCCAACATTTGGTCAAATTACCAAACCCTCTTCTCACATTTCGAGAATTACAAAGCACTCTCTCGTGATAGGAAGAGACTGTAATTAATGAAATTAATGATATTTTGATTTGGTATTCAATCAACAGTCTCAGAAATCTGAAAATTTGAAATTATTACCTCAAAGTTTATTTTTGTAACAGAAAAGAATGTCTTTATTCATTTTATTTTCTCCTCTTTGCAGGACTGCTCCATCACAACAGCCAAAATAACATGGGAACAAACTTTCACTTTACCCTGTTATTAATTGACGTGGGATATTTTGTAATTTCTAGAATCTGCTAGAGTAGTGTTACAATTTGATCAAACATCAAAAGACATGAATGCAATTCACCATATAATAAAAGGTAAAGATGCTCACCAGTAACCCACCAGATGCAACAAGTCCTGAAATGGAGTCCCAATACATAATCCTGACAAGGAGATGCATACAATCAAATTGCAAGACCAAGTTCAGGTTATTAAAATACTTGAGCACGATATTTCAATCGGGCTTGTATTGTTTTCAGCTCAGTTCGAGAAGCAAGTAAACACTTATTAATAGTTTCAGCAATATGAACTAAACTGGATTCGCTAAAAAAGGAACTAAATCAACAATAGTGACAAACCCTAGAATACTAGAACTAAGAATTTAAAGTAATACTAAGAGGTGATAAAGCATATGTTAAAAGTAAAACCTATCACACGATAAAAGAAGAACATACAATACCTTTTTATAG
Organism: Misopates orontium; assembly: GCA_946800315.1. Taxonomy (NCBI): domain Eukaryota; kingdom Viridiplantae; phylum Streptophyta; class Magnoliopsida; order Lamiales; family Plantaginaceae; genus Misopates; species Misopates orontium. Next base: position 13,828,537 of record OX326953.1, on the reverse strand, counting down.
GACCATCAGGATGCAATCCAATTGCGTCAAGTGTCCCTTTATCTGTGACAAGCTGAAATTTCCGATCTAATTTTGTGTCAAGAACATCATCAACCTGGAAGAGATAGGGTCGAGTTATACAGATGAGAAAAGGTCAATTTTATGAGAGCAGAAGAATGAGACTTTTGTTTTAGTTGTTCACGCCTTCTGGTGTGGTATATTACTAAAGAAAAGTTACTGAATTGGATTTTATGGTCCTCGAGGCAAGGGGAATAGATGGAAAATCGCTAGATGAAGATCTAAAATTCTAAAGAAAATGAATTTCAACTAAAAACTAACCCACAAAACTCACATTTTTGTTCATAATCACATTTCCCACAGAAGTATCTTATTTTCCATTATCTAACAAATTGGGGAGTCGTGATGCGCCCTGGCCTGGGGTTTTAACTATGTAAGTATTTGAATATATTAGTTTCACCTCTGAATCTAGACTTCATCATCTTGATGCATTTATGAGATGACATTATACCAACTCCTAGTAACCTTGGATATTAATGGCTACAAGTGTACAAGAGCCACAGTAATGGACTGAATGTGAAAATCCTGAATATTAATAGGTTGCCCTCAAACACTCAATCCTCTACCAACTCATGCCTTCTCCTTTCAAGGTCAAAAAAACCGACACAGACTGTACAAGACATGCTTTATACATATCAAAACTAACAACAAGAATTTCCACGAGACTGTCAAATCATGCAAAGTGTGCAATCAAATGAATGATTTTCCACAACAGAGACAGGTCAATCGCATCCAATCTGAAATTGAGCTCCACTAGACATTCTATATGAGTATAAAATTAACCAATATGCACATACCAGCGAAAAACCAAGTCCAGGGTAGATATAATTTCAATACATATGCCATGAGGAAAGGTGTACTAAATGACCAACGGTACTCTATTTCACTAGAAGTTTATCCAGACAATATAAAGTGGCTCAAAGGTATACAGTAGAAAAATAACAATAAATGGTAATAAACCATTCTAGTATAAGAAAAAAGCCAATGATCAACAAAATCATAAATTTACACTATCCTAATGTGAATTATTCACAAATACTAGTCAAGGCCGTGTACAAGCCACGCTTCCTTCTTCAGCTTCAAATAAAGTGAAATTTATTCTCGAGGTCCTAAAAGGTGATGATGCATGAAAAAGAATTTTAACTTCTATTACAAATATATCCATAGCAGTGAATGTTAAGTCAACAGCAAGAGTTAGGAGAAGGAAGAAGTTGCAACGCTTATTTTGTGGGTATAGAGCGTAACATTAGCAATAGAAGGATCGAGAAATAACAATACCTTTCTGAACAGAGTGGCAATTAATAATTAAAGTTCATAATTCCATGATAATTAGTATAAGAGAAATACCAGGAACTTAATGTTAGAGAATCCATCACGATCAGCAAGACGTCGAGCTAGGTCAACAGCTCCTTCACTGTAATCACTTCCAGTGAGATCAGAGAACCTAAAATGCAGAACCAGAAGTTAAGAAAATCAGCCAGAGAAGTTAGAAAAAACTTTGTATGTTCAGATAATATTCAAATAGATACAGGACATCACCCCCAGTGTCTTGTTGGAAAAACAAATCATACATTCCGTTTAGAATTCTTGAGCTTATAATGGACACGAGTTCAGCCCATATTTTCATGAGGTTCTAGTGTAAATATCACCATAGTCAAGTAATGCAACAAGGGGAAGAAGTAAGGTGCTAAATATCTAATGGAATACTAAAAACAAAAAAATGTGGCATCACTTTTTCACATGATCTGGCAACAGTATAGTGGAACAAGACATGAAAAAACAAGTAGAATTACTAAAATTCTCCATACCCCTGCTTTGATAACTCCTGGAGAAGCAAACCATTACCAGTCCCGACATCCAGAACACTCCAGCCAGACAAGTCTTTCACAGGCTGCCCAGAAGGCAAGCAGTTCGTCTTATCCACATGATTTTGCAAGTTGCGCTGAGGAATTTCAAGGCATAAGTTCTTGGTCCACGTGGCAACATTTTCCATCACATCAGCTCCAAACCTATAAAAGATAAAAGACGTTGTAGCATAAATTTACTCTGGATATACCGGCATTATACATATATCTTCCCTGCATAGGCAACATAAGTAGTACATGATAGCAGTTCAGGGGGGATGCATCTTCATTCTCCTTCCTTCATCTTTACTGTTTCTAATAGAGCTTCTCTTAGTAATCCATATCATTAAAATGAGGCGAAATCTTATTGAAAAATGGAGAAAAAGGATAAAAGTTTTAGAGGACTCGGATGGTATATACTCTGTAATGAGATACATGTAATGATCACAGTGCAAAAGGTAAGAAAAGGGAGATGCTCGCGATTTTTATTCATCGGCTGCCGTAAGTAGATCGAGAGGTAAATAAAAGCTCAAACAGAAATAAGTTATGGGTAATAAGCATCACGCACTCATTGTAGCTCTCAGACCAAAAAACATGCATGAAGCTGTATGAGCAGTTCCTCCTCAATTACATATGCTACAAGTTCCTCCTAATTCGACAAGGGTAAGAGGGATAAGAGGATCTAAGAAATTATCATCCTAAACTATAGCGAGAAAAAAAGAATACATAACACACCACTGCTTAGTCTGCATTTACTTCCTCCTCCCCTTTTACAGCTAAACAACAAATGTCGAATCGAATCTAAGCACGTCAGAGCACATCACCATTGACAAAAACAAAAGATCACGTTAAAACTAGCTTACCAAACTTCACCAGCATGGCCATGTTCTCGAAAATTTGCCAACTCATCAGCATACGCAGAATCCCAATAACTGTGGAACCCCAGCATCGACTGAGCTGCCTCACTATCTTGCTCCTCTTTGTCAGAGCTGCTCATCACAACAATCGAATTTCAAAATTTCAACAATCAGAGTTAAAACAATACTACATAACTCAAACCCCTAACCGACTGAGCATAGTTTTTTCCCCAAATCGTAATATAATATAAGATCCTGTATACCACCACACACATTATAACTCCACATAATCCGCATCATAGATAAATTGACCACGAACTTCCCAAATGAAGTCTAACCAAACAATCTAACCCTAATCGGAAACACAAATTCCATTTCAACAAGGTGATGATGAGGAATTAGGGAAAAAGTACCTATAGTCCGATGCGGCACGAAACACCGGCGTGGAGAGGGCTTCGGCGGCGTCAGCGTGACGCTGATCGTCGTCGAGAGTGCTGCCGTAGTCGCTCTTGATGGACCACGAATCCGCCGCCACGGACCGGTCGTCGTCGGAGATCAGATCGACGGCGGCGACCTGGCGCGCGGCCTGAGATACGTCGGAGTCCTCCGGCGGCAATTTAATTCCGGCCATCGCGAGTTAGAGAGAGAAAATGAAACCCTAGCTGAAGGAGTGTTTTTGGGGGTAGTAGACTCGGAGGAAGTTTTCAGAGGCGATACACAAGAAAACAAGTGAATGAGAAAGGGAAATTTGGAGTAAGTGTGTTATACAACATCTCACAGTGATCTCACCACGTCGGATCGTGGTATGGATTAGGAAAAAGGTAAGCTTGAAAAAATACTATGGTAATTAAGTAGTATGATGACATATTTCATTTAAAGAAACAAAATTAAAATATATTTATGTCTATACAATTTTTTAAAAATGTGGGAATACGTAATAATATATAATAATGAAACTAACTGTACTACATTATATGTGATGTTGTGTGAACGTCATTTTTAAAATGGATAAATTATTCGTCTATTTTGATGTATGCGAGATAATAAAATCGTATATTACATAACTTATAGTAGGATGAAATCATCAACAAATAATAAACAAACTAACAAACAAATGAATTATGCTACGTCCTAGCAAATTTTAAATAAAAATATTGTTGGTTTAGTAAACATATTGATAACACTATCTTACGAGAAATCAGGATATCATTATTTATTCAAACACCTTATTTCTAACCTCACGTCTTGCTCCACAAAATAAATCTTGTGAGTGGTAGAAGTGGACTTATCAAATATGAATTTTTTAGTCTTAATGTGAGTTTTTCTGATGAGAGCCGTGTCGTGATGTAGAGATGATGGTCTTGGAGATAAGAATCTCCATACTCGAGACGGAAGAGAGAATCGTCGTAGTTGAGTGAGTTTGCTTGATGAGACTTGTGTGTGTAGAGAGGGAGCGGGTCTTGGAGACAAGACTTCTTGTAGTCAAGATTGGTGAAGAGAGCCTCTTAATCGGTTGAAGTGATCCTGCTTGATAACTGTCATATTGTGTATAAAGAGGGGCAAGTCTTGGAGATAAGACCTCTTGTAGTTAAGACTGATGAAGAGAGCCTTTGGGTTGAACTGATCATGTTGATAACTGTCATATTGTGTGTAGAGAGGGATGGGTCCTTGAAATAAGAATTTATATCGCAGAGAGACTAAATACCCGATGAGAGAGGTTATGGTGTTAAAGTGATCTTGCCTAATATGAGCTAGAGTGTTTGTGTCTTAATGTGACCATATGCTTAGTGAGAGTCATATAGTGTAGAGAGAAAGTGAGAGCTCTTTTTTTTCTAGAGAGAATTGTTATTTTTGAATAGAGTCAACCCTCTTCGGCATAGATAGAAAAGTTCAAGACATTGTTTTCGTTGAGAGGAAGTAAAAACATTCCGTTTGGTGCAGGGAGAAATAGTTGAAGAGTCATTTCCCGAGTTAGACCCCCTCACTTTAATGTGTCTTAATGTTGAGAGGAGGTAACAAGTGTCGTTGAATGCTTGTTATGTGTCTACAGTTTGCTTGCCAAGTGTCTTTTCTTGCTTGTCAAATGTCTCCATTGGGCTAAGTATCCTACGTTCTTGCAAAGTACGCAAAGTTACGCTATATATATATTATTTTTTAGATATTTGTGTGTTACTAAAAATAAAAACAACCAAAAAAAAGAAAATTAAGAAAAAATAGGGTTTGCCTTCCTTAACGAAGCTCCTCACCACACCTAGGCATGTGCAGTACGATATTATAATATCAATGAATTAGTATTTAGAAATAGGATATTCGATAATTTTAAAAGCGAATCGTTTGTCAGATCAAACCAGGTCGGCACAATTTGGTAATTATCGAGATTAGTTTGATAATTATTAAACGATTCTATATTTTTGTCAAACTATTTTTAACCTTTTTTTTACAAAATAAAAATAAAAGGTAGGACATTCGACAATGTAACACCCAAAAGTTCAAGTATATAGTATGAAATCCTATAACAACCAAGACAAGACAAATATTTCTAATTCTTCTTGTATGTGCAAGGGGTTTCTACTTCCCATAGACCATAGAGGAAAGCCTTAAACCGTCAAATGTTTTTTTTTTCTTTATGAGAGGTGAAGTATAGAGGTCCACAGGAAACAAGGATTTTTTTTTTTTTTTTATTTTCTTTTGCGAAAAGAAGACGAGTGATGCCCTCACCCCTCCGACGTGTTTTTTGGGTCTTAATTAATTAGTTTGATATCTTAAAGTAAAGTCACACCCACTATTTTAACTAATCAAAAGATATATAAATATATATAGAGAGAGAGCCGTGTTCGGTACTTTGATTTGGTAATTTCTACTTGATTGTTCGCCGAATCAATTGAATTAATTCGACAAATGACCTGTAGCAATAATCTGATTTTCGATACATATTATTGAATGTGTTTATTGTACGCAACCTTATCCACCTTAGAAGCACATCTCATCCCAGATTTACAAGCCTTATTGTTGAGCCCATCCTTCTTCAACAGAAGAGTATATAAAACTACTTACATTCTATTTTCACTCTCAAAAGCAATATCGAATCGTTATTATGGATACGAAAAATACATATAAGATTTATTAACATGAGCAACAATATTTGAATCTTGCACTTTCGCATCATTAGGTAAAGATCGTCTATTTCACAAATAAGACTGCTGCATATATGGGTTCCACATGTATGCGAGAGTGAGTGTAGTACTATGCAGTACATAAGACGTTCCCCATTAAACCCCTTAATAAATATACAAAAAATAATGGATCGCAGTGTAGAACTTTAAAATAATAAAAGAGTAATTTCTCTTTATAGAAAATAAGTATGTTTAACATAACACACAGTGACATACACATGAAGTTAACATGAGTTTAGCTCGCGTTTGAACGAGGTATTTCCCATAAAAAACTGATAAATGATGCAATCACCACGACAAAAAGCGACAAAAATGGAAAAATTGCATTTTTGATATCATAACTTGGCACCATTTCTTTTTGGGAGAATTACACAAACACCCCCTGAGGTATGGGCTAATTACACAGACACCCCCTCATGTTTGAGAAATTACACAAACACCCCCTATAGTATGCATCTCATTACACAAACACCCTTTGTAGTGTGTTTTTTTAATCGAATATACACACTTATGGTGTTGGATCATAATTTCAATAATGATATGATGACTAACTTACAAAATCTTTCGAAATATACCTTATTTTTAATGTTTTTTTTATTTTCTAAAACAGAATAAATGAGACTTATTTTCTATCGTTTTAGCAATTTTAGTTTATTTTTCATTAATTTTACAATATAAACGAGAGACGGAAATTTAAATTCAGCAAAACAGAACAAATTGCGAAATTTTTTTTATCACATGGGGTGTTTGTGTAATTTCCCAAACATGAAGGGGTGTCTGTGTAATTAGCCCATATCTCAGGGGGTGTTTGTGTAATTCTCCCATTTCTTTTTTTATACATTAACTTGACAACTCACGTTTCTGGTACCCTAATTTGGCAATTTCTTCAATTTTGGTACTCTGTTGGTGGCGATTTCAAAATCTCGCCGAAATTTTTCAAGTGGGACTAAATTTAGTGATTTTGACATTGGTCACACTTCGACTCACCCACTTGCCACCTTGGATTTTGTTTTATTGTTATTGTTATTTTATTGTATTTTTTTTTTCTCACATGGCTTCTAAAGTGATTAGTGGGTGAGTTGGGAGTTCGACTGGGGCCAAAATCCCCAAATTTAGCTTGACGTGAAAAAATTCGGCGAGATTTTGAAGTCACCGGTGCCAGAGGTTGAAAAATTGCAAAATTAAAGTACCAAAAACGTGAGATGCCTAATTAATGTATGAAAAATAAAATGGTACCAAGTTAAAGTATCAAATGTAATTTTCTCTCGCAAAAACTTAGGGGTGGGCGTCGGGACCAAAACCATTTGAACCGTTGGTAAACCGGATCATTGATCCGGTTAAAAAACCGAACCAAATATTTGGTTCGATCCTTGGTTCGAGAACCCGTACCGAATAGGATGTTGGTTTGGTTTTGGTTTTGAGCCTCGGTTTACCGGATCAAACCGAAACCGAGGCCTTTCATCTTTTTTACTTTATTATGGTTCTAAGTCTTAATTTTTTATAGACTTTTAATTAATTCATATTTGATATTATAGAATTGTGGTTGTTAAATGTTAATTGTAGTTTAGGACTAGTGAGTTGTAGGTTGTGAAGTTGTGAGCAAGAATATATGTGGTTGTTTCATGTTTGTGATTTGTGAATTGTAATTTAAATTATATCTTGTTAGTTGTGAAATTATTCTTTTCATGAGCTTTTAGTATTTTCATGATGTTTTATATTTGTGTCTTGAGGTGATTAAATAATAGTTAAACATATATGTTGTGACAAGTTATTTTGTCAATTTAAACTTGAAATTCTAGGCCCTTATGTTGAAAATTTTTTATAAGAAAAAAAGGCATAAAAGGAAACCAAAACCAATGTGGATCGAACCGGATCGTCATTGGTTCGATCCATACCGAACCGTTCTAAACGGTTTGGTAAACGATCCTAAATCTTTTCGAATCAAAACCGAACCCAAGTTCAAAAAACCGGATCATTGGTTTAGTTCTACAAAAACTTACAACATGCAGGCACGAAGTTCGAAATGTGGAATTTTGTTGGGGCGTAAATCGCAAAAAACACTATCCTACGGACCAAAACTAAAATTTCTCTAAATGAACACGCAACAACTACACGTATGAAAGATAGAATCCAAATTTGCTTCTTTCACGACTTCCCCACGTGGCCGCCTCTGGTTCGTTTGGCACACTTTACTAGACCACCAAATTCTTCACCCAAAAATCATTTCATCTCACTCGGTGCAGGCAAATCCCAAAACCCCATTATAAATCTACAAATCACAAAACCCCCCCGAAAAACTCACTCTATCAAAAACCTTCATCACACACACACACACTTCTAATGGCGGATCAAAAAATCAAAACTCCGCCACAAATCGACGGCAACACACTCATCGCCATGTGCCTCGCACGCGCCGGCGTCGAGAAAATGTTCGGCGTTGTAGGCATTCCGGTGACTTCACTCGCCAATCGCGCCGTAGCTCTAGGCATCCGATTCATCGCCTTTCACAACGAACAGTCCGCAGGCTACGCCGCCTCAGCGTACGGCTACCTCGCGCATCGCCCCGGAGTACTCCTCACGGTATCAGGACCGGGTTGCGTGCACGGACTCGCCGGATTATCGAACGCATCGGCGAACGCGTGGCCTATGGTGCTTATTTCCGGTTCGTCGGAGCAGAATTTGACCGGTAGAGGCGATTTTCAGGAGCTCGATCAGATCGCCGCGGTTAAGCCGTTTGCGAAATTCTCCGTGAAGGCGACGGATATAAGTAAGGTGCCTAGTGCTGTTTTTAGTGTGATCGACTGGGCGTTAGCGGGCCGGCCGGGTGGAACTTACTTGGACCTGCCGACGGATGTTCTGCATCAGACGGTGGAGGAATCGGAGGCTGAGAGGTTGATTAAGGAAGCTTTTGATTCGAGAGATAAGGATTTGACCGAGAGGCCTAGGGTTGAGAATCCGGTGATTAGGAAGGCGGTGGAGCTGTTGAGGACAGCGGAGAGGCCGTTGATTGTGTTTGGGAAGGGGGCGGGGTATGCGAGGGCGGAGAATGCGTTGAGGAAATTAGTCGAGAGTACTGGAATTCCGTTTTTGCCTACTCCTATGGGGAAAGGTTTGATTTCGGACACGCATGAGTTGGCGGCTACAGCTGCGAGGTCGCTGGCGATTGGGAAATGTGACGTGGCGTTGGTGGTTGGCGCAAGGCTTAACTGGTTGTTGCATTTTGGGGAGCCGCCTAAGTGGTCCAAGGACGTTAAGTTTATACTTGTTGATATTTCGAAAGAGGAGATTGAGTTGAGAAATCCGTGTTTGGGGATCATGGGGGATGCGAAAGACGTGGTGGAAATGATACAAAAGGAGATTAAGGATGATCCGTTTTGTTTCGGGAAGAGTCATCCTTGGCTTGAGGCTATAAAGAGTAAGGCCAAGGACAATGTGGCTAAAATGGAGGTGCACTTGGGGAAAGATGTTGTTCCTTTTAATTTTATGACTCCGATGAGGATAATTAGGGACGCGATTTTGGAGATGGGTAGTCCTGCACCTATACTGGTTTCTGAAGGAGCTAACACCATGGATGTTGGACGATCCGTGCTGGTTCAGACAGAGCCGAGGACTAGGTTGGATGCTGGGACATGGGGGACAATGGGGGTTGGGCTTGGATATTGCATTGCTGCAGCAGTGGCATCGCCTGATCGGCTTGTGGTGGCAGTTGAAGGGGATTCTGGATTTGGATTCAGCGCTATGGAAGTCGAGGTATGCTTCCCTTCTTAAAATTGTGCAGATCTAGTCTGATTGTAGCTTATGAATATACTATTGTTTATTTTACTCAATTATGGTGAAATTTATTGCTTAACTGTACTTCTGATGCATTACTGATATTGCTTGGAGTGCCACATGATTCTGTATTCAGGGAGGGCATCTTCTGTGGAACAGACTCGTAGCATTTTTCTGCATATTAGCCGTTTTCGTTCTCTTTTTGTGTGAACTTAGTCTGGAATTTCTTGCTCTAAAATTTGAGACCACTTGTTTGAAGTTTGCTTTGTGGTAGTTATTTGGATTTCCAACAGCCTTGGGTCACTAATTTGTTTCCTCAAGTGTTTCTCCATAATGGAGTCTTGTTGATTGTTGAACAAAATTCCCTCATAGATTCCACTGTTTATACAACTTGTTACTATGTCTTATGTAACTATGATGTAAGTCCCTAATCTGGTCTGGGATGACGTGTGTCCATTTCAAAAACCACGGTTTTACTGTTAATATAAAACTCAGTTTAGAAAGCAGTGGTAAACCATTAGCAACTTGGAATCATTGCATGCTAGCAGATAATTTGTATACATTATGTTAAAACTTCATCAGTTAGTGTTGCGTGAGATTGTATTACCATCTTATGCCAATTATATTAGTTTCTCGATTATTACTGCCAAGTTGAGAGGTGATGAGAGTTGGCTGCAAGTTATTTTTCATCGTCCAGGGTGTCCACCATATGCAGTTAACATTATTTGCCACTAGCATAGGCACTAGTGTAGTCTCAGGGGGAATTCATCCATTTCCAAAATCTTGTTATCTCACTGGCATTAAGCTTAACGTAGGATGACACTGTTAAAAGTAATATGTTTTAGTCATTGCCCACGGGAAGTAAGGTTTTTCTTGAAGACGAGTAAAAAAACAACAATATGAAATGATGGAGAATAGCAAAATCCCAAAAATCATTATAACTCTGCCGCGAAGTCATCCAAGAATCTTTTCTTGTGCATAAGAATCCCTATGCTGGATATATGGAGTAAAATTGTGGTTCTAAATTCTACAGTGAATTCCTGTATTCTTTGCTGACAGTAAGATAAGACACACTGAAATTAGGGTTGTCTATCATAGACTCCCCAAAAATAAGTATTTGTACTCCAGTGAAGTTATCAAATACCCATCACTGTTCCCTTTGTCTGTCTGCCTTTATGTATGTCAACTTTTTTATTTGAATCATTGTTGGTGCATTGAGCATGAATAACTCATTCACTTGTGTTTGCTTCAACTCCTGTAGACATTGGTTCGATACCAGTTGCCTGTGGTGGTCATAGTCTTCAACAATGGCGGAGTATACGGTGGTGATCGAAGACCCCCAGAAGAAATTACTGGGCCCCATAAGGACGATCCAGCACCTACATCTTTTGTTCCTGGTGCAGCATATCACGTTCTGATTGAAGCTTTTGGGGGCAAAGGTTACCTCGCTGGAACTCCCGACGAGCTCAAATCTGCACTTGCTGAATCTTTTTCTGCACGGAAACCAACCGTCATAAATGTTACAATCGATCCATATGCAGGCGCAGAGAGTGGGAGATTACAGCACAAAAACTAAGGCTAAAGATTGTTTAGCACTAGAAAAATTTCATGTTCCACCATGGTTCCAAATGGTTGTATTTAGCATATTGATATATTGCCTTGCTATCTGCAATAATGTAATATAGTAATTTGAGTATATGCATTCCATCGGCATTCAGCTTAAAAGAAGTTATATGTGCTGTTTTGCATGATGACTTGATTGTAGGGCCTTGTCGATGAAAATTAAGACAATATTTAGGCTTGTCGAGGTGCTATAAAGTCTACTTCGGCTGCGTATTGCAGTCCTATAATCGTCCATTAGGATTTATAACTGTATTTTGTAAGTATTATCACTCGCTCATTTTGTAGTGAATGGACAAGCCTTGATAGTTTCACAGCCTGCTGTAGAACATCTAAAATACTTATGATTGTAAGAAGTTTATGGACCTTGTGTAATGCTACTTGTACTTTACTTTACTATTATTGATCAAAGATATTATATGATTGCAAGTTGAAAAGCGTTATAGAACACAGTCTGAGTAAGGGTGGAGCAGGTCATTTGCTCTACTTCCGACTACAGCATGATTGCAGAATGAGTTGTTTTAATGTATGGAATAAAAAATTTAACCTTCCTGGATTTGTTTGTAGTTTATGTATAACCCAGGACTTGCATTCAGAATCTCACAATTTTTTATATAACTTGTCATACTATAACATATAAATTAAACTTTTGTAAGAATCACCCTCTAATGTAGAAGACTGAAAATCTTATCTCGTCGCCATTATTTTTTCGTTTGATCTATTGAATCTGCAAATGCTCCAGCACAGCCCGTAGGATCCTCCAGGACAAGGGTCAAAGCGGACCGACCCATTTGACCTTGGTCGGGTGGGTTTGTACATGTTTGATAGTCCAAAAAGAAAGAAAAACTTCACTTGAGTCTTGACATTTTAAAGTTTAAACACTATTATGGTGGATGGAAACTTCGTTAGTCCCGACAAACATGCACAATTTAGGAGGGGAAATGCTGATTTATCCTACAAGTAGCTCAAACGAAAAATGTACAACGATTTTAAAATAGAGGACAATTGTCCTGATGCTAAACTATTAACAAGTCTCCAAAGACTAGCAGAATTCCGGGGATAAGATTTGCGAATTTGTTTTTACTTGTGACTTGTGAGACGTGCTTAAAGTCATGCATGTTGGACCGTTGGTGGATCCAGATTATTATTAATTCGCCCTGACCAATTTAATAAAAAATTTATAATTAATTTTGAAATAAAAATATATATACAATATGTACTTAATCGTCAGCAAGTGTGCTCCGGGCCGTAGCCAACCTTAATCCCTCATTAGATATGCCAGACAAACACATATGTATAATACAAATAAAATGACTCACGACAATTAACTTAACTAAACACTTGTTAGTAATCTATACAACATTTGCCTAATAAGGTCATCTAGATATTGCTGCAAGTCAACTTTCAAGCTGATCCAAATATATATAAAGTGCAGCACACTTGCTGATCGTAAGTCACGTTTTAATTCTCACATTGCAGATAATTGAAGAAGAAGAAGAAGATATGGACGAGGAATTACAAAACGAAGTAGCAAAGAAGTGGAATGTAACATGGGGAGTATTCATGGAAGAAGTGAAGAAGTTGAGTTGCATAGCAGCACCAATGGTCACGGTTGCAGTTTTGCAATACGCTTTGCAAGTTGTGTCGCTTATAATGGTAGGACACCTCGGTGCACTCGCGCTATCAAGTGTCGCAATAGCCACTTCTCTAACTAATGTCACTGGCTTCAGCCTTCTCGTAAGTACATCTGTCATTGCAAATCGCAAGATTTGTACTTCTTCACCACTCGACACGTGTTCTAATTACTTAGTGTTTTGCATTTCATTTTCCTCAATCTTACTTTTGCGCATGTTTCGATTTTTGAACAGTCGGGGCTGGTGGGCGGGTTGGAGACACTTTGCGGACAAGCCTATGGAGCGAAACAATACGAAAAGCTCGGTATCTACACTTATAGTGCCATATTCTCACTAATTCTTGTGTGCATCCCAGTTTGTATTCTTTGGTTCTTCATGGAAAAAATACTTTTGTTAATGGGACAAGACCCTTTAATATCACATGAAGCACAAAAATACTCTGTTTGGCTCATTCCTGCACTATTTGGTGGAGCAATTTCTAAGCCTCTTGTAAGATACTTGCAAACTCAAAGCTTGACTTTGCCAATGCTGTTGAGCTCCTTTCTTGTGCTATGTTGCCATTTACCTATGAGTTGGATTCTCATATATAAGTTGCACTTGAGAAGCATTGGTGCAGCCATAGCTATTTGTGTATCGAATTGGCTATACGTAATTTTGCTTGCGATTTATATCAAGTCCTCGCATTCGTGCAAAAACACGTGTTTGGAATTTTCGATTGACTCCTTCCGCATGATGGGAAAATTCTTTCGCTTGGCGATTCCTTCGGCTGTTATGGTTTGGTAATGTCTTCTCCTCAATTAGTATCTTGTATACCTTTTTTTTGGTGTTTGATCTGTCTAATTGAATTAAGTTCTTTAGTTATACTTCTTATATTTGTTTGGTCATGTTTGGCTGTGATTGTAGCCTCAAATGGTGGTCACTCGAGGTGTTTGTTTTCCTCTCTGGCCTTCTACCAAATCCAAAACTTGAAACATCAGTGCTATCAATCTGGTAATGCAAAAACTACCAATTTGTATGCAATTATGCATGACAACATGAACTACTTGAAATATGATCTTGAACTTGTATATATGTTGATGATCAGCCTAACGATTTCAACGTTGCATTTCACTATATCATATGGATTTGGAGCTGCAGCAAGGTACACTTCAAACTTTTTATTGCAAAAAATAAATTGTCAAACTACTTCACGTGACACATTGAACCATTGTGATAAAACATAGACAAACTACCCCTTTGATATTAAAAAGCTGCACACCACTCCCCCGTGACACTCATATAAAAGAGTGTATTTCGGAAAGCATAGAAATATACACTGGGGTAAGGTGCCTAAATAGCATAACACGGGAATAATTTGCCTATTTATTCTTTGTAGATCATAATCTTGACATTATACATGAGTAGTTTGCTTATTTTTCAGTCATATGGGGATAATGTACCTAATTGAACATGACACGTGGAGTAATTTGTAGATTTAGTTTTTATGGGGTTAAAGGGCCTGTTTCATCGCGTTGTGCCAAAAATCCCAATTTTAACTTTAGAAATGTCCATTTAGGATATATAAGGCTACTAATAAACGATTCAATTTCTTTTAGCACCCGGGTTTCAAATGAATTAGGGGCTGGAAATCCTCATAAAGCCCGATTGGCGGTTTGGGCCGTTGTGTTCCTGGCTACAACGGAGGCTATTGCTGTAAGCGTGGTTCTGTTTTACTGTCGCTATATACTGGGACGCGCTTTTAGCAATGAGAAACAAGTGGTGAAATATATCGCAGCAATGGCTCCTTTTATTTGTCTCTCCGTTATGACAGATAGCCTACAAGCAGTCATCTCTGGTTAGTTTTGCTACTATTATTTATCATCATGTTTTAAAAAATTACAGTTTTTTCCTTTTAAATTTAGTGATGACTAACCCAGAAAAAAAGGGAATTAACACACGAAGTCTAAATTTGTTTTTCACCCATGTGATTTGCTTTAATTGAAAAATTCCTCTAACATTATTTTAATCGATAGTTAGCATCTTGAAAAAATTGTTTCGCACTAGACACTAGTGCATCTAAGTGTGGATTATTGCAGTTGAATTAAATAATCTAATTACCACAAGATCCCTAAATAATTTTTTATTCATTTAATATCTAAAACCCAATTTTGTCTAGAAAAACATTTTAGACGTTGAATTCCTATAATCTCAATTCAGTAATCAAATTGGTTGCATCACGTCAACCTGCCAATAAATATAAGAAATAACTCCTCGGGAGGAAGAGGTTTGCAATCTCATGTCCTTCTTAGTTTATACATGAAGTTATTTCTTTGTGTAAGTTTCATATATATTTTTTTTCTTTCTACACATATAAATTTTATTATCATTTGATATCATTTAATATTAATAGACAATATAAATTTTTGTTATCAAATGAAAAATCACTAAATAAACGTTCACATAATGAATTACAGACAAAAATTTGCATTTTCTTATTTTTCTTCCTTTACTTCCCATGAATATTAATCAGGAGTTGCAAGAGGGAGTGGATGGCAACACATTGGTGCTTATGTCAACTCAGGGGCATTTTATGTTGTCGGGATCCCAGTGGCAGTAGTTTTGGGGTTCACTGAGCACTTAAAAGCAAAGGGATTTTGGATCGGAATTGTGATCGGTTCAGTTTTACAATCAACTCTACTTTCATTCATTACAGGCTTCACAGATTGGCAAAAACAGGTTTATTTATTCCCTTAATATTTTAATTATTGTTCACTTCTAACTTAAAAGATTAGAATTATTTAGAAATGTATACTTATAAATTTCAGGCAATAAAAGCAAGGGAACGCATAAATGACGACAGATCTGCAGCCGAGGAGTGAAATTAGAAATTCTGGATGGATATTTTGAAAGGATTTTCTTAAAATTAGTTCTAAGATTATTATTTATTTTGAACGAAAAAAAATAATGTAATTTTCGAAACATGATGGTAAATAATAGTGAGTAAAACTAACTAGAGATGACTGCTTGTAGGCTATTTGTCATAATGGAGAGACAAATAAAAGGAGTCATTGTTGCGATATATTTCACCACTTGTTTCTCATTACTAAAAGCGCGTCCCAGTATATAGCGGCAACAAAACAGAACAACACTTACAGTAATAGCTGCAGCTGTAGCAAGTAACATAACTGCCCAAACGGCTACTCGGGCCTTGTGAGGATTTCCAGCCCCTAACTCATTTGAAACCTGAGTGCTGAACGTTTATCAATTAGTAGCCTCCCAAATCCTAAAATAAACATTTGTATAATTAACATATAGGATTTTTGCACGACACCTCTTGTATTATATGAAATAGGCACATTACTCCTAAAAAATGAATATGCAAATTATTCCATGTGTCGTGTTAAAATAGTTACATTATCCCCTTAATAACTGAAAAATAGAAAATTATTGCATGTATCATGTCAACATAGACACATTATCTTCTATGAGTAATAAATAGAAAAATTACCGTCATGTTATGTTAATTAGGCACATTAACTCCCTGAGTATTTTTGTGTGTTACGAAATACCCTATCTTATACGCAAGTATTAAGGGGGTGATGTGCAACTTTTCACAAGGGAGTAATTTGTCATATATATTTAGCATAACGTGTTGTCTATTTCTTTTTTACATGGGGGATAATGTGTTTATTTCACATAACACATGGGTGAAAAATATGAAGTGTACCTTGCTGCAGCTCCAAATTCATATGGAACAGTGAACGTTGAAATCGTTAGGCTGATCATCAACATATATATAAGTTCAAGATCATATTTCAAGCAGTTCATGATCAATCAGTTTGATTAGGGGTGGCAATTTGGATCTGGGTCCATGGATCTACCAAAATCCAACCCAGATCCATTGGTCATGGCAGATTCAATCAAGTTGGGAACCAAAGGTTTTGAGGCAGATGCAGATCTGCTTAAGAGCCATGGTAAATCAGGCAAAATATGAGTTGAGAAAGACATTTGTTCTTAGGATCCATGGATTGAATCACTCCAACCCAAACTTAGTTGAATCTGTTGTATATCTAAGGTGTCAAATCCACTTTCAACTTGGATTGATCAAAACCAAAGCCATTTAAGTTGGATCCAAACTCAACTTCAATGAACCATTTGTCACCCCTAAGTTTGATACATAGTTTTTTGAATTGAATTACCAGATTGATAGCACTGATGTTTCAACTTTTGGACGCCCGCACACTCCCTTAGATTATATATTTTAGAGGAATGAAGGTAGCAAGGAAATTTTTTGAAAGTCATATAGTTGTATATTCATAATTGTTAGGACGCAAGTCCGACATGTTTCTAACTCGATTGAGATTGTCTAGTCCAACACGATTTATTTCCTTGTTTTGCGAAAATATTTTAAAGGAAAATTCTGGTTTTATTTAGTTTTATTTATTAACGATAATATTCACTCATGATTTTATGGAAAAGGATTGCGTCAGTTAGAGAGATGTATACGTACATGCAGTTCGCTTGGAAGCTTGATCATAAGAAGATCATATGGGAATTTGGTCTTACGGGTTAAAACGAAGTAGGCGATAAAAGGTTCCTGTTGGTATCAATATTAGAGTGATTCACTTCTAACTTATTTCAAACATAATTATATGAATGATTCTTAAATCAGGCAATAAAAGCAAGGGAACGCATATGTGAAGGCGGGTCTGCAGCCAATTAACGAGTGAAATAGAGATTCTGAACGGATATTTTTAAAATCTTTTGTGATTTTCTGTAGTCAATCCAATATTAATTTGAGTTATTAATGAAAAATGTAATTATTTAACCATCTATTACTTTTATGCTAAAACACATACTTGTAGTTAGTATACATTAAAAGACATCAATACAATAATAGAGCTTATAATAAATATTTCTTTATGCATTTTTGGGCGCAAATTCTACTTGTGAAAGAAAAACATGGCAAATAAGTATACTTTAATTGAGTAATATATTTATGACTTTATAATGTTAAATTTTCCAAGTCACTCAAAATAATGAAAATATCTTGAAACCACAACAACATTATTGGATGCTTCACTAGGAAGGATCATACGGTACAAAACGAAAACACGAGTATTACAGAGTTGAGACCCTCATTCAAGGCTCACGTCAAACTCTCTTATTTGTGCATGCAAATTAAAATTTAAAATACATAATCATATGATGTATAATTTCTAAACGTTCTCCGTCCATGACAATGATTGAAGGTGTGTGATCACATACTTGTCAAGTTGGAACGCTTTTGCTAGTGCCTCGGGCAAAACCGGAGGCTCCGACCCGAACACGGAATTGCCTATGGTCACAACTCCGGGAGTTTGACTACCTAGGCTAGCGTATGCAACCGCATTTGTCTTTCCAACGTTGTACTGGAAATGAATGAGACCTTTTGGGAACGCAAAAACGTCACCGGGGTGCAAGATCTTCGCGTAAAGTTTGTTCCTACCATATGTCGTTAAAGGGTTCGATCCTATGAAACCCGCGTAGAGGGAGCCTTCTAAAACGACGAGGATTTCCGAAGAGTGAGGGTGTTCATGGGGTGCGTTGAGGCCTTGAGGCGCAAAGTCAATTCGGACCATAGAAATGCCAAGGGTGTTGAGCCCTGGTAACTCGCGGGCAAATACTGGTGTGAGTAACGATCCAACCGGGCTCGTTATGTTACCGGGTATGTTGAGACCCGAATAAGAAAAATCGTCTGCGGTTACGGTTTCTGGATCCTTGCAAATCATTCCGTTTACAAAAACTACATAAATGAAAAAAAATAAAAAAAAATCAGGTTTTGATAATTAAATGTTTTAATTTGTCACGCCAACTAAAAAAGTGTGAAAAATAAATTTGTGACTAATAAAGTTAATTTCATGCTATTAATAATTAAACTTAGTTTAGGAAATACCGATCGATTACAAAAAGTAAATTGAGAAGAAAAATGGAATATAATTTATAATGTGCATGGCCATGGCATTTGCATGCTTACTTGAAGCCTCGGAGTCCTTGACCCCGACACAAAAGTCCTGCAATGGATCAGCATCATAAGCATAGGCAAGTGAAGCAACCACGGCCATAATGGCGATGAATAATGTGAATCGAGTTGCTGACATTTTTTCAATAATGCAACAATTAATAAAAATTGGCCAAGAATTATGTGTAGTGATCTTATGGCTGCTAGTCTTGATTAATTTGATGATGCATATTTGGTAATGCAGGTGGGCTATTTATAGGTGAAGAAAAGAGATTTTTCAAAATAAATTTCATTTTTAGAGAAAATATATATGATGTTTTTCTATATATAATTATATATGCACAATTATATTATGTATTCAAAGAATTGACGATGACATAAATAAAAGGCAATTTTGAGAGTCCTATATATGACGGCTGTTTGACATTTTATCCCCACGCAAAAAGTGACAAACATTCCCCTATTTATTTCCGTTGAATAATATTAATGACACTCGTGAGGTTTAAGATAATATCAAAAGCACTATATTCATTAATTTTAGTGACACTTCCTCATAGTTAAAAGTTAAAACCACTAACAAGACAAAAAAATTCCAGTTTATCTGATTTGAAAAAATTAATATAATAAATTGTTGAACTGTAAAATTACAAAAAATCTTTAAAAGATGGGAAGACCCAGATATCTTTTGAATATCCCAAACTTATAATGAGTTCGTCTGTTTTAATCGTTATTTTCTTTAACAATAATTGTAAGATAAACTTAATTTGCCCCAATGCACCAAATGCATATCTAGGAAACATGTGAATTTCTTTTTTATACAAAAGATTTTAACATCAAATAATTTTAAGCTTTTGCTCATTTATTTTCAGGGAATTTTTCGTGATTTAAATTAATTTTTATTTTTGAATATATTAAAAACTTAAGTTAGAACAAAAATGACTATCTAGTACTTTCAAACTAATGCTTTTGTTAATAGGTTATTAGTATCATTGATATTATTCAAATTTCCAGGGGTGATTTTAATATGTTTCGATTCTCACGGGTGTTTTCAACAAAAAAAGTTTCTCACGGGTGTCACATCTCTCTCACGTGTGGGTGTGTGCATGGATGTAATTCACTGATATGAGAGCATAGTTTTTTTTGTTAAACTATATGATAAAATAGTTCAATCGCATAAAACCAAACAATATATTTATATCATTTCTCATACACTTTTCTTAAAAAAAAACTTTTATACGTTAAAATATGAAAAGAATAAAACAAAAAAGAATACATGGGAAAAGAACTATATCGTTGCAATTTAGACATAGATGTTTTATGCGTTCTACATAATATGAGAAGATTATATGTCAATATGACTAATTTAGTCCTCTTAAGCCTGAACATTAAACAAGATCTTAATTCAACATATAATTGGAGCATAGGCTAAAGAAGAGATCGTAAGTTCACGTCTCAATGGCAAATGTCATGTGTAACAAAAAGAGTCAGAATCAGTACGAGAGAGGACAAGTTAGAGTTATATACAAATAAATAAATATCAATTCTTTCTAAAATATATATAAGATGTCAATTCATTATGTTGAGAATTTATCCTACAAGACCTACACTCTCCTTGTCAAATTAACAGGTCCTTTGAGGGGAATGTAGAGGACCTTAAATTTCTGTATGATCTAAATCAACTGATAGCATTCGATTATTATTCTGACATACAAGTGAGAAGACGTGTTTAAAATTATTTCTTCCGCATATTAATAATCTCGAACTCTTTTTTTATGCCTTGCAACAGAGTATAAAGAGAATTTATATATGTTAATAGTCTCTTGGTCTTGTTTAATTAAGGCTTTTCTAAGGAACATAAAGAGGTCTCTATATCAATCCAATTTTTTTGTCAAATTGTATGATACTTAATGTGCTATCATTAGATTTTGCACATGAATATAGCTCATGATCGAATTATCATGTACGTGTTGATTGGTGATTAAAAAAATAGTTAATCAAATCTTTACTTTATATTATTTCTTATAGATCGACGAACCATTTTGACACTTTTTTCGTATATTTGTACAAGTAGTTGGATCTTTCCCGGTAAGTACTGTTGCAGGTCCTAGGGGCAGCTCAGAGCATTTTAGTTAGATAGAAAATTTTCCCTCTCATGTGTGCCATACACGTGAGACACACAAATATGTGTCTAAACTTCTTCTACCCTTATGGATAGCTAAATTACTCCTCCGCACCCGGGTAATTTTTGGCATATACCTCCCCCCCCCCCCCGAAGTTTCATTCATGGCATACACCCCCTCGAGGTTTCAATTCTTTTGCATGTACCTCCCTTCCATCCATTGACCCTTAGTCAACTATCAAAAGTGGGGGTAAACATGTAATTTTCTTATACTTTAAAATATTAAAACTTATTTATGGTTATTAATTTGTTAATTAACTTAATTTATAAGAATACATAATCTATTTATTCTTATAGTCTAAATATCCAAATTAAGTATGATTTATTTTTAATCATATTGGTCCATTAATATGCATATTTTTCTCTACCAAACAATAATGTAATTTAGAGCCCTATTCTTTTTATTGTATATTTTATTTTACATATGCAACATGTTAATAAGATCGATATTTTAATAAAATGTCATTTAATCAGTATAATCATCAACAATAAGCTAGGAATAAAATGTTCAGAATTTCTAGTAAAAATGCTGCAAAATTTTCTATAAATATTAAAAATAAGCAAATGACCTTAAGTTATAATTTTCCTAATCGTGTTAATTTTTAACTACTTAAAAAACTTCTAAAAAATTAAATTTGTAAATACAAAATTGCTAATGAACTTAAATAAGTAAAAATAAATCATGCTTAATTCATATATTTTGATTATAAGAATAAATAGATAATATTTAAGCTAACTAACATATTAATAATCATAAATGAGTTTTCATGTTTTAAAGTTTAAAAAAATTACACATTTACCTTCGCTTTTGATAGTTGACTAAGGGTCAATGGATGGAAGGGAGGTATATACAAAACAATATAAACCTTAGGGAGGTATATGCAAAAGAATTGAAACCTCGGGGGGGTATATGCCACTGAATGAAATTTCAGGGAGATATATACCAAAATATGAAATCTCATGAGGCTATATGCCAAAGTATGAAACCTCGTGGAGGTGGATGAAAATTACCCTTCCGCAGCCGGCCCACTTTTGAAATATGCAAGTCTTCTTACGTGAGCCGATTTTCTGAAACTGTCCTCTATTAATTTAAGGATGTGAAATTTTACCAAATCTTAACACAT
Source organism: Misopates orontium (assembly GCA_946800315.1). NCBI lineage: Eukaryota > Viridiplantae > Streptophyta > Magnoliopsida > Lamiales > Plantaginaceae > Misopates > Misopates orontium. The sequence continues at coordinate 13,806,298 of OX326953.1, read as the reverse complement.
GTATAAAAGACTACTAATTTGACTTGGAGTTGGATTTGCACTCTCTCTCTATATATACAAGTTATATTTTATGACTTCACAAGTACAATAATTTAATGCATGATAGGATCCCGGCGGCCTGCACGTGGTTGTTTTTCAACACGTTTGAAATAATTCAGTACAATAGTACGATTCTTGAATAATTTATTGTCTAATGAACCGATTTGAATGAGAAAAAGAAGGCAAAACGAAATTCATTATAATTTAGTAGCTTCGGCATTGGACTAAACGCAAAACAACAAACAAAAAGGTCGTGTCCAATTCTATTTTTGTTTTGACGAGTAATTTGCGGATTTAATTGCTATTCATATGAAAAACCATCATGGGTTTTTAAAACACGTAACTAGGATTTTGATGCATATGATCTGTGCATGGTGGATATCAACCTAAAGTTTGGAAAATTTTGTACAAAACCCCTAGTTTTTTTAATTGTTTAAAACCTTCTCGTAATTTTTCAACTCTGTCCAAATTTATTCCTTAAGTTTCAACTAAATTTGTAAGTTCTTCTCTTAAATGACAAAATTACTATTTTAAATATCTTTTTGTACTTCTTTTCAGAAAGATCCTGTAAAATTTCTAAACACAGATATAAAGGATAGTAAAATAATTTTATATTATATGAGTTGATATTAAAAGTATATAAAGAGAGGTTTTGAATTACACTCTTTTTATGAGCATGATGTTGCTCAAGAGCTCAATAAGTCAAAATGATATTGAAAGGAGAACCTCATAGTTCCAATAAAACTTTCATTACATTTAGTTTTGCAAAAAAGTTACCAATCGCACAAAATTCATGCACACTCTTTTATTTCATCTAATAGCTTGAATGCAAAGATTGGCATCGATATCTAGTTCTTCATCCTTCTAAAGTATAGAATCTAAGTATCGAAATGAAGTGTTTCTCGATATCTCTTATTAATCAGTTGGTATTACACTAAAATTGTCGTTGATCTGTTTTTTTTTTTTTACTAAATTTGCAATCAAAATACTTTGTTACAGTTTGACTAAGTCAAGAACCTTGAGATCCCAAATAAACGTTTGATCCATAGCTCTAATTTATCATTACCACATACTCTCGTGTCATGTAAGACAATATCTTCTATCAACAATATATACCTAATTAGTAAATGTGAAGTAAGTGATTATATCCAATAGATTGTTTCGATACATCTGTTTAAAGAACAAACTAAAACTGTGGCACAACTCTGAAGTACTACTCAGAGGAAAATATTGTCTAGTAGATTGTAGTTGCTTTTCTAAATAATGATTCTGCTCTGTAGCTGAGGTTCCTTTTTATTTATCTCAAAGACCTTGCTTAAGTGGTACTGTTCCTAAAATAGGATGAGAACTAGTTACTAATTAGAGTCTCAATTAAAAGATCTCGATGACAATTGTTTGGTACATTAGTACGAAAAATAGTGCTTCAACTATATATACAATTTTGATATGTTGAATCATAATCTCATTCACAAAAAAGAATCCATGTCCATCACAACAACTATTTCAATGATTTTTTTGTAAAGAATTAGATTGCGAGAGAGAGGGGCAACGTGGAAAGAGAAGAGAAATAACATTTTTTTATGTCCATATCAGACCATATGTTGATTAAAAAAATAAAAAGTGTGGGCTATAGGGAGGGTATTCAGTCAGGTAGGGAAATGGGCTCATGGGCTTTCAAGACCCCAACTCGTTAGCCGTTCCCGTTACCCCACTTGCTTTTTCGTTTTTTGCAAAGCCATGCCTTAGTTTGTCGCAATTAACTTTTCGTATACAATCTTGTCCTATTTCAACTCAAAGATAAATTTGAGCCCATTTCGTGTTTAAATTATTTTTAATTTTTATATACTTCTGCAGAATCTTATTTTTAGCTTTACGGAAAAATGAAGAAAGTATAGTATAATTTAAAATAATCTTCACTCTCAAATATCAAAATATTAGACATAATATTATTTAATTAAACATGTACAAAAAGAAGGGGGGACAAATCATAATCTCAGACTCCTGCAACAGCCTCTTACCAAAAATAGAAAGAAAAAAACACCACTGAACTAAAATTATGTAATTCTAAAACGATCGTGAATCATGTAATTCTAAACCAGAAAGCAATATATACAATGGAGCCCATGTAAAATTCACCACTGAACTAAAATCATTAGAACTTCAGCAAATTATCTTTCACTTCCAAATTCCAATTGAAAAGAGCTCCATATATACTCTCCTTTTAAAAACAAATACTCACTGAAAAATAGAACTTTGTTTCTGAAGTATATCAATATGTATTGAAGAGGTTATATCGTTTACAGTTAATTCAAAGAATATTAACGAGTTATATCAACAACTCATCACACGTCCAACAAATTACACGTCTCCATTATTTTTTATTGTTGTTGGTGTAGGGCTTGCAATGGGTAGGATCCTACTCTATCCTTACTCTGAAAGGGTCCTGATCGGTTCATACTACGGGTAGGATAAAGGTCATGCCAAAAATTACTTAAAGAGTATTGATAAGGTTTGAATAAAGTTAAAATAAGACCTTGCTCATTACCGGTCATATGATGATGGTCTCAAACACTTTTAGCACTGAGCCTGGCCCAGCCCCTTCATCTAGAGACAATAATTACTTTTACATGTAAACTAAGGAATGTTCAAATGATACTTGTAAGACTGGTCAAATAAATTCCGTGAAATGAATCAACTCTTTCGCGTACGGGCAAATTATCATCATGAAAATATTTAAAAGACCTTGACTTCAAAAAATTAAAAGACCTTGACTTAAAAGTTAAAAGCTTATTACCACCCATCTTAATTTGGTTCGATATGCAACGGGGAAATTTCCAAGAAATGTAAGATGAGAGTCAAACTGAAGACTAAGCGAAATAATTAATATACTCCCGAACGCGTTAATGTTTCATTATCCCAAAGCTAGGCCTCCCTTGACACTTAGCAATGTACTTTAGTAATTCAAAGTTCAAACATACGGTTATTTAAATATTACGGGTTTAACTACTTGTTCTTAAATTAGTTTTAAATACATATATAATTAATGTAGGAGGAAATGCAAAAAATGCCCAATAAGTTTCGCGATTTGGCACTTTTGCCCAATATCTTTTCGGGCCGAACTTTTGCCCTGTATGTATCGATAATCGCCGCAGAAAATGCCCAATCGAACTCTGCATGGGCTTTTTGTCTACGTGGCATGCCAACGGCTAAATCGTCATTCCACCTGTAAAATCGCGCGCCATGTGTATTTGCCACCTGTAAAACACGATTTTTACACAGTTGCAAAATATTGCACAAACTACTCCTAAATTATTCATAAATTACACAAAGCGCCCCTTATGTTTAAAAAAGTACACAAAATCCTCTTATATTATGTTTGATATACAATTTATCCATTTCTTTTTTTTTTAGAACATACACTTAAATAAAATATGACATTGACTAAAAATTTTTTTGGATAACTTATCTTTAGTTTCAAAAATTATATTTCTAATCTAAAAAAAAGGTAATTTAAAAAAAAAACACATTTTATAATATTTATTTATTCTTCAAATTAATGTAATTCTTATTTAGGTTTGTTTTTTTTACATTTGTTAAATAGTAAAAGTAAAATAAAAAAGAAACAAAATTGAAAATAAAAATAAAAAAATTGGGGAATCGTCTTCCCTGATTCCCCAACTGTAAAATCTCCTCCACCTCCACCTCCAAACCCATCTAGACCCCCACCACCTCCCGCCTCCTCCCGACACCAGCCCCACCCCGAGTCTCAACCTCCTCTTCTTCATACCTCGCCTCAAATCGCCCCACCACAATTAAGAACCCTAATTCTCAAATCCCCCGGAGGAGAGGTGCGGCAGAGGTTGAGACGGCGGGGGTGCGGCAGAGGTTGAGACGGCGGGGTAGGAGTGGCTGACGGGAGGAGGGGGAGGTGGTGGGTTTGGATTTGGAGGTGAAGGAATTTGAGAATCGGGGAAGACGATTCCAAATTTTATTTTCCTTTTTTTTTCTTTTTTTTCTTTTTGTATTTATAATTAATATTGGATATATGAAAAAAAAAAAGAACTCAAATAAAAATTTTATTATTTGATGTATAAGTAAAATATCATAATATGTATTTTTTTTAAAAAAAATTCTTGTTTTTAGACTAGAAATATAATTTTTAAAATAAAAAGTAGGCTATATGAGTAAATGCTATGTTAATATCATATCTATTTTTCTAATACCAAAAGAGGGGTAAGTGTATACCAAACATAATATAAGAATATTTTGTCTAGTTTCAAATTTAACAAAAACAAATTTTTAAAATTAACATTTATAGTTTCCTTAATTGAAAGGTGAAAATTAGTTTGGGGCAAGTGTGCTAATTAAAAAAACAACAAAAAGAAAAAAGAATAAAAAAATTACTGTAAATAATAAGTAATAAGATTTATTATATGATATAATTTAATTAAATTAGTTTGTTGTAATAATTTCCAAATATTTAATTTACATAATAATGAAATCTAAAAAGTTTCAAACTTTTTAGTTTTAACTTTGGCTTATAAAAGAAGAATTAAAAAATTTTGGGGTGTAAAGATAATATTTTCAAAGATGTGGTGTATTAGTCTAGAAAAAATTAAAAATTAGGCCAATTATAGATAAAACAGGGGTAATTTCGCTATATGATAAAAATTACACGTGGCATTGTGTTTTTCCACGTGGGATGATGTTTTGTCCGTTGGCATGCCACATAGGCAAAAAGCCCATGCAGAGCCCGATTGGGCATTTTCTGCGGCGATTATCGATACCTACAGGGCAAAAGTTCGACCCGAAAAGATATTGGGCAAAAGTGCCAAATCGCGAAACTTATTGGGCATTTTTTGCATTTCCTCCATTAATGTATTTCAGATATTGTTAGTCCAGTTGTTGCTACAGAAATATAGAGCCCTTCTTGTCTATATATTGTCCCAAATCAACTAGGAAATAGTAGTTGAATTTGTGTAATCCATACATTAAACACGCAAGACTCGGAGATTCCCAATTTGCTTCCCAGCTTTACTCTGTTTGTTGTTCATCCCCATTCCCCAATATCTCGAGCGTCTAAAATGGAACAAAAACAGGCCACGTCTTTCTCAGTCGAGACGATTGCCTTTTTCTGCTCATGTTTCCTAGCTATTATTAGTAATGTTGTGGGTGACAAGGCACTCAAAACGTTCAAAATAGAATATGGATCATTTAACCAGACATCCTATGACATTTTTGAGGTTGTATACCCTGCGACTATCAGCAACGGTGCCCTTCAGTTAACCCCTGATGCGGCTAGTAACGATAGCCAACTCTTATTGAATTCCTCTTCAGGACGAATCCTCCTGAAACAACCTTTCAAGCTGTGGAAGCATCCGCCAACGTGGGCGTAATGGCATCTTTCAACACTTCATTCCTGATAAACATTTTTCGGCTTTCAAACCAGGACTCGGGCCCAGGGGAGGGGCTGGCCTTCGTGATTGCACCTGATTTATCGGTGCCCACGGATAGCTTCGGCCAGTTTCTTGGCTTGACGAATTCTGGGACAGACGGCAACATAGCTAATAAGCTTGTGGCAGTAGAGTTCGACACAAACAAGCAGTTTTTTGATCCCGATGACAACCACGTAGGCATCGACATCAACAGCATCAGATCTGTAAAGACTACATACCTCACGCCCCACAACATCACCCTTTCTCCAGCTGGAACCGTCAGGTTTTACAATGTTTGGGTGGATTATGATGGTACTAGCGTGGATATTCAAGTGTTTATGGCGGAACAAGAAGGGCTAAGAAACGCGACTCCCCCGAAACGTGATTCCCCAATATTAACAGCAAATTTGAACCTTAGGGATTACGTGAATCAGCGTTCGTATCTTGGATTCTCAGCTTCGACAGGGAGTTCCCTCCAATTGAACGCGATTTTGAGATGGAACTTGACTATCCATTATTTTCCTGATGACAAAAGGCATCAAACAGCCCTGAACAAGATTTCCCTGGGAGTCGGTGTGCCCATCTTGTTGCTGTTGGTGGTGTGCTCATTGGCGTTTGGATACTTTTCCAGAAGCAGCGGGCTGGTTTTAAGAATGTTGAACATGTATAGTGATTCTTGCTGTGTTCCGTGCATCGGTATGCGTGTGTGATATTGTGTGTTGTAACCAAAATTCGATACATGTTTGTAGGTGTATTAATGCACTGTTCACTGGAGGAGGGCAACAAAATGGGTAGGGGCCGGGATTGGAGTTGGCGTGAAGTAGGTCGACATTTTCATTTCTATTGAAGTCTTTTAACCGTCTAAAAAAGTATTTCTCCTAAAATTTGTATAAGTTAAACTCAACTGAACCTTTTATTATAAATTTGATTAGATTAAGCCTCCCTTTACATTTAAGTATATAACTAGTATATCTTTAATTATCTAAAAAAGAAAACTAGAATATCTTTTTATGTGACAATATTAGTAATATATATTGTATACCGCCGACAACACCATGTTCAGTTCGGAATGTTGTGGTTTAAATCATATGGAACATCAAATACTTCAAATAAGAGACTTCACATGATCCAAATTCAAAAACGCTCATGAACTATATAATTATTCTATACTAGAAAGCATATAGCAGTGAACTAAAATCACTAAAACTTCAGCCGATTATCTCGAACTTCTAATTGAAAAGGCTTCATATTATCCTTTAAAAACAAATACTCACCAAAAAACCAAATTATGTTTCCAAAGTATCCAAGAACTTATATCATTTACATTTTACAGTTTATTCATAGAATACTAACGAGTTTATCAACAATTGAATATTACCATCACATGTCCAGCAGATTACACGTCTCCATTATTTCTTACTGTTGGACGTACCAGACTCCCAGCACTAGCATAACAGAAACAAACACGTACGCCTCCGGATATTCACGCCAAAAACATGCAAATCATATATGCAACCAAAAATCCACCAGTATTAACAACTCTATATACCTGAATTTATTCATTCCACTCTCGGTGTTGTGTGACGATCAGCATGGTGTGTGTGGTGAGGCCATGAGGCGTTCCTGTTCGGTGAGAGCGTGGCGAAAGTGGCAGCGGTGACCGTAGGGGCAGTTGTCTCCTGCTAGCAGCATGCGGCACACCTCAGTCTTGTAGCGCGGGTGCCTGATAACCGGACGCAGCTCCTTGATTCCGTGCGCAAACTGACAGTTCTCCCCGTAGGGGCACGCGCCAGTGTCCTGCCACTTGTTGCAGAGCTCTGTTTTGAACATTCCTTGATTGTACACCTCCAATTCCAATGCTTCTTCCTCCGTCTTTGCCCCTGGAACATACACTCTCTGCTGTTCCAACTCACAAACCACAAAATATAACCAGAGTTAATATAAACGATAATCACAATTATGAATTTCTGCAATTCATAAATAGATCGATGAATCTATGCATCTAGCACATGCACTGTGTGCTGCTCTCACTCACAAATCAGTGAATCATCAAACTTAGTCACAGTTAAAATATACGACAGTCACAATTATGAATATAGGAGATTTGACAGAATCAAACAGAAATCAATTTATGCAATCCAGAGAAATAGGACGATAAACTACAGATCGCTTTGACTCACAGAGGTAGGACTCGGTTGACTCGTCGATGCGCGAGTCGACTCGGTTCCAGGCCGATTCATCTTCAAATAACCAGTGGAACGAACAGAAATGCTCTTCGGAAGCGATACTCGCTCAGTACTCCTCCGATCGATGCGATTGAGCTCACTCAGAGGCGAAGGAGAAGAATCAATCACGTGAGCAGCACGCGGAGCAGGAGTGATCGGAGGAGAAGCAACGCTGAGGCGATTGAACTCCGCCAGGAGCTGATCGCGCGAGACGAGCAGTGCGACGCGGTGAGACAGATCGGCGTTGGAGAGGCGGAGAGAATCGTTCGTGCGGCGGAGATCGTCGACTTCGTCGATCGAGTTTTTGAGCTCGGAGAGGCAGAGATTGTAGCGATTGTAGAGCTGCTGGTACTCGAGAATCGAGGTGAAGTCGTTGAGGCGGCGGTTTGTCTCTGAATCGCCGTCGTAGAATGAGGCGGAGTCGCATGGCGAGTCGATCGGCGAGTGGCTCTGGAAGAGGTGAGAGTAGTATGAGATCGGCGACGGAGATGAGAGATACGGAGTGTGAGAGAAATCGCATGGGATGTTCTCCTTCTGCATTTTCTGCAACAAAATTCCCTCAGAAATGGGAATTATTTGAGATTTTGGCTTTTGGCGGGAGAATAAATAGCCTGGGAGACTAGTATCGGGTGTGGCGCGGTGTACACTGTTGAATGTGAAATCAGTTGGAGAGATTTGTTTTTGGAACTAAGGAGAGTTTTATTTGTTACGCATTTTTAGTGTAACGAACTAATAAAATTGTTTAAATTTTTTAAATTATGAAAAATTGAGTACTATAATCTGTAATCCCTATCATGTAGTTCTAAGTAAATATATTAACTACATTATGCTATCATGCAAATTCAGCATAAAAAAAAAAGTGTATGGACATTTTTATTATGGTGAAGAAGACAGCCTGACATTGTTAATTCTTCTTTCTTATGCAAATGCACAATCTTATTAATTCTCTATGTAACATTACCATATTCTATATCATAATTTTGTGAATAATGATTCAATAAGATGTAAAATCTAGTATAAGCACAATTCACGCATAAAAGGAGACCTGGCTACGGTGCGAATTTTATGCCATTATTTGATGTTTTAGACCTTCCGAGTTCAAAAATAATATTATTATTATTATATAACAGGTTATATCCCACAGGTCACAGCATGTCAGTATACATGATTTTTGGTCAATGTCATTTTCATATAATAAATAGCTGAGTGATTATAATATCGAAGCATCCTTATTTTAGTATACTTACTTATAAATTTTTTAATAAGATTTAGTAATTATATAAAAAAACCCTGAGGTTTGACTGTTTGAGAAAACGTCAAGCACAGAGGTCAAACATGCAATATTATTTTCAACAACTGGGAGTGTCTCTGTAATCATTTAATACTTAGGAAAGCCTACTTAGTTTAATACTTTTTAACTTACGTGATTAGGTCAAATGTAAAGTGTAAATGTAGATAAACTCTTACCACATTGGAAGCATGTAACTATGGGAACACTGGATAAGAGACAAATAGATTTGTTATATTTTACTAATATAGTTACTTAGGTCATAAAAATAGTTTCTCTTATAAATATAAATATTCTCTTAGTTAGTTATTTTTAGTTCAGAATAATAAATTATCATGACAAAATAAGTCCATTAAGAATCGCATATTTAAATTATAAAATTTATAAATTAAAAATAACTCTAAAGTAAACTGGTACCTAAACTTGCAGAAGCATTAAAATCAAACTACATATAAAAAGAAATATGTCATAAAATATAGATATTGTACATGCTTCTCAGAGTTTTCTATTATTTATGTTCACTCATGCATCTATAATTTATTTTGCATAAGTTAAGAGAATAGTAAACCATGACAAAGTTAATATCCAAGACTGAGTAATTTCTTTTCTCAAGTGTATTATACACCATTTGTCGAAAAAATGTCTAAGAAAAAGTTGAGTTATTCTCAATCAAATATAAACTAAAATGTTATTAGATGGCCACTTCTTTATTTACTACATGGATCAAGTGAGAGAAGTTTAAGATAAAAATTAGAAAATAGCATAACAAGTTACGAACAATTATGAAATTAGGAGTTGAATAAGTTAAAGAGAAAAAAGACAAAAAACTAAACTGGGTAATAGATTTGTTCAAAATTCAAAATATTTAGAATTATAAACAATATATAATAATATAACATAATAGGGTGGACCATACATTACATAATAGTATTAACGTAGTACGTAGGGTGGGGTTGGAGTTGAGGCGAGTCCCTATATGCCCGTGGCTCCGCCCCTTATTGTGTAAAATGGATGTAATAGTCTATAATAACGTCAATCGATTAAATCACATTAAATAAATTTAGTACTATTCAAACTTAAAAGGCATAATATCAAATTATTTATTGTGGGTTGAAACCTAAGTGGTAAATTATAAAGGCTTTTGCGCCCCTCATATTACTTTTACCAAAATAATATATCAGTGGAAGTCGATGTTATGAATACGCGGCAATATTTCATTTGTACAATAATATACTCTTCCAAACAAATATCAACTTTACCTTCTCTTTTAGTGTATATAATATATATAGTTATTATGTTGTTATATTCTTATTCTTAATGATTATCTATTACTATATTAAAAGTAAACCATTCACCCTCACATATTTTGCAGTTGTTATACCAAATTAATTGTTTTTCTAAAGTACTCCTATTTCCATCAATCGCCAAAATGATCAAGAGGATAAATTTGACTTTTCAAGGAATTTCCACTTTTCTCTCTCTTCACAAAACTTGCACGTAAAAAAACATAGAAATCCATATCCCCTAAAATCTCTCAATTTGTAACCAATGTTTTTAAAATCGGACCGGCCACTGAACCGGTGGCCTTACTGGTTACAGGTTCGACCGGTGTAACCGGTTTAATCACTGGTCGAACCGGTCAACGTACATTTCTAAAAAAAATCTCATCTCCTCATGCCCGGGACAAGTAATATTTTCATGATCAGATCAAACTATCAAAATCATAAGCATCAACTATGGTTCATCATATCTACTGAAATTTTCTAAACGTGTTTGTATATAAAGCTAAACATTCAAGCTTAAATAAGCTTATTTAATTTTGAGTAATTTCTTTATCAATGGGTGCCAATGTGATACAAAAAGTTACTTTCTTATTTTGTTTTTTTTTTTTTGAATTATTATTAATAGGAAAAAATACATGATTAAACTTTAAATATTATAAAAGTATCCATGAAGTTTACTAACATCTTTTACCTTTTAATTGTGAAAGAGTGAAATTAAATAAAATAGGGATATTAGTATCACGCCTCACTATTTCGTATGAAATTAATTGATGAAAAAATTCTGATTATATACTTATATATAAAACTCACACAATATAAAGTTATATACATAAAAAAAGAGAGAGAAAGACCCATCATATATAGGAACTTCAAGAACACTGCTTTGAATGAATGAAAATACGCACTATCAATTTTATGAGTGTATCCTGAAATTCGACTAAGAACATGATCCCTCCACCCGACCCCCCCCCCCCCCCCCCTCCCGCCTCCACTCGTCCAAACAACAACCACACCCCCTCCACCACAAAACGTAGAGCCACACCAGCAACAAAAAAACTCAAATCCCATGCATGCATCGCCCACACCAGTCCTCAACCAAAATCATTCACTATCCTACAAAGAAATCCTCAAAAACAATTCTCAGCATACGTACTTCCCCACATGGATCCAAAGTTTTGATAATCTGGCCCTTAGCTCTCATCAAAACACCACCCAAACCCCACCCACACCCTCTCCCTTTACACTTGAAGAGCTCGAATCATTGCGATCTCCCTGGCGAAAAGCACTGATAATCCATACGGTTGGTCTAACTCGATCGATAGCGAATATTGCCACACATCTCAAGCGAATCTGGCGGCTGTCTAGCACCATCAACACTACAGATATCGGCAACGGTTTCTATGTGGTACGTTTCTCGACACAAGACGAATATTTCATTGCACTCGCAGCCGGACCTTGGTTCCTGTTTAACCATTACCTTGCGGTAACTCAATGGGAACCAAACTTTGCACCCAACACACATAAGTTAACAAATCTCTGTGTTTGGGTACAATTGCCCGACCTACCAATAGAGTATTATGACACCCAAGCACTGGCTCGACTAGGATCACTGCTCGGCAGACCTATCAAAATAGACATGCATACGGCACGCCTGGAAAGAGCACGGTATGCCCGCATATGCCTTAATATTGACGTTACGAAGCCATTAAAACCGGTGATCACAATCGGGAATCATTCCCAGAAGGTAATATACGAGCTGAAAACGGCGTTCTGTTTCAACTGCAACGCAGTTGGCCATTTTCAGCCGACGTGCACAAGCCGAATGAATCAAAGTGAAAATTTGGCGCCGGATCAACCGCTAAATAATTCGCCCACTTCCAAAGGTAAAAATCAGACGGAAGATGGCATGCAAACATGGCAAATAATCTCGCGCCGACCACGTAAGACCACCGTTAAGGAAACTCAGTCGCAAACGCCACGGAAATCGCATGACAAGAGCTCCGATCCCAAAAATCTGAAAAATTCCTCACAATCAGCCCCCAAACAGCCCCTAAATCCACCTACACCAGCCACACCGAAACCCTTGTCCCACAGCCTCCACTCGCCCCACTTGCAAAAAAATTATCCCCTGCCCCCCACCCCACTAGTCTCGGCCTATCAAAAAGATGGTGTACATACACCATCTGACACAACCCACACCCATAAGCCCACTTGTCCCCCCAATTGCCCACTTGCCCCACAGGTCTATGCACCGCCCGCACTCGATCCGACATCCCAAGCCTCCAACAACGACTTCGGGAGTGAGTGCATGGAGGTGGACCCCACCCTTGACCGCAGCCCTTTTCCCAGCCATAAAGGAAATTACACCCCTACCCCTAATACCCCACGTGCACAGTTAGCTGCCCAATCAGCTTCCCCGGTCCATACACCGCCCACACAGGATCACCCCATCTCACCCCCCCAACGCATCCCACCCTGCAACACGTAAACCCTAGGTCCGTAGGCTATCATGAGCCTACCAATTTCACCGCCGGCCAGGGTGCTGACGTGCCAACGTCTCCGAGCACCGCCACCATGACTCATCCCACCACCTCACCCACTATATTGCACACACACCACTCACCTTCACTCCCCCACACAACAAAATCGCCAACACCACACACACACACAGTGCACGAAATTTTTCTGCTGTAGATTATGGAGAACCGTCCGCGAACTCCGACGCCGTCGCCGCCGCGCCGCCCCCGTCTTCTCCGACCAAACACTGTAGCCCACTACGCCGAAACCAGCCACCGCCCACAATATCTCCCAACCCTACCCCACCACCTTCTCCTCCCTCACCAACTATTCCGCCACCACCAACCACCTCTAACCACCACGCCACCACCGCCACAAACACTCCACCTACAACCCCCCTACCAAATATTTCCCCTCAACACCAACACTCTACTTCCACACCCTCTAACGGTGGGAACCCCAACACAACAGACATCCCGTCGCCGCCGTCGTTCACCATCTCCACCACCACAAACGCAGGAATCCACATCACCGAACCGACCACAACCCAGGAGATCTCGGACGACGAACCTGCTCGATCTTTTTCCCATGTTAAGTTGTCGTCCGAATTCAGCTTCACCGCCGCATCCGCCAAGTCAACAGCAAGCAACACCACCACCGTCTCAGCTCACTATTCAAACCGAACCGATACCGCCGGTCGAAGCCGTGATCATGCATGGCACCATGCAGAACATTCTCATGCCGAGAGCGCAGCCCGTACTCCGTCTTCTCTTAATGCCGCAACATTTCACAGTAGCGAGCATGATCCTCAGTCCGGAATTCACGTCCGGTCTCATAAACCGCGACTTAGTATACCGCTTACATATCCGACCGGCGGTAAACGCTCAGGCGTACATCTTCGGCGAAATGATGGGTCCAAACGTCTACGGGATCAGGCCAATAAATCCATTGAACCAGATGCGGTCCGAGCCGCCGTCCCATATCTCGACACTCCTGCAACCGATGATGCGGATTCTCGCATGGAACTGTAGGGGCGCAGGGCGCCCGGGTTTTATCCCCGAACTCAGACAGCTGGTGAACAGACACCGCCCAGTGATTATTGTTATTGTGGAAACCCGACTCCGATATACTCGAGCTGATGAGATTATTGGGAGCCTTGATTTTGATGGCAGATGTGTTGTAGAATCGGTGGGCCTCTCAGGTGGTATTTGGATTTTATGGCGCAGGAATCAGGTGGCACTTCACACCTTTGCTGGATCCGCACGCACCATCCATATGGAGGCAGTCGTCAGCCCACCGGACCACTCTTTCGTCCTCACTGCTGTTTATAATCCCCCGCAGCCACCACTCCAGGCACAAGTATGGGATGAATTATCTCAATTAGCCCCGCATATTAATTCTAGCTGGCTCGTTTTAGGAGATTTTAATAATATATTAATATCCCATGAAAAGCTGGGGGGTAGACCTAAATCTAATGCCGCTATGAATAGATTCTCGAATTGTATGGAAGAATGTGGCCTGCATGACCTAGGGTACTTTGGGCACCACTTCACGTGGACAAACAAAAGATATGGGCGTAATTTTGTCTGTGAGCGACTGGATCGCTTTTTCGGCAATACCGCCTGGGTTACCCAACACCCCCATGCCAAGGTCAAACACTTAGTTGCAGCAAAGTCAGACCACTCTCCCATCCTTCTTGACACCTCTCCCCAAACAACTCGACCTGCCCACCCTTTCCGCTATGAAGTAGCATGGGATCTCCACCCAAGTTTCCCCCCCCTGGTGGAGCACGTGTGGCACCAACCAGATCAACCACATCTCCAAACCGCCTTTACTGAAAAATGCACTCTGTTTGCAATAAAAGCCCACCACTGGAAAGCGACGTGCTTCAGAAACCTTGATAACCAAATTGCTCACGCGCAACGTGAGTTGGCACAAATATCGGCACAATTACATCCCCAAGCGTCGCATCGCCTGTTTCAGGAAGAAACCCGAGTCAGCATCCTCCTGAATCGTCTACTCATTCAGAAACAATACTACTGGGCCCAACGTGCCAAAACTCAGTAGATCAAGGATGGGGACGATAACACCAAGTATTATCATGCGTATGCCAGCACCAGGCGCAGACGTAACTTTATCCAGGGACTTAAAAGGGGCCCACACGATTGGATCACGAATCCTACGCAAATTGTGGATTCCTTTCGCACACATCTGAAAGGATCACCTGAACAGCCCACGGATGCCATGTTCCCTTTTAACCAGCTAGCACTGCCAAATTTAAGCCAGCTGGCAGGAACAACAATGTGCGAGATACCCAGTCCACCCGAAATATGGCAGGCTGTAAAACAAATTAGACCCCTAAAGGCACCAGGTCCTGATGGGCTTAACGGACACTTCTATAGACGATACTGACCGCAGCTGAAAAACTCAGTAACAGACATGATCACCGAGTCCTTCGCATCAGGGACGCTCAAGCCGGAGCTGAATGTTACCAATATTATCCTCATCCCTAAGAGAGACAACCTCACAGAGCCGGGCCACTATCGCCCGATTAGTCTATGCAATGTCAGCTACAAGTTCATATCAAAAATCCTTGTCAACAGGCTCCGCCCGCACATGGATAAATTAATCTCACCCTTTCAAAACGCTTTTGTACCTGGGCGCAGCATCACGGACAATATTCTCATAGCTCACGAGCTCATCCACACAATTAAGGCCAAACGACAAGGTAGACAAGGGGCAATGGCCATCAAACTAGATATCGAGAAGGCTTACGATAATATTAAATGGACCTTCCTGCAACAAACGTTGCAAGCTTACAACTTCCCAGAGCAGCTTGTAAAATTGATCATGAGTTGTGTCACGTCGGTCCAATTCACAGTAAGTGCAAATGGGCATAAATCCAGAATGTGGACACCATCTCGGGGACTCCGACAGGGGGACCCCTTATCACCCTACCTGTTTATTCTCTGCATGGATATGTTCATCAGACTTACCTGTGTTGAGACACAAGCTAAGAACTTCGGAGCACTTAAAGCAAGTAGACAAGGCCCCTGCATACCAATTCTTGGCTTTGCAAATGACTGTTTCCTGTTTTGTGATACGAAACCCCACACCATCGCATGCCTCACCAGAAACCTAGAAACATATTCGGAGGCAGCAGGCCAGCAGGTAAACTGGCAAAAATCCAAAGCCATGTTCTCCAAAAACATCCCACCACAAGCAAAAGGAGCTATACTGGAACACCTGCAACTGGATGAGATGTCCGAAGATGACCAATACCTAGGACTACCTGTATGGGCGGGTCGTAAGCAAAAGGTGAAATTGCAACGTATACTCACCAACTCTACATCACGCATATCACATTGGTACAACAGATACCTCTCTTACCCCGGCAGACAGATCCTCCTGAAATCCACTATCTCAGCCTTGCCCACGTATGCTATGTCAGTCTTCAAACTACCTGTCACACTGACCCAGCAGCTCGAACAACAAACAAAACGCTTCCTGTGGAATGCCACGCCACAAGGTAGAGCCCGAGCAAAAGTTGGATGGAATACAGTGACGCTGCCTAAAACCATGGGGGGCTTGGGAATACGCCGTTTACAAACCCTCAACGAGGCCTTCCTACTGAAGCTCGGATGGAGACTACTCACAGAACCAAACACTCTGTGGGCACAACTTTATAAAGCCAAATATTACCCACAACAAAATCTTTTATTGGCCTCTAGTAAACCACAGAGTAGCTGGGCGTGGAAATCTATTGCATCGATCATTCAACACATACCGCAAGGAATCAGGTGGCATGCTAACGACGAACAATGCTTGAATGTCTGGACAACCAAGTGGCTCGGAAATTTCACCATCAGTGAATATATTTCCGCAATCCCGGATAGCGTGACAACACTACACATAGCAGATATCAGGGACCCCACATCAGGCACCTGGAACCTGGATCAAATCATACAGTTGCTACCACCCTACATTGTTGACTGCATAAAGGGGACGACCATCTCCCCTGGCCTCGCCGATAGCTTCTCATGGGCATGGAGTGATAATGGGCGATTCACGGTGGGCAGCGCATATGAATACCTTCTCAGTCGACAAACACAAGAGTTTGGCCCCCGGGAACAATGGGCCAAAATTTGGCAAATCAAAACCCTACCGCGAATACGGTTTTTTATCTGGCTCCTCTGCCACCAAGCCTTGCCGACAAATGAACGGTTGTTCTCCAAACATGTTCTCAATGAACCCACGTGTTCATTATGCCAACAGGCACCAGAGACGCAAGCTCACCTGTTCACCAACTGCACAGCCATTACTCAGCATACATCCCACATATACCCTGGATTGATAAATGCGGAGTTTCTGAACCCCCTCGCCTACTTCACTCAACTTCGGGCAGACAAGCTTACCCGATGTGTCAATATGCTTTGGGTAATCTGGCAGGCACGGAATAACCATATCTTTAACCAGATCCCGATAACTCTAAATGGCCTTACCAAGTTGTTTCAAACCCAACAACAATACGTGGCCCTTAAATTCCCCACAGAGACTAATAGCCAGCGACAGGACTTCACCCACACGCTCTATTGGGAACCTCCACCACCAGGATACCACCTGCTCAACATTGATGGTTCAGCCCTGGGCAACCCAGGCCACGCAGGAATTGGAGGGATTATCCGAGATTCAACAGGGTCTTTCATGGCGGCTTTCTCAGAATATGCAGGAATCACAACTAATAATCACGCTGAATTTTGGGCTCTTAGGGAGGGATTAGCGGTAGCAAAACATCTGCATACCACTCACCTTATTGTTCGTACTGATTCCTTACTGTTACTCCATTGTCTGAGCAGGACCTGGGACCCTCCAGCTCATCTGGCAGGACTGGCTGGGGAGATTCGCGCCATGTACTCTAGTTTTGTTGCGGTATCGGGGATCTTTTGTTATAGGGAGCTGAATACGATCGCGGACTGCTTGGCAAAGCGAGGAGCCGATTCTCGACCATCACAGGGCGACATGATTTTGACTGATGAAACGCACTCCACCCAGGCGTTCACTCTATGGCTTACTTGCCCGGACTGGCTAAGTCCACTTTTGTCTTTTGATGTCACAGCAGTTGTAACTCGTATCACCCGATCCCCGTTCCCCTGTTGTAAAACTGTTTGTTTGGTGTGATTTATATATTTCTCCTTTATCAAAAAAAAAAAAAAAAAGACCCATCATATATGCCTTATAATTTTACAATTAGCATTTGGTAGGGCTGAATCGCACTTTTTCAACCAAAAAAAAGAAAAAAAAAAAAAAAAAAAAAACCTCTATTACTCTTCTACTTATTAAATTTAAAGGCCACCTCATCATCTTCCCCATTCACTTAAACCCACATCTACAATCTTCTTCCTCCAGCAAACCCAAGTTTACTCTGTAACTTTTTTTTTTTTGTTTAAATGAAAAAGTAAATCCAGGGGCAAACTCTCCCGGATCTATAATCTTCTACCTCAAAAATCTTCTCAGAAATCCAAGGGCAAACTCTTTCAGATCTATAATCTTCTACCTCAAAAATCTTTCCACTTGGTTTTGGAGCTGCAATTAGGGCAGAAAAAACAGGGGCCTAATTGCAAATTGTAGATTTTTCAGAAAAAAGGGGGGGAGACGGTTCACTGCCCGTGTCGGTCGACCGGTTCAACTCGGTCGAACCGGTTTCGCGACGGTCTGACTCGTTTTTTGCGCAAATCGAGTCCGTCTCACCGTCCGGACCAGTGCCATGACCGGTCAGCGGTCGGACCGAGCGGACCAGCCGGTCCGGTCCAGTTCTAATAATCATGTTTGTAACTACTAATCTTCTACCACTACATTTAAAATTAATTTAATCAAAAATTACAAATCGTTCTTGCTAAAATAAAAAAATGCATTAATTTAACATGCAACAAAATAGTATTGAACTATTGAAAGTTAATTTACTGGTCAACATTAGTAATAATCTTTAAAAGGGAAAATTGGATAAGAAAAAAAAAATATGTGCTCGAGTCTTCAAGTAGTTGCCCGTAGCATATCTCTCATCCATTTGGCCCCAAAATCTCAAAAATGACGGCAAAATCAGTATACATGAAAAGTTTACAGAAAACAGAATCAGTTCCACTGTGGAAGTGGAAAGGAATTGAATTGCTAACGAGTGAGCCACAGGACAAATCTTATCCAGTGCTGGACTTGTTCCACGAGAGCAAAACGAATCTCGACGACGCCGTTTTGGGTCCCGGATTCGGCGCCGGAGTTGGCTGCGGAGTCGGATTAGGGCTCGGAGTTGTCGGCGGGGCAGGACTCTGGTGGAACCAGCTCACGCCGGTGTTTGGGATAGGGGTTGGGTGCGGCGCGGGTGTAGGGTTTGGATTTGGGCAGGGATTTGGCGGAGGATTTAGCTACCAGGCTTTGAAGTCTCGTCTGTTGGACTCCAAATCCAAATCCAAGAGGCGCAGGTGAAATTTGTTTAATTTTTGGGGCCGATTGAGGAATTTTTTGGAGGGTTAAATTGTAATTTCGCTTGTCGCAGTGATTTTTGTAATTTGTTAATTTTAGTGGTTGTTATTTGTTAACGAACTAGAGTAATAATTACCAAAAGAAAAAATTTACGAACTTGAGTAACTTATGAATTGTTAATTTTGGTCACGTGAATTTGAGGTAAATGCTTATATTCCTTCCTTTGCTATTATATTCTTGAATATTCGTCTCTTATGATTGAATACTAGCTGATTAAATAATGTTGTATAACTGAAGCTTATTAACGAGAATGTTTTGTTTAAATCAGTTATTCGTAAGATCCCATTGATGATGTTCATCAATGTTGTTCCGTCCACTTGATTCCAGATTACACGAGTTCAGGACAAACATAAATTCAGACCACGCGAGTCAAGGACTAACACATAAATTTATGGAAAAATTTATAAAGGATCAAAACTGTTGAATGTCAATATGGATGATTAAATAATTAAATCTTAACGAAATCACATTGCCGTTCTTTCTAAAATACAGAGTAGAGTGTAAGAAAATCCCATATTACAGATGTACTCTTTTCCCTTGAACTGTAAACTCTTACAGCAACGTTACAATATAGCTTGCATTATTATTTGTTTACAAAACCACCACTTAAATAGTTAAGACTTGAGAGGGATTTCCTTTAGGAATATCTCATGAATATTTACAAGAACGACCTTCTCTTCCGCGAGTCCAGATTTTCAAAGTGCTGAAATGTACGCCCACAGAGCATTTTTACAAGTTCCTTTCATCCCCATGCACATATTCATATCTCAAAAAGACCTACTTAATATTTTTATTATAATGAAAACCATGTTCAAGTTGTACTGACATATAAGATACCCATAACAAAACCACGTCCCACAACTCTTTAGAGGCTTTTTGTTTTTGTTCTTTTAAGACAAACAAGCATAGATGCAAATTAATATGAACACTGCAGAGATAACCACAGGCGTAAAAACCGATAAATTCCATTTTTGTAAGTATTTACAAACAAATAAAATTTGAGGTGTACATTGAGAAGCAAAACATCCTTGTGACAAAGAAAACACGACAAAAACTTTATAGGGGCGGAAGATAAACAGTTTTGACAGCTCTACCTTGTATCTCCACAGGAGATTCTGAAAGCCGATGAACAACATATGAAGTTTAGTCAACATGGCAAGAAAAACTTCATCGCACACGAGTGAGCAAGTAAACTGGCAAGGATTGAAGGCCTCGTTAGATTCAACCATCTTTCACTCGTCAAACTCGTGCATATGATCTAATAGGTAATTAGCAGCCAACTCTTCGTTCTTGTTGCATGCAAAGAATACTTCCAATACTAAAGCTCGATCAAAACCCATTGCTTCAAGCTGTAGGTCAGATTACATGCAATGTTCAACAAACACGAATTAAAGTCTCTAACTGCTATATGTCATCAGTTGTCAGATGATAGTAATTCATTATACGTAATTCAAGAGTCGTAATTAGTACTATCCCCGTAGCAGTTACCAGTAATTCATGTCACATGATAACCGAGTAAGATGATATAGGGCACACTTTTTCTTCGAAGCCTCAAAGTTACCTTTCCCAGATAAACTAATCATAACAAAGGTACTTGGCATCACCCACGGGCCACAAGATAGTTTAAGGTGGGACGAGGGAAATGGTTCCCATGGGAATAATTATACAAAGATTGATCGGACTATTTACAAAGAAAATTAACCAAGATGCAGAAGGAAAAACTTACACGTTCAATTGCTTCCCCCTCCTCTGGTGTGACAGTCACATCCTCCGGCATTCCTTCAGCGAGTTGTCCTAATATGTTCCTGAAAATATTGCAGTACTAAGTGGTTGGTCAGAGTGATTGATGGAGCTAAAGATAAAAAGAAAATAACACAATATTGATTAAGTTCAATCTCCTACCCCTCTCCCTCAACAGGTTCATTTAGTAGGCGTAAGAAGTCTGCCTGATGTTCTTGAATCAGTCGCACTAGTTGCGGGTTTTGCTTTCCCAGTTCTTGAAGCATGGGCTGCAGGTACAATCATACCACACAATGGAAGTCTAGTATTACATCTACGTCATGATAAAAATAAATTGACTTGCGCAATAAGAACCTGCAAGATTTGGGGATTGGCTTGGACCATGGCTCGTAATGCTTGAAACTAGAAGAGGAGAACAAGAATATCAAACCACTATGCGTGATAACATAAAACCATGTTCAGAAGTCCATTTTTGTACCTGTGGACTATTGCGAAGAAAATCTAAGGAGCCAGCACCTGCATTTGAACCCAAATCTGGGAGACCCTGGCTCCAGAAAAATAAGACAAATTATTATTGCATTTTTTTTTACCAAGGAAAATTCATTTTGTTGTTTCAACAAAGTGTTCCGATATCTAAGTATCCCACCTGAGGAAACATGTCTAAAGGATTTGCATTCGGTCCACTGGGAGGTACTGCTGGCTGTGTACCGCCAATTGTAGGAATTGCGGACTGTGCAGCTGCAGGAGGTTGAGCAACAGGGGGAACTTCTGCTTGCTCTGGGATACCCTGAAATTATGTAAGAAATATCTACATTTACACCCAATGAGGTTTAGCCAAATTACATGAACTTCGCCTACATTTTGAATAATTTACAGTAACACTTCTTTGAAAGTTAAAAGAACATTACAAATAGACTCGCCTGAAGTTTGAATAATTACAGAGAACACCCCTGATGTTTTGAGAAATATTACAGCTAGACCCTGTTTTTTAGTGTTTTTTAAACCTTTTAAGGGTATCTCCACAATTATTCAAACCTGGGAAGTTTCAATAATTGCACTAAACTTCTCAGGTTATTGATGTAATTATCCCATTAGCTCTCCAAGAACATAAAATTAATGTTTGTCGATGAGGAAAAAGTGTTATTGGTGTTCGGATAACTATCAACAAACATCCCCTTTTTATCTCCCAGTCATATTTTTACTAGGGGAACTGGAAGTGAAATAAAGGTTGAGAAACCTGTTAACTCGGATGACAATATCCAAATATATTAGGAGACGACTCACAGAATATAGGTAATCAATAGCTCTCTCAGGGTTGTTGTATGCAGCCCGCAGTGCACGAATAACTGTATCGCGGTCCCAACTTCCTCCGCCCATATCAAGAATCTGTTGAACAGTGGTCTCCAAATTACTTCCAGCGACAAGATTCGATGCTGCTTGTCCATAGACATCAGTTGAGCTGCTTAATAAGTGAGAATTGTATTTTCAATAATAATGGTCATTAAGAATAAGAAATCACATTATCAGAAGCAATAAAACAGCCCAAATGTACTCACAGAGCCGGGGTAGGAGAAGGAGCTGGAGCAGACTGAGGCGCTGTTTGCACGCTGCACATGTGATACCCAAAACTTTTACCTTAGTGGACAGAATTGAATACATACACACTCACACATTATATATATACATATATATATATGTTATATCCATATATAAATTAACAGATGAACTCACGGTGCAGTAGCTAATGCAGGTGCAGGAGCTGCTGTTACGGGCTGTGTTGGAGGACTTGTATTGCTTGGAGGTTGGGTCTGTAGAGGTAAATACTAAATACATAAACAGAACTCAAAACAAAGTCATATCAATATATGGTTCGCTAAGTTTCAACTGACAAGATCAAGGCCTAGCAGCTAACTCACTCAATTATAGAATAACATGGTGTGGATAGGGATGTGAGATGCCCCAACTCAATATTTGCAATCACGCGTACACAAATAGGGATATGTAAGATTTACCTGTAAGTTTTACCGTCTAATAGTAGTCATGCAAAAGTAATATAGAGCTCGTGTAAAATGTATCAAGCGATATTGACTGTACCTCACGATAATAACTTCCATGGAGAAAAAAAGGTGGAAAAAAAAACTAGACTCCTTCCTCTGAAGTTCTCCAACCAGCATTTCAGTTCTAGTGTGTTTAGCAAGGTATGTTTAATGCAAGTAAGAAGACCTTACTCCAATTCAAAAAAAAAAATCTTTGTCGCGATGGTAAAGCATCCAATTTTACATCTCGCCAAAACCAATCATTAAATAACACTATACCAAGTTACAGCAAATATAGAAATAAATTCCTAACTAGAAATGCATAACATTATATATGTCTCAGAATCTTAGCACATCTCATAAGAGATGCCATTGGTAAACAAATCAAAGCCAGTCAAGTATTTAAGGCAAATACAGATCTGAAACTCCTAGGATCCAAATAAGTTTTGAATGTAAATATGGAACTATATATGATATCTGTTTCGGTATTGTATAGTGTATACCATATATTCTCTTTCTTTTTTTGGATAGGAACCTACCTATAATGTGCCAAACTCATTTTTTCCCAAAACAGATCTTCTAAAGTTTTTGTAACATACAGAGCATAATAAGAGACAGGGAAAGAACACAGCAAAGAAAGAGAAAGGAAAAAAAGAGAGGCAAGCCCTGCCAGTTACTCCCCTTGAATCCATAGTTTAATAAGAACAAATCGCAGAAGAACTATCAAGAGCCAAACAGAATTTCATTCTTGACGAAAGCAAATGTACGTGTCAATAGTCACATGAGATAAATGCCACAGTAATAGATTTCAAACAAATTGAAAACTGAAGCTGCAGAAAGTAGAGTCGGATGGGCTCACCGTACTAGATGGGGCAGCAGAAGCAGTTGCAGCACCACTTGAAGATGGCTTGTTCTAGAAAAATTGTAAAGAATGTAACATGGTCAGCATTCATAAAACTCTTTGGAGTTCAAATATGTTTCTGTCTTTTTTCCTTTTTTTGCAGAACCAATATACGCAAATGAACAACTAAACCCGCAGCAGCAACAATACTACTTCCTTTTGCTGATATTCCACCAAGTTGTGCACTCTCAAAGGGAGAATGAACTTTTGATTATTGAATAACAGAGTTCCATTGATTACAGGACATCTCCCATGCACTGATGCACATATCTTTATAAGCATTCTTTGTCATCGCTTTTATTTTAACGCAGGTACATCGCAGTACCTCTGTGAACGGTATATGTCGTATATGTATATATTGGTTCAAGACAACATAAAAATAAAAATGGCGGTAAAGGGTTGAGCAAAACGGTTTTCATTACCTTGGCCAACATAATCACGACAAAGCTTTTTTCAGCAACTTTGTTGTCCTCCAGCGTCGTCTCATCCTTGAGAACTTTACCCTGATATATAAGCATCTGCTGGGCTGCTGGATAAACATCAGAACCCTGAGTTGTCTCTATATGCTTCTTCACATCGGCCACCTAATTGTCAATCCAAATTGTTAAAAGGAAGTTATATAACGAGTAAACACATTGGCGGAACCTATAACCACACAATACAACGCCCAAAAAAGCTTTTGTAACTAATTCTCTACCCGAGTAGTCATGTAATGACGCATATATCAGTGGAGATGAAGCAGAATTCGGTCGAATGTGGATATTATTCGTTCATGTGCGGCGTGTGCCCCCGAATATTACAACAATTTACTCAATTCAATAAAATACAAATTCATCAACGAAAATAAACAGCTGAAACATTCTAGCCAAACAGAATTTGTCACTAAATTAAAGTAAGTCAACAAAATTCCGAAAATTGAGAAATTAAACAATAGTTATTCCTCTACAAACATTGCAAAATCAAACGGTTCGCGAACAAAATAACAAGCAAAATTTTCAACCCTAGCTCAAAAGTTGATGGTAAAGGACAAGTTAGGTTTCTTCGAGTTCAAGCTAGTAATCAAACGCTACAAAATCGCACGTGTACACTACAAATTTTCACATATATGTAAAATTAACTGAGTTCATACTGTATCTGCGGGCTTCACTTCGATCTCGAAGTGCGTGCCTTTCAAAGTCTTCACGAAAATCTTCATCTTCTCTCTAGCTTTTGATTATCAGAATCTGTATTTTAACCGGAAAAATAGTGACTCCGACCGCCGGTAACCGTCTCCGCCGCCGACGTATACGTATTCGTATCGTATTTTACAAGTTTTTAGAGAGAGAAAGAAGATATACGTGAAAGCGGCAGCTGCAAGTCTGTTGGTAATGATTAGGTAACAGCACGGTGCTGACGGTACTCCTGAGACCCAATGATTTCTAGGCACGTGTTAATGAGTTGGAACGGTGAGGGTTTTTTGTGTTTGCTATGCTGCACTTTTGTTTCCCTTATCAGATTAATAACTGGAATCTAGTACTTTTACTTTAAAAACTATATTAGGGTTTATTTAAAAACAAATAGTAATTTGTAAATTAAATCTATGAGATGAAAATTTAAGATAGATTTAGTGGTATTACTATATAGAGCGAAAATCTTTTTTATAATATGAATTAGACTTTCATTAATCATGAAAGAGTACAAAATGAGCAATTCTAAATCGGATAACCCCCGTCACATAATACATTAGTGGGCAAAATCAAAAGAGGAACTTTTCTCACCAACTTGTGAGTAGCAGCCCAAGCGTTAAGATTATGCGTCGCCACATTGTTGTTAACACGCGATGCGAATTTGAATTTCCACTTAAGCCAATACGCCTAAAAACGAACTCCAACTACAACAAAACTCAGGATTACTGACAGATGAGATCACTTCTTGGCAATCAAATTAAAAAATGATGTTTTGTTCTTTCAATTGATTTGCAACAAAAACTGCATGAAGAAGAGAGCCCTAACTTCGTCTATGGAAGGATGAAGGCAAGGAAAAACATTTGAAGACGCAAAAACAAGAGATCCATTAGAGTTCCTCCAAATCGTACTTGAACTAGCTCGGAATTCCTTGAAAGATGTATCTCAATTCACTTTAATCGACCTTTTTCGAGCGTTTCCACCCAAGCGAAGAAGACTATCATGAATCCTCAAACTCTTGCAAGACTGAGCCCGAAAGCATCTATCACTTCCCTTCCAACTTGATGAAGAAGCTCATAATGGTTGATAGAAGAATTTGGAGACTAAAAAAAAAAAAAAAAAACACGTTTTAAATGTTTTGCAGTCGTAAAAATACGTTTTAAATGTTTGCAACACCGATTTTTACTTTTTACTTTTCCTTGTCTAAAAAAAAAAGTCAGTAAAAACACGAACGACCAAAACACGATATGGGTTATTTCAATAATATACTATTTCCTATAATCAATAAAAGAAAATGTCACTTCTCATTTAATTATTATAAACATTTAATTAATACTTTAAATAGTTTTAGTAGAAAAATTTACAAATACTCTCCATAAAATCATTGCATAAGCTCTTGAAACATGCTTCATGATAGTTTAATATAAATAATACATTAATTTTTATATAGTTTCTATTTTATTTTTTTTGTATGATCTAATATTTAGTTCAATCAATTACTAATGAAACTATCAAGAAATAAAAGTATATAGATTTGATTCATTTGAAGAAAGAAACTGGGAGTACTTCAAACCTTCCTCCACACTTCACAAATGGAGATCGACAAGAGGAAGAAGAAGAAGAACAAAAACACCCAAATCAAAACCCCTAAATCCGAATCAGACTCCAACATTTGGTCATTCATCACCTCACGGTCCACAAAATCACAGTTCATCTTCATCAGCCTCTTCGCCGCCCTGATCCGCCTCGCCGTCGCAATCCACCCCTACTCCGGCGCCGCCACTCCTCCGACATTCGGCGATTACGAGGCTCAGCGCCACTGGATGGAGATCACCGTCAATCTCCCCGTTAAAGAGTGGTACCACAACAGCACGTCGAACGATCTTCGCTATTGGGGCCTCGATTATCCTCCATTGACCGCGTATCAGAGCTACTTCCACGGGATCGTATTGAAGCTCTTCGATCCGGCGTCGGTTGCGCTTTTCGATTCTCGTGGATACGAATCGTACATTGGGTATGTCAATTTTGTGCAATTTGATTAGAAGTCGATTTTTAGGGTTTAGGATTTAGGGCTTAGGATTTGTTATGTGGAGAGTATGGAATTGATCGTGTTAATGAGTGGCTGATTGGTTCTGGTTTTGTTTTTGTTTTTGTGGTGTTTTAATTGTAGGAAGCTGTTGATGAGATGGACAGTTTTGATGTCTGATTTGATGATATTCTTTCCTGCAGTGCTCTACTTTGTTACCGTGCGTTACTCCGGGAAGTCGAGTGGGGAGAGGAGTAGTATGGCGTGGCACGTTGCGATGATTCTGTTGAATCCGTGTTTGGTTTTGATTGATCATGGCCACTTTCAGGTATATAAATGAAATTGTTGTATTTTTTTTTTTTTTTTTTTTTTTTTTTTTTTTTATTTAGGTTCCGTTTAGATTGATGGTTTTTTATTGTTTTGTTGTCAGTATAATTGTATTAGCTTGGGGCTAACGGTGGCAGCTGTTGCCGCGGTTTTAGCAAATAGAGATTTTGTTGGCTCTGTTCTGTTCAGCCTTGCCCTTAACCACAAACAGGTGACTTTCTAATAATGCTTGATTGAAACACTGTGACTTCTGTCTCTTTTAAACATATAACAATTATATCTTTTTGTGATTTATAGTTGTATGAAAACAGAGTTTTTGGTTGTACAATTTAATGTTGCAATGGGTGCTAGATTCTTAGTGTCTAACTTGTACGGGTCGGGTCGTACAGAGGTGAGCTCTTAAATAGTATCATATCCAGGCTCTCAGAGTTAATCCTTAGTTCTCGTGCCTCTGGAAGACTCTCTACAAGACTAGATATAGTTTGAATGTCTCTGCAAGACTAGATATAGTACAACTATTCTTTTTGTTTTCTGTTATGAAGATAAGTAGTTTAGCATACGACTCTCTACAGTCTGGGGTTTATGAAATGATGGGGCAAGTATTGGTCCTAATCTCATTAGGTATTCGTCGAGTTGAAGGATGTGATTCTTCAGCAATGTTCCAAATTATATGCTTTATGCAGTATTTTTTGTCTGATTCTGAAAACGAACTCGTGTTTTCTTCATATAAAATATTTCATGTCTTCTTCCGAAATTAAGTTGATTTGATAAGATATAAACAAGATAATGGACTAGAGCATATGATATGCAGCAAACTTGCCCACATTGCTCAGCCATATACTTACAGATTCACTATGTTAGGTATTTCCCTAAGTTAGGCCTGTAAATGACCTTGAAAGTTAAATACTTTAGAAATTAATATACAATTGAGAATGGAATCACTTCTACAGTTATGCCTCTGTTGCTGGGGAATATGTAGTGTTATACTGCTCACTTGCAAATGATGTACATAGTGTGTGCATCAGTTGATATTTCTTGTTCTGTTTATAGTTATTTTATTTTCTTTTTCAAAATATCAGATGAGTGCATATTACGCACCGGCGTTCTTTGGCTATCTCTTGGGCAAATGCCTTAGACGCAAGAACCCAATCCTTGAGATTCTAAAACTAGGTTTGGCGGTGTTGGGGACTTTTGCCGTAGTTTGGTGGCCATATCTTCATTCCGTGGATGCATCTTTGGAGGTAAATGCCTATTGTCTATACTTCCTTTCTGCTCTTTTTCCTTTTCTTTGGTAATCAAGTTTTTACTTTTCTGCTATTGCTTCTGTTTTTTGGAAAATCTTAGATTTTTATCTGGTCCACTTTTCCCATATTATATGTCTAAAGAATTGAATGACTACAGTCTCTGTCAAAATAACACGACCTTTCTAAGTATAAGATATATATTTTCTGTAATAAACAGAATGCTATCATTTATCTCTTTGTCAACTTATCAAAACCATTCTTGAGCATCAATATTAGCTTAAAGCTTCCATACAATGTGTATCAACCTAATTTTTTCTTTCAATGTTGAATATAAAAAATGTCCATACTTTGCTAATACATTGATCTTCTAATTGATGCTTGGAACAGGTTCTTTCTCGGTTAGCCCCATTTGAGAGAGGTCTATACGAGGATTATGTGGCAAATTTTTGGTGTACAACTTCAGTCATTGTGAAGTGGAAGAGACTGTTCACCACACAATCACTGAAACTTATTAGTTTAACTGCAACTGTTTCCACATTTCTGCCGTCAATGATTCAGCTTATATTCTCACCGACCAAACGTGGGTTTCTGCATGGATTGCTGAATTGTTCTTTCTCATTCTACCTTTTCTCGTTCCAAGGTACGTAAGAACGAGCATTTCTTGCTGAACCCGTCTCTGATCCGTGTTTTTGCATCTTTTCTGATTTTCTGCTATTTTGTTGTCAAATGTAACAGTGCATGAAAAATCTATTCTCCTCCCACTTCTCCCCGCAAGTCTATTGGCCTTCGAAGAACCTTTTGTTTTCCGGTGGCTAATATATCATGGTTTGCTTTCTATGTTCCCTCTCTTGAGGCGCGACAAATTAGTTCTTCCATATGTTGCTCTATATGGTCTATTCGTACTTCTATACTATGCGCCTGGTGGGAGAAAGCACGAAAAGGAGACGGGACTTTTGTCCACTGTCAAGTCACTTGCACTTGTCTGCTCTCTTTTTCTTCATGTCATCTACATGACTACAACTCCTCCAGAGAAATACCCGTACCTGTTTGAAGCTGTAATCATGTTATTCTGTTTTTCTCAGTTTGTGTTGGTTTTTATTTATTCAAATTCAAAACAATGGGTACTTTCGAGTGAAGAGGATGCTAAAAAGAAGAGCCTCTGATGATTTTAGGGCAAGATAGGAAGTTAGAGGGATTTGAGCATTAGTTTTCCAGAGGGGCATAGAGACTGGCAGAATGTAACTTTTATAGGGGGCCTGGAAGAGGCAAAATTCTTTGATGTATTATAAGATTTTTTTTATTACATGACAACATTGTTAGTGTTTTTTTTTCCATTTTAAATAGATTTGGTCGAGATAAGAATGAATGGTTGGTGATCAGATCACGTTTACATGTTTCATTCATCACATTGGATTATGTTAATGAACTATTCATTCTGCCATTTTCAGCCATTTATCAAATTCTTTCATATTCATTGGTTATTATCTGAATACCATCTCATTTGTGATCCATCAAACTCAGTTCCACTGTTATATTCTGGGAATTCTACCTTTGTCCATAAGTTTTAACTAGCTGTTTGTAGTCCGGTTTACAGGCAAAAAGAAAGTGGCTAGGTTCACTTAAGCTTTGTGAACACCGATGTGTTTAATAGCCATACTTATATTGCGTGTATTATTTCACAACTTTTTTTATATTTTTCAGAATGGTATAGTAAATAACCCCTCAAATCTCAATATCAGCGCAGGCACTATAATTTCAAAGTTATTATATTCATCGTTTACAAAAAAAATCAAAATTCAATTTTTTTTAAAAAATAACGTTATTTGTTATTAATTAAATACACAAAACAAAGTCCTTAGCTGGACTCTCAAATAATTCAAGAACGTAATACATAGATAGACCACAAGCAAAATTTATCAGCATTCTATCCCCGATTATGCATAATTCTTTTTTTTTTCTTTTTGATGAACCGATTATGCATAATTCGCAACCCCATGGAGCATGATCACTCTGATTCTACACACAAATGATCAAGGTTTGGTCCATGACTTATAAAAACACGAAAGGATTCTATCAGAAAGAAAACGAGGGAGTTTGATCAGATTTTGCACACGCAGGGCTTCTATGCATTTTCCCCTATCTAATCAGAATAAACTTATTAAATAAAAATTTTAATAAATTACTTTTGGTTTGATGTCTATCTTTGTTTTTGTAGCAGGGGTTTGTACCGTGAGAACGCCAGGTTACCGGGACACACGTTGGCTGACACTGGACACTTAAGAAGCTGCCAATGTACGGGGTGCACCGCTTCAGCCCATGTGTTGGTGGAGCTTTGAGGAGGCCAAGAACGCATGCTGCAGTGCCTTCATCTGTATCATTAGATTGGACAATCTCCACCAAGTTCAGGTTATCAGTTTGCCAAAAAAAAATGCAATTTATTTGATTTCCTAAGCACAACTATCAGAGCAAGATTTAACCATCATTATCTGTACCGAGGTTTTTAAATTATGATAATAACAGCCAATTGCTTTAGAACACAATAAAAAGAGGATATCATTTTACTCCGGATAATCACGGTTGGAAAAAATCATTAGCATCAATGTTATCTGCATTAAGAAAGACAGAAATCAACATACAAAGAATGACTGAACACGAATCGCTATATATACATACAAACTCTTTACAAAGTATCTTCTTGGGAATCAGTAAAGAAACCCAACCAAATCAAAAATCCACCCAAGAAAAACTATGTTTCAACTGATGGGATGCATCACAAGATTCCTTTTTTTTCTAGCTGTTCTAGACTATGCTGTAAAAAATGGGATGTTTCATCAGATTTCATCTGTGTATATAGTGACCTAAAATTTTCTAATTCCTCTACAGCTAACTCCTTCAAAATTTCTAGTGTTGACCTCTTCAGGTTGCAGTTTTTTTTTTTTTATTTTAAATTTTCCTGTTTTTCTAAAACTTCTCTTGTATATACAGTTCATGAGTTTGGGAGACAATATGGAGCTTCAGCAATCAAAACCTTCAACTCTTACAGCAGCTTGCTTCTTGCCAGACTTGTCTCTAGCATTAGCTGATGCGGGCAGAGCCGAATCTGAAGGGGATGAAGAAATGGAGTTTGGCTTTTTAACCCCGAAATATACATCTTGTGCCAAAGGATTAGGAGCTCTACATGGAGGAGATCCAAAGAAAAATGGGGGCGATGATGAAACAGTTGAACACCGGTCTGCTTCGAGATCCTCCTGAAAACAACAAAAGAATATTAAACAACTAAGCTCAAGAAAATGAGAAGAGAAAACTGCTCAACAAGTATGTAAATTGTGTAACGCTGGCAGATTAATTTACTAAATATGCAGTTCCTGCAGTCTTCCCAGAACTCAAAAGCGACAATCAATAGTTAAATAGCATTTGGTAAACGTCTTTCACATTAGTTGTAATCAAATTTGCACCTTTAGATGGAACCTACAGATGTATATTTGATACTTCCCAACCCCTTTTCAGAGCCACAACTAATCTTTTGATAATATATATTGGTTTGGCAAATTTTAGACTAAACAGCATTAAGACAGGAGCAATTCGATTCTTATCTGGAAGTTCGTGGTCTTGTTGAAATGAATAGGAGTATTAGTGAGCTAGACATAAATCGGGGAAACCAGTAATCAGCAATTTGTTGAATCTGCTCGCTATAATTCTTCCAGAGTTTCAGCTTCCATTTGGTAACAAAATGTAGATCAACAACCAATTGAAAAACACCTCACTTAAAAATATTTGCAGAGATCTTTGTTTTGACCATACCATGACTATGAACGCCAAGGCCTATCAATGTCTAAATTATGAAAATCTAGTATTTACATTGTACCTCAACAAACATATAACACGAGAATGCAACCGTAGGTGTTTGGTATATATCTAAATCTATAAAGTACATAACATGCTTGTCTTATTATTAGATATAATGAGGAATGACCATATCCTGGGAATAGAAAGACAGAAACCTCCAGGGTAGCTATTTTTATGAGGCTACACAAATGCCTGACATATATTTAGAAGTATCAACACAATGACCAAGCTAAACATAATTAAGAAATATGGACCTCAAATAAGTTATAGATAATATGTAAAGCAATACATCTGTATAAAGCCTGACCTCTCATGAATCAATGCAAGCTATATCTAACAAATCAAACACAAAAATACAGTGGGCGAGAATCTGATTTCAGAAGAAAACCAGACATATTAAAAGGCGATTATGACTTTTCTTTTGTAGACTTATTGTCGACATTATGGACTCCACCCTTTGACGCTGAAGATGAAATTTCAAGGCATATAGAGAATGTAACCTACTTAAGTTTTCTTTAATTCCTTTGACAGAACAGAAACTGGACACATTGCAGAGCATTTTAGATAAAAAAGAATGGAACGACTAGACCCAATGAACACAAAACAGAAAGAGCTGACTACGCTGGGTTATTATTAGCAAGTCCCATACCCAGAACAATATGAACTGTAAATCTTGGAGACCGATATTCGGGCATAGTAATAAAGATTGTGCACTACTAGCAAGAGCCTAAAAACTTGGAAAGAATATGACAATCAAAATTATCTGCACAAAATCTTGTGACATATTTGTAAAACATATCCTATGCCGCCTCTTGTCATGTACGACGGTGGCAGTGAAACTCTTGCTCCATTTCTTACCTATGGAGTCAAAATGAAGGTGCTCGCCTTCACATCATCACGTGAACAAGCTATCCTATGTTTGGGGATATAGTCAGCAATAAGCATTCCTATCAAGCAAGGAATTCGCGATCTATGTTCAACGCATCACATCCATCCATGTTATATTGTAAACAACAGAAACTCGTACATCTATCCAAAACCGTAATTCGTAAATCACCTAGAGTTGGAATATCAAATTAAATCCTCTCGTAAACTCCGACTACATCGTGAAAAATTCAGTTACCACGCCATTTAGCAACAAAATACTCTAATCAAAATTCATCTGGTCAAAAACAAAGCAACAACAACAATAAATTAAAAACTGCATCTACGCTCAATTATGCAAATACATTCACATCACATCAATAATGAACAGATTTTTACCTTTCGACGAATTAGGTCCATCAATTCGTCTCCAGGTCTCGAATCAAAGCACGAAACATCATTTCTGTTCCATGAACAAACAAAATCAACAAAATAAACTCGAATTAACAACAAAAATAACACTCACACCAACAAATTATCGAAAAATGTACCGCATATGAAGTCTCAAAGGCATCGCAACGCTGTTGAAATTGGACGATCCGGCCCGACGAGGCTTGGCGCAAATGACCCGACCCATTGCCATTGAACAATCCATTCCTCTTTCAATTATCTATCGCACATCGAAGATTCATCAAATTCGATCGAAATATATTATCCGATTTTATATAAGGAAACGAATCAACGTAAAAAAAAAGAAGCAAATATATAAACTGTCATTATCAACACAGACGTTATAAAATGAAGATAGATGAAGGGGCAAATATGGAAATATTTATCATCATAAATTGTACGTGTAATATTTTTTTTTGGATGAAGTTATTGATTATTGTTTGGTTTGCAAAAATGAATTTAATATTAGATAGTCATTAAATATAATGGTGGTGTATTATTTCGCGCATTAAATATTCTTGAAACATAGAAATATTTAAACTTCAAAAATCAAAAGAATCATGATATATAGATAGAAATAATGAATGTGGGTGACTTGGCGTGATTAATGGGATTTTGAATAGTTGAAGGTTGAAACCCTAATTCTATACAGATTAATCAAAAATATTATAATTATAAACGTCACATAGAAGGTGATAAAATATTTAGAATATGATCACTTAATATATTTAAAACTAGAAAAGCCTACACACGCGGGGACCACGTGTAAATTTTGTTGCATGTTAAATTAATGCATTGTTTATTTTAGTAAGAAAAATTTGTAATTTTTGATTAATTAATTTTAAATATAGTGGGAGAAGATTAGTAGTTACAAATTGAGAGATTTTAGGGGATATGGATTTCTATGTTTTTGACGTGTAAGTTTTGTGAAGAGAGAGAAAAGTGGATATCCCTTGAAAAGTCAAATTTATCCTCTTGATCATTTTGGTGATGGATTTTCTGAAAATAGGGGTACTTTAGGAAAACAATTAATTTGGTACAACAGCTGCAAAATATGTGAGGGTGGAAGGTTTGCTTTTAATATAGTAATAGATAGATTACTTTCAAGTATAATGACTTTAGAGAATAATATAAACCAATATAGTTTGGCACCTTTATAAAGTTTTAGAAATCAAATAACTGTTTTCACAAATTTCAAAATGTAAAATACAATTTACAAAATAAAAAAATAAAAAACTACAATTTCTATCCCCATTTGGGCCTCACGATCCCGGGTCAAAAAGCGAGATCGTTACTCTCTAATCAGTGTTGGTCCAGATACCAGCCCACGATCCCTGATTAAATCTGAGCCGTTAATAAATTAGGGCACCCTTTAAAGCCTTCTTCGCGCTTATCGTCACTCTCTTTCATCGTCTCTGTACTAATCGGATTCGGCGCCAATCTGAGTTCACCAGCAGTATCAATCCGTCAATTTGCTTATCTGAGGTACATTTTTACGACAAATTTGGCTTTTGTTACGTTCCAATTTTTTCTCTTTTGGCTCGATTTAGTTCCTCGTAAATCTGCAGAGAAGTTATATTGAATAATCGTGAACATGATTTTAGGATTGGTTTCTTATTAATCTGTTTATACTATTAATCGGAATGTGGTTTTATCAGCTTTTGTTCTGATATATGTGATCGTTGTATTAGGCCATGAATGGTGCAAAAAATTTTTAAAAAAAAAAAAAATTTAGAAGTTACGTAAAATTGTTAAGACTTATTTCATGATATGAGGATCGTGAGGAAAAATGGGAATTCTTAAGGAAAGAGATTTGGGTTAGATAGATTATAAGAATTACGACTTTTCGTTAGTCGAGTATTGGATTTTTGAGAAATTGGTAATGACTACTGGTATCTTTATATATGTTAGGGGGGTTTCGAGACGACAACGAGTACTTAGTTCTGTTCTATGTATATTGTTATGATCAGTATTGCTGCTCATTTCGGAAGCAGTTGTCGATATTAGCTGCCTGATAGCCTACTTTTGTTTCGATAGTTTCAAGATGTATACTGCATTGCAAAAAATTCACAAGGACAAGGGTGCTGAGCCCACCGAATTCGAAGAGAGTGTCGCACAGGTTACTAACTTTTTGCCAGACTTTGTTGAATTCAAATTTTGGACCAAACTTTTGAAATTGTGGCACAGTTTAATCGGTTTCGTAATGCTTGGTATGTGTGCAGGCTCTCTTTGATTTGGAGAATACGAACCAAGATATCAAGAGTGAATTGAAGGATCTCTACATCAACTCTGCCTTGTAGGTGTTGCTTTAGTTACATCTTGACCACCGATTTTGTTGCCTAGAATGACTAATCATTTTGTTGATACTCTGCACAGGTCAGTTGATGTTACGGGAAACAAGAAAGCTGTTGTCATCCATGTGCCTTACCGATTGAGGAAGTCTTTCCGCAAGATTCATCCCAGGCTCGTGAGAGAGCTCGAAAAGAAGTTTAGTGGCAAGGTATTAATGGAAATTATTTAGTTTTAACATTTCTCTCTGCTTAAAGGTGGTCAGCTTATTAAAACATACCCCATACATTAAAGAGGTTTTATGACTAGCTAATTTAATGTGGTCATCTTTTGCCTTGTTCTCTGGTTTTTAAATGGTGAATTGGGTAGGAGAGGACACGTCTGGCCTCATTCTCTTGTTGGTTGTGAAGGGGTTCATGAGCAAGCTTGTGTATTTTTGGTAGTCTCCGGTTTTCTTAGGGGTGAATGAAATCATTATTTTGTTCTATTTAATGTGGTGTCAACGATGTGTTATGAGTATAATTTTGTGGTTTTAGTTTAACAAGTATTTGCTTACATTTATGTTTATTTCTTTTCAATTCAGGAAGTTGTTGTCATTGCCACCAGAAGGATAGTACGCCCCCCCAAGAAGGGTTCTGCTGCTCAAAGACCTCGCACCCGTACCCTCACCGCTGTGCACGATGCCATGCTTGAGGATATAGTTTATCCTGCGGAAATTGTTGGAAAACGTACCAGATACAGACTTGACGGATCGAAGATAATGAAGGTCACATGACTGCTTCTTGTTGTCTTGTATACGATGACTACTACTTTCTCATGGTGATTCTAGTTCATGTTCGTAATCTTTTCCCGCTTGTTTGCAGGTTTTCTTGGATGCCAAGGCCAAGAACGACACCGAGAATAAGCTGGAGACGTTTGCCGTAGTCTACAGGAAGCTTTCTGGAAAAGATGTCGTCTTTGAATTCCCCGCCTGAAAACTTACAAGTTCTAGCTTTATTGATAGATTTTATTTAATTAAGAGGGTATTTCTCTATTATGGGCGGTTCAAAGTTTTGGCAAGAGAAATTTGGACATTAGTAAAGACAACAGTGTTCTCTTAGTTGCAAGTATCAATTTTCTCCGAAATTTGATTGTTTGCTTCTTTATTTCTATTGGTTGTAACTTGAGATATGAGCTACGGGACCTTGTTCCAGTTTAAAGAAAATTTACCATCAGTAATAACAGTGGTGACATAGCTACGTCAGTTTATTGTTTTTTTCAATTGGTTCTAGTTTTCATTCAATTTGTTGATTTTTCGTATGGTGTTTAGGATTTGGGGGATTGAGTGAATTTTCCAAGTCATTTTTATGTGCTAAATAACTTCACCTTCTTTCTATGCATTGAGTTCCAAGGTACAGAGACTTGCTGCTGCTGTTACTTGAGCTACAAAGTCTCATAATTAAATTTGGATGAGTACTACATACGCCGAAAACGATAGAATCCTAGATGTACTTCTATATTGATATTGACCAAGTGTATAGATCTAGTTGTAGTTCGGCTAAAATTAATGAAGATTTTTACTCCGAGTTTCTCGTTATCTTCATTTATTCGTTCATTCATTTTTCATACGGCCGATATTTATTTGAAGTAGTTTTCAATTTGCAAATATCGAAGATGTATTGTACTTTAAACAAATGTGTAAAAAATGTTACTTTTGATCTCATTGTGCCACGCTTAGTTCCTTAGAATTTCAAGTTGCCCGCTATCACACGGCCACGCGCCCGTCAGTCGCCACCCTGTTCCAAAAGAAGCTTCCAACTTCATTTCAAGAGCTAATATAGCAAAGTTTTCGTTTAATTGACTAAATTATCTTTGGTGTTTTTAATTTTAATTTTTAATTGTAGCATTTTTTTCTTTTTATAATTGAAAATATAAAAACAACATATAATGGTTTATTATAAATTTCTCATTTCAATTTCACCTTTCTATATCTTTTATAAGTTAAAGTACAAAAACAAAAGACATAATTCTTTTCATAGAAGAATTGTGTATAAAATGCCTTTTCCTATGAGAACTTCACCTTCATTCTCGAGTTTTGGCGCTACAACTATATGAGATGATATAATGTACCACTTCTTCAAAATTAGAAAATAGTAACTTGCCAATTTTTGCTTCACAAGGAAGAAATAACCCAACTATCATAATACTTAAACCCCTTATTTTCTTAATAGAAGCTTCCATTCGTTTGAAAAAAGAAAACAACACCAAAAATTCCAAAGTTTGTCAACTCTTCATGCATGACTTATAATCACAAAATCACATTATTTATTTTCTTCAGAACACCAAAAAAACACATCCTTCCTCTACAAAAACTAACAAGTCTCCCTGCAACTAACTCTCTTTAACAATTAAAACACCCACAAAAATCACAAAAACCCCGCCAAAAAAATGAATCAAAACAACCCCAAATCATTCATCATCATCATCATCATAACCCTAATTTCAACCCAAATCCCAGGGCATTTTTGTCAAAATCCACAATACGAAGCCTGCCGCCGCCCGTTCAACTGCGGCGGAGTCACCGGCCTCACCTACCCATTCTACGGCGGCGATCGTCCCCCGTCGTGCGGCCACCCCGAATTCAACCTCATCTGCTCAAACACACCACCACTAATCAACATCTCATCAATTTTGTACCAAATCCTCGAGATCAATCAACAGTCACAAACACTCAGAATCGCGCGCCAAGACCTAATCAGCAACAACCTCTGCCCCCAATTTCAGATCAACACAACCCTAGATTTCAACATCTTCGACTACTACCAAAACCCTAACTACCGCAACGTCACTCTCTTCTACGGCTGCGCGATCACGGTGAATCAGTTTCCAAATCAGTTCAATTGCACCTCATCGTCGAACGGCGCCGTCGAAGGATCGGCGTTTTACGTGGTCGGCGATATTGAGGCGCCGGGATTGGGGCTGAGGTGCGGTGAGAGTGTGTTTGTGCCGGTGAACGAGACGGCGGCGTTGGCGCTGGCGGTGCCGGGGCCGTGGTCGCTGGGGATTTTGAGAGACGCGATCGTGAGTGGGTTCTGGGTGAGGTGGTTTGGCGGGGTGGTGGGTGAGTGCGTGGGGTGCGTGGGGTCGGGTGGGGTGTGTGGGCGGGACTTGGGGTCGGGTGCGTTTGCGTGTTTTTGTGCT
The DNA here is from genome assembly GCA_946800315.1 of Misopates orontium. NCBI lineage: Eukaryota > Viridiplantae > Streptophyta > Magnoliopsida > Lamiales > Plantaginaceae > Misopates > Misopates orontium. The sequence goes on along the minus strand of OX326953.1, from coordinate 13,766,911 downwards.
GATGGAGCTTATGATGAGACTTGCGGTGGTGGTGGAAATGGAACAGAAAATGGAAATGGTACGTGTTTTTCTTTCGTTTGGATCTTTTTATGTATTTTGTGATTATTTACGTGTCTTTTATTATGTCGAGACGAAATCTTTGAATAATTTTCAATTTTAATACGCCAGAAGTTTTCGAAATATGCCGAGAAGTTCTCAAAAAATTACGAAATGTTTCTATATCTAGCTGAGCGAAACACACATCGAAAGTAAGTTTTTATTTATGAAGTTGCAATAGGAATTTTATGATTGAATTGATGGAGTATATAGAGTAATATAACATATAAAACATAAGAGAGTATATTTGAGAAAAAAATTAAGAAGCCAAATTTGGATAGCATAGCTGAACTAAAGCTATTTTTTTGTACCTTGGCCTAACTAAAGACCTTCAATAAAATGTGATTAAATTATAACACCTATATAATCTCTCATTTCTTTTGGTTATAAGATTTATTTTCAAACATATTATACGTCTTTTTCGTGTTCAAATTGATGAGAATTATTATTCATGGTCATTTTGATTTCAGTGAAAAACTTAATGTACTAGTTATAGTGAAGTTACACATTTAATACTTTTAGCCTTTAGATTTTTCTTTTTCTAACTTTATATTCTTTATGTATTTCCAATTTCCTAGATTCTAATTTTAAAAGTCTTTTATGTCTTTTATGTTAGTCCCTTAACTTTAGAGTAGCTGGAAAAATTAATTTTTGTAATCTACAACTTTACAAATATTGTTCTTTACGTAGTTTCTGATTTGTTTGTCCTCTTAAGTAATTCTAGTCTTTTTCTTTTAATTTGCAATGATACTCTTTTATCTTTAGCTAGTAATTTCTATTATTTTTCTTCCTTAGTTTTAATTTATTTTTGTGAGCTATTTTAGTAAACTAATAAGCAATTCTTTAATTTCTTTTACATTCAATTTTCAAGTGGTGAATTATTCTTTTAAAAAATGTTAAATAGAAAGTTGATTGCTTAGATATTAAAAAGGACTAAAATCTCATCTAGAAATACAACACTAGCCTCCGGCCCGTCGTTATCATTAAGTTTTCTTATTAACGGCGTTGTGGTTTGCAGGGGCGGTCTGCTATAAAGTCTAAACATTAGAATTTTTTAATGCGTATTTAACCGTGATTTACTACTTTGAAATTAGTCCACCGCCTAATAAAAAAATACCTCGTGCCAAATAATCAATGCAATATGAATATTAAATGAAAGTACTACTTTCGTGTTTAATTTTTTAAATGTGGCGTTAGTCTTGCCCCATCGTGGAATGGATCAATTAATTTAAATAATCAGACAAATCCCAATATCCCATATATAAGCTACGCATGACCTTGGAAAATTTGTATTTCATGTGATTTGCATGTTAAATATACTATTACCTTGGAAGAAAAGTTGCATAAAGCCCTCATGTAATTTGAGGTAGTAACTCACCGCTAACTTTTGACTTTTTGTATTTTGCATACTTTTAATTATTAAGAGAAAACATTCTCGAACAAATATGACCCATTGTTTATCGAGTTTGGTTTATGCACTAAACTTCGCTTTTCGTGGATATAATATGTATAATGTCTATCTTGCTTTACATCATTTTTATGGTATAAATTGCTTTTCACAAAAAAAACAAAAAAAAAAAAAAACAATCAAACCCCTTAAGTAGACACAAGTGTTAGGACTCTTCTACAAAGACAATACAATCATATAAAATACAAATCTTTTTCTTAGCAGTAAAGATGGTCTAGTTATTCTTCTTTCTGTTTCAAGTTTGATCTCAACAAAAAATAATTTGTTTCTGCCTTCTGAGTTTGTGCTTGACGAATTAAGTTTTTTTAATATAATTAGATTGACTGGCAATGTTTTCAAGTTCTAGCCATTAAAATTAGTGGTTGATTTTCACGACATAAAATAGATACTACGGATCTTCCGTGGTATATACATCATTCATTTTCTTCTTTTCGTTTTACCAAAATCATTAATAAACATAAGTAAACTTGTTTATTTGCAAAAAAGTTAATCATGTGACCTTGTGTTGTATCATCTTAAAATTGGCAGTAAGAAATGAGTCGCATCATGATACCTAATCCTGTCCACTTGTCAAAGTCTTTCAGCGGTGGCTGATGAAGTCAAAGACATGCATCTCCGCGCCTAACTGATGACAACATAATCCTCAATTAATTAACTAAACCTTAAACTTCTAGATTCTTATAATTTAATTATATTCCTAGCAATAATATTTCCATAACAACAAAAGACTTTGTCTATAGTTTATACTTTATACCTTTCCTTGATCATCAAGACATCAACTTTCCCTCCTCAGTCAACCAAATCCGTCTATTCAAAAAGTAAAAACCAAACAAGCCTAACGTTCAAAATTGTTCAACCTTTGGCCTTCAAACTTTCTCACCAAGAATATGTCCAACATTTGTCCTTCAAACACTCACCAAAAAAAGAAGTAAAAATGCTTGGTTCATTCTCCTCCCTCCTCATCACACTCACCATCATCACCACCCTCCTCACGACGGGACATTCTCATATCGCCGCCTATTCAAACTGCAACGGCACATTCTCATGAGGCACGATAACTAACATAACCTATCCCTTCACCGGCGGCGACCGCCCCTCCTACTGTGGCCCCCCTGAGTTCCAACTCACCTGCCGCGGAAACACCACCGCAGAACTAACTCACAACCGGCTCACTTACCGGATCCTCCAACTCGACCCGACTCAACACACGCTCATCCTCACCCGTTCCGACCTCTACTATACGACATGTCCATCCGAATTTCACAACACTACACTCGACCAAACTCTTTTCAACTACATTAATCCACAAAATGAAGTACTAAACTTATTCTACGGATGCAACACGACTAATATGAGAACTGTCGATCCGACAAATTTATTCACGTGTAACTCGAGTGGTTTGAATTTCACTGATGCTTACCATTTAATCGGGCCGGTGCCAAGTGACCCGGTTCTGAGAATTATATCTTGTGAAGTGAGTATTACTATTCCCATTTTGAGGTTTTCGGGGAATTCGCAAAGGAGTGTTAGGGCGGCGTTGACGGGGGGTTTTAGTGTGAATTACAGTGTACCATTTGAGAGATTGTGTAGTGAGTGTAACAGATTAGGTGGGGACTGCGGGTTTGATTCGGGTTTGGGTCAACCGGTTTGTATTTGCGGTGATATACCTTGTCCCTTTGCTGTCACTCTTCCGCCTGAAACTAGTGCTAATGGTTTTGAAGGTAGTTGTGATTTTGAGCTAAAAAATTGTGTAATATCTGAATTTGTCATTAGTACTCTTTTGCTATGTGATTGTGTGATTAAGTTGAAGTGTTTTACCATCCCTTTTTGGAAATGCTGTGTTTACATGCTCTAATGGTGCGTACTAACGTGCGAGATCTCCTGATTGGCTGTTGCAGGAAATGGTTCGAATAGAACAGGAATGCAGATTGGTATGATCCCATTTTCGTTACATTGCAAAATTATGGCATCAATAACACGAATTAGTTGAGTCAAGTTGAGTAATATCTTCTTCTATCAATATCTAGGTCTTCCTATAGCTGGTGCAGTTCTTGCTGGAGTTGGGCTAGGATGGTTAATTTTCTACTGCAAGCAGCGCAGAAAAAGGCAGCACCTTTCACCCACATCTTCGCTAACAGCATTGACCAAGGAAATCACGCCCTTGCCATCGAGCAAAAGCTCCTCGACTCCTTCGACTGCATTTACAAAAAGCATACCTTCATTTCCATCTTCAAAGTCTGATTCTGGCAGAGACAATTCTTCTTCTTACTTCGGGGTGCAGGTCTTCAGCTATTCAGAACTTGAAGAAGCTACTGATAATTTTAATGCTTCCAGAGAACTCGGTGATGGTGGATTTGGTACCGTATATTATGGTATGTGATCAACACCTTCCAGTTTTTTCTTTTGTAACTTTGTTATTATTTCTATCATAAATATCTTAGTGATTTTCATCTTCTTTGTGGTACAGGGACGTTATACGATAATCGTATAGTTGCCGTTAAGCGCTTATACGAGAACAATTTCAAGCGTGTGGAGCAGTTCATGAACGAAGTTGAAATCCTAGCACGTATAAGGCACGAAAACCTCGTTGCACTCTACGGATGCTCATCCAAGCGAAGCAGAGAACTCTTACTCGTTTATGAGTACATACCAAACGGGACTGTTGCCGATCATCTCCATGGAAAACGGGCCAAATCAGGTCTGCTATCTTGGACCGTTCGCTTGAATATCGCCATTGAAACTGCTCTTGCTTTGGCTTATCTCCATAAATCAGACATCATTCACCGAGATGTCAAAACAAATAACATTCTCCTAGACAACGATTTCCACGTAAAAGTTGCAGATTTCGGGCTTTCTAGATTATTCCCTAATGATGTGACACATGTTTCAACCGCCCCACAAGGGACCCCGGGCTATGTTGATCCCGAGTATTACAGGTGTTACCATCTCACGGAGAAAAGCGATGTTTATAGCTTCGGAGTGGTACTGATCGAGCTTATATCGTCACTACAAGCCGTGGATACCAATAGGCATAAAAGTGATATAAATTTATCGAATATGGCGATTAGCAAGATTCAAAATCATATGTTGCACGAGTTGGTGGACTCGAGTCTTGGGTTTGAGACAGATAATGTCGTGAGAAGGATGGCAACATTAGTCGCGGAATTGGCTTTTCGGTGTTTGCAAGAAGAGAGGGATATGAGACCGTCAATGGATGAAGCTTTGGAGTGTTTGAGAGGGATCAAGAATGAAGATTTGAATGCTCACAAGGTTGAGATTGTTGATTCTTTGGTGGATGAGGATGTTGGGTTGCTGAAGGGGGACACTTTCGTCATTTCATCGCCGGATTCTGATGAGAAATGGACAAGTGGGAGGCGATCATTCTAGCGGTAAGTTGAGCGTGTTAGACTAGAGACTGGTAGTGGAGCGGACCTTAGGTTGTTCTCATGTTATACCATTTAAGGTAACAGAAAATATAGTTAAGTTTCATTACATAATACATATCATCGGTTTCTTCATATTGCTTGTTCATAAATATAATGATGGAGTGATCTATAAGGATTTTGTTTAAGTTGTTGAGAATCTTTTGTTCAAGTATTGTTATGTAATATATTAGTAATAAGTATATTACAGTTGAATTGCTTGAGATAGATGAAAAAGGAAAAAAAGAACAGGTGGTTAATAGGAACTGCAATCCTGCATTTAAAAAATAATGTCATCTGATTCTGGAGTACCCTATTAGAAAAAAATTGAATAAACGGAGAATAAGAAGAAAGAATAAAGAATCTGAAAATTACTAAGAATGAAAAAGAAAGTAGAAATTTCATAAAATTTAAATAAATACCATCACATCAGTATGAAGTATGCACCCTTTAACTGTCATTAACAGGAAAAAATTTAAACACCACGAAAAATTAAAATATTTATTTCTGTATGGGATTATTATTGTTAATTAGGTAATTATTAAATGTAAGACGACAAATTATGGCGGTGCTAAAATTAGCGACAAACACCACTAGCCACCATTCCCAGCCAGGTATACCTCAATTTCCCGATGAATTATTTATTATTCTGATCAGCTTTATAGTTGAGATGTTTTTGATTTTACACCGTCGATAGACAGTTTATTATTATTTAAATTAATTTTGTCTACCAAAAGATGGTTAAAACGACCGTGTTTCAAAAAAATTCAAGCACCAACAAATAAATTAACCATCTATTTTCACATATATTCTTATGCTACATACGATTTAGTTGTTACATATCAATCTCTACATAATGAAATAATACAACTCAATCATTGGCTCAATTGTCATCATTAAATTACCATTAATAAGCTCAATAAATTTTAGATTCTTGACAAATTATCCATGTGTTAAGCCAAATGGCCCCTACGTTGTGCCAAAATGGCAAATTACTCTCATGTAGTGGAGAATTGAAAAACTACCTCATAATAAAAATAGGAAAATTATCACATGTACTATAAGTTAGGTACATTAACCATTATATAGGAATGTGTAATTCATTTGTCCAAACCCAAAAGTGAGGTGAACTTTTGCTTGAAAAAAGTATTCATTTATAACTTATTTCTCAAATAAATATCTTTTATTTTTATACTTTAAATTATCGTAAGAAGTTCATAATAAAATCTAAAATCTAAAGTAAATTAAAATGTGCAAGTATATTTTGACTGTGAAACGTAATAACTATTCTACATAGGGCTGTTCACGGTCCGGTTTTTTGACCCAACGGGCCGGTTTTTTGGAAACCAGTTTACCCGTTAAGCCTAAAAACCCAAACCGTTAACCGGACCGTTTGAAACGGTCCGGTTAACGGTTTAACCGTTAGTTAACGGTCCGGTTAACGGGTTTTGGCCTAACCCGTTAACATTTTTTCCTATTTAAAAAATAATAATATTATCCAATAAAATCTCAAAAAAAATATATTATCCAATAAAATCACCTAAACTAAGCTGGAATAGGTGAGATTTCACCAAAATCCCTAAATTAACATCACTTAATTGTGTACTAACCTAAGATTACTAGCTTCTGCAAGCAATAATCAGAGAATCGCTGATTCTTTAGCTCATTTTTCTGCTTCAGCTTCATGGAGAAGAAAATATATATTTTAGAACCCTAAACCCTAATTCGAAAATCCTAGAACCCTAGTTCGAATCTACAGCAAACAATCGAATCTCTTACCTGGGTGGTAGGCCGGTAGTGTAGGGCTGAAGAGCGGCGGCGGCGGCGACGGATTTGAGGCAGCGGCGGAGGCGGATTTGAGAGAGAAGTGAGGCAGCGCGTTTTTTTTTTTTCCTGTTCTCACAAGTGTTCTGTTCTCACAAGTGTTCTGTTCTCTCTTTGTTTTTTTTTCTTTATAATTAGTAAAAGCCAGATTTAATTTTATGCTGAAAACTAAAAACTGAAAACGCATTATTCTACTAACGTTTTTAACAATTACAAAAAAAAAAAAAAAAAAAAAAATTAACGGTTAACGGTTTAACCGTTAGCTTAACGGTTTGGGTTTTTAAAACCCAGTTTACCGTTAGTCACTTTTTTGCGAACCGTTAACCGGACCGTTTGGAAACGGTCCGGTTTGGGCAAACCGTTAAGCCCGGTCCGGTCCGATTACCCGTTTTGGACCGGACCATGAACACCCCTAATTCTACAAAATGGAAGAAGGGGGAGATCTTGGCTACCCATATATTTAGAACACACATTGTGTCTAAAGTGTTTCTAAATATATGGGTAGCCAAGATATTCCCGAAAGAAGGATGTTGTGATACTTTTGAAATTACAGAAGTCAAAAGGTATCTTGTCTTTTCTTTTTAGGGAGAGGTCATACAAATCAAAAGGCATGGTTTTCATAGAGACTGCTTTCTTTACACAGGTGGCATGAAAATTGCATGTGAGAAATAGGCTGTACTGTAATATTTTTTTTTTTACAAGAAAGTAATTTTCTAACATCTAACGTCACATATGTTCATCAAGCACATTGTTCCATAGAGAAAGTTTCAACATTATTCCTCTAACTTGGCGTCAATTCGGAAATCGTCCTATAATTTGGCATCGCATAAATTTGGTCGCCTAACTTGAAATAAAATTTAATTTTCGTCATTTGGCACCGAAAACTACTAAAACGTGCCAGATTATAGCACGTGAGTGGCCACGTGACTCTAATTAGGAGATTTAAGGCTTAGGTTGTCACATGTGCACATCTCAAACGTATGGTTTGGGTTACAAAATCTCAAAACGCTATTTTTCTAGGAGTCTCTACAAGTGTGAGATTGCACATGTGGCAACTCCAAGCCCTAAATCCCCAAATTGGAGTTCACATGTACACTGACATGCTATAATCCGACGAGTTTTAGTAATTTTCGATGTCAGATGACTGAAATTGAATTTTATGCCAAAATAAGGGACCAAATTTATGCAGTACCAAATTATAAGACGATTTCCGAATCGAGCCCAAGTTAAAGAACTAATGTTGAAATTTTCTCTTGTTCCATACAAAACAACAAATACCATTTTATGATGAAAAAAGTAGCTTATTGCCCAACTCTTGATGTCTTCTTGTGTATTCTTAGCCCATAAAAATAAAAACTTGGTCAAAATATAAATAATTAAATATAAATAACTAATTTAATCAAAAAGTTACTAATTTAATGAAAAAGGTAGTAATTTAATGAAAAAGAAATATAAAGTTGGATTTGACTCGTGAATTACAGCGTGTCGCCCGCAAGTTGCGTAGTCCGCCATTACCTGTCCCATCCTCATTGGCCGGCCTCTAGCCCCTACTATATAAACCCTCACACTCTCTCTCACTCCCACACAACAAAAACTCTTCTGTAACAAAAAGCAGTTTCAAAGGCGATTTTCTACTCTTCAAATCAGGTACATGTTTTACTCCTATTTTTGCTCCATTTTTATACTGTTTTTTCATCATCTAGATCTACTTCCAGATCCTTCGCTTCTGCTTGATTCATGCTCATTTCTTTTTATAATAATTTTGTTTGTGGTTTATTAAAGTCGTAGATCTGAGGATTTTTTTAATTTGTTCTGTAATTTATTTGATTAACTTCGATCTAGAGGCTGATGTGTAGAGATTTATCTTCTGTTGATGGATTATTTGAATGTGATTCAGTAGTTGTTTGACCTAAAGTTGAGGCTTTTGACTTAGCGAATTGAAAATAGATTTAGGGGAAAATAATTAGGGTTTCTTATGGTAGAGGAATCAGTATATCTCGATCCGTTGAGGCTTACGGAATCGTCGATTTAGATCTATTGGTGCGGTGTGTAGAGAGTACCTACGAATTATGATGATATAATTGTTGACTTGAACTAATTACTAATAGTATACTCCTATGGCATACTGTGTTTGTTGTAATATGATTATGTTACTTATTGATGGATAGAGGATTTGTGGAATATGTGTAGGTTTAAGCGCTAAAAATGTCTCCAGCTGATTCATCGCGTGAGGAAAATGTGTACATGGCCAAGTTGGCCGAACAGGCTGAACGGTACGAAGAAATGGTAGAGTTTATGGAGAAGGTTGTCAAGACCGTGGAGACTGATGAGTTGACTGTGGAGGAAAGGAACCTTCTCTCTGTGGCATACAAGAATGTGATTGGTGCTAGGAGGGCTTCGTGGAGGATCATCTCTTCCATTGAGCAAAAGGAGGAGAGTCGCGGGAACGAGGATCACGTGAAGACTATTAAGGAATACCGGGGTAAGATCGAGGCTGAGCTCAGCAAGATCTGCGGTGGGATCTTGAGCCTTCTCGAGAGCCATCTCGTTCCCTCTGCCTCTTCGGCTGAGTCTAAGGTGTTTTACTTGAAGATGAAGGGTGATTACTACAGGTATTTGGCCGAGTTTAAGACTGCAGCTGAGAGGAAGGAAGCTGCCGAGAGCACTTTGGCAGCTTACAAATCTGCTCAGGTGATTGACAATTATAAGCTGATGGGCTTTATTTATTTTTGATGTTATTTATTCATTCTTTGTTTTTGTTGTGCAGGAGATTGCATTGGCTGAATTAGCACCGACTCACCCAATCAGGCTGGGACTTGCACTTAACTTCTCTGTTTTCTATTACGAAATCCTTAACTCACCAGATCGTGCTTGCAATCTTGCAAAGCAGGTACATTTACGAATTCCCCTATGTGTTTCCGTTTAGTTGCTTGCTCATAAGAAAAATGCTAAACCTTAAATTACTGCTTATTATTTGAGCTTTGCCCCAAAAATGGCAGTCTTGAGGTCTAGTTGGTAAAGAAAGTAGCGTCCATGCCTAGTAAAGAGCTACTTCCATTTGTCTTGTTTCTTTGTAGCTTATGACATTTGACTGCACACTTAAATTTAGCCCAATATGTTGTTTATTTTTATTGCTGCGTGTTTTTTGTTTTCCAATAACAGAAGCTGTGTTTTTGACCTGTTTAATTACGATCTTCCAGCGATATACTGATAGATTGATTATTTGAGACCTCAGAGTTAAGAAAATGATTTTTCCTAGATAGACATCAACAAGTTTTTGTCAGTGTCTTATTTACTTTGCAATTTAAGAACTCAACTGAATTATGATTTATCAGGTTTCACTGATTCTTAATATCCATCTATTCTGTTGGGCCCAATTATGGGTTGTCTTTGCATATCAATTAACAACCTTTTGCATTTTGTGACAGAAGTTGAAATGTTGCTCTTTTGCAGGCTTTCGATGAAGCTATCTCTGAGCTAGATACTTTGGGCGAGGAATCATACAAAGACAGCACATTGATCATGCAACTTCTCAGGGACAATTTAACTCTTTGGACCTCTGATATAGCGGTATGCCTAAATCATTTGACCACCATCTTCTAAAAATGCAGTATTCAATTTGCATTTAGTTGCTTTAGTCCGTTCCTAGTAGTAATCTCTATAGGGCCAAATCACCGTGAGCCCCTCTCAAAACGGAGGACATACACACCTATAAATGCTTGCATATTATTATGACATTATGCTTAGCACTAAAGATTTCTATGAAATGCGTATAATTAAGCTATCAATATTATCCTCTTACAGTTTGTTGAGTTTATGATATATAAGTTTCATCTTTTTGTTCCTGACCTGTCTGGTTTCTAAAATTTGAATCAGACTCTGCTTGGAATGCTCGGTAACTGTTTTAGGCAAGAGTAGTTTTCTATAACTTGCTCTATATACATATACTCATAAGAAAATGAATGGATTTTGCCTGGATGTATAGTTAATGAACTGAGACCATAAATTTTAATCACTTCGTGGTTAACATGCGATATTATGTTGTCCCATTTATCTTCCTGTCTGATTCTTATTATTAATTTTAGGATGATGCCGGGGATGAGATCAAGGAAACTTCCAAAGGCGAGGGACAACAGTGATGAATTTAACTCTGTCATTGTGATCTTCAATCTTCATTATGTTGTTGTTTAGTATAGAAGTCCTGTTGTAGCAAAGAATTGATGAATATGGTATGTGGGATTTGATTATTCTTACTGGTCTTCGAGATTTCCTCATTTTAGGTTAAATTGCTACCTGTAAGAAAATATGGATGGTGATAAAATCCAGGTCGTCTGATGTATGGAATTTCTTATTGTTAATTTGTTATGATTGTTTTCTGCTATGTTTGGTGATCGCACCAAGTTATATTTCCTTGTTTAACAAAGAATCTTGTTCTTTTACGTTATGATCAGAGGCATGAATACAACAATCGAGCACTAGTAATCTTAATAAATTGGGTTAAGCTAAATGAACCATACTGAAATTACCTTGACTTGAACACATTAATTTTTTTTCTCCAATTGTTCGGTTGACTAGGTCATCTTCATTTAGTATTTTAAGTTTCATATAATTTCATACAACTTTCATCCAAGTTTTATCTAGTTGTTCTCGTGCTTTATTCGTTTGTCATAGAGTGAAAGTTTCAACGTGGTTGTATCTGTTGCTTATAAGTCTTTGTTTCATACGATGGAACTATTGAAAGTTGTTTTCTAGCTCAGTATGTCAAAGTTTTATTTTGAAGTAGTTGGTTCGAACCATTAAACTATTAACCATCTCATTTACTATATATTATTCAGTTGATATAGTTTAATAGTCAATAAAAAGTTTAGTACATGATACCACAATTGCAACTATTTGGGTAAAAAATAAAATAACTGAATTTAAAAACGGTTTAAAGGTATTTATCAGACAAATATTTTAAAAATAATATATCTTATAAGTATCATATAAGTAATTACATTAATAACATTTTAGCATTGTCAAAACATTGTTTAACAGGTTAGTTCATCTCTTAATGGAATTTAGGCTCGATTTGATTTCCCAGAAATGGAGGAAGCGAAAAAGAAAAGAGAGAAAATGGAGGAACCGAAAATTTATATGAAAATAAACTTTTTCTTTGTTTTCTCCATGTTTAGCATCATTGTTAAATTTTCAAAAAAAATAGTTATACTTAAAGTTTTTGAGCAAGTAGCATCATTTCAAGTTTCTAAAATTATGATTACATTTCAAAATCTTAAAGTATCTCATGAATTAACATTTAGAAGACATCCCACTTCTTTTATTTTATTTATTTTTAGGTAATTTGTTTCTTGTTTTTGTAATTCTCTATATCGATGAAATATTTTAAAACTCATAACACTTTTAGATGAAAGAATAGAACAAGACAAAAAATAATTTTCTTATAAATACTTTAAGGAACCAAATAATCCTAAATTCCAAAATCTAAACGCAAGTTTTAGAAAAATATCCATCAACAACTATCCCCTTTTGGGCCTATTAAAAAAGCCCCCAAATAAATCTAACAACTACCATCACTATTCGGGTAGAAAATCCAGATCGTCATTTTCCATTTGTGTACTCCTTCAGCCGTCCAGATACAAGCCCAGGACCCCCGATTAAATCTGAGCCGTCAATAAATAAAAACAGGGACTCCCCTTTAAAGCCCTGTTCGCGCTCACCATTGTAATCATCGCCAAGCAGTTCACAATTCTCTGAGCAATATCAAATCCGTTAAATTTGCTCCTCTGAGGTACATTTTACGACACTTGAGCTTTTTTTGAGTTCCAATTTTGAGCTCGATTTAATCTCCTCGTAAATCTGATGAAAGTAATTGGAAAATCATGAACATGATTGTAGTTGTACTAGTTATTCTGCTTTTTTTTTTTTTTTTGATTAATTTGTGATGAATTAGTATTGGTTTCTTATTGATCAATTAATGACTGTAATGTTAAATGTGGTGTTTTAAGTTACACTCTGATGCATGTGATTGTTGTATTCGTAGATCGAATTTTCGTTACCTGTGTATGCCGGTCTGTTAAATATTAGAAACTTTTCGCGATGTTTTGAAAAGTCTTTAAAATTGTTGTTGCAATAGAGATGGTAAATACGTGTATGTTTCGTTTCCGTAGAGTCGAAAATGGACCATGATGCGAAATTTCAGATTTCTATCCATTGTTTAGCATCTATTTTCGTTATTCAGCTGTTTCGTAATTTGATTCGTTTCTTCAAAACCTCGTTGATTGTTAGATTTTGTTCATGGACATGTCATTGCCACTGGATCAAAGCCAAAGCAGCTACAGATTATCTTCTTCATTTACAAAACCCAATAATGTGAAACGTAGCATCCCACTTTACGAATGTTTTTTGCTGGAAAAGAGAAAATGTAAAGGTCGATTTCGATGTTCTCTATTAGAACACGGCTTAAAACCCCGGCCCCTGCCTAAACCTTTGAGAGAGGAGCCAAAGATTCTGAAGAAAGATGAAGGGGATAATAGAGATGAAACACGTTTGATTAATCCCAGCGCTAGTTCTGGAATTTGCGGTCAGATAGAGAAGTTGGTTTTGTGTAAAAGGTACAGAGAGGCTCTAGAGCTGTTTGAGATTTTGGAATGTGAGAGTGGCTTTGAGATTAGGAGTGAGACTTATGATGCTTTGGTCAGTGCCTGTGTAGGACTCAGATCAATTAGAGGTGTCAAGAGGGTGTTTAATCACATGATTAGTTCCGGGGTTGAGCTGGATTTGTATATGATGAATAGGGTTTTGTTGATGCATGTGAAATGCAGAATGATGATTGATGCTCGGCAGTTGTTCGAGGATATGCCTGAAAGGAACTTGGTTTCATGGAATACGATAATTGGGGGGCTTGTGGATTCAGGTGATTACTTGGATGCGTTTAGGTTGTTTTTGATGATGTGGGAAGAGGACTTAGATGTGGGGTCCAGGACATTTGCAACGATGATTCGCGCATCTGCTGGTTTGGAACTTATTTCCCCTGGACAGCAGTTGCATTCTTGTGCTTTAAAGATGGGTGTGACAAATGACGTTTTTGTGTCGTGTACCTTAATTGATATGTATAGCAAGTGTGGTGACATCGACGATGCAAGGTTTGTTTTTGATAAGATGCCTGAGAAAACTACTGTAGGGTGGAATAGCATAATTGCAGGTTATGCCCTGCATGGTTATAGTGAAGAGGCACTGAACATGTATTATGAAATGCAAGATTCTGGCGCCAAGATGGACCATTTTACATATTCGATTGTTGTACGAGTTTGCACAAGGTTGGCATCACTAGAGCACGCAAAACAAGCTCATGCTGGTCTAGTTAGAAATGGTTTCGGTTCAGATATAGTTGCTAACACTGCACTTGTTGACTTCTATAGCAAATGGGGAAGGATAGAAGACGCTCGAAATGTCTTTGAGAGGATGCCCCAAAAAAACATTCTGTCGTGGAATGCCTTAATATCTGGATATGGTAATCATGGTCGTGGAGTTGAGGCAGTTGAGTTATTTGAACGCATGGTTCGTGAAGGAATGATACCGAATCATGTTACTTTTTTGGCAGTTCTGTCTTCTTGTTGTTATTCAGGATTATTTGATCGTGGATGGGAAATATTCGAGTCAATGAGTAGGGATTACAAGGTAAAGCCTCGTGCAATGCACTATGCCTGCATGGTTGAATTATTAGGGCGAAAAGGACTACTAGATGAAGCTTTGGCGTTAATAGAAGATGCTCCATTTAAGCCAACCATTAATATCTGGGCTGCCTTGCTCACAGCTTGTAGGGTCCATAAGAATTTTGTTCTCGGTCAATATGCAGCTGAGAAACTTTACGGGATGGGGCCTGAAAAACTCTCTAATTATGTGGTGCTTTTGAATATCTATAATAAAGATCGAAAATTGCAAGAAGCCGCTGCAGTCCTCCAAACTTTGAGAAGAAAAGGCCTCAGAATGTTGCCTGTTTGTACTTGGATAAATATAAAGAAGCAGTCACATGTATTCTTCACTGGGGATAAGTCCAATCCTCGGAGCAAGGAGATTTATGATTGTCTAGATGAAGTCATGCTGCAAATCTCGAAACATGGATATGTTCCTGAGGGCAAAAATTTGCTTCCTGATGTCGATGAACGGGAAGAATCGATGCTGCTGCATCATAGCGAAAAGTTGGCCGTTGCATTTGGGCTCATTAGTACTCCTAGTTCAACTCCTTTACAGCTTGTTCAGAGCCATAGGATTTGCAATGACTGCCACAGTGCAATCAAATTAATTTCCATGGTTTACAAAAGAGAAATTGTTGTTAGGGATGGTAGTAGATTTCATAGGTTAAATGACGGCAGATGTTCTTGTGGTGATTATTGGTGACAGTATTGTAATTCTATAGAGAACCACAGTTTATTCTTAATCTTATACGATGGTAGAAGCTTTTTCATATCCAAAAGCAAGCCTGTAACTAATTTCCCTGTTAAAAGTATTAATATTATCTTAAATTGTTTCGAATACTCAAAACATGGTGTTTACAGATTCGATTCCTCATACTGCCATTCACTGATCCACTTTATTTTACATGTAAAGATTATCCAATAAGTTAATTGAATATTGCAGGTATCATTTGTACTAGAAACTTGAAAGGCACAAAGGGAACCATTTTAGAGCAAGTTAAAAGTACATGCATGTGCAAACTGAATAAGTTTTGTCATCCATTTCAAAAAAGTAAAGCAAAAAGTTATTACATCAGGACCAATACTACAATGACAACAAACACAACTTCTTGTACTTCGGCAATTATGCTTGCCATATTTTTTCACTCCATAGTGTTCAAATATATATAGCTAGTTAATTAATTAGTCTGTTAACATAAAAAGTGATCGTAAAAATAACCACGACTTCTTTATAACAAGCATGCAAAACTTTTTTTCTTCATCTGATTAGCAATTTGCATCATTTTTTCGCAATTTTAGTCTCTAATTTTGGTTGAAATGCTCAAAAATAGTAAACAACAATGTGGGTGGGCACACACGCGGGCATCGAAAACATAAAAAATAATACACAATATAGAAAAAACAAAGGGAACATTAAAATCTAAGCTTGCTTGAGAGCTAAAATTGTGGAAGAAGGATATGGAATTTCGACCAAGTAAAGATCATTGTTTTAAGAGATTCGCTCTCGCCTGGAACTAATTTAACTCAGAAGGCTCTAGGACGACTTAACATTCCCAGGGCCTATGCTCTAAAATTTAGGTCGCTCAGAAGCAAAAGAAACATTGACCATTCCCAAGCTTCTGGGCCTACCCCACGAGAATGGCGAAATAAGGTCAGTTTATATATTTATCAATAAATTTCATAATATATGGAATATATTCAAGATCTATAGAAGTATCTTCATGTAATTTAGCTCATCTGAAAAACACAACATTTGTATAATATATATGTGTTTCTATTTTATTTCTTATGACTTATTTCAGAAACATTTTAATTTTTCCTTTTTGTCTTTTCAATTGTTATTTCTATTTTTATTATTAATATGTTCTTTCAAATAAATTAGATAACATATTTTTTGGGGCGTAATTCATGAAACGCATAACGTTCGCTCATCGTCTTTTAAAACACTATTTAGGATATTCAACTACTTTTGATAATTATAAAAAAATAGTGACTAATTTTACCATACAATTTCCCCTATTATTTACCTGTCCTGCATGTGATCATATGGGGAAAGGGGGTTGCCTAAAAATAGAATCTTTCTATTTACAGACAAAAAAGTTCCAATCTTTTAAGACAACATTGATATGGCAAGAAAAAGTGGGTGACTTTGTACTATTGAGGTTACTAATTAATTGGTTTGTGCTTCTCTCTTTTCTTTTTTCTTGTCCACAAGCCCCTCAATGATATGCATTTTCCTTGGCACCTGCCTTTGCTCATCATGTGATGATTTTTCACTTTATTCCCCTTTCCTTCTTCACTTTTTTCTGTGTACTCTTCTTCTCTTGTTTCTTTCACTTCCACCTGTGGTACAGCATTAATGTTATACATATAGTAACATGTCATTTTGAAACTTCTAAGGGAGAAAGAAATGGAACAAAAAATCTTGGAATGACTTGAGATTTATAAGAACTAATTAGTATTGTTTGAAGACTTAATTTGTTTAACAAAATTGATATCACACGACTCCTCGGGTCATATGCAATGGTCCCTAAACGATCCCCTCTGTCTCTAATAATATTAATAAAAATATATTGCTATGTTAGGTTAATGCAATAAAGTCACTCTTTTGAGTCACGCCCCTCGGAGGAAGCATTATCTCCTTGACAAATGACTCCCATCACAAGTACCTAGCAAACTAATGAACAAGTAGTTTAACAATAGTTCGTCTAGAACTGCATTTGGCGAACACCTCACGCCACATAAGTACAGAATATAAGGCCCCAGACCTACATACACGTACTTTGTGGCTGCAAAAGAAGCACGAGGACATAAACTAACACTACATCCAGTTTGAGGTTGTTCCCCTTCTACTACCCACAAGATACATTTTTTGGAGTAGGACTTGAGGTTAGGTGTTCGAAATTTGAGTGATTTACTAAGGAATTACATGATGGTGATTTTTTTTTTTTTCAAAAAAGAAACAAATAATATATTTTCCATCCGGTAAAAACAGCTTTTATGGTTTTTATCACGAGTGATGATAAATAAAGACAAATTGTTTATCTTTGAGGTAATATATAGTACTTGTCTTTACTCCTTACTACATACTGTACCCCGAAAAGAGTTAAAAGAGTGTGACCACATAAAAGCACGGATGTGCTTGATTGGCACGTGCTTAAGGGGCCAAGATACGAGTCCCCCACACCCAAGTCTTTTGTGTAAACGTATTCTGATTGCGTATTTTCACCTATGTGCTATTTTAAATTAATAATGTTAAATTTATGATATATATGTAGGCACGTGCTCTCAAATGTCTTATCAAAATTCTACCTAGTAAGAATTTATTTCAAAATAGTTGATTATGTCTATATCCTGGACCTTTAACCCGTCTATATTTCTTAAGTCCATTGGTATTCTTTAATCATCTATACACTAATTATGTACGATGAGATTTAGAATACGAAATAGTAAAAAGTCAGAAAATGAAAAATTTGACCTTTCAATTATCAAATCCAACATAAGTAACCATATGATCCTTTTCATAATTAAATGAAATAACTTACTGTAATTTAATATGTGATGTATAAGAAAAGTATAGGCTACCTCTTTCTCTGATTTTGATTTGTCACTAAAAACAGACGAGTCTCCACTTTCAGTACTAGTCATGCAGTGTTTTACAGATCTTTCTTCAATTGAAGGAGTTGTTGGGCCAGGACTTGGACAGCTCGAACTAATTTGATCCAAAACTGGTGTGCTTTGAGTCCCAACCTCTCTAGTAGTTACCCTTCTTTTCTCTGCAAGGGACAACAAAATAAAATATATTAGAGTGTTGGAGAAAAATATAAATGCTTTTTAGTTTCTCTCTGAGCTCTTAGACCAACGAGAATTCAGTATAATACCAAAAAATAAATTCTGGGTCCATGGCTCACCGTGATCCACTTATCAAAAAATATTAAGCATTACGCGTCAGGCGTAAAGAAAGAATTTATAGTCTGCACGTGAGGGCAGTCGGATAGTATTTTAATGAAAGTTAATTGCATCGACACTCTTATGCTATGCATGATTGGTAAATCATACATTTCTTACATAAAATTGGTAAGCACCTTCTAATAATAAGAGAATGGAAATAAAGAAAAGCACCTGGCATTGTGATTTTCTTCGCTTCATCTTCGTTGATCATCGTAGTCTTGGTGTGTAACAGGTGCGAGGGCGAAGGATATATGAGTGGTGCAGACATTGTAATTCTGCGAAACGATCTTGCGCTTAATGTTTTCGCCGATAAACATTCCAAAGGAACTTGTCCTGATAAAGGATTGCATATGTATTTTTCTGCTTCATTCCACTTTGAGTTGAGAGTTAGGCCATCTTGTGACAAATATTCCCAACTATAAACAGTTTTTGCCTGTAATGCTGCAAAAATCAAATCAAACTAAAATATTAACTATGTAAAAGAAACCTTTATTGTATAAGTGAGTTCTTCTTAGGAAATTCCATACCTTTCAAAGCAGTTGTGAATGAATATGTTGAAGGGTCAATTTCCTCTGCATTAAGCAATTGTTTAGAATATTAAAACTTTCGAAATTCAATAATGCACATAATGTTATTTAAAGAATTGTGTTACCTTTTACATGGTAGCCAGGAGATGAAGCAGTGCTGGAAACTAATATATTTGATTTGAAAGACTTTGTATCTTCTCTAAAACTCTTTAAATTTGATGCAGAAAACCTTCTTGAACTCGTGTTTTCGCGACTAATTCTAGCCTTAAGAGACCATTCTCTCAAGTTGAGATCATGTTCGTCGTATCGTCGCGAGTCGAAAGAAGATTTCTCCATGGTACTTTGTTATGAGAGATTTCTATTTTCCTGGTATAGATGAAGAGTAGTAAGTTTGCTTCACTTTCCTTACACAATGGAAGTTCTAACTTATTTTTATAGTGTGACAAAATATTTATTCAAAAACTTTTGAATTCAAACTTATATCTGCTCTATTCTATTGACTTTTTCTGCTATGAATTTATTTAGATACTGGGCCATAGTCCCATTGGCATATACTGCAGGGGGGATCAGAAGAAAATCTAAGGCATTTTTGGCTTTTACATTATATTTTTGCAATCATTTAAAAGATTCGGTACAATATGTAAAATACTATGAGCATATTATAGCCTATTAACTGGCTGCATTTTCTTGGTTCTAGGATTGAGACATGTGTAACTGATTTCTGTTTATGTTTTGTCCGGAATCTTGGTTAGGCCCTAGACAGTCAAATTTTGATTGGTGCAGGTGATTTTCAGGAAGCGATTATTCATGCATTCTTTTTTTCTTTTCTTTTTTTAATAAAAAAAAGTAATATTCGAACTATGAAATACTTCTATTTCAAATTTATTTATAGAAAAGAAACTTCAAATTATTTCTAGTGTCATTGCAGTAAGTGTTTTCCATGACACTTTCAAAATGTGTCAAAAAGTTTTTGATTTTTTTTTTCTAGTATTGAACCAGAAGAAATATGTAGCAAGAACGAAACGTTAATCAAAGCTATTATTAATTGAAAATCGTCCTTTATCGTGTTGTGAAATAATTATGTTAAAAGTTTGTATTTAACCTAGCAGTAAGATGCGAATTAAGTCAATCCCATATTTTAGAGCAAATTTGCAACCTCTTGGCATGCGTCACTTTGGTTTTTTTCTCACTAGAAACTGTGGTATGCGGAGCTCCGCGCAAAAGTATAATGGTCATATTCAAGTGTAAAAAAACATTTGAAAGAAAAGAAACTGCAAGAAAAAAGATTTGCTTAAATGGAAAGAGTTTGAATTAATAGGAGAGTTAATCAACATAATTATAGTAGAATGGAAAGAAAACTAATTTCTATTAAAAGAATATGAATTATAGGAAACTAAATCACCATTCTTAATAAATGGTATAATTAATTTTGTCTAACTTAAATTGTAAGGTTAAATTGGGAAATTAATAATAAGATGCTATAGTGGAACATAAATTATAAGGTTAAACTTGAAAATCAAAAGTTAGGTGTCACAAGTACCTCTTCTTTTATATATTAGTACACATTTACATGCTATCTAAATTGATCATGTAATGAGGGACAATGTGAAACTGCCAATAATAATAATGATAATAATACTTAATAATAAAGGCAAGAAATGGGTAATTTAATATATTTTTATTCTAATGAATAATGTTGGTACAGCGACAGGACTTGTGCCTAAGATAGAATAAAACAAGACAATATCAAAAAGAAAAGGTTAGGACTTAGGCAAGAAATGGGTAATTTAAATTTTAATATTAAAAAACGAGTTGGTGATGAGTAGATACCAGTGTGGGGTCTTTTTCAAGGGTGGGTTTGATAGGGAAATTGCGGTGAAATTTCATAGTGAGGGAGGAATATATGTTTGTATAAACTATGCACTATATGCAGTGAAACTGCTGTCTCTTTGCTTCCTTTTTTTTTTTTTTTTTTTTTTTGTTGATAATTTTGCTTCCTCTTTGCTTCAATAATGCACATAACTGATAAATGATAATCCACTTTGGAGAACTTTCTATTACATTTTTTTTTTCCTTCTCCGCTACCATCTCGTTCAAGATTTCTAATAAGCTGCACGTAAGATATTTTTAAGCCAATTTTGAAGTTAATGTATATCTTCTAAAGTTTGGTCTAATTACAATTTGTTTTTACTAATTACATAAACTTGTGAAGCTGATAAGAATAGTGCAAATAACCTGCTCTCAGATTTAAATAATTATAAAGATTCAACATGAAGTTTGAAATTACAGATGAGCTTTGTATTTTTAAAACTTCAGAATTCCTCTGTAATTATTCAATTTTAGAGAAAATATGTGCAATTAGATCAAACATTAAGAGGTGAAGATGTAATTAATCTTTAAAAACAACACAATGCCTTACTGTGATCAAGCTGATAGAAAACAACAAGCACCTCTAATACGGTGCACGATTTTATTTCAGACAAAAAACACACGTTTATATTTGAACTATATAAATAAGATTACAGGAAAATTCCCAAAAGGAAAAAATATCAACAACTACTATCATTTCTCCTGGAGATCAATAAAAACTCTCCTACATATATCTGTTTCCTCAAAAAACTGAAAAAAGAAAAAGAAAAAAATTCACAGCATCTCTGTTTCCTTAACACTAGCAATCCTAGCATTCTCACGGTCATTCTTAAAAGTCCAGTACAGAGGAGTATAAAACAAACAACACAAACCAAACGGCACGACCATCATCGAGAGAAGCCCTCTCGACAATGCATAAGCCTCTCTTACCGATCCCAAAAGAGGATCAACACCCTTCGAATCATAGCCGTACATCTTCTCAGCCAATATTCCGACAAGTGGAGCCGCGAAAGAGGAAAACGAGACTTCAAAAGCACGGTCAAATGCGTAAATCATCGTGCGGTTTTTGGCGGGGACAACCTCAGCAAACATGGGACCGTTTGTGGCGGTGGCGTTCCAGCTGATTGTGAGCCCCATTAAGAATAGTGTGGTGCCGTACGTGTAGTAGCTGGTAACGCTTTGGGGGACAGCGCAGATGAGGAATAAAGAGAAGGGAATTCCCATGAAAGAACTGAATTGGGCGCACATGATTCTTCCGGAGTGAGGGTATTTCTGGGACATTTTGTCTGCTATTACGCCACCGAAGAACGATCCTAGAGCGCAGCCAGCGGCAAAGAGACCTACTAGTGTTGCAGCAGCGTTGTGATCAAAGCCTGCAAAAAGTTTTAGTAATGAATCAAGCAAACACAGTTTAGTAGATCGATATCGAAGTTTACAAACGTTTTTGCTTGTCATGCTACGGAATGGAAAGTAAGAAATTTTAAAGATTTCAGGTTGTATTATGAAGAGACGCAGTAGAGTTTGGTCGAATTACAACATCCACACGTTCAATAATTACCAAAACACCCTACTAGCAAAACAAAATATCATTTACAATTTCACATACATCATATTGTTGTGGCTGCTAACATCAGAATACTGCTTCAAAGAGGAGAAAGTACAATGGATAAAGAAATAACTTTGAGGTAGAAAATGAAGCTTGATGTCAAAGTTTTTTAATAAATTCTCACATTTTTTGGAAGTTTCCAATGAAACTAAAATTTGTTAGTGGACACAAAAATGAATTTGAAGAGAGCTTACCAATGAGTTCAAACCAAAGAGTGAAGAAAACAATGGCTGTCCAAGGTATAGACCCAACAAGACCCTGTAACACAATGAACTGAAAGGTTGGCACTTTCGTGACGGCTTTCATGGCTGCCCAAGATTCCAACCATACTGTGGCAGAACTAGTATTGCTTTTCTCTATCAAATTCTCCCTGGAGCAAAACGCAGTAAATTACCAGGCAGAAGCAGAAAATACTAAAAACTGATGGACTAAACGTTCATTAAACAACTTCCTTAAAAGCACCAACTTAATCCGCGAGGTTGTAATGTATGAGGATATCAATAGAATAAGAGTAAATTGCAAAAGCCCACCCCTGTGATATTTTACAGGAAAACAACACGTGTTTAATTTTTACTGGAATTAATCTCCTTTGAGAATTGACCTAAAGTATTTCCGTCTTTACAGGTCCAATTATAGCTTGTGGATGTTTTCGTCAGGCTGAAAAGAAGTTACAAGGATTTACAAGTTATAATTTCATACTTGTAAAATGTTACAGGTCGGCCCTGCATAAACTAAGACTCCACAAATGATCAAGGTTCAACTCATTGATATTACTCTACCTAAGGCCAGTGTGAATTTTGTAAGTCTAGTCATAAGCTTTTATCAAATTTATAGAAGACAGTACAGCGTATTGTAGACTGCTAAAAGCACAAGTTGTATGTAATGAAGCGTATTGAAGGCTGCAAAAAACACAAGTTACACCTGCTTTGCATATAAAGGTATCACATATTCGACATTAATTATAGATTCTGGCGCAGTCAACTAAAAAGGTGATGAAGCTGCTATGTACAAAATATTATTGCGAATGAGAATAAGGTAAGTTGTATATGCCAATCAAATATACCACAGAGGTGGTTTCGGCAAATTACTCACGAAGTAATTATCTAATTTGGCAACATAAAATTCAGAAAAAGCAACTATAAACAGCCATACCTATCAGAGATCTGTTTCGTATCACGAACACTACTAATCTTCCTGGGGTCAACAACAAACTGAAAAACAAGGAACCCAATAAAACAACTCAAGCCCGCCATAATGACAAAGGCGAATCGCCATCCAGGGACGCCCCAAAAATCATGACCGGCCATAACAGTAGCAATAGCTCCACCCCCTATACCTCCAATTGTCCCAATAAGATTCAAAAACCCAAATCCAGCACCCCTCACACTGTCCTTATAGCTATCCGCAATGAAAGACTGAAGTGCCGGAATCACTATTGCCAGTCCAAACCCATTTATTGCTCTCCAAAATGCAACTTGCAAGAAATACTTGCTAGCGCCCACAGCTGCTGTGGACAAGGCCCAACATAGAATGCCGATAGCAAGAACTGTGGGGCGATCATGGTTGATGGCTAAAATGCCTGCTATGGGTGATGCCAGTCCCTGTATAAAGTTCCGTATGAATGTGAGATATCCAAGATCTGAAGGGCCAGCAGAAAAAGCTTCACTGACTTCTTTGTACACGGCTGGGAGGAGATTCTCGTCAGCACGCTCCATTATAGAAGCCATGTTGATTATAATTAAAGAGATAGAAATCCCGAGAATCTTTCTTGTTGTTCTGTGAAACATTAGTGGATAACCATCAACACACGATAAGTATTTTAAGAAATCTTTGAAAAGAAGTCTAATGGGTTATGATTAACAAGCATTCTACAATCAGATTAATGATAAGGGGAATTCTGCTGTGATGTGTCGCAAGATCAAAGAGTATGCTACATATAGCAAAAAATGATTAAGACAGTATGTCCATGAATGTACGCGAGTCAAATACTCTTACTCAATAGCATACTAAGTTTGATGTTGATATTTACCGTGTGGTGTGTTGATTGCAAATCCTGAACTCATGAACAACTTCAATATATACCAGGGCTTTAATTCGTTTTATAGTGGCAATTTGCAAGTTATGCAAGAGTTACTCGGAACTGCAGGAAGTTATCTTAATTGTGATTTGGTATGTGAGAATGTTCTGACTCTCATATTTCTTTCCTATTCAGATATATTCAGATTTTTATGCCCTATCTTCAATTTGACTATTTATAAGCTTATTCAAATAAAAGCCTTGGAGTCGCGATTATCCAAGTGTTAGTACTTGTCACTTCAGAATCTGGCAGTAAATGGATTAACTTTGATGGTTATGATCAAAACAATGGGGTTACCCAGATGAATATATTTTCTTTAGATTGGGATCCTGTGTAAGCCTCTCAACTCTCTCATCTCTTATCAATGTTCCATAATTTTGGGTTTCAAACTGGTCCAGCCAAGAGCCGAAACCACTGCTTAGAGAACGATATTCTGATATGTAAAGCTTTATGAAAAAGACAGTTTTGCAAAACATTGTAAGATATCCCTTACGCACTTCTGGTAACAGTGAGTCGTTTAGTTTTATCTGATCCAATCAATAATGTTTGGATAACTGCCATTTCTGTAGATAATCTGCACCTAGATGAGACTGAATATTCATGAAAACATTACAAACTTGAAGTTTTGTTCTACTCTTGCTACTTGAATTTGATACACTAAAATTACGTGAGAAAGACCAAGATCCACGTAAGGTAAGATTGCAATTACAATTAAACGGATAATCTCTTACGAGGAAATCAGATTACTTATCCTATTAGGATCACAATTCACTACTTCTATTATGTAAAGTAAAAAATCAGCCTCCTATCAGCCAGCATAACGCCGCACGCGTTCACAGGCATGGTGCAAAGTTCTTGTGATTCTCCGGTTAACCGCATACGGAGCAGAATCAGAAGTTCTAGCAGATGCAGGGTTTTTAAGAAAAATAGCAACTTGGTTCAAGCTAAACTAAAGTTACAACTTCAGAAAATAAGGTATCAACTCTTGTCTTCACAAAGAAACACTTTAATTGACAATTTGCCTCAAAAAGATTCTAAGAGATTAAACTAATGAACAATAGAAATCACTAAGTGTGGCCTGAATAACATAATTGTAAAAAGATTCCATGCTGCTCCAACTCATATATCACAAATGAAACAAAGTATCTACTTTAAATCTGATGATATTAATGAACTCAAATAACAGAATATATTCTCAAAGTCTTAATATATGGAAAAACAAAGCACATTAAATCACAGTAATAAATAATATCACATCAAACATTTAAGACAACACACACACACACACAAAAAGTTCCCACCAAAAACTATCCAATCACAAACCAAGTTCCATAACCAAGATAAGAATCGAATAAAGGTGAGAACTTTGAAGCAATTAAACAGAAAAGGGTAAAATCGAGAACTGACTTCATGGTTTGAAATTTTCTTGAGAGGAGTTTCTTGGATCGAAAAAACGAAACCCCACGAAACTTGTGTGTCCTTAGGACAAATCCCATAAACCAAAACAACCTCGGACTGTCCCAAAATTATGGGATTGTTTGTATGCGGTGGTGTGATCTAAAAGAGAAACAAAGGGCATTTGACCAACATTTTAATAAAAATGAATCTTCAAAGCTCAAGTTAAATGACAAATTGAAATTTACACGTGTAATGAATCTATCCGTTAGCCAAGTGGGTTGATTTTATTTGAGGGTGAAGATTCAAATGGTTATTAAAAAGATATAATGCAAATAAGTCAGAGAATGAAACAAGAGGCGATGTGCAAGGTGGTTGTCATCACTGAAGAATTTGGGAGTTGGGATTTTTAATGGATAATAAAAGATTTTGGTATTTGATTGGAGATAATTTTGGAATTTTTTGTTGGAGTAAATAAAGTCGATGCTTATTATGTACTTAATACTTAGGACTTTATTTGCAAGTGACAATAAATTGTACCCGCAAATTTGTTTCAATATTTTAATTATGCCAAATTGGACTCAAAAGGCAATTGTTTTTTCCCTAAAATTTATTTCCTTCTAATCCTTCTTCTAAATCATTTACTCAATACTAATTGGAACTTTTCAACTTTAGTCCTCTAATGTGTACTATGTCCAACATCGGTCCTCTAATATGAACTTTCAATTTTTTTGTCCTCTAATGTGCAGAAACTACAAAACTCATCCTGTTTGGTCGAAAATCACTGTTCAAAGCCGAAAAATGCATATGAGTGTCACACGTGTGACGAAAAATTGCACAAACTATCACTAAATTATGATAAGTTACACACATTCCCCCTCCTATTTGGAAGGTACACAAAATACTCTTATATTATATTTGGTAAACACTTGTTTGGTGTTAAAAAAATATGGCATTAACAAACATTTACTTGGACTCTAGAGATCATATGGCATCCTGGTCAAGCAAGTATCCTTTTCTTTTTTGTATTTCAAATATTAAATATATATTCTAAAGATTGGGTCTAATTAAGAATTGTCATTGTGATTGTGTAGGGATTATATTCCTGCATTCTCCGCAACACGTTATCACCACTATTAAAGATATAATTAATTACAATTAAAAGTTCGAACCCCTTTATGAATTCATAAAGAATTGTAAATTAAATGTTGGTGTCTTGGTGATAGTGTTATTCCAAAAAATAGTTTTAACATATACAAACTACTTATAGAAATAAAAAGATCAAAACCAATTTTAAAAAAAAAAATTTCACAGAAATAGAACTTAATACTAATATCTTCGTGATGGGATGACGAAAAACGACTCATCGAATAAATCGTCCAAATAAAGGAATATTAGCAATGACACCACTGAAGTTTAGAGTAATATTAGAAACACCTCTTTATGCTTGTTCGTAAATAATGACCTCTATTGATTAAGTTAACAATGTGAATAAAAGCCCAACTGTAACTGTTCAATATTTCAAGCTTAAGAAAAGGAGCACCTCCAGAGCATGATATCTTAACTGGAGTAAGAGAAACCCGGCCTTAGTTGATTTAAATTAATACAATGACGAACTATTTGGGCTCTTCTTTTTTCTTGGGCTCTTCCAATTTAAACATTAGTATTACTTATATTTCAGGATTGATTTAAATAAAAGATTTTTAAAGGCCCACTTCAAGAAAATAAATAAAATTTATTAAAAATAAAAAGTACTTTTGTCCTTATTGAGTTTGAGTGTAAATGAAAAGTTGTTATATAGTAAATCATAAAAAAACATCCTTGAAAGCTAATGGACCCAATTAAAGTTGACTCAAATATTCTGTGAACAGTTTAATTTTATAATGGTTGAACTAATTTTAATTGTTGTTTTCTATATAATAAGAAAAAAATTTATTTGCAACCCACAAAATTTGTAATCAGGGATGACGTAGTACCTTCTATTATAAAAGAAAACTTGATAATTAAAAAAGGTTAATACGAGAAGACGCATTCATCAAGTTGAAGGAGATGAAGAAATTTCAAGAGACATAGGAGAACAAGTATTTAAGGAGTGTTAAAGTAGAATAATAATTTCGCGCATACATGAATAGCTAGAAATTGTATTAGAGGATGTACGAATGACTTAATGCATGAATTGATGAGTCCATGAACTAGTTGATATAAAGGTATCATATTAATGCATATGGTCCCATGTAATTTGTATAAATAAGGGATAATATCAGTGACACCCCTGAGGTTTGATGAAATATCACAGACACCCCGTGAAGTTTTAATAATATCAGACACACCCCCTGAGGTTTGCAGTAACATATCAACCAGGCCCCCTCCATTGATATACATGACTGATTTATGATATAAAAGCTGATATTCTTAATGGAATTCCTATTTCACCCTTGGTCAACTTTGATTCAGGTTTTGACTTATATTCAAGGACCAAACTACCCTTTTTGTTAATTAAACTTTGGGAAGGAGTGCTATTGATATGTTACACAACTTATAGAGGGTGTCTTTTAATATAAATTAAAAACTTTTACAATCTGTTGAAGAAAATGATGTTTTACTTTTACAAATTAATAAAATTATATTTCTGTAAATTTACATGCTATGTTGCATGAGGAGTGGATTTTAATGGAGATTCTTTAATAGTTACGCTTACTCAATTTGGATTATTATGCTATTATAAATCATTAGTCAAGAATAAGTAAAGGTAATGACATATGCTGAGCATATCTCTTAGATATGTTCTTAATATATATATATATATATATATATATTATCTTAATGTGGAGCAACCGAACAACGACTAATAAAATTTATTTTTGAGTTTTGACCTTCAGAAAATCAAAAGAAAAAATCATACGATTAATTAGCATCCAAGGAGATTATTTCCATGAATCTAGGCAATTATAAGATCACCCTTAATTTATATCCTTTTGAAATATAAGAAAAACATAAAGAATAGTTTCCTTCTTATGTTAATGCTTACTCTGTAGTGCTTTCACAATTATTTTTGTTTTCACAAATTAAATTACTAGATAAACTATTAGGTAAGATATTCAGTTTATATATAACAATATATATTACACAAATTTAACTATAACTGCGCAGTTATTGGTATAGAAGAGACGTTGATCTCTTTCCTGGGGATATCTTGGGGATATTTTTTTTCTTTCTTGTGTTAATGGTTACTGGTGCTATCACAAACATTTTCAGCAATTTTTCTCACAAATGAAATTTAAAAAGTAAGATTGGTGAGCAAATCAATCTGGTGATTAACTGGGAGTAAATTCTCGTGGGAACTAGCACTGAGAGTAACTCCATCACAAATTGAAAAAAAAAGGTTAATGATATGGGTCTCTAATTGTTCATCTTTGCGGGGTGCTAAAAAACTTATGTAATTCAAAGATTATTGGAGTATGCTTAAGCCGGAGTTTGGTGAAGAATGGGAGAAAGATGAAGATGGAAGATGAAAAGAAAGTTGAAAGAAGATAGAGAGAGACATAAGGGTAAATAGGATAATTCAAAAATTGATCTATTTTCCTTTTAATTTTGTCTAGATATTTATAAGGATAAAAGAGTAATTCTATGTATTTTCTTAATTCTTTTTGACACCTTTTAATGATAGGGGGTGTCACTGATATTATTGAAACCACAGGGGTGTTGCTGATATTTCACCAAACCTCAGGGGGTGTCACTGATATTATCCCTATAAATAATGACACCATGTGCACGTTTTTCAATCAAAAGAGAACCATAAAAAGAAGTGACATATTCCAAACTTCTCAAAAGTCAAAAGTGTATAAGTACCATGTTGTCCTTATTCAAATATTCACTAAATAATCAACCAGTAATTTAAAATAAAAAAGATACATAAAAACTAAATCTTTAAATTTTGAAGATATAAGTAAAATATAAAATATAGTATTCTTCTAAAACTTTGAAATGTATTACTTATTTTCATCTCAGATGCGTAAATACCTTATGGAAATTTTCTAAAACACTTCTACTTTCAAAAGCAGTTTAAGATGTTCTAAACCCAACTTCTTTAATTTGACTAGTATTTTCTGTGGCTTTTTTTAGATACGCAAAAACAAAACATTCATTTAAAAAATTAGTAAAGTACTTTTTAATGGAAAGCCGTAAACATCTTTCAAGTTTACAACATTTGAGAATACCACCTTATACACACTGTAGCCCAAAAACTACTACAGTTGGATTGTCACCGCATATGATCATTGTAAAATCAAATATATATTTCTTTTATTTTCTAACTATTTTACTAACTCATATATAGATACTGATTATATTAATCTTATTACACAATATATACAAATATAACTAATATATAGTAGTGTCTCACAAAATAACACATGATCATATCATATCCAATGAAAGTTTTAGAAATAAACAGCGTGGAGGGCGGAGAAGAGTAGATAAAACTCACTTGTATTAGTTGCGGTCTTTTGGTTGTGTCTGGCAGGCTATAAACAATACTATAGTTTAATCAAATGTCGGCAACCATAATTCACCTAAGTTATAGGTTCTCTTTCTTCTAGGTATGTTGCTTTGTAAAATTGATTATAGGTGAAGCAAATCTTAATAGTTAATACACACCAACAGTAGATTATGTGTGGGGTCAAAATGTAACATTACTAGCGAAGAGCCATTGACGTCGTTCTTATATAGCAATCTCTTTTCTGAAATGCAACATTACTTGCGATAAAATATATATCTTGACGTTATCTTTATGTATCAGTATCGCCATTTAATTTTGAAACCACCAACTTATGACACAGAAATCTCCATAGCGAAACATGTATTACTTAGTCTTAAGTACTAGTTATAAGATGAATTCGCAACTCTCTCCATGCATTTATATATATATATATATATATATATATAAATCGGTCACTGGTTATAAATTATAATCTTTGATTCATCACAATTCTACTATAATTCGGTTTTATTTTATATAAGACATATTTTAATCAGTAGTAAGTTAACCAAATAGTGGAAGCATGTAAGCCTCATGTATTATTCCTCATGAACCCTTACACACTCATCTCTTGAGCTAATTTTTGGACAATTTTTATACTTTCATGGAACTAAATCATCCCAAAATCATGTGGTATGTAAAAACATTTCAATAATGTTACTTAGGTACAGGAAGTGCAGATATTATATTATTAAACAAAAGATAGTAGCTGATCCAATTATTTACGCTACAAATGTTTATACAAAAGTCGTTATCATGAAGGCAGTAGACGATCAAAGGGACCCCGGGAAATGTTAAGTTAGAAAACACGAAAACCTATTAAATTCATCTCAAACTTGGTAATATAGTATGCCACTCTCCGCATCACATTTCACGTAAAATTATAAAACACAAACCAAAAATATCTATTTATCTTACCAGTTACTACCCACTAAATCGTGCATAAAAGTACCATCACATATCTCGTGCATATATCATGAAATGTAACAACGACATATGAAACATTGATACACCTTTTGACACACATTTTGGACAATACGAAAGTTTTCTAAAATTAGAATGTTAGAAGCTGATACGTGTTATATTATTATATATACTTATGCCACATGTCAACATGGATTACTTTATAAAGTTTGTGAAACATGCCACCGCTTCAAAAAATAGGGATAAAAGCGTTAAACCCCATATACTATAGGGGTGTAGCGATTTACCCCCCTTGAACTTTTTTTTTTGGCAACAAGCCTCCTGTACTATGGATAAACAAGACTTTTTGCCCCCTGATTGAATTTCCGGTCAATTTTCGTCGGAATTTGAACGTGAACATGAGCGCTCATTATTATTTAACCTCAAATTCAATAAAATGCCCATTTTCACTTCGATTTTTGTTATATTTCCTTAATTTTCAAACCATAGTTTAAATTATCAAAATTTAGGTCTTGGAAATTCAGAGAAATATAACAAAAACCGAAGTGAAAAAATGACTTTTTATTGACTCTGAGGCTAAATAGTGATGAACCATCATGTTCACGTTTCAAATTCCGGCGAAAATTGACCGGAGATTCGATCATGTGGGACAAATTATTCTTTTCAGTCAATAGTTAAGGGGACAAAGTGCTTATTTATCCATAGTACATGAGGCTTGTTGCAAAAAAAATAAAATTCAGGGGGCAAATCGCTAACCCCTATAGTATAGGGGTTTAACGCACGCTTTTATACCAAAAAAAAAAAAACAGAATATCTTTAATATCTACCTAAACATATTAAATCGAAACTTTGTTCCATAAGTGTAAATTACACACATTCTGAGATTGGCAATAAAAGTATAAAATTGTAAATAATAACTCAAAGAAAGTACAACTAATCTTTTGGTATGTATTCATCACGCATCATGAATTTAATAATAATAATAACATGAAAGGAACCTTTGTCTTTTGAATAATATAGACATCTCTCTGCTAGTCATGTTAATATAGTTATTATTACAACCTACTACTCTGCATTATAAACCATCAAACAATCATAATAACTCCTACAACAACAACAACTCTCATCACAAACAAACAAAACAATGGCCAACACTACGACTTTCAACAATCTCCACGTTGCGATCCTCTCCAGCCCCGGCATGGGCCACCTCATCCCGGCTCTAGTCCTCGCCAACCGCCTCGCCGCCGCACACGCCGTTAAAGTCACCGTCTTCTCAGTCACAGCCGCATCATCATCCACCACCACCCTCCCCCTCCCCCTCCCCCTCCAAGAACTCGTCGACGTAATCGAACTCCCTCCGGTCGACATTTCAAAACTCGTCGACCCTTCGTCGCAAATAGTCACCATGCTATGTGTAATGGTCCGCGAGTCTCTGCCTTTACTACGTGCCGCTATAGCTGCCATGGACCGTCGACCTGACGCCTTATTCGTCGACCATTTTGGCACCGGGATGTTGCCGCTTGCGGCTGAATTTGGAATGGCGAAGTATGTTTACGTACCGTCTAACGCGTGGTTTACGGCGTTAACCGTGTACTGCCCTGTTCTTGATAAGGAGATTGAGGGCGAGTACGTCGATCAGACGGAGTTTTTGAAGATTCCGGGGTGTAGACCGGTTCGACCGGGGGACGTTGTCGACCCGATGATGGACAGGAGTGATCGGCAGTATAGGGAGTACTTGAGAATGGGGGAGGAAATTACGCTTTTTGATGGTGTTTTGTTGAATTCTTGGGAGGAGTTGGAGCAAACTACTATTGAGGCTTTGAGAAAAAACGAAGCTTTGAGTTCGGTTATGAAGAAGAACCCGGTCTACCCGATTGGTCCGTTAACCCGACATGTTAAGCCGGAGGTGTCGAATACTGAGTTAGTGAAGTGGTTAGACAAACAGCCTAATGCGTCTGTGATTTTCGTGTCATTCGGGAGTGGAGGAACGCTCTCATTTGAGCAGATAATCGAGTTAGCTAGCGGTTTGGAATTGAGCGAGCAAAGATTTTTATGGGTGGTGCGTCCGCCTAAGCAAGGCCGTCCCGACGGGGCGTTTTTTGGGGGCGGTGGGAGGTCCGACGGCACCCCGGAGTATCTCCCCGAGGGGTTTATGACAAGGACAAAGGATGTAGGATTGCTCGTTGAAATGTGGGCGGAACAAGTGGAGATACTTAATCATCCGTCGGTTGGGGGATTTTTGTCGCATTGTGGGTGGAATTCGACGTTGGAGAGTATATCGAGTGGCGTACCGATGATTGCGTGGCCGTTGTATGCGGAGCAGAAGATGAATGCGGCGATGTTGGCGGAGGAGATAGGCGTGGCGGTGCGCCCGACGAGTACTAATGGGGTGGTGGGGAGGGAAGAGATAAGAGATATGGTGAGGAGTTTGTTGGTGTATAAAGAAGGGATGGTGATGAGGGAGAAGGTTAAGGAGTTGAGAGTTAGTGGGACAAAGGCTCTTGGTGAAGATGGTTCATCTTACAAGTTAATGTGTGAGTTGCTTTCAACGATTGTTGCAAAGAAAGGTAAACGTTTGTCGGGTAATTGACATTATGGAGTTGGAGTAACTCGCATTATTGGGGTAGTTCGTGTATTTTGGATTGAATGGGTGCTGGTTGCATGTCCAAGTCGAGTGTGTGTACGTGTGTTATTTATGATGTCAAACTACCATTTGTATCACTTTTGTTTATCAGCTTGTGCATTACGTGTAGAACTGGTACATGTCTCACATTTCTTTATGTTGTGGAACACTTATACATGTTCGTCATTACTATATGGTGGTAGGTGCTTGAGAAAAAAATCTGAAAGCACCTCCACATGATTGTCTACATGTAAATAAGTGATAAACAAACAACTAATGTCAACATTCACTAGTGAGGTCATTTGAGGTTTAGGAGTCGATTATGGTTGACGCTTCTGCATTACTTTTTGTATGAAACGCTACAAGAGAACCAGTGACGACGATGACATAAGACCATTTGATTTCAAATTCACGACTTAGCCTCGAGTGGCGAATAGAAGGAATTTTACCTTTAATGTAGGAATCAGATGTCATTCATTTAGTAATCGATCTTAAGTTCTACATATTAGACTATTCAAACGTTGTGCACATACATTAATCGCATACATTAATATTTGAATCTCAGCTCGCCTTTTATTATATAAAATTGCTCACTGTTTGAATAGAATCGATGCATGAGAC
This sequence comes from Misopates orontium, assembly GCA_946800315.1. Classification (NCBI taxonomy): domain Eukaryota; kingdom Viridiplantae; phylum Streptophyta; class Magnoliopsida; order Lamiales; family Plantaginaceae; genus Misopates; species Misopates orontium. The sequence goes on along the minus strand of OX326953.1, from coordinate 13,732,274 downwards.
ACCTTCTACTTTTTATATCTAACAAAACAAGAGGCTTCGCCTTCACACTTGTTTCAACTAAATCGTCCAACAAGAATACTAAAGCTGAAGTGTGCTGCTAAAACTATTCTAATTGGTGATATGTTATATCATATTATTGGTTAGCATTTACGTGCGGCAGAATCTAAATTTAAAATTTAACACCTAGCTATATTTTCAGTCTCGTGGTCGTTGTCTAGAGTGTTATTTCAATTTTTATTTGATTTACTACATCTAACCACAAACAAAAAGCACCTTATTTGTAAAACATCATGTAAATAAACGTCCGGTATTTTTCTTCTTCGTCGTTTTATTGCAAACAAATAAAAAAGAAAAGAAGAAGAAGAAGATATAACTAGTACCTCCTGAATATCAAATACAAATAATTTTTCATCACTTCTACTCATGTCCAAATTTCACACCTGTAGGAAGCCATTTGAAATTGTGAAGTTTAAGACTCCAACTAAACTTTTACCATAAGGATAAGTGTCAACATCCTGGCTAAGAACCATAAATGATGAATGCAACTTGCTCGCCGTATCTCACCTCGGACACTTTCAAGTCTTTGGAGATATTTTAACAGTGTATTTAGATCCAATCTAACTAACCCCTACCCTTAGTAATTACCGAATTGTTCAGTTCTATGCGAATGATCCTTGCCACTTACCTGAGGATTTTTTACTAGAAAAATGTACACTAATTTATCAAGTTGGCGCCAGAACCACAGAGTCATACTTAGAAATCGAAATGATCAAGAAGTTTTTGCTATTTAAACCACTATTCCAGCCCATCTTTCATTGATGTCAAATCTCACTACCACGAACAAGCTACCTAATTATAGGACAAGGCTTATTTTTAAGTTGACATCATAATTATCATGTCCTTGTCAATAATAAGAAAAAGACGGTAGAGATAAATCACTTTCTCAAATTCTGTAGAGTTCAATAAATAAGTGGGTCGAACCACAACCTTCAAGTAGCACGCCGCTGCAACTTCCTAGGGAGTCAGCTGGGCAGTTGGAACCGGCTGAAGGTGAAGAAAGAATCAAGCGGAAATAGGTTCAGTAGCTTTCTTCAGCCAATCAATCTCAAAAGCATTCAAATATGGTGCCAGGATTTCCCTGCATCTGGAATGGTAGTTGTTCAACCACTCGATTTCGTCGCGCATAAGAAGGCTTGCATCAATTAACTTTCTTTGATACGGTGCCTGAAACCGGAAAACTTATGTCAGCATTGCTGCAATATGCTGCCTTTTAGGAACAACGCCACACAGTAAAGAATGGGAAGGTAAACACATAATTTTGATGTACATGACAACAAGAATTGGTTGATGAAGCCTGGCCTTGAGGATCGGTAAGTAAAACGGACTAGAAAAGGAAAAGATAAATAACTGGTCTGAAGAATCAAAGCATTATGTAGATTGACAGGATTATTGATTGTAGCAAGTCAAACCTGCCTGCGAGCTTGGAGCACACGCTGCATGATAATATGTTACGATATCTTGTTGAAACCGGAACACTGAGAATTCAGTATTTTATGAATTATAGGACATCAAATTTCCTATGATCGTCAAAAATAGCCGAATCGACTGCAGCATGTCATTGTATAACAGTTGCACAAAATAATTACTCCTAAAATTTGCCCAATCTTCAACCAAGTTATACTAAATTTGGGGAGTTGATAATCCAAACCAAAATCCCCATTTGCATATTTGAATTTCACAGAAATATATTTCTATTCTCTTAAATCAGCACAATAACGCGTCTTCCTTTCTTAATTCCTTAATTGCTCATACCTAGAACCACCAAAAACAGAAATCATCTTCTCATTCTTATGCACAAAATTAATATCTCTCCATGAATTTAAGAATTATTTATTTCATTCATTTAATTTTGTACATATTGTTCTCCATAAAACTGATAGTAGTACTTTTTAAGGATCTTGTCCAACAGAAACTTAGCCAAAACAAATGCATGTTGGTTATCTTGTTATGTTTGAGTCACTATTCACGAGGTGTAGGGTATAAACTATTATTACAATATAGAATTATTCTAAAAAGTTTATGATACAAAAGTAATGTCTATACATTAATACATATGGATTAAACTGTCATTTAGATTTTTAATTAGGTAACTAATTCACATGATTATTTTTTCTTCAAGTTTCTAAACATTTTGATGATCATTTTATGGAATTTAAAGGGGAAGGTGAGTTGGACAATTAATTTGAGAAGGGTATAACAGAAAATAAGAAATTATCACTCTTCCATTAAAGGTTTTTCTCTGTCTATATTATTTGCCAAATTTGATGGCTCACTAAGCAATTTCTACTTTTACTTTTAGAGTTAGATTACTACTATCTTTACCAAACACCTAAAAGACCTCCCTCATTCCTAAGGAACTAGAACCCGCTACCCCCCCTCTTAAAGTCCAAGCTATTCACCACCCAAGATCACCACCATAAGTTTACTCACTTGGGACCTAGTACGAAATTTAACTGTTTAGGGTGGTACTTCAAAACCTACAATTCAATTGGTAGCAGTCTCAATGCTGCACAACCATCCACCACCACTGTCAGGCTCATGGTAATTCACATGTAAATTAATCTGACCCTCACCTATTGCAGTTGGAATAAACTCATTAACTATCCTTTCTGGGATCTAAACGTCAAAATTAAACCTGATATTGCGAAAATAAAAAAGCAAATGGGACTTTGGTGCAAAAGAAGGACTGGCCAGCTTCTTGTCAAGTCAATGTAAGAACCAATATGCCTGTATCTGAGACATGTAAGAACCAAAAAAATGCATGTATCTGAGACATCTAGTTAAATTATATGCCAAGGGAAAGTGACTTCAATTTGGATGATAGGAAGGGCTGGCTCAAAAGCTAAGTTATACTTGAAATGCGCCACGATCAAATGGACTTCTTAGGCGTAGAATATCAAACCACAGGAAATACAATTTTGAAAAACTTACCCATGTTATATGCTCAAATGATAAATAGCCCTTATCACCAAAGTTGAACTTCGTATCTGCCTCTTTTACAATAAGCACATTCTCCAATCTTATTCCGAAGTTCCCATCCTCATAATAACCAGGTTCTAGAAAAAAATAATTCAAAATGAAATCACAAGTCAGAAAAGAAATATGCCAAGAGTACTTAAAGAAACAATTAATATAGTTATTTATGCAAACAAGAACAAGAAGAGCTTCAGATACTCAAAATTTGCTGGTTTTAAGTTCTCATGGAAGTCTCTCCTTAAGCAACCATGATGGTGCAGGCAGGGCATGCTCACCCTCCCTCCCCACAGAATAACATAGTTCTTTCTTTCTGATAACTGAAGTCAAAATTCATCTTGCCGGATATACAAAATAAATACACAGTTTGCTCATCATATAACTGCCAAAGCATCATCTCAGCTAAAGATACAGACAGGCCTATGTTTTAGCGAATTGGCAAATGGTCAATGCATAAGCAGTACTCAGTAAGCAAGGGATGAAGGTGCATCTTTATAACTTCTCAATCCGAACAGTAGGCAACATGATAGTGAATTTGGATTTTAATAGTGTTATAACGTGTGCCAAATAATGACATGAGAATAAATTATTACCATCTGTCACAGCCATTGAAGGTTGTAGCGGAACGTTGCGAGCACTTGGCCTAAAACTAATCTGATGAGGTCCTACAAAAGCAAAACATAGGAGGAATCAGACTGCTTCCTGATCCTGATTATTGTTGTTAACATCCCATCCCTTATAAATACAGTGCAAGAGTCGACTTATTTGCTGTCTGACATTAGTTCTCACTATTAACATATAACGACAGACTGCATAGTATACAGTATACACGATAGAGAACTTCAGTTAAACCCCCATGTCAGACGAAAAAAGTATTACTAATGTAAAAAATCACAATAAGCTTTTAGAATAAGACACAGTAAAAATATGATTCACATGATATATATATAATCATAAGAAGTAGATCAGGAAATAAAAATGAGCCCCACTGCACTAAGTTGAGTGGTACACTGGTACTGGTATTATAAGCTTAGAGATTTATAGAATGAAGTAGATAAGGAAACAAAAATTAGCCGCAATATAGAAGTTGAAATAATATAAAACCTCACTTACCTTCATGAACATTTAGGTAAGACCCTACCCCATGGCCCGTTCCGTGTCTGTAGTCAAGACCATCCTTCCATAGAGGAACTCGTGCAAGAACATCCAAGGCTTCACCTGGTGACAAGAAATATCAGGGAATAACAATTATCTGGACATATTTATCAAGCTAACTGAGGCCAATGATGATTTTTCGCACGACAAGAAATGTCAACATTCAAACAAACTCTTCAAAAAAAATGTAATTAGACGATAACGTATACACGCAACAATTACCAGGTGTTCCATTAGGAAATCGTGCATTACCCAAGCCAATATGACCCTTAAGAACCTACAATGGCATATATGGGAAACACTGAATTAAAGTTGCAGTTGGTTCCTCGATAAAGAATTCAGTCTTCAATGACAGGCTGGAAAATTCAGAGTTCAAAGGTTGTTTGACTGCTCTAAGCACCTTCGTACAGTATGATATGTATTTACAAAGAACATGAACCATAATCTAGGGAACAAAATGATAAAATCAGCAACCAAAACAAATAAATCCAGCTTAATCATTTCACGGGAGGAATGTATCTGAAGATAACCATAAGCCAAAAATATTCTAACATAAAGATTAAAGCCAAACATAAACAGGCTGTTGAACCTAAAACTGCCTAAAATGTGACTTTAAGCCTTAAGTGAGACCTTTCAGATAGTCAATACATAAAGAAGCACTACGGCCTTTGCTTTCCCTCCTATTCTAGAGAAAACTGAATTGTGTCTTACCTTCAACTGACTTGCTCGCTGAAGAACTTTACTCTGGTTATCTTTGGATCAGAAGATATTATAAGAAAGATTGGAATATATATAAGGTTATAAATATTTAGTCTCGGAACAAAATAAGAGCTTTCACTATATAACTTCCACACAATCATGAACCTTTTAAACCAAAGTTTGAACAAAATATTTACAAACATCCGTCGTATCAAACTGTATCCAGACTTAATGCAGGTAATATCAGTAATTATAACTTTACCCAGTCCAACCAGAGATTCTGAATCGGCCATTTAACTGAAAGTTTTCAAGCTTAGAATATTCACTTCGAAAAAAAATGTACAAGTAACTTGACAGTGCTTGTTCTCACGTAATGGATAAGGAGCAACAAAAGATGTTTAGTCTGAAGGATTTAGCCTCTAGGGAATGTAATAAATGTCAGTTTGACTAGTTTGTTAAAATATGAATTAGGAAAATTACAACCAGACAAATTTCCACAATACGTGCACACACCAAGGTGTAGCATACTCATGGCTCAGGAAAACAAGAGCAAGCATAAGTTTTTCTCCCTTTCTCAGGATAAAAAAATTAAGTAATAAATTAAGACACAACATACCGCGGTGTAGCATGCTTTCTCATGTTCGGTAGGTTTTCCAAAATGCATTGTCCGAGTTATATCCGTAGTTCCATCTATATACTTTAGAGACACTTAAAGCATCAAGCAAAGGAAATATCGGAAAAGAGCAGCACAAAGACGATGAACATAAAAAGATAGCTAGCGCACCTGTGCTCCTGAATCAACCAGGTACATGCTGCTTGGATCAAGTTCAGCACATGTTTCTGCTTCAGGACGATAGTGGATAATCGCTCCATTTGGACCAACTGACGAAATAGTAGGAAAACTCAACCCCCTAAAATGCTGTTACAGAGAATGGATTAATTAATGAAATTATGACATAATTGATATATGTGATGCATGCAATTTAAAAGAATATTTTCCTGTGCTTCGATTTTCCTTTAAGCACATAATACCTCTTAGGCATCCAGTTCTTAAAATTCTATCCTAAATATTGGTGGATCATAAAATACGAAACCAGGGTACAGTCCACTTCATAAAGGGGCAAGAAGCATGTTAGATAACGCACTGAAGGATAAAAAATAATTTGACTGTCAAATGGAGTATCCCTAATCAGAATGTGTATGTGCGCTTGAAGCTCAGTGTGAGGTAGTGAAGGCATTACAGGAAAGGAAAACCAAACAAACTTCGATTTTAACCACAAGCTGATAAAGTTGGAGAGAACTATGAAAAAAAAGAAATTACTTCCATTGAGTGTTGAAAAATGAAGACTGCATAGGTAACTTCTTTAACTCCTTTCTCTGTAGATTGATAAACTAAGTTAATACCTCTTTAGATGCGCGAAACTCCTCCAGCTTATCACTTACAGATAGTTCAGTCAGCTTAGCTGTTTTCCTGTCATAACATCAAACAGAACATAAGATTGCTGGAAAGGAGTAGAAACGTTTATACAGTCAAAAAGTACAAAGGTTTCCAGAAACTAGCTAGTAAGAACTCAAATAAGTTTCCTGATTTTCATTGGGTCCTGTACAAGAATTGGTATGGGCTAATGTTGAGACACGACACTTTTCATTGCATCATGCTAGTTAAATTCAAAAAAGTTTCGTATTTCTATTCTGCTGTCGATCTAAAACAGGACAATACCTGGACAAGAACTTACATAAATTGAGAATGAAAATAAATTCCCCACACATCATAAATTATATGCAGAAATTTCCTCACTGGTAATGCTTTAAGCCTTCGTTAATTTTATAAAGAAATTCATTGTTAATTGATTATCTATGTGAAAAGCAACCGAACTATAATCCAGAAACTCCATTGACTCATATCTGGAATCCCCGCTTTTGAATTATACAGTAATATCATTTCATTGATGTTTTTGCAGATAAATCTACACCATGGCATGACTCATAACACTCATTAACAGTGATTCTAGAAACTGAAATGAATTCTTCATGCTCAAGACGCAAAAACTTCCATCTAAATATCTAACAGAAATTAATTGGGAGGATTTGATTCGGGACAGAACTGCCTGAATCACTAAAAGAGAAAGAAAAGAAATCTGAACCTGTTCATTATTTTCCTCCCCCAATAAAAGTATATTGAAAGAAAAAATTCGTGATACTGACAAAGGAACTACATGACAGGCGACATGAAACATAGAGTGTCAAGAAAGATGGTGTAATCAAGTAAAGTGCTGTTAAGAATTGCTTAAATATTTGAAAAATAGAATCTTTAACTGTAGCTATCACGTGGAATGCCATCACTATTGGCCTTGAACATTTCGGCTGAAATACAGCGTAGAACTATCAATTTTCAGCAGGGTCGGAAGACAGGTAAAAATTAAAGTTCCAATTCAATTGCTGCAGTAGTTTAAAAGAAGGTAAAAATGCCCTTCAACAAAACCTGATATCTGGGAATGGAAGAAATCAACAATAACTGACAAAACCAGTAACCGAAACTCATTCTGCTGATAAACTTCACTTTCGAAACTTACGGTTGGTCCTTCTTCTTGACCTCACTATCCCCAAAGTAACCAGAAGCCCCATAAACTTCCTGCATCTGTGGATACAAAGAGTAGACCAATCTTGTTTTAAGATATAATGCTGCAGCAAAAGGCATACGATTATACAGAGAATAAACACCTTAGACAATCACTGAAACATGTAAAAAGAATATGACTAGAAAGAAATATTCAGACTTGCTTTCTCATCAATATTCCAGAAATTGTTAATTTCTTATGATTCATTGTGAAAGACAGTTAAACTTTACTTTATTTCATATCAGCGCAGATTAGCATACTAAAATAGAGAATCAGAATAAGTTCTAGAATAAGTTTCTAGCAACAGATCAGTCAGAATGAAATTGACAAGTGAGATGATTTAACACAAAATATTGGACATGTTAAAAGACAATATTCACTGATCTAAGTATGAAGCTATATTTTATCATATAGCCCTTTAGCCTTTCGGGTCTACAACCCTTTGCAGTTAATTGAATAGCGACCAACAGGTACTTATTAGAAATAATCAAAGATCTGAAAGATGTAGAAACCATTAACTCAATAATCAACTAAAACTGATTGCTAGAAATCAAAAATAGCATTACTAAAAATAGGTCGGATTGTATTAGATAGCCACCTACAAACCAAAAATATTATTAGTTCAGAGATGTCTGACATATTGAGGAAAAATACCTTCTCCCTATCTTTAAACGGGATAACTTAACTAAGTATTTGCATTTGCTTCTTAACTCAGGTACAACCTACACTCACATTAGATGGCCAAAGAATGCGTCTTAGCTCAATACATGATCATGTCCGTTCCTCCCTTCTTAAGGACTCTTGGAGACAAAATCCAAAATCATCAACCTCATTAGATTCACATTAGAGATACAACGGATGCATTTCTTCCTCGAATTCATGGTCATGTCCATCCCTCTCTCATAAGTAAAATTCACTGGGGTTTTGGATTCACATTGGAGACCAAAAAGAAGCATATCATACTGAAATACATGGTCATGTCCCTCCATCCGTCTTTCGCTTCTTAAGGTCTATCTGAGACAAACTCCATAATCGAATTTTAATTTGGTTTTGGATTCTCACCAAGTCCCACAGGATTCATGTCGTACTAGAATACATGACATGTGTTCCTGTTCCTCCTTCATGTTAAAATAAGGATTTCGATTCACACTAGAGGCCCAAAAGATGCATGTCCTAACTCAAACACATGCTCATTTTCCTTCTTTCCTCCCCTCCTCCCTCCCCGTTTACCAGGGACCTCCAAGAAACAAGCTCCATTGTCAAACTAATGTATGGATTTGAATTCATCAGATGCCCCAAAGATCATCCCTCCCTCTAGTTCCTTCTTAGGGACTCTGGGACTAACTAAATTTTCAAGCTTCAATGCAGATATATTCACAGCAGAGGCCCAAAAGATTTTCAACCCTCTGTCTCAGATGTGCCAATGTAACCTTTAAATTCAAATGATCTTCTAAACCTAATTTTTCCTATGTGATGTTTGATTGCAAGTTGTACCATATGTAAGTTTAACATTATAATACAAAAGTAAGGTTCTGTTCTTTAGTATATTTCCATAAATACTATATTATTCCCAGAACGCATAACAATATAACTATGTAGAAGCTATAATCTAACCCAATGCAGTCAAGCGAATAGTCGAGCTTGTACCTGCTTGTCCAACCAAACATGATATTGCACAATAGCTGCACCATCCCTAACATGGGCATTCTTCAAGCCCGCCAATTCAACAGGATTCTGACAGAATGTGCGGCAAAGTTAGCAGAACATGTAGATTAACATAATAGATGACTATAGCGTACAAGTAACAAACCATCATTACTTATGCAAAAAGAAATCAAAAGTGAAAAAGGGGTTAAACAGCAGATGCTAAAAAATAAGAGACCTAACAAGAATTTGTAAAACCCAAACAAGATATAAGAACATTATTCTCTGCCACACATGAAACTCAAATTCATCTGTATTAAACACCAATCACTAATTAAGCAAAAAGAAATTAAAAGTGCAAGAAGGACCAAAATGCTGTAGCTGAAAAATAAGAGACCAAAAGAGAATTGGTAAATCCCAAACAAGTTAGGGAAATATATGATGAAATTGGGATAAAAGACTCGGTTGCTTATTTGGTTTCTATAACTGAAGTGGCACCACTAACGCAGTCTCGTTCTAAAAATTAAGTACAAGCTACTGCGGGATAATTCACAAGTCTTAGTTGGCTAATGAACTCAAGATGAGAAGAATTCTCCAAAAAGCAGGGCACTAGGCATTTTATAGATCTAAAGCTGTAAAATTAATCTACATATATAATACGGATAATTTCTAAACCCCTCTAATAGATTTTCTGAATCAGGTGGGCAAAATAAATATATATATATATATATATATATATATATATATATATATATATATATATATATATATATATAAAGATATATATGTCCAACTTCCTTTCAGATGTTGATGCTACGTGGATGCTTTCAACGGCATATTGAGGTTTCTATGCACTTCCTGAAAACGCGGAAAATGTTTTTATATTTAACTTGGTGAAACAAGATTAAAAGGATAAGTTAGAGTGTGTTGCACCAACTGTTTTCATAGAGTTTCTGAAATATTTTGAAAAGTTTCCATAAAGCTTTGAAGCATTTACTATATTTTGGATATTAAAGAAAAATCATAATACGTGCTCAAGATTCACCACATTTTGGTTTGATCCTTAACAAGAGTTGGGTGGATTAGAGAACTCCAGATGAATTTAAGATCATAAGAAGTTATTTGCTGCTGAACAAATTTATCATCTCTCCTGACTGATTATTGCATTGCATTAGTTTATTGTTCAATCCACAGCAGCAGATAAAATTGTGTATCATTCAGGATACCATTTTGAAGGTCTACATGTAAACGCACAAATACTACTTACCAGAACTACTAGAATAAGCATTTACACAAAGTAAAATGGCCAAATTAACAAATTTTTGTCAAATAAGGAGAGTCTATATAACAAAAGGCAAAAGTTACCTTCAAGGCTTTTGCAAGGACTAAAGGTGATGTCTGCAGGAAAACTTTATCTGCCTTCAGTTTTGAGTACAAAGCAAAACAGCAAGTACCAGGATCAACCCATATGAGGCTATTTCTACTTTCTTCTTCAGCAGAACTATCATTTACACCCGTCTGATTCTTACTAGGACATATATTGGGGTTATTTGAAATATTGTGTTCAGTTTCTTTGTCTGAACAGGAAGCTCTAAGCTGATTAGATGCTAGTAAAGCTATGTCGGAGCCCACTGCACCATAATCTCGGACTTCAATGCCATTTTCCTCCATGTATGAGCTTACCTGATAGTAAGAATTTGAGACCACCAAATCAACAGAGAGATCATCAAAAGAAATAAACATAAGGAGAAACTAATTATTTGATTTAACAATATAGTAGTAAGTGAAAAATATGCACATATCTATTACAAAACAAAGTCATTGATCTAAGTATTCACAGTTCTAACCTCGGAAGACAACTTTCTCCTCTCCACGTAAAAGAAAGCTGAGGCTGAGGTTACAATTGCAAATGCATGAACGACCGGGCTGTGGGTGAGATCAGCCCCACGAATATTATACAACCATGCCACCTGAAATGATATGCCTCAAATTTACAAATCAGTAAAACCTTTTAATTTAAAATAAAACCAATGAATAAGAGAATGATATTTTGGGCCAACAGAATAGGCTTGCCTCATCCAATGTAGTAAGTACAATAGCACGAGCTTTTTCCTTCACAAGCTGTTCCCTCAAATCCTTTAGTTTATCTTGAGCTGAGCGACCAGAAAACTCAAGTGGATGCAGAAGAACAGGGTTTATTTGAGCTGGTGGCCTGCTTAACCAGACTTCATCCACCAAATTCGTAGTCGTTTGAATCAACTTTTGTTGTTTTTTAGCAAAAGTACGCTCCCATCTTTGAGCAGTATCAACTGATACACACCAAAGATCAACACCAATAGCTGCGTTTTTCGGTAGATTCTAGTGCAGCATGTCAACAATTTCAGTTCACATGATACAAGTAACTCAAAGTGAGAAACAAGAGTAAAATGCAGTCGAACATAACGCTTAAAAACAGAGAACCATTTGATGAACTATGGTTGAAAAAAGAAGCAGTGCTTCAGTAATTACAAAGAATATTAAAAACTGGAAATTGGTATGGGTAAGAGAGAGAGAGAGAGAGAGAGAGAGAGAGAGAGAGAGAGAGCTAGGCAAAATGTGTGGTTTCTCTGAACATTTCTCAAGGATTTTTGAACTTATTGACATCTAAATAGTTGCAGGGAACATCTAGAGATTCATCTGGGAGGATTGTGTCAATCAGAATGTAAGTCATTTGGGATTTTGCAGAATAGTATATAATCATAGGAAGAGTCAGTTTCTTAACTCTTTCCTCATATAATTACTCTTTTTTCAGTTTAATTAGAGGAGTAGGACATAAAAGAGGCACCTTGCTTAGTTCGATCTCATCTTTGACGTGGCACCAGATCCACAACCCTAAAACCATCTCCTACTACAATTTGGATGCAACATATAATCTCATTGACAGGTGACCCTTCTGCTACTAAATTTGGAATAGGGGATATGCAGAAGCTGACAAGATGCTAACTTTGGTCTAAAGGCATATTTAAATCATCTTTGAGTCATTCCTAACCTTTGGCACGTAAGAATGTAAGAATGCATTTGAAAATATGAAGCTGCACGATGCTAACTTTGATCATTTGACTATGTACAAGTGTAAATCTGTACTAAAAAAATTACATATACAAATTGATTTAGCAACCAATATAATTTCCTGAAATAATAAATGGAAGCAGCGTATCCGGTACAGATTAGGTCAGGAAATAGAGAGTAGAATCAAGGGGGAAGCGAGCTCACATCAGCCACCCAGATATCAACAGCTGGATCTTCTCCCATGCGCATGAGCTTCCACTGCTTGCTAAGCTGTTTTTCTGCCTGCAAAAAGTATCGTCCATCTGTCCATAGTAATGCCTCATTTGTTGTGATAAGCGCCAAACCTACATTGAATTTTTAAGAAAATTAATCCGTGGTCAGAAAGCTAATAACATGCACAGAAACAGTGTCTGCATTAGACAAACTTTGGAAACTATGCATCAACTAACCAGAACCCCAAGGAGAAGTGAAAAAGTGCTAAAAAAGCAAGTTGAATCTAATGATTGCCCGCCACTCCAAGCAGGTTAGTGTCAAGCTTGAAGGATGGTCAAAATATCATTACAAATCAAGGATAATATATCACTGACACCAGAAGACTTCGCCTAATACTACATGCAAACCCTCGTGTTTAAGTATATCAATGACAATCCCTGTAGTTGGACAAATGGAGTGAGTAAAAGTAGCGTTGGTTTTAGCATAAAAAGATAACTCTACCCTCATCAAGTGTGTTATAAATACTTGATAAGTGATTAAACAATTTAACAACAAAAATACTGTTGAAGTGGGTCAAAAATAAACTGCCTGGATCAACCAATGCTCAGCAGGTTATCTCAACTATCCAATGAGTCAACCAATTTATTCACCAAAAGCTTTAAAATAATATCAACCCACCTTCCCCACATGCAATGACAGGGGTGGCATTCTTTTAGAGAGGCGCAACACTGCAACCTTCCTTCTTGAAGTAGAGGATTACAACATGAACACAAACAAAATCTTGATTTGTGTTTAGAAACAAAACAAACAACTTTTATTCACGGAGCTGACATATATGAAGAATGGCTTTTTGGTCCACTTGGTCCAGCATTTAGGACGTTGTCTTTACATGTCCAAGACACAAGTTCGACTTCCTTAAGGGCGGAATTTATCGAAAAAATGCATGTCAGCCTATCAAACCATCATTGGCCCCACTTCAAGAAGATACGTGCAGCGTTCCCAACCCGGGTTTTGAGGGAAGGGACGACGCTGTCCCTTTATCCTGATGATGGAGTACTAATAGCTTCCATCTTCATTTTTTTTCTTTATTCTGTTGTTATTCACTTTTCTTTTTATGAATTTTAAATAAATAATGTAATAAAGAAAAACTATTTCGTAAATTGTGTTATTTCAATACTTATTTTATTTTAATAAGAGTTTGTACTTTTATATATGTAGCAAATAATTAAAAAATTAACGATCTTAAAATAAATAAATAAAAATGAAAACACGCTTCTGAGATACTCCATAATATCAATCACACCCTACGCATATAGAATAGTAGATGAGCCCTAAAATGTCCAATGAAGCCATAGGCAAAGTAAGCTTTTGATTAGAAAAGATTGCTTACATCACTTATTTCTAGTAAGTTATCTGACGGTTAGACCAAGCTAGCAGGAATACTACTCATATTATTAGCCATATACAACGTTTACCAATTTATATTATCCTTACACGTTACTCAGCAGAATGACTCAGAAAACCAATTTTTGGCACACTCTAGAAGATTGTCCAAATCAAATCACACATCCAGAAATATTCGCATATTGAAACTGATCTCTAAATCAGCAAAGCAGAACGTTTACGCCAGTTGCTCGCCATTTAATGTGTCAATATAACCACTATTAGAATCCACGACATGTCTCATCATCTATATGGCTTACTAAGTGGCGCATAGAGTGGCATACACGATATTTATATAATAACATAGAAAATGAATAACTGCAAATTACAATAAGTATTATAATACAGTAACCAGTGCATGGAAAAAAAAAAAAAAAAAAGAGAAACAAAACAAACCAGCGGTGCCAGTGAATCCTGATACGAATGCGCGCCTTTTGTCCCGCACAGCCAAGTACTCACTCTAGAACACAAATTATTCAAAAGTAAAGGTTAAATACGTCCATAACCTCTGATTAATCACGCATATGTATGAGTAAATTCATAACAACGCAGCTTCGATGTGTAATATTAGATCATAATTGTAAACAAGTGTGAATAGAAAAAATCGAAAGCAAACCTGGTGATAATCTTCAGAAGGAACGATTAAAGCGTGAATTAGAGGAGAGTGAGACGCCATTAGAGACCTCAAACTAGCTAATGTTTCGTCCGCCATTTTTGTCTTCTCTCTAAATCTCTCTGAAATTAGACTTTGTAATCGATATCTTCAATTGGAGGGAATTGTTTGTGTATGTAGAGGCCAGGACTGTAGTTTGAATTATTTATTCTGATTCTTTGTTTATTTTATTGAATTAGCACCTCGTGTGCTTTTGTTTTGTGAGATTCTTTTTTCTGTAATTGATTTTTTTCTTTTTAAAGAAAAAAAAAAAGGTTTTCGCGCCCCTCTTTTTTTTGGTAAACCATTCATTCAAAGCATCACGATAATAATTCACAAGGCAAATGATCATCTATCCCACTTTGTGTTCCATTCTAATATTTTTGGGAAGGAACGTTCGTTTGTGAATTTTAGGAAAGAATTTTATGGTTACTAATACTATATTGCTATTACTGAAGATAATAACGAGAAACTAGAGCCCATACAATTACTATGTAGTTTGAAACAATAATGCATATTGCAAATAAAATTCGTAACAAAGCATGTCATTCTACTCATTACATTTTATTTTCAATTATTATATTAATATAAGTTAAAAAAAAAAAGTATTAGTTTGCTGCCAAAAATAAAAAAGTTGTTGTAGTTGTAATTTTGTTAAGTTTTTAAACATCTTTTCAGTTAAGATTTTTCCATATTTCTAGAGATATATATATAGAGTAGTTACCGAAGTCTTAATATACACAAAACCAAGCTACAACAGAAGAAAAGTCTAACCACAGAAACACCTACGTTATATGAAAATCAAGTTAATGTCCATATTTCGAATTAGATTTTAGCTTTTGTTTTTCTTAAAATAAATGGAAAATATAATTTTTGGCATTAAAAGAGAGATTATTTTAGGATGGTTTTGGAATTTCAAGTAAGTTCTATATGGACGATGCTTTTTTGTTAGTCTTAAACACTTAAAGGAGTAACGGTAAGGCCACACATAAAATAACTAGATAAGGGTACTCCTTAATTTTCCAACCATGAGGGGTGGTTTGCATAATTAATACATCCCTGATAGTCAAAGGTAGTGTATGGATTTCTCCCTTCTTTTTATCTACTTCAGCTTTGTTGGGAAACTTTTTATATTTATCAACTTCCCCTCTGTGATTTTTATCTAATGTATTTGGTCCTAAGAAACTTTATTTAACTTTAAACAATTATAAAGCTTACACAAATGTTCTCTTGATGTTTATATAAATATCAAAGAAACTTTACAGGGCAGTGTGAGGCTCATACTTATCATGTTATACTTTTGGTATTCTTTGTGGGACAACCTAAAATCAGGGGAGATCATGGATATATTCAAATACCAGAGTAACTTAGGAGAAAATATGTCTTCCAATACATCCATAAACCATTATTTCAATTTATCATCCTTTGACGTCAACTCTTCATAACATGAACGGAACTATCTAAATATACGAAAGGTTTGTTTATAAGTTGACATCATAATACACAATAATAAGAAAAAGGTGCATACTGATACATGACATTCGCCAATTCTCTGAGTGCAACAAATAAAGGGGGGAGGGGGTGGAAATCACAGCCTTCAATAAGCGCAGCAGGAGACTTCCAATATAGTCGGTCAGGCCATCACCATTGGCCAGAGGTAAAGAATGAATCAAGCGGCAATAGGTTCAGTAGGTTCAGTAGCTTTCTTCAGCCATTCAACCTCAGAAGCATTTAGATATGGCGCCAAGATTTCACTGCATCTGGAATGGTAGTTGTTCAACCATTCAATTTCTTCACGCACGAGAAGGCTCGCATCTATCAACTTCCTTTGATAAGGTGCCTGAAATGGGCAAACGATGTCAGCCCTGTTGCAATATGCTACTGTTTTATGAACAAAGGCAAACATCAATGCATGGAAAAAGCTCGGCACATAGTTTTGATGTACAAGAAACAAAAATCAGCTAACGAAGCCTGCCTTGAGGATTGGTATGTATAAACTGACGAAGAAATGGAAATGATATATAACTATTCTGAAGGATCAGAGCCTAATGGAGATTGACAGCACTATCTTTGTAGCGAGTTTCACCAGCCAGTGAGCTTGGAGTTCAAGCTGCTCGGCCCAAGTCTAGAATAGTTTCATCTAACCGCTGGATGATACGGTGCACAACAAGAAATTCAGCGTTTCCGAAAAATAATAACACAAAATTTTCCCTAATAGGACACTAAATTTCCCATGATATAGTCTTAAAGGCCCAACCGTGTAACCGGAATTGTTGCAACACGCCATTGTACAACAGTTGCATAAAATAATTACTGCTGTAATTTGACTCAATCTTCATCCAAATTATACAAAATTTGATGGCTCACTTGCAATTCCTACTTGTACTATCAGTTTAGAGTAGTATCTTCACCAAGCACCTAAAAGACCTTCCTATTCCTAAGGAACTAGAACTGGTGCACCTATCTTAAACTTCAGCAATTCAGCACCCAAGATCACCATGTCTTGCCACCAACAATTGGCTCAATTCCCTCCAACACAATCAAAATCTTCTGTTACTTGGGAGCATTTTAAACTATTAAGGACCTCGTAAGACTTTTAACTCTTTTGAGTCACATTTCCAGATCTAATTATTCTTCAAAGCCTGCAATATCAATAGATAGCAGTCTCAGTACTGCAGCTTTGGCTACAGGTCTTTTGCTCTCTTTTGCAGCCATGGACCTTTTATATAAATCTATCAAGCTACATCACGTCCGCCATGGGCAAGCAAAAGAAATACTTTAATGATGAAAAGTATTCAAATTTCGAGTCGGGAAGAACTCATTTTCCATGGCCAAGAATAGAATTTGTAAATAATGATTCTGAAAATGATAGACTATCAATTTGGTATATGCAGGTCAGCTTCGTCCAACGATTGTATGTTCATATTTAATTTTATCGTTTTGCAGTTATAGCAAAACTAGTTGACTTTCTTATTTTCTATGTTTAGGGCAGTGACTAGTAGAGTGCTCTCCAAAACCACCGTCAGTCGCGTAATTAGACTGTAACATGCACATACCACATACATATCAAGTGAGGTCTCAGTTATAACAACAGTAGTGCACATACATATGCATAGTATGCCAGGCCTCACAGTGGGAATGGGTCGGGTATTTGGGTATTGGGTAGTTTTGGGTGGATACCCAATTATTTGGGTACCAAAAACTGCTACCCAATACCCACCCGAAATAATAACTACCCAATGGGTCGGGTACCCAAAACTTGTGGGTACCCAGGAAATGGGTACTGGGTACCCACCAAATCTTAAAATGGGTAAAAATGTCCAAACTTGAGGTTTTTTTTTGCTCGAGATGTGCTCAAAACAAGAGAGTTTCGCCCTCTTTTTTGTGTATTATTTAGTAAAAGACTAAAAAGTGTTGTTTCATGATAGAAAATGTGTTAGAAACTTATAACAGAAATATGTAGCAATCGTTTTGTTTTTTCTTTAAATACCCAATGGGTACCCAAACCCCAAATGGGTCGCATTCACCTACCCGCTACCCACCCGCAATATTTAAATTGAGTCTGGGTACCCACCTGTTTCGCAATTTTACCCAATTGGGTGGCCCAATTGGGGAATACCCGATTGGGTCGGGTGGGTACCCAATTACCCGACCCAAAGTCCCACCCCTTTGTACGAACTATAAATAATGCAAAATAAGGATTTTGCCAGCTTGGTGCCAAGTCAATTAAAAAACTAATATGCATGTATCTGTGCACCCAGTTATAATTTTATGGCAAGTGGAAGAGACTTGCAATTCTGATAATAGGAAGGGATGGCTCCAATTGTTCAGGAGCTAGTCTTAATTGAAATGCGCCAAGTCAAAAGAATTCCTAGGCATAGAACGAAAAGCCACGGGCAATAAAAAATTGAAAAATTTACCCATGTTATATGCTCAAACGATAAGTAGCCCTTGTCACCAAAGTTGAACTTTGTATCTGCTTCTTTTACAATCAGCACATTCTCCAATCTTATACCGAAGTTTCCATCCTCATAATATCCAGGTTCTGGAAAAAAAGTTTAAAAGATTAAATCATCAGTCAGAAAAGAGTACGCCAAAGAGTATTAAAAGAAAAAATTGATATACTTAACTTTTACAAACAAGATTAAGAATAACAATTTGATTGCCATCTCTCCCCATAATAACATAGTTCTTTCATTCTGATACCTGAGGTTAAAATTCATCTTCCCAAATATACAAAAAGAAATACGTAGCTTGCTTATCATATACTACTAAAGCATTTATTCAGCAATAGATTCACAAAGGCTCATGTTCCAGCAAAGCTCGTAGATAGTCAATCATATAAGCAGTATTCAGTAAGCAAGGGAATGAAGGTGCATCTTTATAACTTCTCCATTCAAGCAGTCAACAAAAATGCATGTGAATTTGTATAAAGTTTTGATTAAAAATATTGTTATATACCATAACAGTGCATCAAACAATGAAGGGATAATATATCATTACCATCTGTCACAGTCATTGAAGGTTGTAGCGGCACGTTGCGGGCAGATGGCCTGAAACTAATCTGCTGAGGTCCTACAAAAGCAGACATTAGGATGGATCAGAGTGCTACCCGATCATTGTCATAAGCAACCCATCCATAATTAATTGAGTACGATAGAACCACAAGAAGCCCACTTATTTACATTCTGACAATAGTTCTCAATATCAATATATAAGCGACAGACTGCATATTGATCAAGTCTGTTACTAGACTTCTTAAGATCAACAAGTAACATTATTCTCATCTTATCAGTGTAGTTTAAATTGATGTCCAGAGATAGAAGTGTCTCTAACTTGAGGTGCTTCAGTGAACAGATTCGGCGATATATTTGGGGTGGCTCATATCTTAGCAGGACGTCTTTGGAGCTAATGCAATCCATTAAGAAAGAGGAAATAATGAAGAAAAAGCTATCCTTGATTATGAGATTGTTTGCTCTGCCAATAGAGGACCCAGCACTACCTTGTTCACTGGAAGGGGTAAAGAAGTCTTGGTATCAAATGATGACTTGTGCCTGGAAGGGAGTATAACCATAAAAGTTCTGTGGCATGTTTCCCAAGCCACACGAGAAATGGATAAGCAAAACAAGCTGATAAATGAAACTCTGAAATCAAACATGACACGCTATACATTAGTTGGCTCAAGGACATAGCTGTCGCCTTATCTTTAATATATTGAATCGAATGTGTTCTGCTAAAAGACCTAATACAAATTTTTATAGCTTTGATGAGATTCACGGGCTGCAGAAGTCATAAGATTTTATCTTTACTTTTATATAAAATAAAAATGAAAGAGAAAAGGTGCATAAAGCCATGAAATCTTCCCAAGTCTTCTATAGCAAAGATCTCCCTATTCGTCACCAAGACTGCGCGATTCAATAGAAATAAAAGTTACCAACTTTTCCATGTTCAAGATGATTCTTCTTCTCTAAACAAGCAAATCTCAGCTCAAACTGCATTTTGCTAATTACTCTTGATGTGACAATCTTTGCATGGCAATCTAACTGCACAAAATTTTGTGGTCTACTGCTATGGCTTCATAGAATGGAGTAGTTAGGAAATAAAAACTAGCCTATATTTAAGTGTTAAATATACAATTATCTCACTTACCTTCATGAACATTTAGGTAAGATCCTATTCCATGGCCAGTTCCATGTCTGTAGTCAAGACCATCCTTCCACAAAGGAATGCGAGCAAGAATATCTAGGGCATGACCTGCAAAGAAGAAACATCAGTGAATAAGATTTATCTCAACATCTTTATCAGGTAAATTGAAGCCATATTGATTTTCCACAAAGCACAAAGTTTCTATATTCGCAAGCCCGAAGGAGCTCTGAGAAGAAGTATAATCAGATGATACTCAAAGATAAGCTGGACAATTACCGGTTGTTCCATTAGGAAATCGAGCATTACCCAAGCCAATATGACCTTTGAGAACCTACAATTGCATATATCGGAAACACTGAATTAAAGTTGCAGTTTGTTCCTCCAAAAAGAATATCTAATGAAAGGCTGGAAATTCAGAATTCAAAGGTCATAGACTGGTCTAATCACCTTCCTACTCTTAGATTTTGTATACAAACAACATGGACCATAATCTAGGGATCAAAATGAACACGAATTAATCTCTTCCCAAAGAAGTGTATTTAAAGATCAATCGGTAAGCCAAAAGCCAAATACATTTTCAACATAAAGATTAAAGACAAATATAAACATCCCCTTGACTGTACTATGCTTACAAAAGTGACTTTTACGTGAGCTCTTCGAGATAGTACAACACATAAAGACGCACTACGGCCTTTGCTTTTCCCTACTAGTCTAGTGAAACCCGAATGCCATCTGCACTTTACATGTCTTGCTACTGAAGAACTTTGCTCTAGTTCTCTTTGCATCAGAAGATATTATAAGAGAATTTATATAATCCTTAGAAATACTTAATCTTGAAAACAAAATAAGAGCTTCCACTACAAAATTTTCACACAATCACAAAATCTTTTATTAAAAGTCAGAACCAAATATTTGCAAACATCCCTCGTATCAGACTGTATGCTAGACATAATACATGTAAATGTCAGTAATTATAACTCAAACCAGTGCAATCAGAAATTCTGCATCTGCCACCTCATTGAAACTTCAAGCTTAGAATCTTAACTTCAAAAAAATGTACACAAAACAGGACAGTGCTTGTTCTCAGTTCATGAATGAGGAGCAATAACAGATGTTTAGACCGAAGTCTTTAGCCTCTAGGGAATATGTAATAATTGACTAGTTTGTTAAAATATTAATGTCGAAAATCTGCCGCAGTATGTGCACATACAAAGGATATCATGCTCATGGCTTATGCAAACAAAATCAAGCAGAGGTTCTTTTCTGTTCCTCAGAAGGAAGGGAAAAAAGAGCAAATTATATAATAAATTAAGACACAAAACATACCGCAGTGTAGCATGCTTTCTCGTGTCCCGTAGGTTTTCCAAAGTGTACTGTTCGAGTTATATCCGTAGTTCCATCTAGATACTTTAGTGAGACCAAAGGCATAAGCAAATGAAATAGTCAGAAAAGAGCAAAACAAAAACGATGACAGAAATAAATAGCTAGCACACCTGTGCTCCTGAATCAAACAGGTACATGCTGCTTGGATCAAGTTCAGCACATGTTTCTGCTACAGGACCATAGTGGATAATAGCTCCATTTGGACCAACTGATGAAATGGTAGGAAAACTCAATCCCCTAAAATGCTGTTGATGAGAAAGGATTAATTAATTAAACTATGACACCATTGGCATATGTGACGCTTGCAATTCAAACGAAAATATGTTTTCTGCTTCAATTAGCCTTTAGCACATAATATCTCATAGGCATCCAGTTCTTAGATTCATCCTTAATAATGACAGGAAATAAGATACCAAACCATGGTATAATCCACTTTATAAAGGGAAAAGTAGCATGTCTGATCATGCATTCATATTATTTAATACTCAAATGCAGTACCCCTTTTTCAGTATGTGTATGTGCGTGACTGAAGCTCAGTGAACAGGGGTGAAGGTGGCAGAGGTAAGGAAAACAAGACGAATTTGGTTGTTAACAGCAAGTTCATAGAGTTAGAGAGTAATGTCAAAAAAATGAATTTACTTCCGTAGCATGTTAAAGAGTGAAGACTCCATAAGCAACTTTTTTGGAAACTCCTATATCAGTTAGATTGATAAACTAAGCCAATACCTCTTTAGATGCACGAAACTCCTCTAGCTTATCACTTACAGATACTTCAGTCAGTTTAGTTGTCTTCCTGTCATTAACATCAAACAGAACATAAGATTGCTGAATGCATTTACAGTCAAAGTAGAAAGGTGTCTGGAACAAGTAAGTAAGTAAGAAATCAGACAAGTTTCTTGAATTTCATAGAGTCCCTTAAAAGTATCAGTATGTGTTGATGTTGGTAAACAACTCTTTCATCATATCATATTATAGTTAAACTTGAAAATTATCGTATTTCTACTCTGCAGCCAATCTAAAACAGGACAATACCTGGACAAGAACTTACATATATTGAAAAAAATTAAAAAACTCCGATAACTGTATCAAACTGAATTCCGCACTCAACGTTTATGTGCCAGAAATCTCATCACATGTACTGCTTTAAGCCTTCTTTAGTTTTATAAGGAAATTCATGGTTAATTAAGTACTTCACAACCGAAGTTTTATCAAAAGCTAACCAGAAGATATGCAACCTTCTAGCTTGGCTGAAACGTCAATGCCTTCATGTCTGCGATCTCTTTTGGAATGATACAGCAATATCATTTCAGAGTATTATTCCCAGATAAATATACGCCATGGTATGACTCATAACTCTCATATCACTAGTGATTCGAGTAACAAAAATGAGTTTCCATGTTCAAAGCGCAAAAGTCACCTACTAGTAATTTTAATTGGGAACATTTGATTGGGAACCTAGCTGCCTGAATTAGAAAAGGAGAAAAGAAAATCTAAACCCAATTATTATTTCCCTTCCCCGAAATAAAGTATAACAATGACAACAAATCGTGATACTGACACAAAAAAAGGTGACATGACGCAGAGCAAGAAAAATGGTGTAATCAGGTAAAGTAGACTCTTAAGTATTCTTAAATAATTTGGAAATTAGAAACCTAAGCTTTTGACGTTGCTATGACATGAAACGCCATCACTACTGGCCCGAATTGTTTCAGCTGAAATACAGCATAAAACTATGAATTGCTTCAGGAGGTTCAGAAGACAAACAGAAGCTCCTATAAATTGCTGCAGTAGGTTAAGCGGAGGCAAAAATACCCTCCAGCAAAACCTAATATCTGAAATAGAAGAATTTTTCAAAATATGGGAAACCAGTAGCCCAAACTCATTCTAAACTTACGGTTGATCGTTCTTCTTGACCTCACCATCCACAAAGTAACCAGAAGCCCCATAAATTTCCTGCATCTGTAGATACGAAAGATTAGGACAATTTTGTGTTAAGAAATAATGCTGCAACAAGATAGCATGTGAACTTTTACAGAGAACAAATGCCTTAGACGATTGCTCAAACATGTAAAATAACTTGACTTCAAGCAAGATTCAAATTAAATATTCAGATTTGCTTTCACATCCATCTTCCAGTCATTGTTTAACTTCTTTGATTCACTGAGAAATACTGTTCAATTTATTTCATAACCAGCACAAATTAGTAAGCTGAAAATCAAGAATTAGAAGAACTTCTAGAATTAGTTTTCTAGCAAGAAATCAGTCAGAATGTAACTGACAATTAAGTTGATTTAAAGCAAAAGCAGAGATATGATAAAAGACATATTAACTGAACCTTAACGGGCTCTAATATGAGGCTTTATTTTACTACGTAGCCCTTCAAATTTTGGGTCTACAGTCCCGTCTAACATGAAGATATGGGTTCACATCAGATGCCCAAAGATTCTTAACACTCCGCCTCAGCTGACAAAAGTAACTTTTTAACTCAAATAATCTTCTAAAAATCTATTTTTTCCTAAATGATGTTTGATTAAAAGGTCTAACATACTTACGAGTTAAGAATTAACAATACACTAAAAATGGTGTTTGATTGAAAGTTGTAACGTATTTAAGAGTTAACAATAGACTAAGTAAGGGTTCTATTCTTTAGTATATTTCCATAAAAACTGTAATATACCCCAGAACGCTAAACAATATAACTATGTAGAAACTATGATCTAACGCAATACAGTTAAACCAAATGTAGATCCCGTACCTGCTTGTCCAGCCAAACAAGATATTGCACAACAGCTGCACCATCCCGAATGTGTGCATTCTTCAAGCCGGCCATTTCAACAGGATTCTAACAGAATGAGTGACAGGTAAGCAGAAAGATAACTTCATGTAGATTAACATAATAAATGATTACCATGATTTTTAGCACACAAGTTCAACAAACAAGCATACAAGGTTAAAAACCTTGTAAAGGTGAACAAAGTCTTTATAAGACCATTATTCTGTGCCACACCTGCAACTCAATTTCAGTTTATCTTGAAATGCCAATAACTACACAAGCAAAAGAATATTAAAAGTGAAAAAGGGACCATCAAGCAGTTGCTGATTTATAAGAGACCAAAAATGAACTTGTAAGGCCCGAACAAAGTAGGGAAATATGTGATGAAAATGCGATAAAAGTTCATTTGTTTTATGATGAAATTAGCAGGACTCACGCATTCTTCTTCTACAAATTAAATACGTAATATGGGAAAATTCACAAATCTTCGTTGGCTAAAGAACTCAAGATGAGATGTTTTCCTCAAAAAGCTGGGCACCAACTTCTATGGGTTAAAGCTATAAACTTTATCTACGGGTTTAATAAGCCTACTTTCCTAACCAACTTTTTGCTCCTCTGATACATTTTCATATTCAGCAAATGTTGATGCAACCTGGATGCTTCTAACGAAATATTGAAGTGCCTATACACTTTCAGTGAAAACGTGGAAAAGTTCTTATTTTCGACTTGATGAAACAACATTAAAAGGGACAAGTTAAAAGTGTTCTGCACCGACTGTTTTCATAGTGTTTTTGAAATATTTTAAAAAAATTCCAAAAAGCTTCAAAACTTCTGAAATATTTTGCTGTTGCGACACACTTTCAAAGAAAATCTTAATCCATGCTCCCAATTCACGACGTTTATCTTTTAGTCTTAACAATTTAGGTAAATTAAAGAACTCCAAATGATCTTAATAAAGTTAATAGCTGCACAACAAATTTCTCATCTCTGTTGTCTTATTATAGCATTGCATTCATTTATTGCTAAATCTACAGCAAAGACAAAAATGAGTATCATTCAAGAGACCAGTTTGAAGGTATACATACAAGTTGCACAAATATGGCTAACCAGAATTATCAGAATGAGCATTCACAAAAAGTAAAACGGCCAAATAAACAATTTTTTGCAAAATGAGAAGACTTCATCAAACAACAGCCTAATGTTACCTTTAGGGCTTTTGCAAGGGCTAAAGGTGATGTCTGCAAGAAAACTTTATCCGCATTCAGTTTTGAGTACAAAGCACAACAGCATGTTGCAGGATCGAGCCATATGAGGCTATTTCTGCTTTCTTCTTCCGCAGCGCTATCTTTCACACCCGCCTGATTCTTATCAAGCTGGTCTGATGCAAGTAAAGCTATGTCAGAGCCCACTGCACCATAATCCCGCACTTCAATGCCATTTTTCTCCATGAACGAGCTTACCTGATTGCAAGAATCCGAGACCAGCAAATCAACAGGAAATAATTAAAAGAATAATCAACAGAAGAAGAAACTAATTATTTGGTCTAACAATATACTATAAAGACACTTACTTAACTATAGAAGATTCCAATAGAAAGCACAGTCGATGATCTAAGTATTCATAGTTCTAACCTCAGAAGACAACTTTCTCCTCTCTACGTAAAAGAATGCTGAAGCTAAGGTTACAATAGCAAACGCATGAACAACCGGACTGTAGGAGACATCAGTCCCACGAATATTATACAACCATGCAACCTGAAATGTTAATTTTCAAATTACATATTGATAAACCCTTTTAATTTATAAATAAAAACGCAAGGTGAAAGTGAACGATATTTTGGTAAGAAAGTAGGCTTGCCTCATCCAGTGTAGTAAGTACAATAGCACGAGCTTTCTCCTTCACAAGCCTTTCCCTCAAATCCTTAAGCTTATCTTCAACTGAACGACCAGCAAACTCAAGTGGATGCACAACAACAGGATTTATTTCAGCTGGTGGTCGGCTTGACCAGACTTCATCCACCAAGTTCTTAGTTGTGTGAATAATTGTTTGTTGTTTCTTGGCAAAACTACGCTCCCACCTTTGGGCAGTGTCGACTGATACGCACCAAAGATCAACACCAACAGCTGCGTCTTTTGGTAGATTCTAGAGCAGCACGTCAACAATTTAGGTTCACATAATACAATTAACCAGAAGCGAAAACAAGGATAAATACAGTCACACAAATTGCTTGAATCAGAGAACCATTAGACCGTTCACTAATACCTCAAAGAGTTCACAAAATTGGAAATCGGAATGGGCAATAAGGCTGAAAAGGACTAGAGAAAAATAAGTGGTTTCACCGAACCCTCATCAAAAAGTTGTTGGACTTATTGGCATTTAAATAGTTTCAGGGAACATGTAGTAATTCATGTCTGGGGGATTGTGTCAATCAGATCATATCTTGCATGAAACTCACAGAATAGTAATTATAGTACCAGTTGGTTTCTTCATTCTTTCCTCGTATGATCATGCTACTTATTTGTCTATTTAAATAGAAGAGTGAAACACAAAAAACCTTGCCGTAGTTTAATCTCGTCTAATCTAGTCTTTGACATGGCATCAGATCCAAAATTCTAACACTAGTACAATTTCGATATAACATACTAAGTTACTGAATTTGGAATAGAGATACACAGAAGCGTTTTAAGTCGTATCTCCTTCTTTCTGGTCATTAAAGGCATATTTGACTTGTTCCTAACCTTTGGCCTGTAAGATGCTTTCTTTTGTAGATTGATTATGCACATATGTAAATCTGAACAAACAAAATGAACAAATGCAAATTGATCTACTACTAAATATAACTCTTCAAAAGACATGGAAGCAGAGAATCCTGTAGAGATTCGTCAGAAAATAAAGAGTAGGATCATGGTGAAAGCGAGCTCACATCAGCCACCCAGACATCAACAGATGGATCTTCTCCCATACGCATAAGCTTCCACTGCTTGCTAAGCTGTTGTTCTGCCTGCAAAAAGTACCGCCCGTCTGTCCATAGCAATGCCTCATTGGCTGTGATAAGCGCTAGACCTACATGATATTTAAATTTTGAGAAATTTACCTCGTCAGGTAAGAATACATGTGGACAGCCAATAACACACACGAAAATAGCATTCTGCATCTGACAAACTTATGGAAATTAAACCTAGCATGAACTAGCGAAAGCACCAAGGAGGAAAAAGCACGTTAGTTATAGTGGATCTCCAAAGACACTCTGATTTACCTGAAGGATAGACACATCAAAAGATCACTACAAATTTAAGGATAATATATCACTGACACCAGCTAAGTCTTGACCTAATATTACATGCATACTCTCATGTTTTAATAATACTAATGACAACCCCTGCTGCAGTTGGAGACAGTCAAATAGTTTTTGAAAAATAAATACTTGACAGAGGATTAAACAAATCAAAGACTAGGATACTGTTATAGTGGGTCAAAACTAAGCTTCATTGATTGACCAATTACACAACAGGTTATTGCAACAACTCAGTGAGTTGAGCCATTTACTTAGTCAATATAAAATAGAACCCTATGGAGATAACAGCTTCCACCGTCCTTCTTTTTACTTTAGTACTGTAATTTCCATTAGTTTATTTTCCTCTTCTTCTTTTTCTTTTTCTTTTTCCTTTTTTTATGAATTATAAATTAATAATTTGAGAAAGAAAAAAAAAAGCATATGTCGTTTTATTTTTGAAATTTTAGTTATGTTTTATATAAAGTTTTGTACTTTTGTACCACGATAAAAAATTTAAAACACAACTGTTTTCAAAATTTAAATAACATAATTAATAAAACACGAATAGCACACCTCTGAGATACTTCAAAAAATTAAACAATATAAGCATAAGTAACGATAATTTGGCCGTCAAAGTAGCCAGGCGTAAAGCTAGCTTTTGGTAAAAAAATATCTCTAACTTCACTAATTTCTACTACATTCTCTATATGGTTGGACCAAACTATTAGCAGGAGTGTTAGTAGCAGCCCCATATGAAGTTTGTGGAAGTAGGCCCAACCTCCTGGGTACTAGTAATATTATCCTTAAAAAGCACGACTTCAGAACTGAATTTTAGTCACACTCTCGGAAATTATCCAAATCACATATCCAGAAAGATTAACAAAATCGAAAGTTATCTCGTAAAAAAATAGAAACGAGAAGCCGCAATTACAAAAAGTACTACATATAGCAACCATTGCATGGGAGAAAAAGAGAGAAACAAACCAGCGCTGCCAGTGAATCCTGATACGAATGCGCGCCTTTTGTCCCGAGCAGACACGTACTCACTCTGGAACACAGAATTATCCAAACCAAATTACACAAATAACACTACAGTTTGGGCACTATATTGCATCTCAACATATGCACACAAAAAAATCACTCCGAATCCATAATTCAAAGCAGGTTTTATTAACGCAATTAAGAATCAGTATCTCAATACAATCACTCACTGGAACACTGATCGATTTGCACACGAACAATTACATCAAATTATACGCATCGATGTGCAAAATTAGATCATAATTTTAAACAAGTGTGAATAGAAAAAATCGAAAGCAAACCTGGTGATAATCTTCAGAAGGAACGACTAAAGCGTCAATCGGAGGAGAGTGAGACGCCATTAGAGACCTTAAACTAGCCAGTGTTTCGTCCGCCATTTTTGCCTTCTTCTCTCCAAATCTCTTCACTTTAGCCCTAATAAATTAGTAATCAATCTTCTTCTCTCTGTTATTTTTTTTTTTAATGAATATATATAACTAGTAATCAATCTTGATTTGCAGGGACTTGTTCTGCATTTACGCTACTGTTTTGTATTTTAGCCGAGTTCGTAAAGAGCGAGGTTAGCTTATTTTCTCATGCTGATAATGCGATATTACCCAATTTATGAGAAGAGCGCCTTTTCAAACGAAATCTTTTTACCGACATTAAAATAAGTTTATTAAAACAATTATTTTGTTTATTGAAAATTGACTAATATAGGTTTTTAAGTGTTATTATTATTTTTTCAGTAATGCAGTGGAATAATGACGTGAACGTGTATGACAATAATAGCCTCTAGAAGCTCTCGATCAAATTTTGGTATTTTATAGTAATATTGACAATAATTAGTTTTTTATTGTGAAAATTTTCCAATGTCAATTAGCAAACTGGCACTGCTAATGGCCCTAGAACTGACAGTAATGGAGCCCCTGCTGTGAGTTCCCTGCACCTATATAGATATATTTGACAATTGAAAGCATTGATTCAACTCTATTGCATGATGCATGGGGTTTCCATTCATTTGGTTATTGCCAATTTTCCTCCACCCTGCTTGACCCCATGGCCAATGAATATATACTGATTGATCTTAACCTTTAGACTGTAAATACTTCTATTCCTTGTTCTAATCTATCATGATTTTGTGCATCTCTTTCTCAATGATACTGCAGGCTTCTGCTCGGCAAGGAAAGCCAGGCACACAAGAATCAGCTGCCGTACGAAACAAACAGTATGATGTTGGAATTGCTATTCAAACAGTACCCTGGATTTAGAGAAGTTCGCATGGTCGAAGCAAAGCCAGGTATCGCTTTTGTAGAATTTGAAGACGATTCACAGTCTTCGGTTGCCATGCAAGACCTTCAAGGCTTCAACATCACTGCCCAGAATCCCATGGCCATCACATACGCCAAGAAATAAGAACTCGAGTTTCTTTAGGTTGAGGGCCTCTTCTTTTTTTTTCAAGTTCTGCATAATATGCCAAGTTACTGTAGCAGTTGAAGAATTTGATATTATTGTATCCGAGTACTTATGTGGTATGCTGATCTTTGTTCCAATAGAGTGGTTTGTGCCAAAGAACTTGACATGTTTGGTGCTTAATCGTTTTTGAACGGTAATGAAAATTGAGGATGTATGAAGAAACTGTGCATTTAAGTTTTCGAATTTAATTACTGTTACGCGAATACATAATGAGAAGTAAAAGTAAAAGTGAACTCATTTCTATATGCTTAACGAATCGCATGCAATAACTTGCTATCCATGTATCTGTAAAAACCTTGGGGATGATTGCCTTCTGATATACAAATGGTTAAATTTTGTGAACGTTAGCAATTTAGCATAGAGAGTTTTGTTGAGTAATTATGGTAAATTGGTCACTAACTTGCGGGTAAGTTTAAATTAAATGCAACTGTCGAGCCTATAGATGTCTAAATTGGTTTTATGATCTACGATAGAGAAAATAAGTAAATTACAACTGACATTGCATGGACATTCGTATTAGGCGTGCATCGAACTTGAAAACGTTATTCAGATAATTAAAAAACACATTTAGTTTTATTTAAAAGTTTGCCATTTATTCCGAATAATCGAATATATATTACCTTGGCCGCCTCTGGGACAGAGACGCATTCAATTATCTTACAATCGTCTAATATTTTGAACTGAAATCCATAAATCTTACAAAAAGTGACGCAACTTCCAGCACTTGTCCCCCAATTTCCAACGGCAAATTCGTGCACATCATCAGGTATTGTCTGTAATTATTTTTTCCGAAAAATAGACAGTGCATTCCAAGACTTGCCATGATGTAATTTCACTAGACGATTACCTGTGACGCCTATCCCAGCTCAACAGTTGAATCACAGTAGCACTTACCTGCATTGATTGACGGTGAATATTATGTACTAACCTCCAGAAATATTAATGAAAATTTGTTCGAGTTCTGGATATAACTAGTTTCATTAAAAAGAACCAGCTGAGTGTGGTGAAGCTTACCTAGAGATGTACTAGTGCTTTGTTTTTCTTGTTGCTCGCGAAAAGATGGTATCACAGATCCAAAAGAGGTGGGTAGATGTGAACGCTAAGCAGCATTTCCCGCATCCTTTTGTTCTTCTTGAGTCAGCTTTGCTGATTTTGCCGCAGAAGGCCTGGACCAAAGAACCTCCACCTTCTCTAAAGAATAAAAGTCTCCTACGCTGGAAGGGATATCAACAAGCTGCCTGCAATATTTTAAAACCAGATTCTTGAGGCACGGAAAATTCTCAGGAGAAACGTTCCATCTTTTTATGTTGAGGCTCTCTAATTTGAGGTACTTGAGTTTAAAAAACTCTACATCTCCCAGATCCCACAGTTCATCATGAACAGCCCCTAGGCGTAATTTCAGAACCTCTAGGTCCGGTAGTATTTTCTCCAAGCCTGAAACTTCATGCCATTTTAGACGAAACTTGGATAGTGTCAGCTTTTTCAAAGTTGAAGGAAGATTGAACTGGATTGAACGCTGGCCTGAAGGTCGTATGGAACCATGGTGTAACACCTTAAGTGATTCAAGTTGATCAAAATACTTCAATTCAGGTAACTCATATTCCATTCACGAAGATACATCTTAATTTTCGAAGATTTAGTAATCTTTTGATCAACGGATTCTTTTTTGCAGAATCAAAATGCAGGTGTTGAAAGAGTTTGTAAATTCTCCAACTTGGAAGATTTGTCAACTGCATCACCAAATGTAGCCTAGGGATCAATATGCAGGTGCCTTAACTTCACATATTGATTCTGGCACTGCAGTTTCACCCCTTAAACCTTTGATTATCAAGGACTCTAAGTTCCGGAGGTTGGATATCGATGGCGGGACTGAGTTCCAAAGCCCGAATAGAAATGTACCTCAACTGGACCGGCATTGTCACATTTCCGAGTAAATAGTCACCTGTAGAGGGACTCTCCTAGTGCAGGACTCTTAACAACTTAGGTGTTGAAGAGTTTGTAAATTCTCCAACTTGGAAGATTTGTCAACTGCATCGACAAATGTAGCCTAGGGATCAATATGCAGGTGCATTAACTTCACATATTGATTCTGGCACTGCAGTTTCACCTCTTAAACCTTTTGATTATCAAGGACTCTAAGTTCCGGAGGTTGGATATCGATGGCGGGACTGAGTTCCAAGAAGCCCGAATAGAAATGTACCTCAACTGGACCGGCATTGTCACATTTCCGAGTAAATAGTCACCTGTAGAGGGACTCTCCCAGTGCAGGACTCTTAACAACTTAGAGTTGGAAAGGCCCGATTCGATATCCTTGTTCATGATAAATAGTAAAGCGGAGTGCAGAGGAAGAGCTACTGGAAGCATTGGAAGATTCTCAGAAGTAACAAAGGGCCTCGGAGAAGAATTATGTAGATTATCTCCGTACTTATTTTGTGGACAGAGGCTTAGTCGTTGTTGATAGACTACAGAATCAGGTAACTGACCACACACTTGTATCTGCTGCAGAAAGTTTTCTTCTTTAGCTTTTGTCAAACACATCATGTAACAAGTCATGGAAACGGCAAGCTTTCACTTTCCCATCGGACCTTCTTTCAGCAACCATGTGGAGACTTTCTATCAATGAGATCCATTAAGTTCATTTCTGCTTCAACCTCTAAGCTCCTTCGTTCTGTCCTCCTCACGAACCCTTCAGCAATCCATAGCCTATTAACTTTTTCGCAGGAATTTCATTATCCTCTGGAAATGCTCCAAGATAAAGAAACAATGGTTTTAAGTGGACTTGGTAAAAGCTTGTAACTTAGTTCTAGCACTGCCATCACTTGCTTTTGAGTATCACCAGCGATATGCAAACTCAGATCTCTAGCAATCTGTTTCCATAAATCTTGTTTTTTGTCCGACTTGGCGAGAAGTCCAGCCACCACCACAACCGCAAGCGGTAATCCTCTGCATTTTTCTGCAATTTCCTTTCCTACTTCACACAATTCAAGAGGGCATTCTTCTTTATTATGGACCTTCTGTTTCAGTAGATCCCAACTCTCGTCATTAGTTAAAAGACGTAGTTCAAGAGGATCGCTGTAATATTTCTCCTCTAAGCCTATTAGTTTGTTACGACTAGTCAACATTACCCGGCTGCCGTTGCTATTAACTGGGAAGAAACGTTTAGGGTCCTCGAAAGCCTCAAAACCCCAAAGATCATCCATGACGATAAGGTACCTCCTTCCAATCAGTTGTTGGTGAAGCAGTACGGATAAATCGTCGCCCCTCTTTCTGCGAATGAGATCAGTAAGCTCAGTTATGGAACCCAATATTGTAAGCAAAAGTTCTTTCTTGTTGTATTCTTGCGAACCACAGCACCATGAGCGAATCTGAAAGTGATCAACGATGAAAGGATCCTCATTCACTTTCTTTGCAAGAGTCGTCTTACCTAGTCCAGGCATCCCAATGATCGAGACTACATCAAGCCAATTAAAGTCATTAGTGAGCTGTTCCTTTAATTAGCTCCATCTCAACATCAAAACCCACCATTACGTCTGTTGTTGAGACCATTTCTTGAGACGACGCATCAATTGTGGGTAAAATTGATTGAATGGGATCCTTGCTTGCGACTTTGACTCCATCAGTGTTGGATTTTCTCTCAATGATGTTCACTACAGCGGATTTAGTTAGCTTTATCTGTTCCATAAAATCAGAAATCCATAGAGATTTTATCTTTCCAGGACAAGCTCCAACCACGAAAGTGTTGGTGATATATTCTGCTTCGTATGCTAAGCTCATGATACAGTTCGAAATATGTTTTGATCCATAGCTTGCGTCGCTATTGCCTGCAATACTCTGGAGAAAGGATCGGAAGAAAACCAGATCCTCGTGAATTTCCCGGAATTGATCCATTGAATCCATGAGCAAATCAGATTTACAATCCATTGACTCCTTCGTGTTATCGAGGAGAAAATTCAAGAAGGCCATTCGATCAGTCTGGGGAAACTTTTTTTGCAATCTATCTAAAAATATGGGAACTATAATCTCCGCGATGTCTTCTTTGAGAAGTTTAAGCTTTTTGAGGAAATTATATAGCACAATACCCATATCTGTTTCAGTTTTTCCCTTCATATTCTTGTTGAAGGACGAGATGATGACATGTCCTATGTCCCTCCCCACAACTTGGAATTGCATTTTGATGTCCATCAGTTTGTCTTGCTCAGAATACTTTGGCAGGATATTGACTAGTAGATGCACCATGTACGTCATCACCTCACGTAAAAGCAGGAATTGATCCTTAACAGGACCTTGCAGATCAGCAGCGTTATCTAGTAATTTGCACAGATTTTGTAGGAGACAATCCCCAAAGCCCATGAGAAGTAAGTCAGGCAAGGGAGGATTTGAATCTATTTGGAATAACTAAACATTGAGGATTCATGTATCCATCGCTGGTTCAAAACCGTGGTTAATCTTCAAATATAGTTCCTACTCGCTGGGGTAATAGCAATCGAAGAATAAGTAACGTGCGATTTTATCAACCACAGCTTCAGTACGAACCGACAATCCTTGCAACTTCTCACGGTCGACCAAGTCCTTAGTAAACTGGAGGTAGTTTCTCAAAAATTCTAACTTTACTTTTGCTGTCACAAGTGACGAGTCAAACCCGCGATTATTCAATCTCTCCACAACTTCACCTAGAAATTCTACCACTGATTCCCCGCTGATATCGAGATTTGATGGCGAACAGTACCTTGCATCATTGAGAACTAGCATATCGAGATGAAGGAATCTTCATGCATGCATATGTCCCATTCAAGTGGAGATCTTATCAGCCTAATTACATGTTTCCGAGGACAACCGAAAATTTGTGGTTTCACTGTTTGGATAATTATGTCAACCCAGGAAATTGTTTCAGGTGGGAACAAGTGTTTGGATAATTATGTTACAACTATTGTTGCTTTACTAGAGGAGCACTAGACTTCTGCATCTTGGTTGAGTTATGCTACACCATATCTGGTGAAGCTTAACAGTGAAACCTTACCAGGACCATCAGTATTCTTAAAGTAATGCCTCAAAAAGGGTCTTAATTTCTCTTGTTCGATAACAACCCACACTGTGAACATCATGTTTTTTATTGAACCTTCTCCACATTGATACAGACATGGCAAATCATCAAGGAAGCAACACATTACTGTTTGTGCTATTATCTAGATTAAAAGTTAGAAAGTACAAAAAGCAGACTCTCCTTGCTATGGGGCAAAACTGCAAGCGCATATCCTGAAGGCTTTCAAAAGACTGTAATGGGTTTTCACAATTCTTACGTTTTCAATAGTCTTTTCATCTACTACAAACCATACATATTCTACACCAAGGGGAATTAACTTCACCAGTACATGATAGTTCTATAGGCATCCACATTTTCCTTAATGCAATTGTTTTGCCTTTGTTTGCACTCTATCACAATAATAAACCGAATGACAAGTAGCCTTACTACTGACGACAACGATTAACATCAGCATCACATGATAGTTCTATAGGCATCCACATTTTCCTTAATGCAATTGTTTTGCCTTTGTTTGCACTCTATCACAATAATAAACCGAATGACCAGTAGCCTTACTACTAGGAATCACAAAACGTGACCAGTAGTCTACTACTAGGAGCCATTCTCTATGTGCCCTTTCACCTTTTTTAAAACATGGTCAGTGGTCTTTTCACTTACTAGAAACCAATCACATAATCTGGACGACAACGATTAACATCAGCATCACATGATAGTTCTATAGGCATCCACACTTTCCTTAATGAAATTGTTTTGCCTTTGTTTGCACTCTATCACAATAATAAACCGAAATGACCAGTTGCCTTACTACTAGGAATCACAAAACGTGACCAGTAGTCTACTACTAGGAGCCATTCTCAATGTGCCCTTTCACCTTTTTTAAAACATGGTCAGTAGCCTTTTCACTTACTAGAAACCAATCACATAATCTGGACGACAACGATTAACATCAGCATCACATGATAGTTCTATAGGCATCCACATTTTCCTTAATGCAATTGTTTTGCCTTTGTTTGCACTCTATCACAATAATAAACCGAATGACCAGTAGCCTTACTACTAGGAATCACAAAACGTGACCAGTAGTCTACTACTAGGAGCCATTCTCTATGTACCCTTTCACCTTTTTTAAAACATGGTCAGTAGTCTTTTCACTTACTAGAAACCAATCACATAATCTGGACGACAACGATTAACATCAGCATCACATGATAGTTCTATAGGCATCCACATTTTCCTTAATGCAATTGTTTTGCCTTTGTTTGCACTATATCACAATAATAAACCGAATGACCAGTAGCCTTACTACTAGGAATCACAAAACGTGACCAATAGTCTACTACTAGGAGCCATTCTCTATGTGCCCTTTCACCTTTTTTAAAACATGGTCAGTAGCCTTTTCACTTACTAGAAACCTTTTCACTTACTAGAAACCAATCACATAATCTGGACGACAACGATTAACATCAGCATCACATGATAGTTCTATAGGCATCCACATTTTCCTTAATGCAATTGTTTTGCCTTTGTTTGCACTATATCACAATAATAAACCGAATGACCAGTAGCCTTACTACTAGGAATCACAAAACGTGACCAGTAGTCTACTACTAGGAGCCATTCTCTATGTGCCCTTTCACCTTTTTTAAAACATGGTCAGTAGCCTTTTCACTTACTAGAAACCTTTTCACTTACTAGAAACCAATCACATAATCTGGACGACAACGATTAACATCAGCATCACATGATAGTTCTATAGGCATCCACATTTTCCTTAATGCAATTGTTATGCCTTTGTTTGCACTCTATCACAATAATAAACCGAATGACCAGTAGCCTTACTACTAGGAATCACAAAACGTAACCAGTAGCCTTACTACTAGGAATCACAAAACGTGACCAGTAGTCTACTACTAGGAGCCATTCTCTATGTGCCCTTTCACCTTTTTTAAAACATGGTCAGTAGCCTTTTCACTTACTAGAAACCAATCACATAATCTGGACGACAACGATTAACATCAGCATCACATGATAGTTCTATAGGCATCCACATTTTCCTTAATGCAATTGTTTTGCCTTTGTTTGTACTCTATCACAATAATAAACCGAATGACCAGTAGCCTTACTACTAGGAATCACAAAACGTGACCAGTAGTCTACTACTAGGAGCCATTCTCTATGTGCCCTTTCACCTTCTTTAAAGCATGGTCAGTAGTCGTTTTACCTGCTAGAACCCATTTACACATTCTGAACAGCGACGCCATCACCTTCACAAGATAATTCTATAGACATCCACATTTTCCCTAAGGAAATTGTTTTGCCTTTGTTTGCACACTATCTCAATAATAAACCGAATGATTAGTAGCCATACTACTAGGAATATTTTCCGTTTAACCTTTTTTAAACCATGGTCAGTAGTCTTTCCATCTACTAGGAACCATTTACATATTCTAGTAGGATCAACATCACCATTCTCTATTGCAATTCAACTTTTTTTGACAACTATAATCTGTATTGAAACCATATATACATAATTTGACAACACGACTTATATTTCTTACACTTGGTAAGAGTCATTTATAACGTTATGTACATCACCACGATAGCATCATTAAGTATTCAACCTACTTAAATTCATGAAAAACATTCACATATACCATAAAAAGGGACATGATAATTCACAACTGTCATTCCATCGCTACTATGCCCATACAAAGCTAGAAAATACGTCTCCAAATTTGTAGACACAAACAAATCTGGACAGATTACTATCAAGAGATATATGTTTTATCATTACTGGTACCTTTTCAAGTCTCTATCAAACAAATTATTTATCTATCAAACCTAAAGTGATTAATCAAAACTAACTATCCAGAACCAACATACTTCAATTTCGAATCTAATTGACAGAACATAAATCTTGAATAATTGATGCGCTATTTCAAGATAACATTACGATCATATTGAAAGAGTGGCACAATCCAAATAGCCAGAGAATTCCCAAAACCCTAGCAATAGATCCTACACTTACATCGAAATAATCTTGAAACCCTTACCGAGATTTATCAAAATCGATCAAGAAACTTACCGAACAGTAAAAGAAATCCGAAGATTGAACGCAACCGATCGAGAGAAATTATCCCCAAATAGCATCGCGTTTATTTCGTTTATTTTCACAGAAGAGAGAAGAAAAAGGGATTTTGATAAAATTAGGGCTTTTTGTTGTAACTTTCCTTTTTTTCTTCCTCTTACAATTAATTCCCAATTGATTATAATTGATATATCTTGCAACGACTATAATAATTCGAATAAAACGCGGCGCTTTGTGTATTATACGGTCACGCTCGATTGGGTTTGTGGATCCGCAGATTCGCGTTTTGTGTATCGTTTTATATATAGATACTGGGTCACGCTCAGTTGGGCTTGTCTACGAGTCGGTTTTAAATTTTATGGCCCATTAACACTGTTGGACTCTATTTACAGGCGTGGCCCATTCGTTTTTATTTTTTATTTTTTATTTTAAAGTTACAAACGAGTTAGACAAAATACCAAACGACCGTGTTGAAGCGAGCTTGATAGTAATCGGGATTTATCAGATTTCGGTCATCCCACAAAAAGGAAATTGATGACCTCGGTGAAATTGGAATTCTTGTTTTTTTTCTTTTGTTCTCCGAAACTATCTTTAAAATATACAAAAAGCAACTAGACAAGTTGTACACACACACCCCCTAAAGTTTGATCCAATATGACTGACGTGCGCACAAAATATTTTACAGTTGTAACATTTACACCCATGAATTTAAGAATAACTACATCTACAATCTCGAGACTTTTAATTCTTAAACAACTTGAATGAAATACAGTTCCAAAATTTAGTTATGTCACTGTATAAGTGAACAATAAGACCAGACACTATAGTCTTGCAGGAAAAGGCCAAAATTGAAAACTATGTGCTCACGATCTTTTATCTAACATCATGTACAATTAATTATTATTATATTAATGAACCGTCAAAGCTTTGGAAAACCCATATAACATCTTAAAAAAGGATTTACCATATCTACATGACACAATAGTATTTTGTCTCGCTTCTGGATGCTTCAAAAAGATCGTAATCTTCGTAACTTACTTTTTCTAGAATCTTGTACCCGAGCTGAGCATGTTTATAACGCCCAGCTGGCTAATATACTTTGAGAACGTTTTCTGGCAAAAACCGTTTTAATTTAAGTTTACCATACAGCGCTTACTTTATATTATAAGTGTGACATCGACCAATAGAGTATAGTTATTTGTGTAGTCAATCACAGACCAATTATATGCGATTCTTGGCCAGCATTGATGTCCAATTTCATTCAAAAATGCCCAACACAGAAGACCAACCCGCTATAAACATCTATATTATAATTTTTTGAAGCAGTATAATCCCAATTTTATGCTGATAAGTTAACAGAAGAAATAGTTACAACTAGATTGAAACAGAGAAGTATTAATCAATCTAGTCGGCTAAAACATTACATTTTGTGCTTTCTTCTAGCACAAAAACACCACCCTACACTATGATAAGACCACATCGTTTGTCTTACACACCGGTCATGAGAATCTTCAAACCACCCGACAATACCTCAAAAGGGACCAAACAAGCAAAATGACACGAATGAGCGAACTGTATATGCAACACTCTTTTCACTACTGAACCTACAATTTCAAGCTGAAGTCGCAGAAAACACGACAGCATCACTAGTGCACCTCCCTAACATCGTTACACTTAAGCATACATCAATGCTACAACTATACTAGGAGGATCACATGTTGTAGACGGACCAAACCCTATTTATTTCGTTGAACCTAAGAATAAATTTCTCCAGAACTTGTTAATTTTGACTTGGCTGCGGGCTAGCATATCCTACGTTCTACAAACACGTACTAACGATGACCTTCATCCCCGCGAGAGTTTCCGTTCTCTATTTTAGAGACGACATCTGGGCCACACAACTTTATTAATTCATCCTGTTTCACAGACATGTTATTGTCGATCAAATGTTAGGACAATTAACAGAGTGAAGAGTTTGAAACAAGAAGACAAACGATAACAACTCAGGTGGCTAGTTTAGTTTCTTTACCTAATTTTCTCCAATACAATTACGTACAGACATGAAAGAGAAGAAA
The DNA here is from genome assembly GCA_946800315.1 of Misopates orontium. Classification (NCBI taxonomy): domain Eukaryota; kingdom Viridiplantae; phylum Streptophyta; class Magnoliopsida; order Lamiales; family Plantaginaceae; genus Misopates; species Misopates orontium. The sequence continues at coordinate 13,691,993 of OX326953.1, read as the reverse complement.
AATCTCGCCACAATAAAGGCATTACTTATTCACCACAATCAAAATTAAGATATTAGTACAAGTCAGAATTATGGCCACAAATTCCACATTTTTCAGCTATGAGAGAAATTTTATGAGAGTCTTCCATTTGCTTCTCCTTAATGCTTCATAACTTCTATTAGAGCAGTTTTATGTTAAATTACCAGACAACTTCACCAATTACGTTTTTTTTCCTTTTGAGCAGACAGAACCGAGATTCAGGTAGACTTGATTACTTGAATAGTAAAAGGATAACCATTTATTACACAAACTTTCTCGTGTCAAACTTCTCTTTCTTGGAAAGATTGTGAACAACACTCTTTTAAGAAAATATACTTATTAGATCTAATGCTCCTATTCGGTATGATAGAACTTTTGGTAGAATCCAGACTAAGGCTTAAAGCATTGGCCAGGGAGCAAGAATAAGAACAAGTGCCGTGGTGCCACAATGCTAGACTTCGGAAAATGCTCAGTAGACATAAGTAAAAGATTTGGTAATGATGTACTGCAAGGGCATGTGATAACTTAAGGTAATTTATCCAACAGATGTGTCATTATTTGTAGCAAACTAATTTATATAAGGGCCAATTGCGATCACACCCTTTATCGTTTGAGCTAATATATAGGGGGCAAAGTGCTTTTTTTGAAACATTAGGGGGCACTTCGCAAAACAGGTCAAAGGTTAAGGGGCAAAACGCAATTGACCCTATACATAAAATAGTCAGGTCTCAAAGTGCAATGTACATAGCTGAATTTATTGCTGTAATCCAGTAACATAGCATACAAATGTAATGGTGTGTTAGTGTGTGTACATAGACGCGCGCGCACACACGCACACACATATATATGTATAGAGAGAGAGAGAGAGAGAGAGAGAGAGAGAGAGAGAGAGAGAGAGAGAGAGAACCTTTATGGAGTTATTTTCTGATGTGAGTTTACCGCATTCCTCTGAAAGTCTCTGCAACTCGTCTCTAAGAGTGTGATTCTCATTACTCAAAGTCTCCACCTTTTGCTGTAGCTCCTCACACTCAGCCTGCAAAGTTTGTGAAATATTGTACAGTGATGACCAGGTCACACCAAGGGTATATTTGCGGCAGCTAATTTCGAGAGAAATCTGAATCTCATGCCAGTGGCCCAAATGAATAAATGGAATCCATTAAACGTAATAAAATCCAACAACAAATACCCATTCATCACCATCCCCCAAGTTCAAAAGGCACCACTGCCATTTGTTTGAATTAACTTCTTATCTTCCTTACTACATGCACCTATAATTCAACTTCCTACATACTTAAAGAGATTCTGCCGTATCCATGGAGTCGTAAGTCTATTATTAATTCGTACCTGCCCTCCTCCCACACACTAGTAATCAGAAAGAAGTTATGCTAAATTATTGATGGTGTGTGGTGAGATATGCAACTAAAAGCAAACCTTGGGAGACCAAACAAGTTCTTATGATACGCATGATCTTTGTAAATGAGTCGACAAAAGAATATAATTTGAACAATATAGACATCTATGTAATGGATCACCGGCAGAAAATGGTCAATATAAATGAATCACACACAATTAAGCAATAAACTGCTACATGGAGGACCAATCCAGAAACTCTCAAACACCAAACTGTTTGTTACTTCACAAGCTTTATATAATAGATCCCTTTCTCAATCAATAGCTAGTACATACCAATTATCCAAGCACAATGATAATAATAATCTCAAGATTACAGACTCCACCTCTCCCGTTTTCAGATAATGAGACTTCTTCCTAATTGGATTGAAGTTATATGATGCAAAAGAGAAGCATGTTGAGTTGAGCATGTGTGTTTTCTTTTCTGCCCATGAATCAATAGTTCAACACAATGTCAATAGAAAAATTAAAATGGTTCCTGTTATTTCTTCTCAGTTACCTCCTATTTCCTCCAAACTTGCTAATTTCTGACCTTTTTTAATTAATTTCTCGTTGCACCCACATTGGCCATTCAATGATAAATGATTTAAACTTTCAAACGTAAGCATCATTCGTCTTCGGAGAAAGTCCCCTCATCAGAGTTGACATTCAAAACAAGTGAATGATGAAAGGACGTCTTAACTGAACAAAATGCCTAAAATCGAATTGCATAGGCTATCTAGGAAACAATGATGGTGCCACTCTCACGTCCACAACATAAAATAGCCAAAGATTTGACTGTTTTCTCATAAAATCTCTGTGAGAGTTCGCAAATTTGGAGCTAAGAGATATTGAATAGACAAGAGTTCAATGAAAAACTATAAAGAGCAAGTAAAGCAACATTACAATGCATGTACCTGCTTGCGTAATCTTGATCTCCGAGCAGATTCCCGATTTGACTGCTTTCTCTTTTGTTTTTTCAATTCACGTTCATCCTGTAAAATTCAAGTGGAAGGGGTGATAATAGGTTAAACTATTCAATTAATAGGAGTGAAGAAAATGCCTAATCAAAATTCAAGAGACAACAGGAAACATACATGACAAATAAGCAGTACAAGAATAAGTATAAGAATTTAAAAACTACCAGACGTAAATCTCATAATCAAAGGCCTCCATTTAAGGGCCTCTGATGATTCCATTAGCCTATAAGAAAAGGAAAAAAGAGAACCCCTTCATCACAAGAAGTCAAGAATGCAAGGCACAAAAAAAATTCCTCTTTATAACATCAAACGATCCTCTGAACAAATAAAGCCTCTTTATAGCAATGAACTTGTTGTGCGTGGCCTTTAGTTTAGTTGCTATATGTCACGCTAATATAGCAAACGAAACCCAATATCATCTCCAGGTGATTATTTGCACTACACTAGCTATCCCAGACGTTATCCCTCTCAGCCAACAATAGAAACGGATACTAAATAAATGTTCCAACAGGCGAGGGAACACTGGAAGCTCAGGATAGTAACAAGAGAGATGCCACATGTCAAACCTCCAATCAAGTTGGTTTTAGGGGTAACTATACCAATTAGCCCTCAATTATTTCAGTTTTTCGAACATTCTGCAATTCCTCTGCTTTTTTATTTTTCATGTAGGTCATTGGGTGGTAATTGTGGGGGAAGGGACGCCTCCACTCCTGTATAAGAGCTAAACGACTCAAAAGCTGTCAACACTGTTCCAGAATCCAGATAACACTTTATTAGCCTTTCTTAAGACTTGACAGCAATGGGGAAATCCTATTTCCTGGAATTCTTTTTCATCAGATCACTGAGAGATTAGGTACATACTGCAGAAATCCAGCACACTTCTAACAGTTAGCAGGCTTCAAACCTTTCATTCTGCCTTCTGCTAGAAATTGTTCTAAAAGAAATACAACCTCTCCAAAATAAGGAAAGATCAGAGTTCAAATTTCAGCTTCCACCAGAATGTCATTATCAACAATTCAAAGATCCCAAGCACAGCCAATTACCGTCATCAAAGAATAATATATCTAGCACGATTAAATGACTCAACAATGCCATGAAACATACCGGGATCCACGGATCATTCATCATGCCAGATGGAGAAACACCCGGTTGATTAGGGTGCAATTTCATCGCTCCAGAACCAGCAGCAGAAGCATTCCACAAGTCCATCCCAATATTCAAATTTGTTCCTGGCACAGAACCTACAGGATTGCCAGGCATCGTACTTTGGATACCAGCTGGACCAGCACTGTGCTGCGCATTTGCCCCTGGTAATCAGAAAGATGGGGTCTCTCATCAATCGAGACTTAAAAATGTAGAATACAGATGGACATCTAGAAATCTTACCATCAGCAAGCATTTGATTAAAGCTTCCTTTCTTGGAAGCAGAAAATTCCTAAAACATAAAGTAAAGTTGATTAGATACAAATTGTTAGAGCTTTGATGCATTATCAAACAGAGGAATGCTTTTATAAGAAAGCATAGAAGTGGAGAGAATGACCTGGTTGTCATTATCATCACTTGCATCTGATGAACCTTCACTTCCGCTTTCAGCACTGGTCATGGGCAGATTAAACAATAAGATAAGTTGCCTTAAATAGTTAAACAAAGAGCTGTCTTTGACAAAAGAAATGCAAAACAGAAATGATGTCCACAATCACGCCAAATCTATCATGAGCCACCTTTGAGTACCAACATCATTTCCAGAGCCTGATGCTACTTTTCCACCATCTCCGGTTTTGCCACTAATTGAGCTATGATTTCCTGAAGGCCCCCTTGGTTTCTTGCTTGAGTTGTGGTCCTTCCCCTCAGGGGCTTTCCCATTTGATTCTGCGGTTCCATGTACTGCGCTTGCGGTCTGCAAAGCCAAAAAACAAACTATCAAGATCGAAACTATGGCTCATCACCTAAAACTGACAGATCTGATTTTGTTGCCTTTTATGAGTTCATTTCAATAACTAGACGAAGATTTCAAATCGATTACCATGGCCATATTGTGATGAGCATAGACAGCCCCAGGAGGGTACATCGCTGGATATGGAACTGGGGTCCCATAAGGTGGCATGAGAGGATGCTGAAAAGTAATGTAACAATTCCCAATTAGATGTCCAGCCTGAGAAGTAACTCAAGATGCTTCTACATGACCAAGATTTGCAAATTTACAATATATTAATAATGGTCACCTGGCCTCCCCACATGTAGGGATGAGGAGCGGGAGAAGCAACATTTGGAGTAAAGAAAGGGGGAGTTGCTCCTCCACCATAAAAAGCCTGGGAAAGAAGACGGAGCTCTGGTGAATATATGTTTATGTGAAACAACAGTTTAGAAAAAGAAGTTCTATCAAGACACTCAACAATAAGTGAAAGCCACGGGTAAACATATAAACCTGCATCGAGCTTGACCAATCAGGATATGCAGGTGTAGCAGGCATAGGTGGCACCTCCTGTAAATTGAATAAAAAATGAGATGAATAGTTTCATTGAAGAAGCTGAGACTTACAAAGTGAAATTGTGAGCATGTTACATAGCAAGTACTGACATATAGCCAATGAAAAAGTGTACCTGTGCTGAGGATGCAGGTTTTGAAGACTTTGTAGATGTTCCCTCTTCCGCAGCCCCCATTAGAGCAGTAGAAAGTGGAGTCAATTGCCTAGCCTTATTTCTGGTGTTCAGTACAAAATATTGTATTGCAAAGTAAGTTAATCACAATGTTCAGAAATCTTTTTTAGTCCAAGAAAGGACAAGATTATACTGCAAAAAGGCCACCGTGGTTATCGTTGTCAAGATGAATAAGACAAAGCATGAAAGCTCTAATCAACTAAAGATCAATGTTTGACCATGTATCATCGTACAAACCGATTTTTTTCTGATCCTTCGAGAAAAAGATTCAAGGATGAGAGTGTGGCTAGTTGAAACTGATAAAGCTCTAACAGTCAAAAAGAAGTACCGAAGAAAAACCATCAATAAGAGCTAATAGTTAATAAGAAAGTTACCCAGGTTAAAGCAACAAAAGAATCAACCAAGCAATACAAAATATGATCTCACCAAGTACCGGAAACTACTTTATTTTCCTTCATCTGAATTGTCATTCTATATCCACTAACCAATCATACAAAACAACTGCCTTAAAGAACGCAAAAAAAGAATTACATGAATTGATCCCCCCCCCCCCCCCCCCCCCTCCTATTGAGCTCCCAGGTTACACCAAATCTGTTATTTCTTAAAGTTAACTAAAAAAAAAGTCCTTATAGTTTCTGCAACCACTTGTTTTTAAACAATTATAACCTCTTACCAAGTTCTCCGACGATTTCCCTTCGATCTTTTACTTTAACTTGCTTTAGTTCGAAAATCTAAAACGTGAAACTAGTTTATGTTGTACATCAATAACACATATATATTTCTCAATGTTTTCTTCCATACACCACCAGCGGTAACCTCCTGTTTGACAGGCACATAAGTTTAAGATCAACACACACACACACACACACACACACACAAAAAAAAAAGCTGTTATTTACTGTTCTTCTTAAAAACTAGTGCTTTTTACATGTAACATATCCATGTCCCCTCATCATTCTCACTCACAACTAACAGACCACAAAAAGCGTACAAATCTGGAAGAATCTAAATCCCGATACCAAATCCTAATAAAAGCATACATAATAAAATAAAAGAATAAAATAAAAGAAAAGCAAAACTCCTTAACAAACAAAAGTAAAGATGATGTAGAGAGAGAAAGTAAAACTGACCTGGTGTGTGTGTATGTGTTTGTATGAGGTGGAAACGAAACGAGACACTCTGCTGCTACTCACTCTCGTTTAAACTGTTAATTCACACTCAAAAAAATAAATACTATAATAATATTAGCAACCAACACACGCTCTTTCAATGAGATCTAACGGCTGCGATTATTCAGCCCTTCTTTTTGTCCGATTTAGCACCAAAATCCCTAATTTACGCAAAGCCTATATACGCTCATGAGCAGAAAAAACTGGCGAATATATTATCAGATAGACCTAATAACTCGATAAAATTAGTATTTATTTTGGGGCAGAGCTAATAGGAAGTTTAACTAACTCTGATGGGGGTGGGGTGGGGTGGGGTGGGTAGGGTTTGAGAGGGCGACACGTGAGGGGGGGAGGGGGTACAGCTGGCACAAAGTGTGTGGATAGGCATGACGAGGCAAACCCAAGTAAGTGCCTTTTTTGGTGGTGAGATAACTTTTAATTAATTGGATTTGTTTTTTTTGTTGGCCACCCCATCGTGAATTGGCTTTTATTTATGGCGGAAAGTGGATGTTATTAAATATATATTTGATTGTTGATGTAATAATACTAAATTGAGCTAACTGAGATTTTCTTATCTTTTGGGGTAATTGATATTAATGACATGAGGGATCAGATTGTTAAGTGTGTTTAATTATTATGCCTATCTGAGGAATCGAATTATTAACTGTATTTACATTATTGCTATCTGCCAACTTGTAATTACTTTTATTAGATTAAATGCTTCTTCTGCACATTATGTCCCGATTTAATCATGTGAGAAAGTTAAGAGTTATTGTTACCTATTTCAAAAAACGCATCAATTGAACCATCAAGTTTTAGGGCAAATAAAATTCGAAAACTTCCTGTTTTTTCTTTTCTTTTTTCATTAGGTACAAATAGTTCAGTTGCATAGGTAACTTATGAAGTTAGTTAGTGGAACTGGTTAATCAGTGGCTGGTCATTCGTGTTAAATATTTTTCATATATGAATGATTATTCGAAGATTGTAGATATCGAGCTAAAATTACCGAAAAGGCAAGAAAAAAGGAATGATTTAGCGCAGAAAATCTCTCTACTTGGTGTCCACATCTTTAGATCTGTAGAAAGTTTAACCAATCAGATAATATTTCACTTTCGGTGTACTGCTGAGTAATACAATTTTTTCCACTTCAAGAATTTCAAACTATATTAAGAAACATCATAAAACTACTTGTCGAAATGAACGCCAAAATGTCTTTTTAATTTCGCGTTCATCAAGTCAAAAGATCAAAACCATTTCGACATTTCCAACAAGATGCGTCTTAATGATATAATGCAGTAGTCAGCAACAAAAAACAAGAAGCGCGGAGCTGAAGATGCTACCATGCAACACGATAGAATATGCTGATATCTGGATTACTAGGTATAGACAAATGACCAGAAATATATTCCTACTGTAACGTAAACCAGATTTAACGTTTTCAAACGAATGAAAAGAATTGAAGATTGTTCATCGACAATATGGTAATAAAGATATATGAAAAAAAGAGGTTAAGCTAACTAAATTGTAGATACAAACTCATCTCTGTATTCAAGAAATACAAGATCTGACCATAATATTTCCTCTTGCGTTACCTAGCTTGTAATAGACATGCATCCTTTTGCACAAGATCGATTGCGATGAAAAAATAAACTTGTATGCTCCAATCCTCCATGCTTTTGGATCATAGTCTAGTCCCTCATGAGGTCATTGCCATTTGCTCCACTTGCCTTAGATTCAGAGCTCGCATACCCTAAAGCAAGTACATAGAACAATTCCAGTAAGATCCAAATTGTAACTAGACTGCCTTTTTTGCAGCCAATACATAGTCATTAACTTATTTATAAAATAATGAGTAAATCGTGTTAAAGTAGTACAGATGCATCTATTTTATATGATTTATAACAAATGTGAAATATGAAATTGCAACTAACATCTGCGAACATCAAATACTACGTCAAGCAATTTATGCTCCTCATATTGATAATTTGAGTGCATTGGAGCTCAAACTCTGGCCACGTGTTTGAAGTATGGGTTTCAGTACTTTTTTGTACATAAAGATGTATGATTTCTATGCTATACCTAAAAGTATCTAACATACTATACTCATAAACTGGATATGCCAGTCAAGTAGTTTAAGAGTACAATTTCGCAATAATTCTATCATACCATCATCTTTCTTCTGAACCCCCTCCCTCTTTCCCGCAACCAGCAGGCCATACCAATGATTGATTAAATATCCCAGATTCTTTCAGCCCTTCCTTAATAGTTTGTTTACGAACTTTAGTTTTCATCCACGATGTGGTCTCTCATCTTTTAATTTTACATTGCACGAAACAAGTATATAAAGAACTATTTCAAGGAATTAATCTATACCTCGAGCACCACTAAATTGTCAAGAGCAAATAAACCAACAGAAGAGAGACTTAATAATCAGGAAAAGGTTTATGCTTTGAACTTCTTGCAATAGCAGCAGCATATCACTGAATCTCTTTGGGATCAATTCTTGCCAGATGACTCATTTTAGAGAAGTTTCCACACAATCCATAGATACTTTAAAGCTTCATCAACTAACATGTACTCGTCAAATGAAATTAGTTCTTGTAAAAGACCTACATTGAGATGTGAGTGTCTGTGTGTGTGTGTGTGTGTGTGTGTGTGTGTGTGTGTGTGAGAGAGAGAGAGAGAGAGAGAGAGAGTCAAATGTTAATTAGAGTACATCAAATTGTAAGGATATTTTGACTTTGAAGATAACAACTAAGTCCTGATCAGCATAGTTGGAGGTGGACAACATATATACAAGTGAAATTAATTTTGTAATCTGTAAAAAGGGCAAAATATAACTTCACAAGCATTATTAATAGAAACAAAAGTGCCAACTTATTCCAAGTTTCGTGTTGTGAAGTATATCATGACCAGTAATACAAAGTGATCCCCAATGAAGAAGCTCAAAGAAATCTGAAAATGTATTCCTATTGCTCATCCTAATGTTAATGCTTGAAAAAAGTTCCCTTCCCGAAAACGTAATGTTAACTTACCATGTAAAACTTTTGGAACCCTAATTCCCTCAAATTCTTTTTAAGAAAAGCATGACTGGGTAACATTATTTCGCCAACAAAATGAAACAACACAAAAAATATAAAGGTCTGCACGACACCCCTCACTGTCACAGAACTTCCCAACACCACTCACATGGTCCCTTCACCATAATTCTATTTCTTTTTGCACAACTTTTAGTATCCTGGCAGCACCTCCATCACCGCTGCTATATTTATCTGCAACCCACCTTCTGAAACCAACTTCGTATCTCCCAGCCACCCACACATCAAGGATACAATATTCTAGAGAGCATCCCAAAAAATAAAGTGAAAGGACTCAAAAGATGTTCATTTTCCTGACTAGTGGGACATTTGATGTCAGTTTACCGGGTTGGTTCTTTAGAATCATTCAGAAAGTGGTAATAATAAGATGCACTGACAAATTTAAAGAAACGTGTTTCCCGGTTTCCTTCTTCTTCCTTTCTTTTCATCTACTCTATCAGTTTATTTTTCGAGCGTAGGCCTGTGTCTTTTTTAAACAGATAAAGAGCATTGAAGATGGGATTATATGTGTGTCTTTGCCAAGTTTGCAATAATGGCAACATGGCGGCAAAAGCAGCATTAGCAGTCTGTAGCTACGCCAGTGGGGAACTGCCATGGCTTTGATTGATTGACAGGAAAAAGACTTCAGGTGCGTTTTGACAACAGTCAGCAATCAAAGGTAATAATGCAAGTTCAAATATTGGCCGTATATTTCTCTAGCACTACGACTTAACATGTTCCCAAACAGCAAACTTTAACTTTGGCTTGCTCTATGTATGTAAACATTTCTATTTGATCTTGTTTAAGATGTGTAATGCATCAGTTTTCCAAACAAGTGTAAGATGTCGTGTTGTGAATTACTGAGGCTACAACTAAATTTGTTCCTAATGTCTCGTATCAATAGATATGTGCAATGTTTCCTTTTCCTCTCCCGAGTCCTGAATATCAAAGACTTCAGACCACCAGGTCAGGCTTGTTCTCCATCTGATACACTATATATTATCTCATTTAATTCATTCTCAGTTTTCATGATATGAAAGTCTGACCCTGAAAATACTGTTAGGAACAAAAGTAAATTACTTACTATTTCAAAGCTAATCCATTTCTCACATTAAATGTAGCTGCTATATAGGCCAATCAACTTCCACATACGAAATAATTAAATACACCAAAAACAAAATTAATGAGACGAACTGACCAAGGACGACAATGACGATGAATGTAGAGGCGGAGGATCCAGCTTGATGTAACGAACCGACATCCTAGCGATCTCCGAAATAGCAGCCTCCTTAACTTCCGCCACCTCACTCGTCAAATCCTCGTATGCAGCCACAAACGCATCCTGCCAAAAACTCGCCAATCTAATCCGAGGGCTGTTAGTATACACATCCCACATGTGCTCCACCATTTTCTCCCTTTCCTCCATATCCTAAAATAAATAAAAAATAAATTAAAAAAATCCATCAAATAACAACAACACCAACACAATCTCCTCAACTTCACATTGACTGGCTGATGATGAGCACTTATCAGTCATCACAGAACAATCTACTAGAAATTGAACCACAAAACTTACTATGTACAGTAACACATAAATCATCAAAACAACAACAACAGCAATTGCAATTTCCTCAACGTCACAACTGCTGATTAGCACTAATAATTGAACAATCTACTGAAGACTGAATGAAAAAACTTACGAGTAACACATAAATCAGCAAATCAGCAAACAACAACACAAATAATCGAACAATCCACTGGAAATTAAATGAGAACACTCACGAGTACGTCGAGATCATCCGCAGAAGCAGGTGTATTGTAATAATCATCGTTGAATCGTTCGAGATTACCGGACCATCGCAACGTCACAGTGCCGGTGAACATTGACCAAAACGCCAGCAGCAAAATAGCACCGAGCGCCCAAAACCTGTAGCGTCCTCGAGCACAAACGGCGATCGAATCGGAGAAATTGTTAGTCTTCCTCACAGTGCCTGAAGTGGACGCGTTCATTGCTATCGGCAGGCCGTCATTGTCCTTCATATGGATTTTAATCGGTGAAAAAGAATCAGTTAGAGAGTTTGAATTTGATCGGAGCTTGTGCAAATGATCGAGTTCATTGAATGTATTAGGGTTTTGTTGTTGAATGTTTTGCACTGTGTGTTTTTCAGAGGTTTGTGAAGAGATTGATTTGGGAATTTTTGAGTTTTCCGAGCACGGAAGGAAGGAACTTGGAGGAGTGGATATAGTAATTTTGTGGGCCACCACGTCAAATGGGCTACATGCTCTGCACGTATTATTATTATTAGGGATAATTACAGCTACACCCCCTGAGATTTGGTGTAATTACACATACCTCCCCTGTGGTTTGGGAAATTACACATACCTCCCCTGAGGTTTGAAACCTTACACATACCTCCCCTCTTCAATTTAAGGCTTGTTTGGGTGTAAGTTATGATAAAATTATGCTTATTATACTTACACCTCTAAAGTTTGGTATATTTATAAAAGTAATCCTTGATGTTAGAAAAATTAAAATTAAATACTCCAAAAGGTTTTATAAACTATTATATTATTACCTACAAATATAAAAAGTATTTAAATTTAAATTCAAAAATAAGTTAATCTAATCCAAAATATATTTTTGAATCAAAATACTTAACTTTTAGTTTTTTTCTTTAAAAGAATTCCTGTAAATCTCAGTCAAAACTTAACTAACTACTCATCTTTGTGCCTTTGTTCTCGTTACAATTTTAAACTAACAATTATTTTAGTAATAGAAGAAGATAAAACACCGAAAATTGGTTTCACTAAATATAGTGCATTTAAGTTGTTTATTTTGACAAAAAGATCAACAAAACTTGCTACCTAAAACCAGTCACCATGTCTGATCCAAGGATGATAATTCTATTGTCACTTTTGCTGGTAATTTCGTCATCATTCTTCATTTTTTAAAATGGGTTATAAAAATCTAGATTATTTCTATTATATTTCTTAATTTTCATTGAAAATGAGAGTTTTTACAATTGAATTTTCTATTTCTTGTCTTTTTTTTCGGAGATTGCATAGATATTTATTATTTTACCAAATGCTTCTTTTTTGTTGTGATAAACTGAAATTTCCGTGGGCACGCGTAATAGTATTTAATATGGAACTATAATGAAATTTATGAGATTATTAAAAGTAAAACAAAAATGAAGAAATAAAAAAAAACAAAAATAAGAAATTAAATATTTATACAAAATAATAAAAATATTAAGATTAGATTAAATTTTAAAAATGATTTAAATACTTTTTTATATTTTTGGTTAGTCATATAGTAGTTTCTAAAATTATTTGGAGTATTTAATTTTAATTTTTCTAACATCAAGGATTATTTTTACAAATATACCAAACTTTAGGGGTGTAAGCATAATAAGCATAATTTTATCATAACTTACACCCAAACAAACCTTAAGTTGTAGAGGGGAGGTATGTGTAAGGTTTCAAACCTTAGGGGAGGTATGTGTAATTTCTCAAACCACAGGGGAGGTATGTGTAATTACACCAAACCTCAGGGGGTGTAGCTGTAGTTATCCCTTATTATTATGATTCCATTTTTATTTTATTTTAAACTGGAATTTTTATATGATGTGATTGTTGATTGTATTTTTAATGAGATTTACGCTGTATTAAGGTCGGGTGTTAAGGGACCGGGTCGACCCAACGGATTGGACCCGTATGAGTAATGGTGTTTTTTTTTTTTTTTTAAATATATTTATTTCTTTAAGTTTGTGTTTGATTCATTGGGTTTATTTCACACTCGTACTATCATATATTAGTTAGGCGCGAATGAAGATATCTAAGATTTTCAATGAAAATAGTTTTATTTTTGAGTTGATAAAAAAAAATTATAATTTTTTAACTTGTAATAGTAATATTTTTCATAAACTTTTTACATTTATCTCAATAAACTCTTGAGGAAAAATTATATAATTCAACTAGTCGAAGCGTAGTTTCTTGAAATTTGTGGTATTGTGGATATGGTTCAAACCAAATAGTTACTGGAGTTAAAGATATATTTAGGATCAAGTTGAATAAATGCTATTTTTAAAATTATAATTCTTCGTGTTTTAAGAGCAACAAAATAGAAAGACTTTGTTGCTTAGTTCGACCGAATACAAAATGAGAGTTTTTTTCTTTACAAGAAAAAGATCCAGACTTTTTAATGGTAGGTGTTTTTGGATTAAATATAATATTATATAAGTGTGTGTTGTGTGAGTTTATGTTTAATTTGTTTCCAATGCTGAACTTTTTAGAATATATACGGTTGTTAGAGGTTTTATATAATTTGAAAATGTAAGTGTATCCTAGTGTGTTTACAAACTCAGATTTTAAGAATATGTTAGGTTTTGTTTGTTATAACGTCCAATAATATTGATAATGAATTGTCAACTTTAAGAGTTTCAAACTCTAATAAAAAATTATGATACCAGTGTCTTGGCCTAGTGGTGTCAGGGTCTAGACTTAGTAGGGAGAATTACGGTTCCATCCACACAAACCCGTTGGGACAAGCTTAAAACCTTAACACCGGGACCCGCTCCGGAACCGGGTTAGTCGGCCCAATGGATTCGGGTAACGGTCGTTCAAACGAAAAAAAAAAAGTTATGATCAATACATTAAGTTTGGGGTCGTCAACTCCGCATGCATCTTTTATATTATATATCTTTGATAAATTATTTCAAATTTTACTGAGAGAATAGTTGATAATAGTGTGTCGTTCTTGATCGTGTGCGATTTGTCCTATAGATTTGTTGACTTTTAAAGATTAAGAAACAAATCGCACATGATCAATATTTTAGGAGTTTGATCTTGATGCTCTTTACTTTTATCTAAATCAATCAATTACTTTTAAATTTCCGAAAGAATAAATACTAAGAAATTTCAATTATAGAGATTTTTCTTAAAAATCATTCAATCTCACCAATATTTGCCACACCTATTAATGAATACATAATAATACCATGCCCACAATCTCCAAATTACCCTTAGTCACTCGTGGTCCAGCTTCAGCACCACTTCCACAAAATTCTCACCTTCTTCATATTATCATATCAACAGATAAGATAAAAAAAAAAAAAAAAAGAAAAAAACACATTCTCTCATAAAATTCAAATAACCAACAAAACCATGCACGCCTCAACAATATTTCTCCTATCCCCACTACCACACACCACCAACCGCAATGCCGCCGGAAAAACAAAACTCCGGCGACCCCAACCGCCGCCAAAAGTACTATGCATGGCCAAACAAACCGGCGAAGAAAGTGGCCCCACCGCCGTAGAAACGGCGGCCATCGTCGGAGGCTTAGTGTCCAACCCGGTAATAGGGTGGTCCCTATACACTCTCAAGACTACGGGCTGTGGGCTTCCGCCTGGGCCTGGTGGGTCCATTGGTGCACTTGAAGGAGTGAGCTATCTTGCTGTGGTGGGCCTTGTTGCTTGGTCGATTTACACGAAGAGTAAAACGGGCTCGGGCCTGCCCAATGGGCCGTTTGGGCTGTTGGGGGCTGTGGAGGGCTTTTCTTATCTTTCGTTGTTGGCTATAGTTGTTGTGTTTGGTGTGCAGTATTTTCAGACGGGGTCCATACCCGGCCCACTACCCAGTGATCAGTGCTTTGGATGATTTGTTGTTGTGAATTGTGATGTACATTAAATTAATACATTTTTCTTCTGAAGTTATATTTGTTTGTTTCAGTGGTGTTGAAGTTGCTGGGTCATTAATAGTGGTTTTAGGAAGCGTTTGGTTTCGCATACAGAGTAGTAGCGGATACAAATTTAGAGATAAAAAATGCTGATAAAATTTATCTCTATATCATATCCCTCGTTTGGTTAGGCGAGATTAGGTAGACACAATCTCAGGTTCTTATATTGTCTAGCGTTTGGTACATTATTTAAAATCGAGATTATAACTGAAAGTTCTAAAATACCCTCAAATTAAATAGCAAAATATGCCCTAAAATCCTCATTCTCATTTCCCTTTCTACACTGCACGATATTACAACCACTTCTTCACTATCAACCACTGCGAACCACCACTCTTTTTCTCATAGACCAATGAACTTAAATTCTTAAAATATTAATCTCAGTTACATTAATTTTAGTTGGTCGTGTGGGGATTCTGATTTTAGACATAACAAATTGAGCATTGATCTGTTGTTTAGCTATAATATGAATCTTGTAAACTACTCGGATGTTTACACATAATATCTTACATTTAGGACATCACTTTCACTTTGAAGGACACAAATTACAATAAACAATTTGTCTACGTTACTTTTTTTTTTTTTTTTTTTTTTTTTTTTTTTTTTTTGGCTCAGACACGTCACTGAAGAGGAGAAAACATGTTGAGAAACCTAGATTGTTTATTGTCTAAAGCTCTATGTAATTTATTTATTACTTGAAACATCCTCATAAGTTTCAAAACGTCCCACATTTTGTCCCCGTCATTTTTTAATGTTTTTTAGATGGCTAAACGACCCTTAAGAGATTTACTATACTATTTCAAAATTTACGCAGAGTTTCTCAAACCATAGAAGAAGAATGTAGGGTGAGATTTTCAAACCATAAGAGATGAATACGTGAATAATCCTAAGATGTGAAAAACGCCAAAAAAAAAAAAACAAGAAGTTGAGCTGACCATGTAAAATTACAGGAAATGCTTAATCAGTCAACAAACGACATTTTTTGAAGGTTTTCAAACCACACAGAATTTTATGCGGTTCCCTCACTTGTCTTGCGTAAATTGGGGTGGAAATTAAACTTCTGCATTTCTTATATTCACAACATATATCTTCTCTTTAATCAGATTCACAATATATATCTTATATATACTTAACACTTTTAAACAAAATTATATATTCTAAAAGCTATTCGAAAATTGCATAATAAAAACGAAAATTAACAACACCAGCCAATGAACAACAAAATCGAATCACCAAAGAAAAGAATAAACAACATAATCTGTAGCCACTTGATAATCGATGTAATTAAGTTTAATACATAATAATTATTTACAATCAGCTGTTTTACCATCCTTGAACTGGCCAACGGCAGTTAGGATCCGGAAGCCACGAAGACCGTTTTTTCTTTGCCCGCCCGGTAACTCTTGCCGGATCCTGATCCGGGTCGCCCGTTTTCCTGTCCGTGACGAAAATCCTGGAAACATGTGACCAAACAGTACTACTTGTCCTTTTGAAATTGTTGTCGGATTCCGACATCATCCTCATGGACTCCGAAATCTTTTTATAACCAACATTAATTCTTGCAACCTCGGAATCCACCAACCATCTGTCGGATCTTGTAATCCTTCTCAATGACGCCGAATTCTCCTCAACTCTCCTACACAACGTAGCCATTTCTTTCTCTCTCTAGAATTCAATAATTTAGTGTACATTCATACACAAAAAGAGGCGTTTCTCTCACTAAGTAAATTCAAATTTGGGATTTGAATAGTTCAAATATAAAGACCGCGCATTGAATTTGAAAGTTACGAGTTACATCTAAAAATAATAATGCAAAAGAATTCGAACCAATAATTTGTTCAAGTGGTTGAGGCAATAAATGATAATAGCTGTATTATGTACCAACACGGAACAAGAGATTAATGACCTTAATCCTTTTGGTGCGAGAGTACAGTGTGCTTACTTTTTTCCATTTTCAGTGGCTATATGTTTTAGAAGGTAATTAATCAGACGACCCTGAGAGTGCTACAGTTGTGCATCTATAGTACAAAATAGTTCAAAAAACTTGGCAACACAAATTTTTAGATTACTTAGACATTTTATCTTTAATTTAACATGTTTTAGTTTAGGGTAAAAGAGTATGACACCCGACCTGTTCCCTTTTTCAAATTTATCACCTAAATTAGAATATACCTTGTAAGGATTAAAAAATGTGCAATTTAAGCCCCAATCAACTTTTAGGCAATATCTTCTCGATGAAAAGTTTGTTTTCCCAATCAGAAAATTAATCTTCCACATGCGATCCGTTTCCTTTATCCTTCCAAATTAAAAGAGTATATCCAGAATATGTTTTACTAACTACCACTCAATAATTTGTTTAAAATTCTCCAAATCCCAAAGAGATCTCTACGTAAGAAATCAATTACATATTCACTTCAAATATTAAGTATTGCGTCAAGATTTCTGCATTACAATTCAACTTAACTACATAAACTCAACGCAACCAGTTGCTTACAATTGAAAGTTAACGAAAGTACAGAATGAAAATTAAAAGTAGACGTTTCTTTCTCTCTTATTATGTACTATTTTTTTGTTTTGCCTTTTGGATTTTATGTACAAATTAATATTGTCTGCTCTGCTCCCTCACTCCACAGGAAGTCCAATTTGTGTCCAAGCAGCATATCCTCCAGCCATGTCAGTAATCCCAGTAAAACCCTGAATTCATTCAACCATTACTTCTCATAACGAAATTATACAAGAAATTGTTCCTCAAGAACTCAACTTACTGAATATGCTCACAAGGTCCTAGTTTCAAAAATATGATCTCGAAACTCGAACGATATATATCTAGTAAGTTAAGTTATGACACTCATGAGTGACTTCTAATCAAATTACTCCATCTTTTATAGAGAACACATGAGGACTTTTTTGCCGGAATCCCTTAATTTAATTTACTAAATGCTAGCTAAAGTCTCATCATAATACATGAAATCTTATACCAATTTGGTCGGAAGAATATAACCGGCTAACAAACAAAGAAGAGAACTTACAGCAGAAACGAGCTCAGATGCAGCCGCGAGCGACCTCTTCCCTAGCTGGCAACCCTGTAACGGCACAAATAATCAGCCTCAAAAACCTAAACTTTTTAGCAGAAAGACTAGATTTGAGAACTTACAACAATAATTTCATCATCTTTGCCAAAACGCGCCAACACTTCCTCCACGAATTTCGGGTTCCTTGTCATACCTGTGCAGGATGAAGATCCAATTACCTCGAGAAAGCTACAGAATTTTAAATTCAATAGTCTCACGGACATGAACATAGTCTGATTTCTGCTTTCATTGAATTTAATGTCCATTCCATAATGATGTTCAATAAACAAAGAGTCTAGCTTTATCACTCAAATACTAGACTACACTAACTAAGACCGACAAACTATAGCCGAGTAAGAAACTCTCGTTCGGAGCAAGAGATGACGAACGAACCTGGTCCTAGTCTTAGCATGTAAGGAATATTCACAGCACCAACAACATGTCCAGCACTAAATTCATCAGCTGTCCTGCAAAACATTAGCACCCATATTACTATCTTCAATAAAACTGAAGAAGGACTAATTGTCGTTTGAAGGTAGGCAAATGCAATATAACCTGACGTCCAAATAATGGTGGCCGGCTTGAAGAAGCTCATGCGCCACACGAACTGGAACCGAGGTCGGAACGGCTGCTGACTGCAAGTTACCGCTCTCCGTCGATATCCCACTGCATATAATACTTTCATTAATTCTTGATTCCATTGATAACTTCCAAATTAAACAGGTGAAGGTAAAATGCAGATTGTTGAAAGCAGAATGTACTACCCAAGATAGTAAGATGAGATCAGGTAAACGGTTAAAACTCTGTTGTGTTTTGTTTTGCCTTGAGTCACTATAAAATTAAGTGGTTAATGAACAAATATACTAAAAACAGAGAATATTTTCTTATAAAATCTCACTTTTGTTCTTTCCAATATCCAAAATTAAGAAAAAACTACAATTTCTAAACTAACATCCATAATCAATGGCGATTCATTACAATATCGTGATGAGAAGAGCTAACGACGTTTTAACACACGTGTTGTGTGAAATAAGCAAAAACTTATTCACTGAAAAATAAATAGACAAATTATCTCCCTATTGAGGTGAGGCATATTACCCATGTGATAAAAAATATGCAAATTACCTCCTATGATTTTAAAAGGTTGCACGTCACTTCTAAGTTCTAACACTTGTATATGAGAGTCCGACATGATTTTGAAAAGTTGCACATCACTCTTTTAACACTTGCATATAAAATTGAAGTATTTTGCAACTTATAAAAAACACAAGGAGTTTAATTTGCCTAGTTAACATACCTAAGGGGATAATATGTCTAATTTAACATAATAAAAGGGATAATGTGTCCCTTTATCTTTTACAAGTGGGTTATATATATATACCTATTTCATATAACAAAGCCTTCTGGTGGGCTTAAAATCTGAACTTAAATGATGATATTTAGTGCTACTTAGGCATTTTTATTGTACTTGTTCAAGTTCAACTTCACACGTGTTACCTGAAGGTGGGAATTCTTTTGCCGGAGCTGAAGCGACGCGGTACACTTGGCCAAATTTGACACTTAATCATAGTTGATGTACACGGTACTGATAAACGCCTACAAGTTCAAACAAACAACTTAATAAATTAATTAAACTTAGGGGCAAAATATTTGTACATCAAGTTAATAAAACATTGCACCACCAAACCTGTAATTTGTACAATCTGGGAGACTTTGAGGAAGAATGGTAGCAGACAATGAAAGAGAGACTGCCTTCATTGTATAATTAATTGCTTCTTTTTCTATATTTTTCTTCTTATTATATTGTGTTGATTCTCTGATGACACTCAAACAATTGGACTTCTCTATGCGTTTTGCTTGTGCATATATAAATATGAAACTGAGTACTCTTTGGGGATAGCATGCATGATGTAACACAACTGGTGGTACTGCATTTATAGGATGCGCGAGTAAAGTGCCAAAATATCATATAATGCGAAAATTCACTTCATTTTTACTAAAAATGAATTCTATGATTTAAAAAAAAAAACCGGAAATTTGTTTTAATTTTGCTAACTATATTTTTAATTATCGAGTTTACGTTAAAACTTAGAGTCCCGGCTATTTTAATATTTAATATTTAATATTTTAGAGCTTGATTTTGCCACAAATAATAAATGGTAATATAAATCCAGAGTTTAAAAGAAAAGGATAAATACGGGAGTGGCAGTCCATGCGTTAGGTGGGGTACGGAATGGGTTTGATAATTAAGCTTGGAGTTTATCCATTTAATAGTGCACACATTTTAATGTTGTGGATATAAATAACATTAGATGATGACATAAGTTTGAGGTGTCGCTTATCTTGTGGGTCTACACGTCATCTCACTTATCGACATTTATTTTTTCTGTCTTGTAGCATCGTATTGCAATTTTAGGAAAAATTACTATATAATTGCAGAATGGTTTTGCAGTGTTTTACAATCGCTGGGTCTACAGAATCAGAATTTTCCTTGTATATTCAATCTACTTAAGTATAACCCATGAAAAGAGAGAACTCTCTTATTGATAACGTATGTAATAAAACTTGTAATTTTAATTCATTATGCACGTTGTTATACAGCCATTTATTTTATCGTTGCTTCAACTTGCTTAATTTCTTTTTTCATTAATCAAACTGATATGAAATAAAGAAATTACAGCGACTGAAAAGGTTGAAGACTTTCCTTGGACAGATTTAGACAATGAAATTATCTTCGAACACATGCTTTATATCTAACTTGTCAATCAATAAAAAGTAGTAACTCAATTTGGACAAGACTTCTACTCAGAAAACTTGTACGACAGAAGGAAAAGGGCTATAAGCGTATATGATATTGCAACCAACTTACCTAATCATAAATTGAATATACTACATCAAAAATATTTGTTGTATGTATGATGCGTTTTAGAAAAAATCATTACATATATAACTTTTTTAGCTTACAAAATAACAATGTTATTTAACAGCGATGCCCTCAAGCTAAAAGAGATTCATGAATCCTAAACATAAACCAGAAATTACAGATGACAGTAGTTTCTTTCTCCATGGCTTACAAAACTTACGAACCATATACTTATTATTGTAACTCTTGCAAGACGCTTGTAACGTTTATAACCTCATCACAATGAATTGCAACATGATACAATCACAGACTGATCCCTAAATAGGTAGGATACAACATTTCTTTTCAATACATCTACACAAATGTACAAAACGAATCAATAAAACTTACATCCAATCTTAATCCCCCGTCTTTTTACCAAAAATACATAATAAACAACAACCAGCTCTCAAAGAGTACGAACCTGTTCAAGTAGTAGCCCAAATGGAGGCTTAGATGTCATGTTGTTAAGACATCAGGTATAGTGGGAGCATGAGCTCCAAGGACTCTGCCCCCGAGGTCAGGGAAATTTTCATGCCCCGGCAACGGATTTACGTTGCCATCGACATCCACGGACATGGGATACTTTAGAAGGTGACCTTGTAATAGTGTTAAATCATCACTTGTGTAACGTTTCCAATTATCTTCAGCAATCTCATTTACTTTCTTTACGCATTCCAGCGTCTCTGGCTCTTGAAAACATTTATCGAGCTCCTCAAGGTGTTCGGCCCAAAGGGACATTCGGTATCCATATACCTGCACACACATAATAATAATAATAATAATAATAATAATAATAATAATAATAATAGAATAAGATTGTTCTATAATCCATAAAGAAAAATTAAAAAGTGCGTAGTTGTTGGGTTTATAATACATTTTGTAGCATCTGCATAAGCCCTTGATATCAATGTTAATATAAAGAGCACTGGCTAATCAGATATTGATGTTAAAACATCAATGTAAAAGAAAATTTTCTTAAGATGATCAAACCTGGCCGTGCGGATGCTGCTGCTTCTTTTCCCATGTATGATGAGGCTGATATGCACCCATTGCTATCTCTGTGTCTTTCGTGCCCGCCATTGATCTTTGATTTATATTGGCAGATCCTATTATGACATACTCATCATCCACTATCATTCCTTTTGCATGCACATAAATCATAAAGCGCTGGAACTTTTGCGAGTCTGAGACCTAAGACCAAACCGTATGCAACATTATGTTCTACTAAGAAGACGAAGAATAATAATAAATAGTATCATTTAAAGAATAAAAAAGAAGGGACTAATTCAAAAATTAAAATGTATTTGTCTGATTTACAGATTGCAGTGTGGAAGAGGTGTGTCTTTGTACAGATCTCTTACGGAACTATCTTTTTGCTCTCAAAATCCTTCAATAAATTGAATAAATTCTCAAGAACTCTCTTCTTGCTTGCATATCATTCTACTAATTATACATGTTAATTACAAATATGATGCTTTTCACAGATACTTCCTTTCGCGTAATGATTTCTGGATTCATGCTTGTATACGTGTATGTGTGCATTCATTTATATATATATATATATGTGTGTGTGTGTGTGTGTGTGTGTGTCTATATATGTGTGTGTGTACATATATATCGTCAGTCTTAGAATTCCGGCAACTACCTTATCTGCATCTCCAGAGTTCTGAGCAGATGTGTTGTCAATTGGTTCTCGGTTGCCAAGACAGTAGAAATTCAAGTAGTCTTGTGGGTGTGCATCCAGTTGCATTGATTTAATCTCCTTTGCTATAACTTGATACATCATCTGCATTGTTTGGAACTACCAAATACAAACAAATTTAATGAGCTTAATCATCTTCTATGTATTGTAACTCCCATCATGTGTTTGATACAATGATGGTGCAGTTGATAATTTGAATTTTGGATCAAATCCCACAACTCTTTCTTCCCCTCTCATTGTAAAGTCTTCTATTGTTTCTCCTCTATCAATAAAAGAAAACTAAATGGAGCCGCGGTAACCAACCAAATGAGTGGATATATAGAATTCATGTGTCCGACTTGAAGTAATTTTCATTTGGTTCATATAGCCAACCCCAATATATTACGATTAAAGGCTTGGTTATTGTCCGTAGGTATTATGAAATAAGACAAATAACAAGCAGCAAACATGTATCTTCCATAAATTGCATAATAAGAAGTTAATATCAGCTTTTTGTTAAGTCTAGAGAAATATAGCATCTAGTCCAACACTCACTCTACTACTCATAAGATATTCTTTAAAATCTGATACATGCATTGGGAATTTGGTTCACTATATGTATAGTAGCGAGTAAACTACAAACTTGCAGAAGTATAATGAAGTTTACCTGCCAAAAAAGAATTTCTTGCATAACATTGTCTTTGGGATTGCCTTCAGGCCACATTGGTACAACAACATATATAGCAAATCTCTCCTTCATTCTTATTTTACTAGCAATTTTCAGTGCTAACTCCATTGGGATTAGATGGTCAGCTCCTGCAATTTTGCAAGAGGCAAATTAGTCTCCTTACGATTTAATGGGGAAATGTGTAACTAACATTGATTGATAAGTACGTAGAGAGATTGGTCATGAGGAAGAAAACAAATTTATCATCAGAATACCACATTAAGTTGTCAAATAAACAGAATTCAAAAAGAAATTCATTTCTTTTCTTTGGTGTTAGTGATTACACCTATTGAAGTTTGCCCCTCTAATATTTCAAAAATTATCACCCTCGCTTGAAAAATGTAGTACAACTTGTTACAATTATACATCTTTTATTCATATCTTAATTCCATTGTTTTTAGAGAGGTCTAATGAATTCTGATTGTTTAATAACAAAAGGTGTAGCTTAAACTCATTTCTTTAAACGTTTTACTTTCTCTTCTGGTAGCACAACCCCCTTAGAAGTTAGCCATATCAAAATGTTGTGAACAACACTTTGTTATTGGCCAATGCTAATTCACAGGTGGTGTTATTGTGTTTTTAAAACGAGAGTTTGCAAAAATTTGTATAAACGTCAGTGGATGTTGTCGTAATCCATCCTTCCATGGTTGCTATAGTAATAGAAAGATATAAAGACAGGAGCGTTATCACCTCCAATTACGATAAAATGCAATATTCGAAGACAGCAAATCCAATAATAGTTTTATTGTACTTGAGACAAACATTCTGAAATGACGAAGAAGAAACTGTAACCTTTACCTGCATCTTTGTATGATGGCCAAGCATATGACGAACCAAGAAAGTATTGATTTTCAATATAGATGAAATGCTGAGCGGATCTTATTGCCTGAATATATGCTGTCTGAATGCTCTTGTCAATCACCAGATCTTTGGAGCAGATCAGGTTCTGTAAGCAAAGGGCATTGAAGACATTATGAAACAATATAATAGTAAAAGACCAACAATCAAAATCAATTACCATTTTGAAACTTTACCAGGAAATATTTGAAAAGATAAGAAAGGACCAAAAGTACAAGTATGGTTTTCGTTAATAACCTGTGCCTGAGCTTCGTCATAGTATTTAGGAAAGCCTCTGACTGACCCCGAATCAATGGATCGGAAGATCTGAAGAACATGCAAAGATAAAATGTAATTCCAAGATTGCAAAATATTAATAACAAACTCCAATTGAGGCATTTTTGACCTGCACATGCCAATTTTCTGGTTGTTCTTCCCTAGACACATACAACTTAGGATCATCTGGTGGACATATATCATGAGTTCCATTGGTAGCGGAATGTGCAGGACTCAATATCCATGAAATGCGTTCAATTTTAATCATAGAATCATCATGCCAATGGGAGATCTTTTTCTTCAGTAAACTAAATTCTCTCCACTTGGTTGTTTTCCGCCAACGTTGAGCAAAGTTTAGAAGGACGTCATATGCGGCAGGCCCGTCAATTCGGCAGTGCAAATCGTGCCACGGCTGCCTTGGAGCTTTCGTTCCTACCTGAAATAGGTAATCAAGGGATGCAAAGAACACTTATCAGCCGATGGCAAACGAAACCAAGACTCTGAAGAAAACGTACAATGAAAAAAACAAAAAAAAAAATAAAGCTTGAAAATGTAACACTTGTTGCCAAAATGCATGAGCCTGTATCACCACAAAAAGGTGGAGAGATACTTAATTTCCTAAGGAAAAACATCTATCTGTTTGTGTACATTATCACGTGTATCCATTAATCCATAGTGTTATACACCACCACTCGACCATCCCAGGGATCCCAAATACTATTAAAAATGAGACGCTAAACACTAAACTGTGCACTAAGAAAAGGAAATGAAAGGCAAAACTGCTCACCGCAAATGTAGGCTGATGAAAATCATCTTTAAAAACTGTATCAAGATCACGAAATAACCGATGTTCAGGCGTATCATAACGCCCATCACACAGATCAAGACCACCTAAAAAGGCAGTAATTTTCCGATTATTTCCATAAGCTTGAGTATCAACAAGAACACATTTCTGATGGTGCGTAAAAAGATTTCCGACAACCTACAAGCCAGATATAGGAGTAAGTCAACAACATGCAAAATATAACAAACGGAAAAGGAGAGGCGAGAAAGTAGAGATGATGCGGTGAAAAAATTAATTAAGGACCAACACATGAGTAACCAATTACTGAAAAAGCCTCTAATGGCTGGTATACAAACTAACCATGTTTATGCTCATTTTTTCACCAATGATGTAGTCTGAAATATTAGTCATGATATTCCCTTAACAGCCTTCCCATGTTAAGAGGACCCACCTTTCCTCGTAAAAACATTTGTTTTCTCTCTTGTCTTGCATCCTAGAATTCTAAACACTTTTGCATCCAGTTTATACCATAGAATACAAAGTGAAACTTTTGGTAAATTCAAACAGACTTGCTATCATGATAGTATCAAACAATTGACCTACTATATGAACTTTGATAAACGTTTGAAACATAAGAAATATGCCTCAAATTCACAAAAACCCGTAGTTATATAAGAAACTACCTGCTGTTTCATATAGCCAAGTTTACTGCTTGCATAACGTGGCGACAGAACGCATATTACAGAAGAATGCCGGAAAAACTTTTTAGTCTCTTCATCATGCGTTCCCATTACTCCTGCCTGCATCCAGAGCCAGAGGAACCATTTGTTAAAGGCATGAGCCCAAAACTTAATCATGGGTATGATTAACAATTCTTTTACAAATGAATAGGTATTTAGACGATCACAGGTACCCATTGGTTTTGACTAGTTCTCCACTACATGGCAAGGATTTCCACTGGACCATGTTTGGGCCATTTCCATTATCAACAACGTTTTACTTTATAACTATTATGAGCTCATCTACACATATGAACTTACATTCTGCAGTTAAGAAAGCACAAAACAAGGCCGTCTTCACCCTTGTACAGCATAATGTATATCCACTACTGAGACTGACTTCAGTAAGAGAGTATAAATAGGAAGTCCAAAATAATGTGATCTAGACTATATAGATAATAATAATACCATAAATAACAAGATCAATCGATGCCATAGTTACAGCAATTATTCTACAACAAAGATGGTTACTTATGTCGGAACATTAAAAAAATGCCTGCTAGCAAAATAATAGGACTTTGTGCACATTTTGGGTGTTGGAGATATATGAACTATTTTTTATTTGGGAATATTTCACTAACTCCCAATTAACCATCATAAAACCTGTCAAAACCTTAATGGCACTCATTAGTTTCATGTGGATACCAGTAAAGATTTTGAAAGGAAAAGTGGGGACTTCATTATCTAGTACGGATTTCCCGGTCTTCTAATTTGTGAGCTGATGCCAAGACCCTCAACTTGCTTGTAAATGCACATTCCCATGGTAATTCTGACGACAATCTAAAAACATATGTGTGAAAGGGGAAAAGTTACCTATCTCACTCAAATATTGTTTGACCTCAAAGTCTTAATAAATATTATCAGTCATGAAATTGTCCACACTGCATAACAATATCACCACTTTATAAACGCTTGAAACACATTTGGTCATAAATTAGCATGACATGAGCTGAAGGGTGTATTGGAGAAATATGTCTCAATTCAGATATACAGGATGTAATGGATCAGAAAGTTTCACAAAATGAAAATTATAAGAAATTAAGAAAGAAAAGAACCAGCAAATTAAGTACTTCAGAGCACATATGTTGCAAGAACAATCACCACACACATAGAAGTACGCGGTCTTCCACTTCTAATCACATTGCTAGATTTCAAAAGTACTTCTCAGCCGAAGGTTAAATAACACCCTATTATAAACAAAGATGCTGCAAGGCGTAAAGGTTACTCTTCAAGTCCCTCAATCCATAACTGGTAATCCAAACTTCAATATCTAAGGTAATATAATGTAAAAGACTATAGCAACCAATTACAAAAGTACTGTCAACATGCAGTGCAAACTACCCAAACTAGTCTTAATAAAACACCATGGAGAATATATCAAAGATAAAACGGCAATCCGTACCGTCTTAATGAAGAATTTATCATGAGAAGTCTTATCATCCCAAACCAACAACAGAACGCGAACTCCTTCCTGCGACTTGTACTTCAACAATTCCCCAAGCGTAAGGTCCCCTCCACGAGGCAAAGGCCTCGTCGGCTCCCTAATCAACTTAATCTTATGGAAAACAGACCACCCGACAATGTATATCAAATGGTGCGCCTCCGCTATCGCATAGCATATGTCCTCCCAACACCTAGGAGGCTCCCGAACCAACCCACCGTCCAACTCAATTTTCGGAACCTTATCGTTTTCATTAACATGTGCATCCTGGTACAGAGTCACAGCACTCCCCTTCCTCAACGGAAAATACGTGTCCCTAACTCCTCTATGCATCGGATCACCCGCAATGCCGTGCTTATACAACGGATTCTTATCACACGGAGTAAACTTCACCTCAATCCTCAAAGCGGAGTCCGGTTTAGGCGGCTTACCTCCCGACGATATAATCGGAAACCACCCCGAAATCACCTCCCCCGACGCCAACTTCTCCGCCGAGATCAACACCTTCCCCATCGTTTCGGAACCAAAAATGTCGTCGTCCTTGATCCGAAACTCCAAATTGGCCAGCGGATGAGCAATCGGAATGCTGAAGTGCTCGTTCCACCTAGGGTTTTGCGAGTTCCGGAGCACGCGCGTGCGGGCGAGTGTGGTCTGGGGGACTGACACGGTGACGTAAGGATCGCTCGTGATGATCTTGCGGTGGTGGTGGACTTTCCGGTCGTGGCGGCTGCCGCCGTCGGATTTATGATCGGCGGTTGGAGTGCACGCGCCGCACCCGGTGAAGCACAACCGGAGGCGCTCGGAGAAGAGGTCCATGTTGGGGAGGCTGCGAGCTTCGAACACGTGGAGGTCCAAATCGCCGTGCAAGTACATCACTTGCTCATCGTCCGCCATTGTTGCTGCTTCTGTTTCTTCTTCAGTGAGTTGTTGAGCTGTAAAATTTGTCAAATTGGGCGAGAATTTGGAGGAAGAACCGAACAAGTTGATGTCGGTTCTGTGTGAACAGAGTATACTTTGATTTTGATTATTATTATTATTATGTTATTATATTAAGTTATATTACAGTTCATTGTTTTTTTTATTTTAAGCAAAATACAGTTCATTGGTTTTGAATGATTGATTAGAACTTAAGGGGAAAAAAGGGGATTTTGTTGCTTGTAAACAGTGATGAGAATCGCTGTGCCGACGCGCACAAGTTAGGGATCGTGGCACGTTAGGTAAGTGGGGGTTAATTTGGTAGTTTAATATGAATCTCGTTTTGCTCGTTGGGACAATTATTAAGTTGGGATTTTATTGTCGTTAAGATTGTCATGATAAAGAGGAAGTTTGTAATTATTGTCGTTAGGAGAGTTTTTAAGTGTGGGGTTTAATGGTTAATTTATATAATGATAAGATTCGGTCACTTTTTTCTTTTGGAAGGTACATGATCACGGGCGATATTTACTATATCAAGACATGAGATACCAAATCGGGATCTTTGGTTACTTTTTTATTTTTAACTTCGTTAAATAATAATTTCAAATATTGTGGGTCTTAGGGAATAACTGTATTAGTTGATAGAAATAGAAATTAAATTTTGTTTTAGCTATTAAAAAAAACCCAGAAAGGTATTCTGCTTTTTCCTTTTCGGACATCTCTCTCCACCAACCGTGCTCTCACTAACTCCGATCGCGTCAGCAAGCTGATTAATCGAACGGCGATTAAATCCATCTTATGATGTTTGATATTTTAATACATCAAAATCGAACTCTTTCTTTTTCCTTTTATATCATGAAACTCGTGGCAACTATTTTGATGTAAACTTTATTATGACAATTCCTTATTGGTTGCTTTCGGATTCTATTATCAAGAGATGAAGAGATGTAGCCATGTGTATAATGGTTAGACCTCTAAATAGTTACAATAGCACACAAATAATGTTGAACAGACAAATTATACTAGACAAATCTAGCGTAACATGAACAAACCTAAAGTATATAATATCAAGTTGCTATCATCCAACTTGAAATGAAAAAAGAAAAAAAAAACTTTTTATAGGTTTTGTTAGATGTTTAGTTCACAATTTTTGAATAAACTCAATGTGTTAAAACTTAAAAACCATTTAATACTTTAAGATACACGTACCTTTCAATAGTGGCATTTTATCTAAATGTTATCTAACTCTATTCTATTTTCCTATAATAATATTACTCTTTATATAATCTTAAATACAGTGGAATATGTTATCCATCCTTTATGTCAGATATTTTTGTTCAAAGGTTTATTAGGTTCCAGTGTACCAAGTGAGCCTTTCGGTTAGAATGAATTGTTTAGTTGAGTATAAATAAATGTTTAATCATTAATTTGTCTGTTTAAAATATATCATGGCCAGCCCATGATAATGTGGGCCGCCAAGATATAATCCATTATGGTCGTGGGCTGTGAGACGGGACCCTCCCCTTTAATTGATTTGTTGGAGTGACGTAGACAGCGGCCCTAATATTGTATTTACCATAACAATAAGTTTGTTACTAAATTACCCAAATTATGATGTCTCCATGGATCAAAGTTTCGGTTTCGATGTGTGTTTCGGTTTCCTAAATATTAGAAATATTTCGTAGTTTTTCGAAAGCTTTTCGACTTGTTCCGAAAATTTGGTAAAAGTTATAGTTGTAATGAAATTGGAAATTCAACTGTAATTTTTGCCTCGTACTTTCTGTTACGGTTTTAAACTTACTGTATCTTCGCATGTGACAAATGCTATAATCTTAAAAAATAAGGTTGTAATTGCTGGATGTTTTTGTGTATAAAAGTAAGAAGAGATAGCATACACACTGAAATAAGAAAAATAATATATTCGTAAAATGCTTAGTAGAATGTTTCATTTTTGTATTCAGCTTCGCTTTGGATCATTAATGGTTTTCAAATTTATTACTGTATTTGTAGACAACATTTGCTGTCCCTATATCATTACTTTCATAGCCGTAATATCATATAGTAGAGAGTAAATTAGAGTTTTTCAGTTCTAAATACGGATTCAACAATAACCGATTAATATAGTAAAATTGAGATAGCTAGGTTTGGATTAAAGTAAGTATTTCGTGTTATTTTGCTGATACAAGTACCCAATGGAAGGTACATTTTCTGGTATGTTGCCCAACCTATTAGGATTTATGCCAAACCTAACTTGAGGTACATATTGAAATTACTTCAAGTCTTCAACTAGCTTACGGTGAATGCGTACCGACTACCAAGTATACAATATGATAAATTGTTTTTTATTGGTATTATTTGTTAAAAATGCATAGAAACTAATATAACTATGCAATCCAGCAAATTCAAAATTACAGAAAATATGTTAGAAATATTATCTGTATTTTTTATATATGATCACGTATTTCAAAAAATATTTTATTTATAAATACACTCCATGGATGCACATAAACATGTTAAACGTAGTTGAAAAGCATTAGATAAGCTTTAAAATATATATTATATGAATGCACAAAAAAATCAAAGAACCAAAAACTATCAAATATATGTGTGCTTGTGGGGTTCTCGTTAAAAATATTCAGTATATATATATATATGTGTGTGTGTGTGTGCGTGTGTGTTAAATATATATAAATTTGTATTAATAGTAATTAAAAGTATGTATTATATAAACAAAAATATATATTAATATGTATGAACACAAGTACAATTGAATAACTCAAAATATTAATATATATATATATAAGTAATATATATATATATATATTAAAAATTAATTAAAAATACTCATCTTACTAATTAAATTATATGATATATAACTATTATACAAGCGCAATTGAAGAATTCAAAATTTTAATATAATATATAGATATATATTTAAGTTATTTTGTATAAATATATATTAGAAGTAATTAACGTATTAAATATATATAAACATATTAACATATCTCTCGATATGTAACATCTCACCTTGATGAAGAGAGGCGAAACTGGAAAGTTTTTGAAAAACAAAGGCACACGATCAGATTTATAGGCGATGCACAATCAGATTGTGGGCGGCGAGCAACTGTGAGGTTTGATAAAGGCGCACGATTGAGGAACTATTAGGTTTCTACTCTTTTTATATATACTTTGGGGATTGAATTTGAAGAAGGTTGCTTCATAACTAAGGGATTTTTTTTCGGTAATTACATTTCTTTTAAAATTTCTAGGCCGCTGGTTCAAACCATTCAAAATTGGTCCACGGATTTTTCGATTTGGGTAATTCAGGCTAGTTCAAAACTTGACTGGTTTTGAAAAGGTACCAAACCGTATAAGAGTCCGATCATCGATTAAATTGGTTCGATTGGTTGTCACTTTGATTTTGAAAACACTGCTCATAACTTACTAGATAAGTCATAATAGATCATACTACCCTACTTATATTTATCCATCATAATCTCATATCATTTGTTCACTAGCACAAACATGATAATCCGAGAAACATGCTAAAAACTCTTCACTATAATTCACAACCTTCCACCTAAATTTAAATATAGCGCATAGCGCTTGTAATCGGGAAAATAGCAAAATTCATTAAAGAACTTATAAACTTTCAATATCATATTAAATTAAAAGATAATATCATTGATACCCTAAAGTGTGGCGAAATATCATTGATATCTTTGAAATACGTATAGCGTCCCCTTGACATCTAATACCACTAACAGAATCTTCTTTCTTTTAGGAAATGACACCTTTACATTTGTTACTGGTACTTAGATGGTGTTTGTAAATACTTATAAAAGAAGCTTGTTCATTATTTTTACTAAAAGTCACTTTAAGTGACTTTTAATAAAAAGTCGAGAGTGTTTGTAAACCTTTTAAAAAGCTACTTAAATTATTAATTAGATGTTTGCAAAAATTAATGAGAAGTAACTTTTTTTTTAAAAAACCTTTTAATAATATAATTCCAAAAGCAGTTGGGGAAGCACCCATGTGTATGCTTTTGCGGCTTGTGCTTTTTCTAACTTTCTTTTAGATAAATAAAAGCAAAAGTCAGTATTCCAAACACTAAAAGTATGATTTTGCGGCTGCAAAAGCCAACAAACCCCTTTTATAAGCATTTGCAAACACCACCTTATTATTCTTGGCTTATTTAGAAAAGGTATCTAGAAAAATGAATGAAAACAATGCCGTAAATAACAAAACAATTCAATATTGTTAAATTTTGGCATAAAAGTTTAAGATGAGTCTCATTTATCCTTTAAAAGAAAATATCTAGCTCCACCCAACTCCCATCCTCCGTGACGCCCCTTCGAAATTTGTCCTTCAACAAAATATTAGGTTCTACATTTATTTAAAATTTCATTTTCTTTTTTGATAAATAATTTAATTTCATTTTCAGAGTGTGCCATCAAATTCCCTCCTAGAGTTTTATAGTATCAATATAAGGACAATTAAATCATAAATATTTTTTATAGAAAAAAAATGATTAGGGGCGAAAAAAGACTTTCATTAAAAACGTGCTGACATTACTAAATCTCATTAACTTTTTTGAATGTTCAAATCTAGGGGGTGTTAATGCTAATTACCCCTTACATTAAAAATTAATCGATTAAGTAAACCCAACACAAGCCATTAAGAACTAACCACCACCAGCTAATCATAATTAAACTCTAATAATCCGTACTCAGTAAAAAAAAGCTTCAATTCACAAATTTTTTCTCCAAATTCAAATCCTCAAAATCTTCAATCAATCAGCTCAAAAATGAAGGGTAGGCCGTACTACGGACGAGCTGGTGCAGCGCCGCGCAGAACGACGCCGTCGATGGTGCTGTGGATGCTGACGATGCTCACATTGGCGATCGTGATCCTATTGTTCCTCGGAGTTCTCTCGATTCCGAGCAGAGGCAATTCAAAGGAATCTTCTCCTAAAGCGAACGATCTCAGCTCAATCGCGCACAATTCGCTGCACTCGTAAGTGTACCACTTCAATTTTGATACATTCACCATTTTTCGAGATTTTTTTGATTTTTGTTTTTGATTATTGTTTTGATTGTTGCAGAGTTGGTGGAGATGAGGAGAGTAGAGATCAGTGGGTTGAGATTATATCGTGGGAGCCTAGGGCTTCTGTTTTTCATAATTTTTTGGTAATCTCCTCGATTTTATTAGGATGTGTGTTTGATTAAATTAGGTACATGTTAGATAAGTTGAAAGTGTTTTAATATTCGAGATCGAATCGGATTTTTATGGTGTTTAGTATTTGTGCTGGTTATAATGTTGTGGCAGAAGTGATCAGGTTTGGATTAATTGAGTAGTGGACAGTAGATTGTGATTGGTTAGAGGCTCAGATAATCTACAGCGGCTTATTGTTGTTGCTGTTGTTGTTGTTGTAACTACGATAATAAGACGACATGTACTGCTTTTTTGTGTGTTTTGTTGTATACACCTCTTCTTGAATATTGGCGAATTCCTGGGTCCACGAATGTGCTACATATGTGATTTTTTTCTTTTTTTCTTTTTGGGCAGTCAAGTGAGGAATGTGAGCATCTGATCAGTATTGCTCGGCCGCACATGGAGAAGTCAACCGTTGTCGATAGTGAAACTGGAAAAAGTGTGGACAGCAGGTATGCCATATCCAAACTCCTTCGTCTCAATTCACCTAAAGTCTCAGTTAATAAGTACTCCGTGTTCTACCTTACTTATTACAGGGTTATCTCCACCTAATACAAGCAGTTCTATTCATCTCAAATACTCCTGCACATTTTATGTACTTTGGTCGGCTTCAGTTTCTGTTTTCTCTTTGTGTTTACTTCTATACCGGCAGTAATTTATCGTTATTTCCAGTCATTTGCATATTTATGGCTATACATCGCTTCAGTTTAGAGAAAGGCTACTATTCATGTGGCGATACTCCTCTATAAAAAGTCATCTTGAGCTGCACTTATTTGAGCCTATTCAGTGGTTGGTTAAACCTTTTCTCTTTAGTCTGAGTTCATTTCATTGAGTGGAAATAATTCAGTGACAGTCTCCCTGCCTGCCTGAATAATTGCCAATAATATAGCCTGTTTTACTTTTTGTTCATCTTCATCTCAGCCTGTGAAATGTTAAACTTCTGCCGAGAAAGAGCTTCTAATGTAACTGCAAGGCCATAATGTCAATTGCCAAATCCTGTGAATCCTTTTCACTTTTACCAATTTTTGGCTTGATATTGCAATACATCACATGTTGCGCTTGGTTTCCAGCCACACGTTAATAATATTGGTTTGGACGGCATCCAAATGTTAGTGATCCAACATCATTTTTCTTCACTTTCCTTCCCATTTTCCTCCTAGCTGCCATCTGTTGCACCATGTCGAGGTGTTGAGGTCTTATATTCTCTTTTTCCAAATGAATGTGATAATCAATTCCTTTTCCAAAATGTTACTTTCTTATGAAATTAACTGTTCAATATTTTATCGAAACTTCTGAACAAGTTTAGCTGGAGTGAACTCCTAATTTCAACTCATTATGCTGGAAACAGGATAAAAAGAATATGATTGGATCTTGTGGGCCCTAGAGTTGCAATAAGAAAGTAAGTAACTAGGAATAAGACAACATTATGCTACCTAAATTGAAGTTCCATATGCTCAAGCTTCATGTAACTTGTAGAATGTCTTCCCGGGGTAAGCTTGATGTGCTAAATTCTAGATGTCCTATGAGTACCACGTAAAAGATTGTCAATAAGCTCTGCACCTTTAACAACGGGACTGCCGTTGTAGTTTCTCAAATTATGTTCTCCATTGACTTTGTAAGTTACTCAGTCAAATACGCAGCTAGTGATGGAAAAACCATATAATCCCCATTACCAGCTTTAAACGTTTACTTTTCATTATATCTTTAAAAAGAGGAAGAAAATGAGCACAATCTGTATTTCTTTTAGATACATCTTTTACAAATTTCTGATGCATTTTTTTCTTGCAGAGTTCGAACAAGCTCAGGAACATTCCTTGAAAGAGGAGGTGACAATATTATCAAGAATATCGAGAAAAGAATTGCAGATTTTACCTTCATCCCAGTAGGTACATAGTTTAATTGCTCCTTAATGTCAACTTTGATCTTGTATATGGTTGATTTGCTCTGCCACAGTGCCTTGGGATGGGAAGGGGGGTTGGTACTACAATCAGATTACAAATTTACAATACTAATGTTTATAGTCTGTTTTTGATCAGACAATGGTACTTCATTTCATTACCGATAGTTGTATATTATTGGGCTGGGTTGGCATAAATTACTTATGGCCAGTCATAGATGATCTGTATCTGCAAGGGAAGCTACACGATGCCGCTGAAGAAAAAATGATATGAAATTATTTTGATAGGAGAATCACATTAATTCTAAGTAATGCGCGTGACTCTAACTTCTATATGCAAGGGATTTGGAAATTGGTTTTATCTGCTGGAAAAGTGGCAATGGTCTTACTTCTCATTAGATTTTGTACATCTTTCAACTTCTATTCTGTCGTTTCTGTAAAGCCGTTGACCCTCCCCACAATCTTCCGATTCTTAGAATAAGAGAGTTCCTTCATTTCAGTACCTTTGTCCTTCACAATCCACAATTGCTATAGCGCCCCCCCCCCCCCCCCCCCCTTCCCCCCCAAAGCTGAATAAAAGAGTGCTCTCCTAAATAGGACTTATTATTTTTTGCCTTTGTAAGGTTTAAAACAACTGTATATTATCGATTGCCTGGAATGAATTATCATTTGTTGTTTTTGTCAGTTTGGACTTTGGGTAAATAAATTTTCTGTAATCAACAGAACATGGTGAAGGCCTTCAGGTTCTCCATTATGAAGTAGGACAAAAGTATGAGCCTCACAATGATTACTTTGCGGATGAATTTAACACCCAGAACGGTGGTCAACGCATTGCTACAGTTCTTATGTACTTGTAAGTTTCTTTTCTTTAGCGACACCCCAAAAAGCATTATATTCTCGTTCTTCTGTTAACATACTTGTTCGGATGCAGAACGGATGTTGAAGAAGGGGGTGAAACTGTATTCCCTGCAGCCAGGGGAAATATTAGTTCCGTGCCTTGGTGGAATGAGCTATCTGAATGTGGGAAAGGTGGGCTTTCTGTTAAACCAAAAAAGGGTGATGCACTACTTTTTTGGAGCATGAAACCTGATGCAACTGTGGATCCATCCAGTTTACACGGTTAGTTGTGGTTGTGACTATTTATGCATTGGTGTGATGCTATGTTCTCTAGTAGTACTGTCTCTATTCTCTTTTAACATCTTGTAAAACTAACGGATGATTACATCTACCCTTACGAGATTTCGTCTAATTACAGAAATCTCTCATAAGATTTTAATAATTGCAGACACCCCTTATTTCCTTAAAAACACTAAAAAATAGGGAATCTAGTAATATATTTCAAAAAATAAGTGGTATTTCCAAAAATTATTCCCTGTGATTTTCAAAGTTAAGGAAAGTCTACAGTACAGGAAATTTATGTAATTAGACCAAACCCCAAAAAAATGTAACTTCAATTATTCTTAAAACTAAACTTGCTTATGGACTATGTAGGTGGCTGTCCCGTTATCAGAGGGAACAAGTGGTCATCTACAAAATGGATGCGCGTCCATGAATACCGGGTCTAATATACCATGATATAGGTGAGTTTCAGTTCCTAGATGAACTGTACTTGAGTGTAATTTGTTTTTACCTCGTTTCTATACAAACAATTGCTTCTTTTCATTTTTATACTTATTGTTTCAAACTTCTGTGCTTAATCCAAGACATAAGCAATTGCCACTTGCCTTCCATTCCTTTTATAATTTATATTATCTTTATCTACTTTAAGCAATTGCCACATGCTTCCATTCCTTCCAAAGTACTGTTGTTGAATTTACAGTGTATGCTGCAATATATTTAGCATAGAAACAGAGGACACTTTGGTATCTTTTTGACTTCTTATTCTGTTAATTCTTGTTTTAAACTTGTTATCGAAGGTCAAGTTTCTTATTTATCTTGAATTCGAGTTTTCTCGAATGAACTTTATTGCATAGATCACTTCGAATTCAAGTTTGTGTGCTCAACTCTGTGTAACTCTATTTTAGTTCATTTAGTTATTGCCATGACATGAAATCAAAGATTCAATTGTACGAATTGTTTAATATGTTTTGTTGATTCTATAATCTAATAGTTGATATTGTGGCAGGGTTGACGATAGATTGGGAGGAGATGATTACGCTCATATGCTTCAGGCATCTACTGATACATTAATATACTTAACCAGTTACAGCAAATGTCTTATGTAGACGGATCTAGGCAACCAAAAATTTGTTAGAGAATTCAATATAAGTTATAGTATTGACATAATTTTTGGTTGGAGAGTGATTCTGAGAAACAATGTGCAGGAATTGATTTGTGAATTGATGAATGCAGTTGATCAATACTCACTTGTTACATATGAAAAACTCTTAGTTAATTTATGTGTAGTGTGTGCGGTATAAATTTTATATCTATTAATTTTTTTGTCCCGATTATATTTTTTTGTTGTCACAATTGTTGGATGCCTTGATAGGATTAAGAGATAATGTGTAAGGTTGTGATCTAAATTTGTAATAGTAACCATCAATTTCTACTTATGGCTGATGTAGAATTTATGGGTAATTTTCTATTATTTGAAATACATTATGTTGTCAATTGTATAAAGTCTTTAGACAATCAAACAATTAAAATGTACAAAAGGTTCAAATGTAAGATATTCATTTCTCAGGTTAAAAATGCAAGATGCGCCCGTGTTATAAACATTATTGAGTCAAGCTCCATTGTGTTTCAAAATTTCCGGTACTAAACAATCTCTTCAACCTCATGCAATTCATTTAGGAGTGTTGTAAACTCTTTGTTTACGAAAATATAATTGATGTTCAGACGATATGAACTGATAAAAAAACTTCAATTAACTTCTTCTGTTTTTCCTTTTGGGCCCTCTTTCTTTTCACCTTGTTCCGAGTTTCCACAATCATGTAAGAAATGCATAGACGCAAGAGTAACGAGTAAAGACGTCTCTTTCTTTGTTTTTCTAACTATTTGTGATTATGATAATATTATATTTAATAATGTTAATAAAAAGTCACAAATACAAATAAATAATTAAATTTTGAATAAAAGTAGATTCAGGAGTTCTTTAATTAAGTTATGCATTTAGTTTAAAAGAACATAACCAAAATAAGAAGTCGTTAAAATCTATAACTTGAACAATTAATTATACATAGAAAGGAAGATACAAAAAGCTTAGATATTTTTATGCAAAACTATTTTTCATCTTTGAACTTTAATATTAACATAAATAGAAAATAAAAGAACACATTAGTTATCTAAAAACATTCAAGTCAAATGAGCAATAATCTAACTCCTTAGTATAAAAAGTTATTCTGACTTAATGAGTCAACATCCGAGAAACATACAGAGAGACAAACTAAAGAAAAAGAATTGTATTCAAAATTTTCAAATGGAAAACAATAGGGCAAATTTCTGATAATACTGAAGGGTAAAAGTGACCGTTCAACAAAAGCTTGATCTGGTGCGAGCGAAATCGCTCTGGCACAAGTCAAATACTGAACCGGGTCGATTCCCCTCGTCTTTTATATATAAATCAGAATCCATTTCGAAAAAGGATTCTTTCACAGCTATCAACACCAGCATCGCTAATTAGGGTTTCGTTCTCTTCTTCGCTCGTACGATGGTAACAGCTCTTGTTCTCTTGCATAATATTTAAATCTTCCGATTAATCGAGTAATTAATTCTAATTAGATATTTTCTATGTCTTTTGCAGGCTGATTCTCCTCGAAGCAAACGGTTAAATTCTTAATCCCTAATTTTGTCTTTTGTTCTGTTTTCATTAGGTTTAGTTTTTTCTGTACCTGTGCTATTTGGTTAATTAGGGTTTCTG
This sequence comes from Misopates orontium, assembly GCA_946800315.1. NCBI lineage: Eukaryota > Viridiplantae > Streptophyta > Magnoliopsida > Lamiales > Plantaginaceae > Misopates > Misopates orontium. The sequence goes on along the minus strand of OX326953.1, from coordinate 13,652,574 downwards.
ATCTTATTTAGTGTTGTGTGCATGTTGTTGACTTGGGGCAATAGGCAAGCTAGGGTTTAAGTTGTTGGTGGAGAAGGGTGGGACGTTTAGTCGTTTATATCGGTGCTATTTTGTAATTTGGGTTTCTGGTATTTATAATTGGATGCGCGTTAACGTTCTGGCAATAGGTGAGTTGGAATTCGATATTGCGGGAGATGGGCGATAGGGTTAGTCTTTTGTAGCTGTAATATATGTTTTGACTTTGTAATATTCTGTATTATCGAGGTCGTTTTAAGTTCTGCATTTCGCGTGGTTTGGAGTAATATCGTTGGTGAAAATGGATGATGGGTGGACAGTTACTCGCATATTATAGCTTATTATTTTGTTAAAATGTATTGGTTTTAGCTATTTGCAAAACTTTTTCATACTGGTATGGCGGCTGCATTTGGAAATGGATAATGTAGTTGCCACATGACCATGTAATCACTGTGTCCATTTTCTGCAAATGTGATTTCTGCATGATAATACAGCACTAGCTAAACCAACTAATCCCATCAATTTTCAATTGCAAACCCCTAGATAAGGTAGGATATTATATTGTTTTTGTATTTAATTTATTGGAATGGGGTATGTACTTGTAATATAATGATCGGAGAACTTATATCCATCTATCATTTGATAAGGTAGGTGTTATATTGGTTTTGTATTTAATTGATTAGGATGAGGTATGCACTTGTAACATAATGATCAGAGAACTTATCTCCATCTACCATTAGACAAGTTAGGTGTTATATTGGTTTTGTATTAATTGATTAGGATGAGGTATGCACTCGTAGTATAGTTGATAAGATAGACTAGATATTGTGTTGAGGCCTTGTGGACTTTCTTGGAATTTCGTTCAAGTGAGGAAAATGCTTTTTCTTTGTTTGGTCTTGGATAATTTCAAAAAGCAACTTTCGTAATGATACTTAATTATAGTAGATACCCGAATAGCTTATATATTTTCGTTCTTTTTCTTTGATGTTTGTCTGAGATGAAAACTATCATGAAATATTACATGCTCTTCTTCTTTTCTTGAATATAACTATTAACGTAGTTCTCTCTATCTTTTTGTGTTTTAACCATTTTGTATTGCATACTGTTCGCTGTGGATGTTCCAGTGTTTTGTTGTGGAAGTCTTTGTCCACTCTCACTTCTAGGTGTTTATGTAGTCTTTCTTATGTTTAGTATCCATACAGTTGTTTTGTGGTAAGCTCTTTCCAGTTTTAGTTGTTACAATAAAGAGTGTGATGCTTAGACCTCACTGGGTTAAATGTTGATTGTTTAGATCTGTTCTTGTAATTGTGGATGTACTATGATTCATTGTAATGTACAAACTTTTGTTTAATGCCTAATCTCTTAGTTATTTGGTTATTGAATCTCTTTTTTCTCTGTTAATTATACTTCTAGTTATGCAAGATCTCCTTCTCCATGGGAGGAGAATTCTCGATCTAGATCCAAATCCAGATCTCGATCTAGATCGTGGTCAAAGCCAAGAGCCAGATCTAGGTCCAGATCAGCGTCTAGAGAACGTGGCAGGTTTGTTATTATACATTGTTTATGCTTTTTCTTGTGTAGCACCTGCCTGTTCGATTTGGTTGGGTGTTGGATGATTTGTCTTGGATTTTGCAAGCAGGCCTGCGGCTAGGACCGAGGTTGTTAATCCAGGAAATGGACTCTATGTGACTGGACTGTCTACAAGGGTCACTGAAAGAGATCTTGAAGATCATTTCTCGAAGGAAGGAAAGGTTTGTCTTTGTTTTGTGTGGCCTTGTTCTTTCCTTTTTTTTTTTGAGTTAATTTCTGGTAAAATGGATTCTTCGGTTTTAAGTGTGTTTCTTGAAATCTATATTTTGCTGGCGTTATTAGTATAATTGAGTTGAACCTTTTCTATCAATTTCATAGATAGGTATCCATTCTATTGTTAGGGGAGTTTTCAGTTTTGCACTGGATGACTTGGCAAAACCAGGGGTCCTATGTAAATTTCCATTTCAGCTGTTGCACTTCTATTTTTCACGTATTCTTTTCCTCAACATATAGGTGAAATCAGTATTTTTGGTGGTGGAACCAAGGTCCCGCATCTCACGGGGTTTCGCTTTTATAACTATGGACTCTGTTGAGGATGCTGAGCGCTGTATTAAGCACCTGGATCAATCTGTTCTCGAAGGCCGGTACATTACTGTGGAGAGGGTAAGATATGTGTATGATAGAAGCTGACTTCTCATAATAAATTGTACATCAGTATGTTTGACCTGGAGGTTCTCTGGTTATTCAGAAGACATTGCTTCAGCTATGTTGGCAGAAATCAGAGATGATCAGTCCACCAATTGCAACACGCTAAAACAGCTTTTCACTTGCATCTTCTGATCAACTAAATAGCAATCTATATTGCCCAACAACTATACATCTTCAGCAAATAGTCCCAACTCTCAACTAATCAAGGGTCTTTATCAACATTGTAATCAGGCTTTATGGTATTCAATACACCGTTGGTTTTTATTTTTTTTTCCTTATCTTTTATTGATTGAAGCCAATAGTAAGACAATATGGTTTCTCGGTCTACTTGTTTGCTGTCTGTTACTTTACTTAAGGGCATAGGAATCATAAGTTCATAACTGTTGTGTATCTGTTTTCAGTATGTTTCTTGAGGTCCGTGCGTTTGTTTTGTATGGATTTTCTTGGCATGCATAATAATTAAGTCAGATTTGCATTCTTTTATCTATTAGATTACATGAAGTGACATATTTTTTCTTTAGTCTCGGAGGAAAAGGGCTAGGACTCCGACTCCCGGTCACTATCTTGGGCTCAAGAGCACTCGGGGTGATGGTGAGTTCTTAATTTTTCTTCTCAAGCTGATCACTTTTCGTATTATTATGAAGACTAACTCATTTCTTGGTTAAAAAGGTTATCGCGGTGATCGTGGTGGTGGTGACCGTGGTGGTGATCGTGGTAGGTATCGTGGGGGATCTAGCCGTGATGATTATGGGTACAGGAGATCTCCCAGGCGCTCGCCGCCTTACAGAGGTGGACGCGATTACTCTCCGAGGCATTCGCCTCCTGGTGGAAGATCAAGAAGGGGCAGGTCTAGGTCATATTCTCCTAGAAGGAGTATTGAAAGGGGATACCCGCGTGGCTCTCGGTGAAAGATGTTTGCATTATGAAGGTGTTCATCTTCTGTCTGAATATCAAGGGTTATGTCTGAGGTCTTCAACTTAGTCTATGAAGTTCCTGCACTGGTTCTATGTTAAGTTTACCTTTGTATTAGATGCAGTTGGCAGTTGTTTCTGTGAAGAAGAATTAAGTCATCAAGATTGTGATGTTATATTTGGCTTGGATTGAGTAGTTTCTACAACAGTGTTTTGTGCTGCTTGTCTCTTGCTCGACTTGTCCTAGTGTAGCTGTTTCCGTGGATACCTTACCGTTTGTGAAGTGCTTGGATTTCTGATACAATCATGCAAGTGAAATTACAGAAACATGAACACACACACACACACACACATATATATAAGCAATTAGGAACTTTATTTTGGAGGGTGAACATTACATATAGATTCTTTTTTTTTTTTCACGCTAGTGAAATATTTAGCTTTTTCTGATCGTTGAGTTTTCCATGTTACTTGAAATATCTGGCTTTTTCTAATCGTTGAGCTTTCCATGTTGTTCGTAAATATCCTTTTCTGGTTGGCAACTCGGTGGTGCTTCAACCAAAGCATGGTGGATAAAAAGGTGAGAGATGGTAATGGAGGTGAATGGACATGTTTGAAATTGCTTTCAAAAATACTATTTTACAATATCACATGCTTTTACAATATCATATTACAGTTGTGAAGATAGTATTTTAACATGATAATTTGATGAGAAGGGTGTCACCCATATTATGAAAACCACATACTAATATTTGACCGGACCTTTTATGGTGTCATGAATACTATCCCTAATTTTCTATTCCCTCAAATTATTTCGATGTTAGTCTTGTTGTTGTACAAAGAAGTCTTCTTATTTTGCTCACAAATTTTGGAATCATATTGTGCACACTATAAAAAACATTACCTGAAACTCAATAGATATGTTGCCTACACATAACCTTTTTAATTGATCAAGGGTAAAACATTCCATCGACATATTTTGAGGTCATTAGTTTCCCCGAATGTTATTTTAATTTTCTAAATCTCACGAGGGGTTTCTGCAATTACAACGAACGTCGGGATGTAGCTGTAATTATCCCTATATTTTTTACATGGTCTTGGGGTAGTTAAAAATCTCCAGTCACCACGGTAGAGGATTTGTACATCTTTAGTTGAGACAAAAAGTTTAGGTGTACAAATTGCCGCATGCCTAATCTTGAGAATACACAGGCAACTGCACGCAAGGTTCCCCTTTCTTTGTCACTCATCTAGAAGAGCAAGATGTATAAAGCTTTATAATAACTTAAAGATTCAAAATTCAATACTCATGAACAAAATATCTCTAGTGGTCATTTTCTAAAGTAATTGGGGTTTGGTAGTTAGGTGTATGATAACTACTTTGCAGTGCTAAATACCGCAGACAACATAAACCACAATGACCAAACACAAAAATTGCACATTTCAATCATAAGTTCATAACTAGAATCCATAAGTTTTTCAACCTTTTGGAAAATTCTCCTTACAGGGACAACAAAGAACAACTGCAACTCCCAACATTCTTTGCTAAATAACTCAATCGATCACAACACATAATCCAACATCTATAACATATGACATAATAAGAAAGGAAAACAAACATGATCATAAAACCAAAATTATGCTAGGACGATACCAAGACTCAATAACCAATCAACGACACCACCGATCATCACTTATCGTGTTTCGCCTGGAAATCCTTCATGAAAGAAACCAACTTCTCAACTCCAGCAATAGGCATTGCATTATAAATCGAAGCCCTCATCCCTCCAACCGACCTGTGCCCCTTGAGCTGCACCATCTTCTCTTTCGCAGCCTCCTTCACAAACTCAGCTTCCAACTCCGGCTTTGCCAAAGTAAACGGCACGTTCATCAACGACCTCACGCTCTTCTCAACCGGGCACCTATAAAACCCTTTGCTCCCATCAATCGCGTCGTACAAAATACCCGCCTTCTTCAAATTCTTCTTCTCAACCTCATTCAGCCCACCCTGTGCAAGCAAATCATCAAACACAAGCCCACACATATAAATCCCATAACACGGCGGCGTATTGTACAACGAGTCGTTATCCGCGTGGATCTTATAGTCAAGCATCACGGGCGTGATCCCCTGCGCATTCCCAATCAAATCCGACCTCACGATCACGATAGTCACACCGGACGGACCCACATTCTTCTGCGCACCCGCGTAGATCAATCCAAACTTACTCACATCAACAGGCTTGGAACAGAAATTCGACGACATATCCGCCACGAGTATCTCATTGGCCGTCGGGTAATCCTTAAACTCGACACCGTGAATCGTCTCATTGGCGCATATATGCAAATACCTTGAGCCCGAGGTCTGATTCAAGTCCCCAAAGCTCGGGACTTTGGTGTACTTCTCAGATTTGCCACTCCAGATCAAATTAGGGTTGCAGTACTTAGCCGCCTCCTTGTACGCCTTGTCGCCCCACGATCCGGTAACGACGAAATCGACGTTGTCGTCGGGTTTGCAGAGATTGAGCGGGATGGCGGCGAATTGGGTGGTGGCCCCACCTTGCAGGAAGAGGACGGAATATTCCGGCGAGATGTTGAGGAGTGATCGGAGATCCGATTCGGCCTTTTGGATGATGGATAAGAATTCTTTGCCGCGGTGGCTCATCTCCATGACGGACATGCCTGATCCTTGCCAGTTGTAGAGCTCCGATTGGGCCTTGAGGAGGACGTTTTCGGGGAGGGTGGCGGGGCCGGCGGCGAAGTTGAAGACGCGGTCGGTGGAGGTGGGTGGGGTTAGGGTGGTGGTGGAGGAGGAGGAGCAGGTGATGGAGATGGGTTTGTGGGTGGTGGGTGTGCGGAGGGTGGTGGGGAAGGCGGAGAGTTGGGGGGTGGGGGTGGGTTTGAGGTGGGGGAGGGGGGTGGTTATGGCGGCGGCGGTGGCGGCGGAGATCGGCATTTTGTGTGTTTGAGTGTGAGAAGATCTATTTCTATTTCTCAATGTGTGAGTTTCGCCAACTTGATTTGTGTGTGTATTTGTAGTGGGGAAATGTGGGTGATGTAAAATAACGAAAAAATTAGGATTATTTCGTACAAACGTGTAAGATGACGTGGCACAACATATATTGTTAGAGTAAATGCACGATTGAGATAAGATTGTGGAGTGGTTGGTATCTATATTTTAGTAAATTATGATTATCTTGATCATTGGTTGCACCATGTCAACAATGCAAGCATAAAATAATTTTTTCTTTTTTAGGGAGGAATTGTTTAATTCGATTTTATATGTTGGTGATTTGATGTATGTACATAGTCGATTATTCATAAATACACGTTTGGGATAAAGTTTGTGAATAAGTTACTAGCTATAATTTAAGAAGACGTTTTAATTTTCATTGTTAATATTTAATAATAAACGTGTGAAAAATCTATATACCTAAAAATCTGAGTAGTTATATGATTTGCCAAAGTGTAAAGTTGAAAATAGTATAAATTATTTGTTTTGTATTTTTAATATACGGAGGATGAGTAGTTAGATGGTACAAAGTGTTGCATAGGAATTGTTGTGTTTATAAAGTAAGGCTGAAACTTGAAATTTGATTCTAGGTTGGTCTTAATCTTAAAGTTTTAGGAAAAACTTGTCTTGCCAAGTTAATTTTGTAGTAAGACATGTATATGAAATCTTATTACATGAAGAATGGGTAATTTATATGACACACGGTGAACAAAATTAATTATCTGTTTTTATAATGTCAACTGAAAACAATACCCAATAATTTGTCTTAAATCTTGAATATATGAGGAATGATGGATTAAATGATACATGAAGCGGTAAAAATGATTTATTGTGTTTATAAAGTAAGGTTGAAAGGTTAAACTCGATACTAGGTTGGTTATTTTATTGTAATAGTTTTAGTGAAACGTTGTATTAAAAAGGCGATTTTAGGAAAATACTAAGCGATGGTATAATAAATTTTATTTATTTATACACACTTGAGTGGAAGAATAAGATACTTCCTGTAGTGTAGCTCAAACAACTTTGTTGTTTGACTATAAATTATTGCACAAACTCAGGAATTTGTGATTCACTTTTTTTTTGTAAAGCCAAATATTTTATTGAGCATGAGGAAGAGTACAAGAGGTGGACTTTTTTTTATAGAAAAAGTACAAGAGGTGATTGTCTATAATAAAAGAATGACTGAATCTAAATCTGAGCGAAAGATCCTTGGAGGCCAAGGACTTTATGGGCGGGGCCCGGGGGTAGGTGAATGAACGATACAAGAAAAAAGACTTAAAAGAGTCTGCAGCACATTGTATTCATTTTTTTATTTTATTTTATGCATAACTTTATATGGTATATACAACAACCCTGTATAGATTGATATCCTTTCAACCTATTTTTGACTTTATGATATTGATAAGTGATATACGTTCGTTCGCAATTCTAAATACATAAGAATAGATTATAATTATACATGAAAATAACTTAAAGATGTTCTTCACTCTAGAATCAGAAATTAATATTTGCAATCTCCTTATTTCTTAATTTATTCAAATTAATTAATGTTTGTTTGCCTATTCAACTTAATTTGCTGCAGTTTTTTTTCCTAGTTCTGACTTCGTGTTCACAATATTTCCTCGGTTGTTTGATCTCAAAGTTTTATATATTTAGCAAATAAAACTTATGGAAAAATATATGGATTTGGTCCAAACTCGCACTCAAATACATTTCTGATAAGTCACTGAGTCTTGATAAATATATTCCTACGGTTGTTGAAATGTGAAAACTACTTATAGTTGTATATAAAAAAGGAATGTTTTCAATTCTTATCGAAAAGGTTATTACGTGTGCTAATATATAGACTACCTATTCATATTTTTTCTAAAACAATTTAACGTTTTCCTTATCTTATCATATTTTCCTGCTTTACTTTCTTGAACCCCTAAATGTGTGTTTTTCACTTATCATGAATAAAAGTTTCTAAATGTGGAACCTTTTTCGTTTTCGGTATAGAAACAAAACGGAGAAATAGTTTTCATGTTAATTGAAACAATATTTTCATACTATTCCTGAATTATTATTAAGATCTCAAAAAATTATAAAAAGTTTTTAATATTTCATAGATCTAAACATAAACTAGAAACGAAACACGGTTCTATGTTTTCGAGCTAGACCTCTCTCCAGTTTCCACCACCAACCAAACCTTATGTCTTTAAAATTCAATTATTTTATTAACTTACAGTTATGAGAGTATGGCATAGATGAATTACTCAAAATCGATTTTAGATGAAAATAAATGAGAAAAAAGAAAAAGAAAAACTCAACCCCTTGAAACTATTGTGTGTGAATTAATATTTAATGTCAAAGATGTACAAGTTCTAAGTTTCATAAAGCACAAATAAGGTTTTTGGTTTGGGCCATAAGAGGCCTTAATACTCTTGCGATACGGAAGATTGACAACCCATTTAACTTGGTTAAAAGCCGGACTGGCTCATGAGATCCAGCCCGACTTGGATCTGGTAATGGATTGACTCATGGAACCCAACCTAAGTCTTGATCTTGGGTCATAGAATTGGACTAAACAAATATTACCATAAGAAAATATGACATTTTTTTTGAGCTAAGACATTGTTATTCCTCGTTTCTTAATACCACAAGGGTATAGAATTAGCTCATGCTTAATTCTGGTTAATCACACCTTAAGCTCTAATCATACTTCATATACACACATATTATATATATATATATATATATATATATATATATATATATATATATATGTGTGTGTGTGTGTGTGTGTGTGTGTGTGTGTGTGTGTGCATGTGTGTATATATTTATATATGTATGTAGCCATATTTTCTTGATGAAGACCAAAAACTCACGGTCCATATTAATTATGTGCGTAATAATTATAATTATGTCCGAGGGAAATGAAACAATGTGTTCTTTAGCTTTTATCATTTTTTCTTTTTACTTTTCAATTTAAACGGCCAGTAGGATCATTCAATTGGAAGCGAAGCGGCACACAACAGCACACAACACTCGCTGAGAAGGAACTTTGTCTTTTGTTGATTTGGTTCAACTATTGTTTCATTTTTGCATCTTTTGGAGGAACTATTTCGTGTCATTGCTATATAATTTCTAGAATATAATATAAATAAAACTCAACCTTTATGATATATTACTAAGTAAAGATTATAAATGTTTACTTTCCTATCGTATAATCTAAATAATTACAAGTTCACTAAAAAAGTAAATATGCATCCGATCCCTTGTACAAAATAAAATTTTGTTTTGAGCCCCCCCACCTAATTACTACTTTTGCAGACAATCGTCTATCTCGTCTTACTCTTTCACAGTCTTTGTTTCATGAACCAAATATTCTCAGTTAAACACGTGTGGACATATGCATGCAAAATATTGTTACTTGATAAATGGTCTGATACACCTAAGTCAAAATGTATTGGCATAATTCTCACTCTCTCCTTTATTTCATGATGCATACTGATATTCTTACCCGGACACAGACCAAGCACCAACTTTATTTTTGCATAATATATTACCGCAAATAATAATTTGCATACATCCCCCCGGCCTATACTTACTGCATGCTCATTTATTTAGACTTATAAATCACATTATACTCAGTACAAGAAGATATTAGTTAGTGCTTAGTGAATGGAGAAACAAATTAAGTCCAGTTACAACCAATTAGTTCACAATCAGATAGAGTTGCAACACTTAATTAACTTGACATGCATATATTATCAATTTTCAAACAAACACGTAACAAAATGCCTCGTAATTATTTCTGTGTGACTTATCTCATCTTACAATCTATTTACAATATTCGTCTTCAAGATTTAACGTACTAACAGAACAAACCATTTTAACTTAATTAACTTGCATTCAACGTACTTCTCCGTTACAAACCAATACCCAAGTATAAAGAGAAATAATATTTTAGAACTTCCGAAGATTTAAGTTGACGCTCTTGATAAAACACATGAGGATGATCAGTAAATAAATTTCAATTGGATCACCACAAGAAATAAATATATTATATACTGCATGCTTGTTCTATATATGATGTAAAAACGCAGTTATGTTCTGGTAAATTATTCAATATGTTCTAAAAAACTGAATATTTCACAACCCATGAGCAGTTAAATATAGTGAGGATTACTATTAACAAGCACACACAATGACACAAAGATGCACACGGTTCACGTTCCCCACAAAATCACAACACACACACACACACAGAGTGAACGTTTGGTTGGTCTTTTTCTTTTTCTTTTTATCAAGGGTTGCATCTCCCGCCAAATTCAAAAACCATGCAACTCTTCACACAATGAGTCGCCATGCACGTACGTAAACAAATGAAACGCTCTAATTTTGCACCCAAAAACAAACCATCGCAACCTTTACACAAACACCGATTCAACACTTATAAAACCCCAACACTAGTCCCCTCCAATATCACCACTCGGCCGCTTCATCACAACATTTCATATATAGTACCCTATAATTAATCACATCAAAAACATGGCCGACGACAGCAGCTCCCCCTCCTCCCCCAAACCCACACCCTCATCCCCCACCCCCACCCCCGCCTCCCCCAACCCCACTCCTACTCCTACATCACCACAATCCGAACCAACCCTGCGTACCCGTAGCACCAGCGGCAGCCCACATTCCCCAAGCCCGCAACGCCCCCGACACCAATCAGTCTCACCCCGACCCCGACCCCCTCCTCCCGTCATGGGTGCCCCGGGCCAATCCTCCTTCTCACCCTACACCGGGCCACGCCATCCCACTCCTCCCCCAAACAGGCCACCCCCTTTTGCAAATGTGGGGTTCGGTTTCCCCGGCCCGTACCCGTTTTTAGGAGCCCCTGGTGCCGTACCAGTGCCAGTTGCCGGGGCTGGTCTGTATAGAATCGGGTCCGGAGTGGACAATCCCGCCGTAATTAGGAAGAGGATTCGAGAAGGCACCGCTTCGTCCAGCCGCGGAAAGCAGCCAGCGGAAGCTGGTGGTAACCAGTTTGCCTGCAGCGTATGCGGCAAGAGGTACACTAGTTCGAGGGCATTGTTCGGGCACATGCGGTCCCATCCGGATAGGGGTTGGAAGGGGGCGCATCCTCCCCCGGCTTTTAACGCTGCTGAAGAGTTTGCGGACCTCCAAGTAGCGGTGCCGGTGGAAGAGGTTGCTGCCGGAGGCGGAGAAGCGGTTGATCCGCCTGCGGCTGAAGAAGGTGGTGGTGGTGATGCAGGGCAAGGAGAAGAGGAGGGCGGCGAGGCGAAAAGCTATAGGGTGCCGGACTTGAACCATCCAGCGCCCGAGGAATGATATTTAGATTATTTAATTTACTATTGTTATACTTTATCGTCTCTTATTGTTGTTCAATTTACATACGCATACCGATTGAATAAAAGACTTTATTTCTACATCGTAGTTTTGATTTTTTTTCTTTGTCGATGTTGTATGGATATCTAAGATTCTAAATATATATTCTTGTGTGTTATTTTTGATGTGTCTGAATTATTCTTCATTTTTGTATTATATATGTATCATCATTTTGTGTGTTAAAGAGAAACAATGCATGGTACACAAAATATATATATAACAACAATTAGGCAAACTTTCAGTAAATAGTATATTTTTATTATGTTGACATTTCATACAGAATATGTTTATCCCTTTTTGGTTCCTTTTTTTTTTTCCTGGGTTAATTGCTTGCTATGCTAAAAGAGTTTCTGGGATCGGAGTAGTTCCGCTAGTTATTAGTTATTATAACGATGTTTAAATGTTTAATGGTCAATTAAGTTACTGGATTAATCTTGGTCTTTTTTTTTTTTTTTTTTGATCAGCGAAAGCAAAATTTATTAAGATGAATTGGAGTATAAGCCGTACTCCAGATCAGGTAGTACAATTATCAAGATATGTAGTTGTAAGAGAAAGCGAAATGTTGTAACTAAATCTTTCTTTCATTATCAAAATTTTGTCTGTTCTTGATGATAAGAGAAACATGAATACAAAGACAAACTGAAGCATGTGAACTTTAATATTAGATTAGTTTTAGTACTGGCGAATTTTACTTTTGTCGCTTTAATTTATCGCGGAAATGCACATGGCTTGAGTCAATAGCAATAGTTTTGTTATACAGTTATTGTTTTTGTTCTCACAGTCTTATCATGCGCAGAAATCCATTGTCTTAGTCACGTAGTAGTATACATTCTATTTTTATATATGTATATTTATTTGCGCATCATATAAAAATTTAATTTTGGTTTTATTTTCTTTTTCCCGGTTAATGCAAATACATGCGCTATGCTAAAAATATTTGTGTTAGTTTGTTCTCTGATATGAACACGCAATTCTGTTTGCAAATCCATTAACACAGATCGGTGGTTATTCAATAATTAATATTCCGTCTAATAAGTTTACACGATCCTAGAACAATAATATATATATATAATCCCATATGTGATATATATATAGACACACACAAACACACGGAGCAAGCGGAAATCAGCCAGCGGAAGTCGGTGGTAACCAGTTTGCCTGCAGCGTGTGTGGCATGCAAGAGGTAAAATAGTTCGAGGACGTTGGTCGGGCACATCCGGACAGGTGTAGTCTCACCCGGACAGGGGTTGGAAGGGGGGGGGGGGGGGGGGCATCCTCCCCCGGCGTTTAATGCGGCTGAAGAGTTCGCGGACCTGCAAGTAGCAGTGCCGATGGAAGAGGTTGCTGCGGGAGGCGGAGAAGCGGTTGATACCGTTGACCGTGATACACTCAAGATATCAACTATTCTCCACAATATTATCTCTTCGATCTTCCGCATATATTCAATTTGTCCAAGTGAATAGTATACTACTTTTGTTGACATGATCGTACAGAATATATACAAGTATATGACTAAGATTGACTTGGTCCAGTTATAGTTGTTTGATATCTCTAAATCCTACCCATCGCTAGTCGATTAGCGATAGGTAGGATTTAGAGATATCATATTTTTGTCTTCTTTAGGATAACTCGAGATTAATTTATTGACAGCGCATACTTAGTGACTCCACTGAAAATCTCATAACAACGCGCGTTTTCATCAAGGGTGGCCCTGGCCATGTTGAAATTTGATGGAGAGTTGCATCTCCCGCCAAATTCAAATTAAAAACTAAGCATGCAACTCTTCGCAATGAGTACGTAAACATATCAAATGCTCTAATTGCACCCAAAATAAACCATCACAACTCTTCATAAGCACTGATTCAAAACTTAACCCCCTATATATATAATCACCGTACGTCCTTAATTCATCACAACATTTCACACCCGCAATCACATAATTAACAACCATGACCAAAAAGGGTTCCCCCTCATTCACCTCCAACCCGAACCCGAACCCCACTCCTGCGGCCGCGCCATCACCACAATCTCAACCAACACCACGTCGCCGCAGAACCAGAGGTAGCTCACGACGCCCTCGACCCCAATCGATCACACCCGTCAGTAGCCGTCCCCCCATCATGGGGGTCCCGGGCCAATCCACCAGCTCTCCCAACACTGGCCCACGTCATCCCACTCCCCGTCCACCCCCTCCTTCAAATGTCAGTTTCCCCGGTCAAAATCCATTTAACGGAGTCCCTGGCGCTGTTCCATTGCCAGTTGGCGGGAGTACTGGCGTGAATAGAACCGGTGGAGTGCTGGAGAACCCGGCGGCTGGGAAGCGGGCGAAAGAGGCTGGCGCTGCGGCAGGGCAGAGTGAAAATAACCAGCAAAGCGATGACGCTCGTGAAAAGCGGTTGACGTGCACTGCATGTGGGAAGCGGTGCATTTCGACGATAGCTTTTTATAAGCACATGCGGACGCATCCAGAGAATGAGCGGAATGGGGCGCATTCTCCCCCCGCGGTTAATGCGGTGGAGGAGTCTGCGGACTTGCCAGGAGGTGTGCAAGCGCCGGAAGAGGGTGCTGGTGCAGATGCAGATGCTGCAGAAGACCGCGGAGATGTGGCTGATCTGCCGGTCACGGAAGAAGGTGGAGAGGCGCAAGGAGCGGGAGAGGGCACCAGCGAGCCGAGGAAATATAGGGTGCCGGATTTAAATTATCCAGCACCCGAGGATGATGAGGAATAGATTGAATTGTATCGCTCTAAAGATATATTATGATACTTCTGCACTTGTTTTCGTTGTGATCATGATACAAACTAATTAATTAGTATCATATACGCATGCATACTGAGAATAAAAGACTTTTATTTCTACATCGTTTCCTTTCATTCATTTTCCGCGCTTATGTTTTATGAATTTAATTGTTCTTGTGATATCTGAATGCATGAGAATAAGAATATATAACAATTCATACAAGTTTTCTTTTCGGCATGCTATATATGCTGAAAAGATCATTGGAACATTTTAATTTATATCAAAATACTAGTTCCACTAATTTCGTATATTTTTTCTCCCATGAGTGAATTTTTTTTAATATAGGATGACGCGATTTTGTCACTTTAACATCTCTCTCTGAAATTCATCTTATGAATAAATAGTGTTAAGATTTGTGAAACAAGACATTCAAAGGAATAACAAGGGTAGGAGAAGAACTGATCAAGAATTAATATCAAAAGTGAATAGGGTTTTACAAGAGATAGAAAATATATACAAGAAGACAACTAAAAGACTAAAAAGACAAAAGAGCCCTTAACTAAATAATATACATAAAATACTAATATTTTAATATGCTAACAAATAGCATAGTTGATCTATCTTTAATTACTTTCATCTCTTTAATAGCGATTTTTTTTAGGGGTTGGAAGGGGGCGCAATTTCCCCCGGCGTTTAACGCTGCTGAAGAGTTCGCGGACCTGCAAGTAGCAGTGCCAATGGAAGAGGTTGCTGCGGGAGGCGGAGAAGCGGTTGAACCGGTTGGTCCGAGTGCGGCTGAAGAAGGTGGAGAGGGCGGTGGTGGTGAAGGAGAAGAAGAGGGTGGTGAGGGGAAAAGCTATAGGGTGCCGGACTTGAACCATCCAGCGCCGGAGGAATGATCGATGCTCATATTAGATATAAAGCATCGGTTTATTTAATTTACTTTACTTATACTTTCTTTCTATTTTATTGTTGCATGTTCATTTTACGAAGACTAATAATATATACGCATACCGATTGAATAAAAGACTTTCTATTTCTACATCGTAGTTTTGATTTTTTGTGTTGTTGTTTTTAGATGTTTAATGGATCTAATTATTCTTCTGTTATATTTTTTGATGTGTCTGAATTCTTCTTCATTTCTGTATTATATGTCATTTTGTGTGTTCTTTATCATAAAGAGAATAACTTGCTTGCATGAGAGTATATATATAGGTAAACTTTTATTTAAAATTTTTATAGTCATTGCATGCCCCCGTCAATAATGTAGAAATTTTGCCGCTTTATATATTTTTTGCAGAAAAATTAGTTGGCAAGTCAATAATTTATGTAGGTTTTGACAGTTTTCGCACTTTCTTTTGCGCAGATGTTCAATTATCTAACTAAATATCTTTCTTTTTATATGAATATGCTTACATATATGCTTAATGAAGATTGTAGCATTAGTAAAGATTTGAGTGGGTGTGAATTAAATCTAGAGTTAAGGGATTTTATTTTTCTTTTTTTGAATGGCACTGTAAACTTCTGGATTGTTTGAGGTAGACCTTGGTTGATTTTTGGTTCTTCTTGTAAGGGTTGAGCACCCCTTGTGCTCTGTTCTTTGTCTTATAAGAAAAAAAATTAGAATAATAGTTCCAATAAATGCTAGATTGAAATAATACTGAATTTTGTTGCTTGATTAAACTCGTCAATTTATTTTGTATATTGGTTTTCTCTACAGTATGTAGAGAGCACGTCCATTTCTTTTTCTTTCGTTCAAAGGTTAATTTGCAGTTTTACATGATCATACAGAATATGTTTTTGTTTCCTTTCCTTTTTAATTCCCGGGTTATAACGCATGATATGCTAAAAAAGTTTATGGGAATAGTTCCACTAGTTATAACGAGGGACAAATTAATTTCGAATCTGAAGGATCACTATGTATCTTACCTGTATATAAATTTTTGGTCTTTGTTAATAGTAATAACAGACACAAAAATGTTGTACTAACTAACGGATCACACGTCTTTAAATATTCGTCACATATATTTTTGATATCTAAATCCTTCTTTCGTTCTGTATCAAATTTTCTGTTCTTGATCATGATAATGAGAAAGAAACATGAATACACAGACAAAACTAAAGCATGTGAACTTTAATATTAAAATAATTTTTAGTACATAATGCTTAATTTTTAGTATATAATTTCCCAAGTCTCTTGGGCCGGATTCAGACGCACATGATCTGACGCATCATTGGCTTACAATAACAAGGTTATATATATCTTAATTACCGGTCTATGCATATAAAGATAGATTATTAGGCGCATCGATTGTATAATGAGTTTATATAGATTATTAGGCGCATCGATTGTATAATGAGGTGGGACAATACGTTAGTTATTATCAGTGTAAATGCATGGCATTGGATGAGGTGTGGAGGAATTATTTTTCTACAATTTTTTAATTTTAACTTTTAGCTGTACCAGGTCATCATGCAATGACTGCACACTGAGAGTATATAATACATATCTTACCTTAATAATAAGAAAGTTACTGAAGTTCAAAGTCTTTTGGCAGCAATATTTATAAGAGACACCAAAATGTTTATAAATATAATAATAATGAATCGTCAAATGTTATTGAATAAGTGAAAGGAGTAAATATGCTTTTGCAAAGAGACCTATTTAAGTATACGTATACCCTTAAACTAATTATGCAGAAGATATTAACACGAATATATACAAGTAAATGACTAAGATTGAATTGGTCTAATTATATACTAACTGGGGAAATATTGACAGCATTAATATTTAGTGACTCCACTGATTTTTTGAGTGAAAGATGAGGCCGGAGATGATGAACGCCCCTGAAGGAAGCGCGCAGCAGCCACCGAAACTCATATATAAAATAAGGAAAAAGGACTCCACTGAAAATTTAAAAACAGTGTTTTCATCAAGGGTGGCCTGGCCATGTTTAAATTTGATGGAGGGTTGCATCTCCCGCCAAATTCAAATTAAAAACTATGCATGCAACTCTTCGCAACGAGTATGTAAACATATCAAATGCTCTAATTTTGCACCAAAAATATAAGCCATCACAACTCTTCATAAGCACTGATTCAAAACTTAATCCCCTCCTATATAATCACCGTACGTCCTTAATTCATCACAACATTTCACACCCGCAATCACGTAATTAATTAACAACCATGACCAAAAAGGGCTCCCCCTCATCCACCCCCAACCCGAACCCCAACCCTACTCCCGCGGCCGCGCCATCACCACAATCTGGACCAACCCCACGACGCCGCAGAACCAGAGGTGGCGCACGACGCCCTCGACCCCAATCGATCACACCCGTCGCCCGTCCACCTGTCAATGGGGTCCCGGGCCAATCCACATTCTCTCCCAACACTGGCCCTAGTCATCCCACTCCTTCAGATGTCGGTTTCGGTTCTGTACCATTGCCAGTTGGCGGGAGTAGTGGCGTAAATAGAACCGGTGGAGTGCTGGAGAACCCGACGGCTGGGAAGCGGGTGAAAGAGGCTGGCGCTGCGGCCGGGCAGGGTGAAAATAACCAGCAAGGCGACGAAGCTCGTGAAAAGCGGTTGACGTGCACTGCGTGTGGGAAGCGGTGCATTTCGAGGATAGCTCACATGTGGACGCATCCAGAAAACGAGAGGAATCCTTCCCCCGCAGTTAACGCGGCAGAGGAGTCTGCGGACATGTCGAGAGTAGTGCAAGCACAGGAAGAGGGTGCTGGTGCAGATGCTGCGGAAGACCGCGGAGATCATGTGGCTGATCTGACGGCCGCGGAAGAAGGTGGAGAGGCGCAAGGACAGGAAGAGGGCACCAGCGAGCCGAGAAAATATAGGGTGCCCGATTTGAATTATCCAGCACCCGAGGACGATGAGGAATAGATTGAAGTATCATTTTATCTAAAGATATATTATGATACTTCTGCATTTGTTTTCCTTATTCATGATGATCATACGAACTAATTAATTAATGTCATATACGCATGCATACTGAGAATAAAAGACTTTTATTTCTACATCGTCATTTTCATTCATTTTTCGCTTATGTTTTATGGATTTTTGCACAGTTAATTTATAAAACTCAACCATACACGCCTTTTATTTTCACTCTCATGTTATATACGTATATTAGTTTTCGAACATTGTTTTTTGTTTGGATAATGGGTCTTAAGAGTTGCAGCGCGCAACTCCTGACAAATAGTCGCCATGCACAATCCAGAATTTTTATCTTTTCTTAAAAATATAACTCACTTGTATAAAAGAAAGAGTATTTGACAAACAACACAAGGGCCTTACGCATGGGAAATTTGAGGTCGGTCGAGGGATCAATGCCTTACGGTTTTTGAAATCAATTCACTTTTAGTTTTCTCACATTTTTTGGGAAGGAAATAAGGCGACGGATGCATAATTATCTGCATTTGACAAACAACACATGGTAATTCTTGGTGATCGTCACATCCACAATTTATTAGTACCTTTGTTTTTTTTATAATTCTTGAATAGGGAATGTTTTAGATTCCGTTAATTCTTTGACACTCTTTTTACACTTTCAATAAAGTCGAGTCGCGAGGTTTACTACCCTCGGTCCATTTCATTAAAAAAAAAAAATTGTTTCGTTTTCTTTTTCCTGGTTAATGCATGCTAGGCTAGCTGAAAAATACTTGTGCTTGTTAATTCTCTGTTGTGAAAATGCAGTTGTATTTGCAAATCCATTGTATATATATATCCTGAATAATAGTAGAATAATTAATAGGGAAATTAGCAAAGAGAGGTGAGTAAATTCTGGTCACTCAATATTCTGTTTAAAAAGATGGCACGGCCTAGAACAATCATATAGAGTCACACACTTAAGAGAGCACGTCCATTTCTTTTTCTTTCGATCAAAGCTTTGCATGCAGCTTCCGCCAAAATCAGAAAACCTTGCCACTATTAACAATGAGTCGCCATGCACGTAAAAGTTCTACTTACATGATCATACAGAATTTCCGGATTAATGCATGATATGCTAAAAAAAAATTATGGGAATAGTTCCGCTAGTTATAACGATGTATAAATGTTTAATAACCAATTAATTTAATTTATAATCTGACGGAACCGCTATCTTACCTGTATATAAATTTGGTATTTGGTATATATATAATAGTAATTAACAGACAGAAAAATGTTACTAACAGATAACACGTCTTTGAATTCTCGTCATTTTTGATATCTAAATCATTCTTTCCTTTCTGTATCAAATTTGTCTGTTCTTGATCATTATAAAGAGAACATGAATACAGAGACAAAACTGAAGCACGTGAACTTTATATATTAATTTAATTTTACTATATAATGGCGAAATTTTAGTATATAATGTCCCAAGTCACTTGAGCCGGAATGTTTTCCCAATAAAAAGGTTATAATATCAGAGTCTTTTGGTAGCAAAATTAGAAGAGACACCAAAATGTTTTTGTTCTAAGTCACGGCTTTAAATTTTCGTCGCATATTATTATAAGATAAAGCCTGCGCAGTTTTATGGGAACATTTTAATTTATGTCAAAATACTAGTTCCACTAATTTCGTATTTTTTCTTAGTGTATAATGGCGCGATTTTGTCGCTTTAATATCTCTCTGCAATTCATCTTCTGAATAAATAGCATAGTTACTTTTTGGTTTTGTTTTCACAGTTACGTAATCTTATTTAAATTATAAAACTCAACCTTTTCATTTTCACTCTCATGTTTTTAGGAGCCCCTGGGCTGATTTGTATAGAATCGGGTCCGGAGTGGACAATCCCGCCATAAGGAAGAGGGTTAGAGAAGGCAGCCGTGGACAGGGCGGAAGGCGGTGGTAACCAGTTTTCCTGCAGCGTATCCTCCCCCAGCGTTTAACGCTGCTGAAGAGTTCGCGGACTTGCAAGTAGCGGTGCCAATGGAAGAGATATATTGCTGCAGGAGGCGGAGAAGCGGTTGATCCGCCTGCGACTGGCGGTGGTGGTGAAGGAGAAGAAGAGGAGGGTGGCGAGGGGAAAACGCTATATATAGGGTTCCGGAGGAATGGTCATGCTCATATTAGATTATTTAATTTACTATTGTTATACTTTATCGCCTTTTAATATTGTTGCATGTTCATTTTACAAAGACTTATAATACGCATACCGATTGAATAAAAGACTTATTTCTACACCCTAGGTTTGAGATTTTCTTTTTAGATGTTTGATGGATCTAATTATTCTTGTGTTATTGTGTGATGTGTCTGAATTCTTCTTCATTTCTGTATTATATGCGATTTTGTGTGTTCCTGATAAAGAGAATAGCCTGCATGCATGAGAGTACAATATATATATATATAGAGGTAAACTTTAATTAATTTAAATTTTTTATATTCATTGCCCCCGTCAATAATGTAGAAATTTTGCTGCTTTATATTTTTTGTAGAAAATTCACTGGCTAGTTCAATAATATATTATGTAGGTTTTAGCTAAAAATATAAATGTAAATGGATACATAAGAATTATTCTAGCTAAAAATAACAAATGACACGCTCTCCTTCACGCGCCTTGCTATGACCACACACATTAACCCTCTGTTTACTCCGGCGATGGCAGCGCCGCCGCTATCACCGGACAGCAATCACCGCTCAGATAAACGCCCTCGAATTCTTATTAGCAATCCCTCTGAATCTGATATGCCTGATATCTCAGAACCAATCTCGATGGAACACGATGGGGATTTGAATTCCGATCACGATCCCACTGGAATTAACCCTCCGCCGGCAATGCACACTTACAAGGATAAAGTTATTGGTATCTCTACTGATGATGATGAAGGACATGAAATCACTAGTGGCCTTGTCCCAAAAATCAATTACTCTGCAGATGATGAAACTCAATGGAAAGACATTGATGAGGAATTTGCTGCCGGACTCCTCGATGATCTGATTGTCGAAAATTCCCCTTGGCCCCGACTAAATCTTACTGCTTCTGATTGGCGTGGAATTTGTGCAAACATGGGAAGATGCCTGGTAATCAAACTAATGGGGAAAGCCATTAGATATGATACCCTCGCACAAAGGCTGCCTAAACTCTGGACATTGAAAGGTACGTTCGAACTTGTGGAACTTGGTATGGGTTTTTTCCTTGTTCGTCTTCAACAACGAGGTGATTATGATTTTATTCTTCATGGTGGTCCGTGGGTCCTTCATCAACACTACCTTACCGTCCGTCGTTGGACGCCGGAATTCAAAGCCTCTACCGCCTCTATCACCCACACAATGGTATGGGTTCGTCTTCCGGAGTTGCCGTATCCTTTCTTCTCACAACCCCTTCGGCTAAAGGAAATCGCTGACATGATTGGCAAATTCGTTAAAGTTGATGATCTTACTGGAGTTTCTTCTAAAGGACGTTTCGCTCGGATTGCCGTTGAAGTTGATCTTAAGAAGCCGCTTCTACCAAAATATTTTATCGGAAATTCCGAATTCAATATTGAATACGAAGGAATTCGGCTGATTTGCTACCAGTGTGGCGTCTTTGGTCACCATCAAGATGATTGCTTACATTCGCCGGCGGTTATTGAGAGGAAAGAAAAAGAAGCGGCAGCTGCAACCGCTCACCCACCATCAATCAGTACGGATCCTTCGGGTGGAAAAGAGGCGGCACCAACGGAGACGGGATTCGGCCCTTGGATGCTGGTGAGCACGCGCCGCAAGCCAAATCAGGGCCGTCCAAATTTTCGGGGTGATTTCCCAAGATCATCGGGTACTTACCAAAAACAGGGGATGCAAACCCAAAATAAAAATAAAGCCGTTGCTGAAAAATCTTCTTTCACGATTCTATCTGATTTAGACGAAGATACGCGCAAAAACCAGCAAAATTGGAGTCGTAGCAAAAATCAGCAAGAGACACCTATTAACTCTGGACCAACCCAAAACCTCACCACTGATCAGCCTCCCCCGAACCAAAACTCTAGTATACCCAACAACGGCCCATTACCTATTCAAAAACCAGCTCAAGTCCATTCCGTCAATTTAAGTGACATTTCTACAACTGATAAGAATGGGCCTCCTACTCAAGCAGCCCACTCGGTGGTGGATCAGGCCATTCGTACTCCGCTACAAAATCTCTCGGGTAATCAAGTCATCCTCAATACAGAACCTCCTTCTTCTCATCGTAGTAATTCTACTCAGGACACTATTGCTTCAACGTTTGTTACTATCAACTCGTCTTCAAAAAATAGCCAGCGTCGTACTATTGGCGAGAGCTCTAAACGTGGTGAGAGAGGTCGACCATATGAGCGTGGTCGATCAGATTCGACTAAGGGATTCTAGCCTCCATTCTGTCACTCTTCTCCTTATTGTTTTTATGGATAAACAAAATCGTATCATTTTCTGGAATATCAAAGGTGCGGGTAATGCTAAATTTTTGCGTAATGTTAAAAATTTAATTTTAACTCATGATCCTATATTACTTGTTCTTGTGGAAACTAAAATCAGTGGTATCAAGGCAGAGGATATTATTCGTAAAATAGGACTCCCGGGCAATGCACGAGTTGAGGCTCGGGGGTTTGCTGGCGGGATTTGGTTTATTTGGCGTATTGATCGAGTTAACGTTGATATTCTTGGTGCTTCTAATCAGCTTCTTCATTCTAAACTTCATATTAATGGCTTTGGTTCGTTTCTCTTTACGGGTGTTTATGCTTCGCCACTTGCCGTCCTCCGTGACGAATTGTGGGAGGACTTATTTAGAATATCTCAAAATATTTCTTTGCCTTGGATTGTCGGGGGTGATTTAAACGATATTAGCTCTATTGACGAAAGGAAAGGTGGTACTCGTAGAAACTTTAAACATTGTGATATTTTCTGCAAACGGTTCCAAAGGTGCGGCTTGCATGACCTTGGATTTTCTGGACCCAAACATACTTGGCAAGGGAAAGTAGGTGGATATCTCATTAGCTCGCGCATTGATCGCGTTCTCTTTAATGACGAATGGAATTTCTTAGATCCTTATTCTCAAGTTCAGCACTTAGCCAGGACGCACTCTGATCATCGTCCAATTCTTTTTGGATTCGGACAGCCGCGTCCCTCTCCTCGGCATCATCGTTTTAAATTTGAGACAACTTGGCTGCTCCGTCCAGATATTAAGCAAGTTGTCAAACACCACTGGGACAACAAAGGCGATTTTACCATGGCTATTTCTGACTGCACCGCTGGTTTACAAGAGTGGAATCAGCAATCCTTTGGTAATATTTTTAAACGCAAGCGTCGCCTTCAAGCGCGTATTTTGGGAGTTCAAACAGTCATCGAAAATTGTGCGACCAAAAATCTGTTAAAACTTGAGAGGAAACTTATCAATGAATTTAATGCAGTCCTTCTCCAAGAACAGGTCTTCTGGTGTCAAAAAGCTAAGGAAAATATTGCTACTCTCCAAGACCGCAACACACGTTTTTTCCATCTTTCAGCAATGGCAAGACAGCGAAAGGCACGCATCTCCAGTCTTAAAAACGAGGAAGGGGTTTGGATTTCGAACCCAGATTATCTCAAAGATATGGCTGTTAACTATTTTCGAGATATTTTTACATCTCCTGGGAATTATCCTTATGCTTTGCCAGCCTATTTCCCGAATATTTCTCCTGCTGAAATTGCGACATTAACAAGAGAAGTCCATATTGATGAAGTCCACGCTGCCCTCTTTGCTATGGGTCCTCATAAGAGCCCGGGACCAGACGGCTATCAACCGATTTTCTTCCAGAAATTTTGGGAAATCGTTAAAGGAGAACTCGTCCGTCTTGTCTCTAATGCTTTCACTTTTGGCACTTTCCATCCTTCTCTCAATGAGACTTTGCTACATCTGATTCCTAAAGTGGAACACCCAGAGAACATCAAACAATTTAGACCGATTGGCCTATGCAACGTTTCATATAAAATTATTACTAAAGTGCTCGCCTCTCGGCTCAAACCGCTTCTTACCCGCATAATAAGCCCGAATCAGAGTTCTTTCTTACCTGGCCGTCACACACGCGATAATATCATCGTTGCACAAGAACTTGTCCACACGATGAGGAAGAAATCGGGCAAAGTGGGTTACATGGCTCTAAAAATCGACTTAGAAAAAGCGTTTGACCGTTTATCTTGGCTTTTTATTGAAGAAACTCTTACTTTGGCTCATATTCCGGCACAAACTATTCGCCTTATCATGCATTGTATTTCGACGCCGAGTATTAGGCTTATTTGGAATGGCGAACTTACAGAGGCGTTTTCTCCTTCTCGGGGTATTAGACAGGGCGACTCTATCTCGCCCTATATCTTTATTCTTTGCATGGAGCGGCTCGCTCATATTATTCAGGAAAAAGTGGACAACAAGTGTTGGCTCCCTATCTCGGCTTCCCGTCATGGACCCAAGATTTCTCATCTCTTCTTCGCCGACGACTTACTTCTTTTTGCCAAAGCCACCACGAGTCAAATGGGCGTTATTATGGATTGTCTTAACCTCTTTGAAAATGCATCCGGTCAAAAGGTAAATTTAAATAAATCTATTATTCTTTTTTCTTCTAATGTGCCTCGTTCTCTCTCCAGGGATATCTCGCGGATGGCTGGTATTTCGCAAGCTTCCTCCTTAGGTCGTTATCTTGGCGTAAAAATTTGTGATGGTCGAATTACCAAGCATCTCTTCAGCTCCGTCATCGACCGAGTTCGTAAGAGGACCTTTTCTTGGCGCCCAGGTTTCTTTTCTATGGCCGGTAGACACACACTCATCCAATCTGTCAATACCGCCATCCCTCTCTACACTATGCAAACATATAAACTGCCTAAATCCATCAACGCCAAGCTGGACAAAATTAATCGGAATTTTCTTTGGGGCACAACAGATGAACGACGACGCATCCATTTGATAAATTGGAGAACGGTTTGCCTCCCAAAAGAATGTGGCGGGCTTGGTCTTGTCCCTATGGAAAATCTTAACACGGCTGTTTGGATGAAACTTGCATGGGAGTTGCTTACAAAGCGCGATACTCTCTGGGTAAAATTACTTCTTTCCAAATACACGACAGGGAGTAACATCCTCAACGCCAAAAAGCCTTCTTCTTGCTCTCCGGTTTGGCGTCAAATTCATGCTTGTTTTTCCCACCTCCAATCGGGTATTAAGTGGATCATTCGCAACGGCAAAACTGCTCGCTTTTGGCTCGATTGGTGGGTCGGTTCAGCCCCCCTCACTAACTTTGCATTGCACCAGATTCCTCATGAGGCTCTTGATTGCACCGTTTCAGCTATATTAATGAGGAAAACCAGTGGTTATGGCTTCATTTCCAGCATCTTTTACCATCTCGCATCCTCGCTGAAATAGCGAGTACTACTGCAATTATCAAAGCGATATTCCTGATGCACCTTGCTGGGGTCTTAGCAGCAACGGTATTTTTACCGTGAAATCAGCATGTGACCTCCTTCGGCAACCAACTCCTTCTAGATCTTCTTCTTGGAATTTGGCATGGTCTCTTCGAACCAAACAACGAATTCGAACCTTTTGTTGGTTAGCTCTCCATGATAAACTTCTTTCTAATGAATGTCGAGTTCGAAGACACCTTAGCGAGGATGCTTCTTGCCCTCGATGCAATTATCCTAACGAGTCGCTTCTCCATTTACTTAGAGATTGCCCTTCAAGTCGGGATATTTGGGATCTTCTTCTCCCTGAATCAAAAAAAAATTCCTTCTTCTATCCGCAACTTAGGGACTGGCTTTGTGGAAATCTCTATAAACAATCAATTATTTTGGAGAATGACTCACCTTGGGCGAATGTTTTCGCTACAACATGCTGGAAAATTTGGAATTGGAGGTGTAAGAAAGTGTTTGAGGATGCTGAAATTCCATCTCAACGGGCTGCTTGTTGGATTAGACAAATTGCTAAAGACGACATGTCCGCCTGGTTCAACATTCGTTCTCTTGAATTTCCAGGCCAGACGAGAATCACTCGGGGTTTGCATTGGATCCGACCACCTCAAGGGTTTGTTAAAATCAATGTTGATGGAAGTGCACTCGGAAATCCGGGTCCTATTTCTTGCGGTGGTTTGGCTCGCGACGAGGAAGGAGAATGGCTTTTTGGTTTTTCATCAAACCTGGGATTTGGTAGCATAACTTTGGCAGAACTTTGGGGCGTCCACTACGGCCTTTCTGTCGCTCAAACTCATGGATTTCACCATATTATTGTGGTCAGCGACTCAAAAACTGTTGTTCATCTCCTCACCGACAAAATCCATGATTTCCACCCTCAACGCAGCCTCATCGACTCTTGTAAAACTCTTATGAGAAGCTTCAATACTTGCGATATTCGTCATGATTATAGAGAGACAAACACCGTGGCTGATAGACTTGCCAACTTGGGACACTCTATCCCTTTCGGTCTTCAGATTTTTGATCGTCCCCCCGCCTCTATCTCACATCATCTTATGTTTGACTTAGTTGGTGGTACTAGTCTCCGGACAGTTATCGCAGAGTAGTTTCTTTCTCTGCTCTCCTTTGGGGTCTTCCCCCTTCCATTGTACGCAAAAAAAAAAAAAAAAAAAATATATTATGTAGGTTTTGACAGTTTTCGCACTTTCTTTTGCGCAGATATTCAATTATCTAACTAAATATCTTTCTTTTCTCGCATGATCAATGCGCGCTATATATATATGCTTAAAAAGAATTTGGGAATATTTTAATTTATATCAAAACAATAGTTCCAATAAATGCTAGATTTGAAATAATACTGAAATTCGTTGCTTGAGTAAACTCGTCAATTTATTTTGTATTTTTGGGTTTTTCTACAGTTAATTTAATAACAAAACTAAACCATACACATCGTTTTTTAACCATAAAAAATATTTGTGCTTGTTAATTCTCTGATGTGAAAACGCAGTTGTATTTGCAAATCCTTTGTATATTCTGAATAATTGATAGTGAAATTAACAAAGAGAGGTGCGTAAACTTTGGTTGCTCAATATTCTGTTTAAAAAGATGACAAGACCGGCCTAGAGATACACACAGAAGAGAGCACGTCCAATACTTTTTCTTTCGTTCAAAGGTTTGCATGCAGCTTCCGCCAAAATCAGAAAACCTTGCAACTATTAACAATATGAGTCGCCATGCACGTAAACGTCAGAATATGTTTTTGTTTCCTTTCCATTTCAATTTCCGGGTTAATACATGATATGCTAAAAAAGTTTATGGGAATTGTTCCGCTAGTTATATAACCATGTCTAAATGTTTAATGGACAATTTAATTCTAATCTGACGCATTGCTATGTATCTCACCTGTAAATTTTGGTCTTTCGTAATATAGTACAATAACAGACAAAAATGTTGTACTAATTTAACGGATCACATGTCTTTAAATTTTCGTCACGTATCTTTTTAATATCTAAATCTTTCTTTTCTGTATCAAATTTGTCTGTTCTTGATCATGATAATGAGAAACATAAATATATACACAGACAAAACTGAAGCATGTGTGAACTTTAATACTAAATTAAATTTAGTATATAATGGCGAAATCTTAGTATATAATGTCCCAAGTCACTTGAGCCGGATTCAGACGCACATGATCTGACGCATCATTGGCTTACAATAAAAAGGTTATATCTTACTGGTCTATTATATATATATATATATATATATATATATATATATATATATATATATATATATATATATATATATATATATATATATATATATATATATATATATATATATATATATATATAATACACATTTTACCTTAATAATAATAAGTGAGTGAAGTTTAGAGTGTCTTTTGGTAGCAATAATTATAAGAGACACCAAGATGTTGTTCTAACTCACGTCTTAAAATTTTCAATGTTGTAAGATATAATTATAATGAAATCGTCAAATATTATTGAACACGAATATATACAAGTATTTATACAGGAAAATATCAACACGAATATATATACAAGTAAACGACTAAGACTGACTTGGTCTAATTATACTTGTTTGATATCTAAATCCTTCTTTCGTTAGGTATAATATTTGTCTTCTTTATATATATATATATATATATATATATATATATATATATATATATATATATAATGACAGCATACTTAGTGACTCCACTGAAAATTTCACAACAGCGTTTTCATCAAGGGTGCCAATCCATGTTGAAATTTGATGGAGAGTTGCATCTCCCGCCAAATTCAAATTAAAACAATGCATGCAACTCTTCGCAATGAGTACTACGTAAACATATATATCAAATGCTCTAATTTTGCACCCAAAATAAACCATCACAACTCTTCATAAGCACTGATTCAAAACTTAATCACTTATATAATTACCGTACGTCCTTAATTCATCACAACATTTCACACCCGCAATCACATAATTAACAACCATGACCAAAAAGGGTTCCCCCTCATCCACCCCCAACCCTACTCACGCGGCCGCGCCACCACCACAATCTGGACCAACCCCACGTCGCCGCAGAACCAGAGGTAGCTCACGACGCCCTCGACCCCAATCGATCACACCCGTCGCCCGTCCACCTGTCAATGGGGTCCCGGGCCAATCCACATTCTCTCCCAACACTGGCCATAGTCATCCCACTCCTTCAGATGTCGGTTTCGGTTCTGTACCATTGCCAGTTGGCGGGAGTAGTGGCGTAAATAGAACCGGTGGAGTGCTGGAGAACCCAGCGCCTGGTAAGCGGGCGAAAGAGGCTGGCACTGCGGCCGGGCAGGGTGAAAATAACCAGCAAGGCGACGAAGCTCGTGAAAAGCGGTTGACGTGCACTGCGTGTGGGAAGCGGTGTATTTCGACAATAGCTTTTTACAAGCACATGTGGGCGCATCCAGAAAACGAGCGGCATCCTCCCCCCGCGGTTAACGAGGCGGAGGAGCCTGCGGACTTGTCGAGAGTGGTGCAGGCGCCGGAAGAGGGTGCTCGTGGAGATGCTGCTGCGGAAGACGTGGCTGATATGGCGCCGGCCGCGGTAGAAGGTGGAGAGGGCACCAGCGAGCCGAGGAAATATAGGGTGCCGGATTTGAATTATCCAGCACCCGAGGACGATGACGAATAGATTGAAGTATCATTTTATTATCTAAATTATATTATGATACTTCTGCATTTGTTTTCGTTGTTCATGATCATACGAACTAATTAATATTATATGCTCATGCATACTGAGAATAAAAGACTTTTATTTACATCATCGTTTTCATCATTTTCCGCTTATATTGTTTTATGAATTTAATTATTCTTGTGTTATTGTTTGATATCTGAAATTCGATAAGAACATGCATGCATGAGAATAAGAATATATAACAATTCATATAAGTTTTCTTTTAGCATGCTATATATGCTGAAAAGACTATTGGAACATTTTAATTTATGTCAAAATACTAGTTCCACTAATTTCGTTTTTTTTTTCTGCCATGAGTGAATTTTTTTTAGTATAGAATGGCTCGATTTTGTCGCTTTAATATCTCTCTGAAGTTCATCTTATGAATAAATAGCATAGTTAATCTATCTTTAATTACTTTTTGGTTTTGTTTTCACAGTTAAGTAATCTTATTTAAATTATAAAACTCAACCATACGCCTTTTCATTTTCACTCTCATGTTCTTATTTCATGATGTCTAGTGTTCTTACCACAGAAAAATCACGTACAAATTGATTCGAGCTTTAGTATAGGTTGCGAACCTTTTTTCTTCTTTCTGTTCGCAGATTCACAATTTTTATTGTTCTTTGACTAATATTCTTGTGTTGATAATATTGTAATTTAGTGTTGGACATCTCCCCCGCCAAATCCATGGAACTCTTGACAAATAGTCCCCAATTGCACATACACATGAATCAAAATGTTTAATATTACTACATCATCGTTTCGATTTATAAAGGTTTTATGGATCTAAACTTGCGTTATAAGTTATTCTTTATTTCGGTATTATATATGGATATCAATTTGTATGTTCTTTAACAAAGAGAAACACGCATTAACCAATACATTGACGATAACAATTCTAGCATGTGATAACAATTAAGTAAAACTTGAATTTAAAATTTTAGTGACAACCCAATTTTGTCGATCGCTTTGATTTATGGCACAAAGTCTATATATATATATATATATATATATATATATATATATATATATATATATATATATATATATATATATATTTTTTTTTTTTTTTTTTTATATCGGCCAACAAAAATTTATTGATGAAAAATATTGGGGAGTATAAGTAATACTCCAAGAAACACAAAGCCAGCACAAACAAAAGCAGCACCACCTCTCAGAACCCATAAGAAGGTTAATATATGTGGCCGGTCTATAAGAGGGGGCATATAATACATAAATACCTCAATATATTACTGGAGTAATTTGAGTCTTTTGGTAGCAATAATTATGATAGACACCAAAATGTTCACGCGTCTTTAAACTTTTGTCACATATTGTTTGATATATATATCGTTCTTTAATTAGCTAGGTATCATATGTATTTTTGTCTTTCAATGATAACTCGGGATCACCAGCAAATATTGACAGCATACTTACACTACAGGAATAACAACCTAAAGCAACGCCGGTACTGCAACGGATTTACAATCCGTTGCAGTATTTTAATGTACCAACGTCTGTTGACGTTGGTACTGCAAAAGTAAAAAAAAGAATTACCTGCCAAAGTTTTCGGACGTTGGCAGGTATTGTGCAGCGCACAATTCAAGCAGCAACGTTTTTAAACGTTGCTGCGTGTGGTTTTATTATTTTTTTTTTTAATTTTAAATGGTACCAACGTCCTCCAGACGTTGGTACCAGCTTTTCGTATTTTTTTTTTTAAATTTAAACGGTACCAACATCCGGAGGACGTTGGTACCAGGTTTTAGTATATTTTTTTTTTTAATTTAAACGGCAGGTTTTAGTATTTTTTTTTATTTTCTATTTAAAAGTCAAAGCAACAGCTTTGTGTCTGCAAGCTGCAGACACAAAGCTGCAGCTTTAATTAAAAGCTACGGCACCAACGTCTTGAAGACGTTGGTGCCTTAATAATATGCCAAATTCGCAGCAGTTTTCTGCTATGAATTTGGCCATTGCAAAACACCTTCGTTTTTTTTTTTCCCTCACTAAAACTCACCTAAATCTCACGATTTCAGCTCCAAATCACATTTTTGTTGAAGGTATGTGTTCAATACCTTTAAAATTACGCTTTTACATGTTTTTTTTTTTTTAGTTTAATCGGTTAGATTTTTGTTATTTAGCATAAATATGATGTTTTTGTTGATTTGATGATGTATTTGTGTTAATCATGTATGATTAATTAAGATATTAGAAGTAATTTAGAACGATCTATGTGTATTATTATTTTTTTTTTAAATTAATGGTTAGATTTGTGTAATTAGTATTTGTGATGTAATTGTTGATTAGATAGTGTATTTATGTTAATTATTTATGCTTAATTAAGGTATTAGATGTAATTAATTATGTGATGATCTACGTACATTAAGGTTTAATTTAATTAATCGGTTAGATTTGTGTAATATTATAGCATAATAGTGATGTATTTGTTGATTCGAGTGTATTAGCACTATTAATTTTATATATATGTATGCTTAATTAATTAATATTAGATTTGTGATTATGACAATATAGCTACGTATTTTTATTTATTTTTTGTGAAATTTAATCGATTAACTTTGTATTATATAACATATATAATTGTGTTTATGTTAGAACGTATTTATGTTAATTAGATATGCTAAAAATGTTAGTAGCATTGAGAAAATATATTTGTAATAAAAATATGGGAAATATATTTTGGTTAAACTTGTTTATATGAACATGCTATGGTGTAATTATTGATGCTTGATATAGATAGAGATATATGTAGAAGATGTAGTTATTTTGTGACACGTCCGTACGTGATTAATTGTTGAATACTTTAATTTAATAGTATATATATCACAATGAGTATTGAGCTTTTACTTAATTGTAATACATTGATTAGAAAAATTAGCGGAGATTTGTATAATTTAGACGTAACAGATGTATATATACTTAATTAGTCAATTTAGTAAATGAATAGATAGTATATATTGTCGTGTATGCCTTTTATATTAATTTGACCATTCTAAATATTTATTTATCAGATGGCCGGCTCGTCAGATCAGGGTAGGGAAAAGGGAAATGGGAAAGGAAAAAAGGTGTCGGAGAACCAGGTGCCATACCCGGAAGGATCATTCTCTTCGCAGCCTGATCTTGGTTCGATGGGATTACTTTCAGCGATGATGCTGATGTTTCCCGGAGGATCAAATGATATAGGAGCCCGCGCTAGTGGGCCGTTTACCAATCAATTGATGGGTGTAGGAGCGCCAATGGGGGGTGTATATGGTGGGGCTGGTTATGGTGGTGGTGGATTGGGTGGGGCTGGTTATAGCGGGGTTGGTTATGGTGGGGGTGGTTATGGTGGGCCTGGATTAGGTGGGCCTGGTTTTGGGAGTGGAGCTGGATTTGGTGGGCCTAGATATGGGAGTAAAGCTGGATTTGGTGGGCCTGGATATGGGAGTGGAGCTGGGTTTGGTGGGCCTGGATATGAGAGTGGAAGTGGATTTGGTGTGTCTGGTTCTGGGAGTATTGCTGGATTTGGTATGCCACAAACACAACTAACGAGGCCACAGCTTATGGGAGGTACTGTACACGGCATGATGCTGCCGAGTTTAGGTGCATATGGGACTGGTACTGTTGCGGCCATGACGATGCTACAGGTTCAGGGGACGGGTAGTACTGCTGGGCCATCATCATCGGGCTCACGGGGTTCAGGCACACGAGGTTCAGGCTCACGTGCTCATGGCGTTTCTGAGTAGTTAGACGAGGATGAGGGGGGTAACAATGATTCAGGAGACGATGGTGGTATTATTAGGGTTGCAGTGCGAGGACAATCTAAACCTCGCGAGCCCCCGGCAAATCCGGATGACAGGGAGGTACTTGAATTATTCTTTGATGGCTCAATAGAGAACCCTTCCGCTGTGAATACGATTGCTACAAATTTGAGGAACATGATGCAAGGGGCATACTTCACGTACGACATGTGGCCAGAGGAAGAGAAAGAAATGTGTTGGAACAGATTTAAGGTAAGGAATTAGCTTGACTTCTATTAATATTAAATATTTATAAATATTTGTTAATTATTATTCATTTATGTGACCAACTTTTCTTTATGTCTGTATTAAATGCAGCACACTTTTCAGTGGGATCCTGCCATAGAAAATGCAGTCAGGGGATGGTACGATAGGGTTGCTACTTCGAGATTTGCGGGTTCAGTAAACCACGCCAAGAAATGGTGGTTGAGCTGCAAGGATGACCCCACCTATAGTCTGAGGCACAATTGTTGGATTCACGAAGAGTTTCGGCAGACATTTTTTGATTATTGGGAGCTTGTGGACACGAAGAAGCGTTCGGAGCAGAACGCTCAAAATCGAGATAATGGGAAAACGGTTAACTATAGGGGTGTGTCTCGCAGCACGAACAAGCATAGGATAGATCTGGTAAGTAGAAAAATATAATTGGTTATTCATCATTGATTTAATAATGTGATCTATATTTGCTTTAATGAATTTTCATAATATGACAGGCAATCGATATGAATACAACGCCCGAGAAGGTGCCGTTTCAGGATGTCTTTATAAAGACTCGTGCAAAGAAACATGACGACGGAACGGTTGAGTGGCCAAACCCTGAGGACAAAGCTAATTACATGAGTATAATATTTTCTTTCATTAAAGTGGTGTAATCGTCAATAATTGTTATTGTCGTAATAATACTTATGTTTGTTACAAAAAATATTTTGAATCATAATATGTTATATGTAGGATGCTTATGTGGAACACTGCCTGAGAGAACATGGGCCAGATATGAGCAAGTGGCCGGTCTGGGACGTTAGACCGTGGCTGGAAATTGCCGCAGCCGGACGTGTAAAGAAGAATAGGGTGGCGGGTCTGGCGAGTTATGGTGAGCCTGAGCGCGTAGGATTCAAGGCTCGAAAACATTCTAGGTTCGTTGAGACTGGCTCTAGTAGCGTGGAGCCGCTTCGCTCAGAATGTCAGGCACTGCGGGCCGAAACAGCTTCTCAACGAGAGGAAATCTCAGGTTTAAAGAATGTTCTCAAATACTTTATGTCACAGTTTAATGTGCCGGTGCCCGAGGAATTGTGGCGGTCAGGGCAACAACAACAGGGGCAACAACAACAGTTTAACAACTTCTCGGCAGTTTTTTACCAACCGTCGCAACCGACGAACACGAGTGTCGGCACCGAGCCGGTATCAGGGGATCCACTCTATCGACCACGAGCACATTCTACCAATGAGGAGGACGAAGGGGACCAGGAAAGAAGTTCGGTGGCGGTGCTAACGACACTACTGGCTTGGGTGATATGTAATTTGAAGAGGAGACTCAAATTTACACTATTATTTGCAATGTTTATTTGTATTTGTATAATTATGAACAAACGAGGTTTGTTTTAGCTTGTTTTTATTTATGTTTTGCACCTTATATATATTTATGTTTTTATTTATATTTATAATTTACACTAGTTATATATATATATATATATATATATATATATATATATATATATATATATATATATACCAAAAATATAAAATAACACATCAAAAATTTATTTAAGGATAACCTAAAGCATTTGTATATTCATGCATTCAACTGCTTATATAAATAATAAAATAAACATCAAAAAAGGAATAAAAATATTAACTATGTTCATGTTTTATTGAATACAAGCATGCATATCGTTTTCCAAAATATAATTATGTAAGTTTAATAATTTTTATTGGATACTTTATATTACTAATTGTAAAATATTAAGTTTTTGAGTTGTCTTATAATAAATAGGTTCACTTAACTTAATAATATAATCGTTCATATATTTTTTTAGTAAATTAAAGTAGATGTATTATTCAATAATTTTTAATTTCTTAAGTAAAGGAAAAGATACATGAACTATTGAATTATTAAGTTAAACGAATATATTTATTTTCATCTTATTTTACATGTTGAGGTAATTAAGCACCAAATTAATACATTTGTACAATAAATATGTGTATATTTTGCTTGCTACGAACATGTCTATTATTAATTTTAATTTAGTTATGTAATAAGACGTAACTTCACAATTTATTTCTTTTCTCACTCAAAATAAATGTTTAAATTAAAAATTAAAATTTGCAATAAATTTAAAATTTTAATCCAAAATACATTTTTGAATCAAAACATTTAACTTTTAGGCTTTTTTTTTTTTCATATTTTAATTTCTCAAGCAAATCTCCGTCCAAACTCAACTAACTACTATCTTTTGTCTTTAAAGTTGCAATTGTAACCTACCAATCATTTTAGCAATAAAAGAAGATAACCACTGAGATTTGGTTGCAGAATATTGGAAGAAAAAAGTAAACTCTAAAAAGTTGGAAGGTGCAGTAAAGGTATTATTCTTTTACCAAATGCTTACTTTTTTGTTGTGATAAGTTGAAAATTTTGTGGTCACGATGGTAATAGTATTAATATGGAACTGTGATGAAATTCATGAAACTGGTAAGAGTAAAATATAAATAAAAAATTAAAATGAGAAACAAAAATAAGAAATTAAGTATTTTTATAAAATAAAAATATTTGGATTAAATTTTAAATTTTAATTTAAATAATTTTTATATCTATAGTTAGTAATATAATAGTTTTGAAAATTATTTGGAGTGTTTTTTATATTTTCAAATATCGAATATTATTTTTGTAGATATACCAAAATTTAGGGGTGTAAGTGTAATAAAGCATAATAATATAAAAATGACACCCCAAACAACCCTTAATTTTAGAGGGGAGGTCTCTGTAATTTTGCAAACTACAAGGGAGGTATGTGTAATTACACCAAACCTCAGGGGGTCTAGCTGTAATTATTCCTTTAATTTATAAACTTATTTGGTCGTGTTGGTAATAGAATTAGTTTAATTTTCCTAATAAATCTATTGCATGGTCGAAATCTCTTGCTGCTGCTGTAAAAACAGCTTTTCTGACACAGTTGCAAGGGAAGAAGGCCCTTGCAGTAGCTTTTCAGCTTCAGCAACCTCGTCTTCCCTTGCAACAGTACAACTAACCTATTGCAAGGTCATATATCCCTTGCTGCAAATTTCAGAATGCACTTTTGGCGGAAATTTCAAATTTTCCAAATTTTTTCCATCCCTCCCTCTATAAATACCACCCTAAATTCACTCATCCTCCCACTATATTCTCCCTCTCATACCATCTTCTTCTCCTCTTCTCCCTCACTTTCATTTTTTTCTTAATTTACTTTGCATCATAATCAACTTTTATATATTATATATATATATATATATATATATATATATACATCCATGCACCATCTTCTTCTCCTCTTCTTCTTCACTTTCTTCTTTTTCTTAATTTATTTTGCATCTTAATCAACTTATATATTATATGTATATATATGGTGTAGAATAATATGTAGTTATATGTTACTATATTCTAATAGTGATATATATATATTGTATAACTATAATTAATGACATTGTTTTATAATTATACATTGTAAAGTTTAGTGTGTGTATGTATATATATATATATATATATATATATCATTATAATTTTTAAAATATTATCTAAAATTTCTTAATAGTATATATATATATATATATGTGTGTGTGTGTGTGTATCTTATACTTTTACTATAATTAGTAATTTTTTTTGTTACACATACTATACATATATAATATTGAGATTTCAATTAATGTCTAATGTGTGTATATATATATTAAAAATCATATTATTAAAATGTGGCGGTTTTTTACCGCCAATTTTTTTTATACAAAAAAAATTAGCAACAGCAACGTTGTTGCTGTTGCTGTGAAATTATTAAAATCAAAAAAGTTTCAGCAACGTCGTTCAACGTTGCTGAAAAATGTGTCAGAACACAATAGC
The DNA here is from genome assembly GCA_946800315.1 of Misopates orontium. Lineage (NCBI taxonomy): Eukaryota > Viridiplantae > Streptophyta > Magnoliopsida > Lamiales > Plantaginaceae > Misopates > Misopates orontium. The sequence goes on along the minus strand of OX326953.1, from coordinate 13,615,284 downwards.
AACGTCTCAAGAGGTTGCTGTGTGTCAGCTGAAAAAAAAAACAAAAAAAAAAAAAAAAAACGAGATGTGAGTAAAACGTGCGTATATCAATTGCAACGTCAGAAGAGGTTGCAATTGATTTTTGTGTCAGATTCTACAGCAACGTCGTTGGAGGTTGCAATTTATTCTTTGACTCAGAAAAGCAACAGCAAGGTCCTCTTTTCCTTGGTATAGGTGAGTGTCAGAAAAGCAACAGCAAGATCTGATTCCCACCTATAGCAAGGATTCCTACCAACGTCCACATCATCAATAGCAAGGGAATTTCAAGCTATTGCAATGTCTTTTGACCTTGTTATAGCCCACATTTCTTGTAGTGTTACTTATAGGGTTGCATATCCCGCCAAATTCAAAAAAACCATGCATGTAACTCTTCACAATGAGTCGCCATGCATGCAACGTAAACATATCAAATGCTCTAATTTTGCACCCAAAATAAACCATCACAACTCCTCTTCACAAGCACCGATTCAATACGTAATCCCCTCCAAAATAATCACCCCCATTCATCACAACATTTCACACCCGCAAGCTAGCACATCACAACCATGACCAAAAACAGCTCCCCCTCCCACTCACCCACCCCCAACCCCGCTCCTGCGCCATCACCACAATCTGAACCAACCCCACGTAGACGCCGCAGAAGCAGAGGTAGCTCACAACGCCCTCGACCCCAATCGATCACACCCCTCACTCGTCCCCCCCTCATGGGGGTCCCGGGCCAATCCGCCTTCTCCCCGTACACCAGCCCACGTCATCCCACTCCCGCCCCAACCGGCCCATCCCCTCCTTCAAACGTGGAGTTCGGTTCCCCCGGGAGTGAAGCACCCGGCAGCTAGGAAGAGGGTGAGAGAGGGCGGTGCTTCGCCGGGCAGGGTGGAAATAAACAGCAGGGCCATGCTCGTCCAAAGCGGTTACCTTGCAGTGTGTGCGGGAAGAAGTGTTTTTCGACAAGAGCTTTGTTCAAGCACATGTGGTCGCATCCAGACAAGGGGTGGAAAGCGGAACATCCTCCCCCCGCGGTTCACGAGGCGGAGGAGTGCCGGGAGTGGTGCAGGCGCCGGAAGAGGGTGCTGGTGGTGATGCTGCGGAAGGCGGAGATCATGTGGCTGATCCCCCAACCGTGGAAGAAGGTGGAGAGGGGCAAGGAGAGGCAGAGGGCCGAGAAAATATAGGGTGCCGGATTTGAACTATCCAGTACCCGACGATGATGAATAGATTGAAGCATCATTTGATCTAAAGCTATCTTACGATACTTAATTCTGCGTTTGTTTTCGTTGTGTTCATGATACGAATTAATATTATATACGCATGCATACTGAGGATTGAATTTTTTTATTTCTACGTCACGTTTTCATTCATTTTTCACTTGCATGTGTTTTATGTTTCTTGTGTTATTATTTAATACCTGAGTTCTTCTTTCTTTCTGAATTGATAAAGAAAAACATGAGAATGCACAAAATTGAAGCATAAATAAGTAGTATATTATTATATATCATTATGTATTGCGTTTGTGCCATATATACATAAATTGTTTTTTGTTTTGTTTTGTTTTCTTTCTACGGTTTAATGCATGCTATGCTGAAAAGATTATGGGATTATATCAAAATAATAGTTTCACTAATTTCGCATTTTTATCTCTCACACAATTTTTTTTTTTTTTTTTATTTTATGTACAGAATGGCGCAATGTGTCGCTTTATTTTCTCTCTGAAATTCATCGTCCGTATAAATAGCGTAGTTACTATATCTTTTCCATTTTCACTTCTTATTGCATGACGACTGTTCTTATCACAGAAGATCATTCACGTACAAACTGATAAGTTGGATTTGACTAGCATTTTTTGTATTGATTACGTTAATTTAGTCTAATTAGTCTTTTTCTTTGGTTGGGTTCTTTTGCTTTTTCTTTATTTCAATAATGGTGTGGAATGTGAGGCTGTTATAATTTGCGGGAGAGTTGCAGCTCCCGCCAAATCCATGCACGTATAATATGTGGTCATGTGAGTATATTATACACAGATTAGCAGATAGTTGGAAAATTATAGATTAAGTTATAATTCAACAATAACACGTATTGAACATAGCTGAAAGCCTGAAACAGAGGATTTTTGTTTACTTTTGTTATAGCTCAAGTGCTCAACAAACATATAACAGAGCCTAACCTAACCAACATTTCATAATCGGCGATCACTATCTTAAAATCCTAGAAATAATAACCATACATATTTTAAACTACCAATTTTATTGTTTTTGTATGGATAACATTGTGCAGATGCAGAGTGAGAATGATGTATATATAAGGCAACTATGAACACCTCAAACTAGAAACCATTGAATCACACTATTAAATAAGCGACCATAAACATATATAGCTCAATTCATCCATACACTTCTATTTTTTAACCTAACAATATAAAATTATTACTAAGGTATAGATTTATCATTTTCCGACTGATCAATGAGGATAAAAAGGACTAAATATATGTCGGATACTGCTTATTTTCATGAGAAAATAACCGTTTTTTAAATCGAGTAGACGACAACGCAGGAGCCCAACCCGGCCAAAACTCGGATCATACCATCTTCTTTCTCTTCTCCAAGTAAGGATGAATCCTCTGAAAGTTCAAAACCGCCCAAACTATGTGCCGTAAACCAATCTCCGGCCACAAAGCTCTCGGAGAATACAAAAGACAATTTGAAGTCTGCCAAAGTAGAAAATTGCTCAAACGAGTCTCGCCCGAGGTCCGGATCAAGATATCCGGATCCGGGGCCAACCCCATATACATGTGCCTTTCAATATCCGCCAACGTTACATCACGACTGCCCTCGTGCTTTTCTTCACTTATCTCACTGCTCAGACCCCAATCCAAAGATTGGATCTCAACCCATTTATCCTTACACGTTTCTTGAGTGGCATGCACAATTTCGTCGGTTGAATTATACGCGATACAAATCAAAAGAATGCTCCCTTTATTGTTCGACGTAGCTTCCATGGCTTTTTCAGCCGCGATTCTGACTTTCTCATCTAAAAGCTCAAGGTTCCCAACAAAATATATCCTCAGACCATATTGTTTCACAATACTTTCTTCCTTGAGAAGTACATCAACTTTCTCAAGCAGCATATCCATCAACAACTGAACCTCCTCGGGTCTTCTTTTGAAATTGTCGATGCTGAAAGCATATATCGACACATATTTTACACCTAACTCGAAGCAATACTTCATTACGGACATAAGAGCTAAAAATCCTGCTCTATAGCCCATTCCTTCTTCGATATTCCACTTCTTAGCGTACCTTCGATTCCCGTCCAATATAAAGGAGAGGTGGTTTGGAATAGGACCTATAGATAGAATACGGAAAAGAAATCTCCGCATGTAGCTAAATGAATTCCCAAGCAACTCGCCAAAAAATCTAACTATCTTGTTCTCCATTTTGTGAGCCTTAGCCGAACTTTTGATACTGTTAACAAAAAAGTTTTTGAAGAATGGAACATGGCAACAGGAACAGTACTTGTGCTAGTACAATACAATATACAAAATCATAGAAAAGCCATAAAAAGCACAAAGGTTTCTGTATTTAGTTCGTCAGATAGACTACGCCGCCGTGCCACGAGTTTTCAATAGTTTCGACGTCACACATCAGAGACGCTATCCTAATTGCTTAAATGGTGTACAGTCCTTCACATTCGACAACTGAATAATATGATTAAAACATAATAATTCACTATGTACATATGAATATGGATGAGAAAACATACATTGGTGATCCTGATTGCTTAACGAGTTCACCCACTTGCCAATTAATAATGGATAATTAAACCAATAAAGCAATAATTTGGCGACTCCTAACTTACCTTTACCTCTGTGTCTCAGACATTCACACTTCATTGACCAACAACATTCAACTCTTTAAAACTTTCTAAATCTTTTGTAAACTCCATCCTGAACTGATTTCAATTGTTTCACATACATTAGGAGAATCTTAAAACAACATAAACAATCATTAACATGTCGAGATTACGTCAGATACATCCAAAATGACCCTACAATTCATTTTATTGGTATATTGTACCTAATGAAACATAATTTATGAAGAAGCATAAGACTGATTGCAAATTTAGCACAAATTAGATAATGCAAATAATGTGCAATTCATGCTAAGAAATGTGACAGAATTCCTAAGATATGTATAGCTCATAAATTCTTTAGGATACTGTAATGGGAGGGAAATTAAAAGATTACCTCTGAAGAATGTTCTTGAGATATAGGGAAGAAAATTAACATTATCTCTAACAATTTTAGTCAACAATATCAAACAAAACCCATTTATATTATATGTGTGTTGTTGTTAAAGAGTGGGTCGTGTGTATATTAGGAGCTGCAACGTTGTTTGTGTGTGCGATAATAGGGCGAACTGTTGGCGGGACATGCAATTTCTGTGAATAGAAGAAAAAGAAAAGGAGATTTAAGGGAGATGAAACACATGCATTCACAACTCACAAGTTTAATGTGGTTGGTTTCTGAATTTCCGCTCCAAATACAAATTTGATACTCGAAGAAACAGTCTATTTGTAGCTAAATTCATATTTCAAAATACAATTCTGTTATTATTCAAATCCCATAAGTGTTTTTTTTTTTTTTGTTTTGTTTAATGTTGTCCTAAATTTTACAGATTATTAATTCTGCTACAGTTGATGTTTGACCTAACTACAAAACAGAAAAAAGGAAATATCACACTGCCTCGAAGATTATAGAGCTCAGCTAACTATTGCATGTTCGGGATTCTATCTTCGAAAATTTAAATCTTTTGCAAGGAAAAATCAGTTCATATCTTAAAATTCTTAATTCATAAATCATAAAAAATGAACTTTATTTTTGTGCCAAAATCAAACAAATCTACCTAATGAAAGTAGTCCATTCATTCTCGAATAAACATAAACTGCATATTGACACCAATGATGTAAAAGTACAAATTCTGAAGTATCCTATCAAAACATATAGATAGTTTAAACAAGTTCACATTATTTGTATCCTATCAAAACTTAGATAGGTTTAACAAGTTCACATTATCTGATACACCTGTGCAAATTAAACAAAGACCCCTCCTTCAGTAAAGGCCCGCTATGCCTATGGTACAAGTGAGAATACGCCTTGTGCCGCCAACTTAAAATAAGATACATCCCATATTTTACATTCTCCTTCATCAACATTACAAGTAACTATTGAAGCAAAACTTCAATTCATGTTCATTTTCAATTGTTGCGCTTGTAAAATACAAAGATCCGTCATGGGATAAATGGAAATTATCCAAGTAGTCGTAGGAGTAATTCTTCATCAATCCAGTTCAGAACTGCCATCGTCCATATGCTCGTCCGATGAGTTTGTCAGAGCAAAGAATTCCTCATCAGGATATATTTCCTTAAATAGCTGTTGACATATCAAAGGGTCATTAGCAGTGCACAAGTTCAAATAATAGAACGGAAGTTAATCACAACAGCCTATATTCTTTCTTGAAACTGAGATGAAGTTCTAATTTAGTTTCCAGACTTGAGAAGTTACCTTTTCTGTTGCATTTAGGAGATCAATATAGTGTAGATGTTCATCAGGCATCGCCGTGTATCTGATGGAACCCAAAGGATCCTGAAGCTGACAGTGATAGAAGAAAAGAAATTACAAACAAGGAAACTAACCAGGAAACGAGCAATATATTACCAGGGGATTGACCTCCGTTTCCAAAAATTTTGGGAAATGATGACTAGGTGCATCCCCCCCTGTTACCCACCCCCACCACAAATTATGTTCAGAGTTATTCCGCAGATATCATAATGTTCAATATAATACCCCAAGCACTAAGTGTGCTTTCTTCTTAGCTAGCTTTGCTAGGATCTAGTAACATTGGAATTAGAGCATTAACAGAATATTCAACATAAATTTTACTAATCCGATGAAGTCCTATGTAACAGCAACTCACCTAGAATCTCCCATTTGGAGGGATTACAATAAATAGACACTTCCATGGTTTATTGTTCCTCAAAGAAAAGGTAATTTTATTACCTCATCTTAAAAAGATTGCGTTATATGTTAATTCAGTGAAAACTTTTCTAAGCTCAAAACTTAAGTGAAGCGCCAAAACCACCAGATCATCTCTGCTTACGATAGTTGGCTCACCCATAATGCCCCTAAACAGGGTCAATCCTCAGAAGACAATGGACTCACTGGAAACTAATGCACACAGCGTACTCAAGATAAAACTAATACAAGTATGAATAGAACATCTCTTCAAAGGAAAAACTATGAAGGTAAAGTAGCAAACCATAGTCGGATCTTGCATAAACAAGGCGCTCCAAAGCAAACTGGGTTTTGTGTTGGTATTTGAAGATAAATTATCAATGTCACTGTTCTCAGAGTTTCTCGGACTAGGTGCAGAGAACAGTGCATTTATAGCTGCATCAAGTAATTTCTTCCCTTCGTCAGCATTATCACACATTGCTGAAAGATAAGTCACAAACCTGAAGAACATAGTGGAAAATGTAACTTCCATCAAATGAGGTCATAAAGTAACAATCTGTAGAGGTTTAATTCAAGTGGTTAATAGGTTAAAACGTGCAACAAAGCAATCACAATTTTGTCCAGATAGCTATCAGAAGGGAGATTTGCATTATTAAGCATAACACCGTAGGTCGGACCTTGTCAAACACCAACCGACAAAATGAGGGTTGTGGACAAAAATTCATAATTGAAATAAATGCATTATCCCAGCAGATGAGCTACTCAATGGAAGGAAAAACATAGACTCTATCTAGCCCAAATTTTGAAACTATAGTAAGTTAAACATTATATACAACTTACATTCCAGAAGGGCTAACAGCCAGATTGCTACTCAACTGGAGTACACGGACAGACGTTATCTGTTCTGGGTATAAAGCTGCACAAAAAATAACTCGAAGATAAAAGACTGCGATTTATGTGTCAGGACATTCAAAATAAATAATTAGCTAATAGGCTTACATCTAGGAGGAAAGAAAACCAGACAGTTAGCAACTTCTGGTTTTAAAGAGTTCTTCGTTATGCATATCCCCCGGAAAACCTTTTCTTTGGCCTCTGTGCGGCCAACATCATGAATATTTGACACCTGTGTAGCAGAAGCAGCCAATTGTGATGCAATAGTGAAAGAGGGAGCAAGAATCAGCTGAGTGCTGAATAACTCCTGACCAGAAACTAACTTCACGCCCTTATACGTCCCAGAATCCTGTGTAAAATAAAATTAGAGTCAGAGAAATGATTTAGATGTCCATATATCCAGATGGAAGAAATTTGAAGTGTGTGGACGCTTCTGATCTACGACAGTGACATGCTATAGATTTGTGCATCTCTCAGCCAAAATTTCTGTCGAGAAAGTACAATATACAAAAAAGTTCAAACCTTATCCATGAGAACCGAAATTACGGGCATTCGCAAAACCTGTAAGCACACCAAAGAAAACAAAATTAAGAAGCTAAGAAAACAAAATTAAGAAGCTAAGAGGCCTAAAATTAGTAACTTGCTTTTAATTTGAAAGAGCTAAAGACAAAGGGATATAAGCAAAGACACTTTCCATTAAACACAACACAAATTTCCATGTTTGATATCAGTAATCAGCACGAACTAAAGTAAAATATATTTTGAAATTCAGTAGAAACAAACAAAAAGGATTTGTACTAAGAGCAGAATTCACTGTAAAGATATCTCCAAGGAAAAATATTTAATGTGTGGATGAAGAAAATTCATTTGCTTGACTCGACGTGATTCTCACGTAGTTCATATGACCAACCCAAATTAAAGGTTACAAGATTGTTTGTTGATTATCTACTGATCCCGAATATTAGCTAATACTTACATGAATACACCCCTTGACGGCAGCACGACGACAAAAGGCTTGTGGAAGTTCTCCTTGACCGTAAATGGGGTATATCATAGCACCACTTGCATTGGAAAACCTGAGAAGGTATGGAAAAAAAAAAATCAGCCTCTGCTACTCTTCTAGATAATTTGGCTAGTTATTATTAACATTTGACTGAACCTGGTAGTTCATCAGTTTTTGTAGTCTAATTTCACACATGTCACTATAATTTTACCAGTGTACAGAGCCGGGTAATCAGCCAAATTTACTAGGAGTAATTGAAAAAATCATACACTGAAATAAGAGTAATGACTAATCAACAATATAAAGATAAGGAACATCTGAATGAGATATAGAATAAACAGAGTTACAGAAATCATAATAATATATTTTCAGAGCAGCATTTCCACCCCCCTTGATTCATATAATTCATACTTCTTCAGGCATAGATGGAAACTTTTGCAATTCGTAGCCAAAGTCACCATAAAACTGATAAGTACTCTACAAGTTTGAGCTAATCCTTGAAAGAGGTTCAATATTCCAAACACTGTCACAGTGACAAGCAATGACAATTCTTTACCAAAACGGCCATAAAAAAATATAAAGTTCCTCTAAAGGCTTTATCTTTAATCTAGAGTTTGGCCATACATAAATTATTTGTAATATAAAAATCATTTTCACGGTATATCTGCACTATTATCTATATAACGAAGTACATATGTACATTGCTTCTTCCAATCTGCTAATACTATTAAGCATACACTTCCAAAATTTTCATACAGATCTCAAAGAGTGAAGTGGGTCACTGCACCGATATACTTCTGACAGAAGTAAAATCACACAAAAATGGCACCTTAGCCGATCAAACATTAAACTAATAAGGACTTGCCCTTCAAACATCACCTAATCTGCCTGTGACTTTGCTTTTAGTACCAATAAATCTGCCCACCTCTGTGCTTCTTATACCAATCGATGCAATGAAGCCGTAAATGTGTAAAATAGTGAATCGCAAGGTGAAGGATAATAGGTTACTCATACCTAGTTAAATATATTAAGGGCCTCATGCACTTATACACCCATATGCCCTCTTGGAGCCAATGCCAAATTTTAACCATATCTTTTGAGCAAATAAATTCCAAATTTTCAATAGAGCGGAGGCAAACATCATTTTAGCAGTTGGATAAGCATCGATAATTTTTTTACTACAACCAGAAAGATCTTAAACAAAGAGGCAATAACTAACCTGCCAATGGACGAGTGGTAAAGCGCTAAACGACTTATTCCGGTTTTAGTATCGATAACATCTTTACAAACTTCCATATGGTCCTGATCATAATCCGCCAGCACTATAGCATATAAAATAATCCTGGAGGAAAACAATAGTCCATGTTAGAGAACAACACCTAACCATTATTCAAGAGAAGCAAACCAATTCATACTGTACACAAAAACCAACACAACAAGTAAACAACTAACAGAGAAACAGAGATATAATTTGAATGGTACGGTACGATTTTAGCTTCTGCGACAGCCCCATCTTGCTCAAGAACTCGACAAACGGGCTCGCCAAATCCTCATCCGAAATCCTATCCTCCTCCTCACCACCCTCCTTCCCAAAATGCCCCTGCACAAGCTTGAAGAACTTCATCAGCTGATTCTTCTCAGGAAACGACAAACTCCGGTCCTTAAATATCGCGCTCCGCGAATCCGGCACATTCCCCAAATTGCCCTCCGCGTCGCTCACAAAGCTCGCGTCCACACTCTTGAACTCCATGTACTGATTAATCCCCGTTCTGAGGATCAAATCGATCACCGGATCAGCACAGAAGAAGATTCGAGGACCCGACAAATCGAGACTGAACTTCCTCGAATTGTCGATCGGTTCCGATGAGTGTGAACTGATCTCGACGGCGGAGTACACCGGACGAGTGAGGAGAGGGGTAGAATCGTCATTTTCTAGGGTTTGGGGATTTTGATTTAGGGTTTGTGATTGCGATTGGAGAAAGGATGTGAGGTCCGTTAGTGAGAGAGAGGAGTATTGCGTGCCGTAGAAGGGGTTAGGGTCGAGGTGGAGGACTGATTTTCCGGCGGCTGAGGCGGCGGCGGAGAGGATCGATTCCGGTAGTCCGGTGCCGATTACGATGAGATCGAAATTTGAGGGCTCGATTGGCGGATACGACGCCGTTTCGTCCATTTTTTGGCGGCTGTATTTTGAATGGAGTTGTGTCTCATTGTACAAGGGAAAGTATATGTTGTTAGTTACTTGTAGAGTTGAAAAGGAATCTTGAAATAATTCTTGCACAAGTCATAAACCTTGTGATTTAATCACATTAAAAAATTATGATATAAATAATTGTAGTTGAAAAATATAAAAAGAATAATATAAGTATGAATTTTCCAAAATAGAGGTATAGTAGGCATTGATGTATGTGTGTTTATGTTAAAAGTTAAAATGAACTTACAAACTAATGGTATATTATAAGAATGATCATATCATTAAATGCTACTACTACTTGTTAGTTACTAATACAGAATTTCTGTAAATATATGTATTAAAAGAAGTTTGAACGATTTTTTTCATGAAATAAAAATTGGTTTTCGGTTTATTTTTTGGTTCACTTAATACTATAATAATAATTTTGTGTTTTCTTTAATTTTTTCTAACATGATTAAGAAAATCAAAATAATAAATATTTCAATGAAATTGGAGAATTCATTTATGTTTTGCTTCCAAAATGTCAAAAGCAAAAATGTCCTAGAAAAACAATTCGAAAATTTGATCCATAATTCATTGACATGCGTGAGCTCATTAACTTCCTCAATTTGCTTTCTTGGACTTGGGATGCGATGACAATTTTGTGACTAGTTGAATGTTGTTATGGAATAATCCATATACTCAGTTGCGTCGATTATAGAAAATCAAACACAATAAGCATAAAGAATACTGAAAAATATTCACCAAGTTCAAACCCATAATGCAATTTTTTGTAAATAATTAACAAATGACTGCACTTCAAGCTTTAAACAACTAAAGCTTTTAAAATTTGAGTTCTTTTAGTTCACTCAACTGTTCGTTGCTACACTATCAATGTTAAATTACTAATAGCTTGCTTGCAATACCAAAAATCTTATAATATATGAAAAGCTATATTGGCAGTAAAACGGTCATTAATGAAATTGGTTCTATGTTCTGAAGGGAAATGTCACTCTCACAAGGTTTAATGTGGTACATGATATTACTTGTTTCAAATGCAATCTGCAATCCAAGCATTTCAAGCAAGAACCTGATCATGAATTAACGTATAACCGAAAGAGAAGGAAAAAATACATCTCATTCTCAACCGCAAAACCGAGTAAGCATGAAAATTTGTAACTTTAGTTTCCAAACATCCAATCCTCCTACCATGGGAACATAAATAAAGTTATAAAACAAAGTACAAATTGAAAGTTCAGATAGTAACATGCAGGAAATATAACAAAGCTAATAACAAGCAACTTCAATACACTGGTAGAACATAATCTCATTCACTATCGTGATTTTGATGTAGCTCGTCTGGCTTCATCCGGTGTTGAAGGAAAGAGTTCCACATAACGTGATCCTATCATCATCTTGTCCTTACACATAGCTTTCTTAGCCTCTTCAGCTGTAATAAACTCTACATATGCCTCCCCAGTAGCTTTCCCATCAGAACGGACAGCAATCTGAATCTTATCATCCGGGACATTATAGTCTGCAAAAAATTTCACGATTTCTGATTTTCTGACAGAGTAAGGGAGGCCCCTCATCTTCAAGATCTCTGTATAATCCATGCTATCTTTATCTGGAGACCTCTTACGCCGAGCTGGAGGGGAGGATCCACGATATTCAACGCTACCATAAGCTCCTTCGCTCACCTCAGCAGCAATAGCATTGTAATATTCCTGTTTTTTGCATCTAAATACTTCGACGTATCTTCTTCCCATGTTCTGCCTGTCTCTCTGTAGAGCAAGTTCAGCCTGGACATGCCCAGCAAATAGAACAAATGCTTCTCCGGAGAATCTCCCATCCTTGTTCACAAGGAAGACATCCACAATGTCCAGACCAGCAAAGAACTTGAAAATGTCAACATCTGCACAGTTGAAGGGGAGACCCCTTAAACGTACGACTGGAAAGGAAGAGGGTTGATATCTGCCGCTGTGGCCATATGGTTGGTAACCGCTTGAACTGCTGCTCACTGCGAAGTAGGGATTTGATTCCATCATTCTTGGTCTCTTTGAGCCGATCTCGAACCCGTCCGAAACCCCCCCGCTCCCATACATAGCCCTTCAATTATTCATACCCAAAGAAGGAAAAATCCCCCACTCAACGTTGTTAATAAAGCCAATCCCAACCCATTTTCACCTATAATCTAGTTTTTCTAATTGTATTTAAAGCATTTTAATCATATTTACCCAGTCCAAGATGCAGATATAAATTATTCATAACATCATTAAGAACTTAAAATACAGTAAAGAAGCATTAAAAGAATAAAAAAGTTCAAGATATTGAACATATACTCCAACTAAATATCACAAGCAACAGAAATATAACATATAGATTTACTAAGTTCCCACTTAATACGACAAATTTTACAATCTACACCAACTTACATATTCATTACAGTTTAATCAGAACCTCAACCACGAAGCTCACAGATTTTTTCATGTGTGAATCTAGGAGTTCAATAGAAGTATTGAACAACGCACGCACGCAGATACGTAAGCATGGGTAGAACAGAAGATACAACCATGAGTCATAGTTCAATAACTTAATTCACTATAAGGAACTTTCATGAACTAGAAAAACATAAAACACCTTCTCATCTCATTCCAGGCCCACAGAATTTCCATCTCTAACAATCCCTTAGGCACATTACGTTGTCAAGCAAGAGGCGAAGTTCACTTTAGCACATCAGAACCATGTTATATAATAACCCGAGTAGCAAGATTATAATCTATATCAGCACTCAGCCCTTCTGATCTTTTTTTGACCCAATAACCACAGCTAAATTAGGAAGCAATAACTCTTAACAACATTGAAATAGGGCGTTTCTAGCTCTAAATTCGGATGAGCTTCTCCCAATTATGTCTGGTAATAGAATAGGACGGCTTGCTAAATTAGGAAGCAATAACTCTTAAAAGAAATGTTGTTCCAAAAAGAAACTATAATTAGTCCTTACCCACTCAGGAACCGAAAAAATTCAAACGACAAAGTTTACGACTTTTTTTTGATGACTTTTAGACCACGTACAACTTAGGCTCACTAGATTGTTAACCAAAACTCAAAACAAAACAAAGAACAAGAAAATCCAACTGTGCAATCGACAAATAGCACATTCTATAACCACCACTCTCAATAGTCATATCACCAGTCTAGAGTTCAGCGAAAAGGATAACAGATATCCGAGATAAACGAAATTCATATTCGAATATGGGTATTTTCTAATTCTTCCTATATAGTTTTCGCATTCTTCAATTCTGTCCTGTTCTATCCTATCCTATCCTATCCTATCCTCGAATAGGAAACGAAGAAAAATCGAAACTTTGTTCATGATGTAACCTAAATCTCCGACATGACGGAATTGCTAATCTCCAAATTTCAGCTGCAACAAGAAAAAAAAAACAAGGTGCGAGAGCACACACAATACAGATGACCAAAATAAAAATTATATCAATTACTCATAAAACGCACAAAACACAACGAACTCGCCGATCAGATCAAACACAGTGAATCTTATAGCACACGCATTTTGACATAATAACTAGATCAGATATATTTATTTAAGAAAAATTAGTATGAAAAAAGACCGATTTTTTAAACATACCCTCTGCGGCCGTACATAGCTGCACCCTGCGAATAACACCGTAGATAGAAACTGTATCTCCACCAGGTCTTTAGCAGAGAATAAGAAGAAGAAGAAGACGACGATAATTTGAAACCCTAGCAAATGTTTTTTTTATTTGTTTTTTTAATGATGTATTAAATTTGTACATGAAACTGGCCTTCGATGTAATTACGCTATTACCCCTAGTTCTTTTATTCGAAAGTCAAAAATGCTATTACCCATTGTTGAGTCATGATTCCAAGTTAAGTTTTAAAAGCAATTTTAATTATGAGTGATGATGTTCGAAAATAATTTAAAAATTGAAAATTTTAATTTGTTTATCTTGAAATGCTACTATAAGCCAAAAATTCTATACACAATTTTGAAATTGTGGAAAAAACTTAGTTTAAAAAAGTTTCTAACAGCAAAAGCTCTATTTGTAAGTAACCCAAGAGTACTTATCCAAGTAAAATGTAAACTTTAGTTATTTTAAGAGTTTAGAAACACGTTCGTTTCATGATGACGTGGTACAACTAGTGAGTTGAAATTAAATATAGTTTCTATATAATAGAGTATTAAGAAAGTAACTTTCTCACACCTTATCTCAATTATATATTTAATCAAATAATTGAATACGTTGCGTCACATCATCGTGCAACCGCCGCACCTAATAGTTTCTATGTTGAAAATACAAAACTTTCTTTGGCTTAATGTTTTTCCAAATAAAATAATTAAAAAAATTAATTTATATCACTTTTTCAACCACCTCCAATTTTATGAATTAAAGAACTTTTTAAGACAATAACTTCATCATAATTTTTTTTACCAAAAAAAACTTCATCATAATTTGGGTTTTAATTGGCCCTGGCCCAATATTACCATTCAAAAGCCCACATAAAACAGCCCAAAACACCCCCCTAAACCCCACACCCCCAAACCAAACCCCCAAAACATGGCGACCCTCAAAGAGATCCTCACACGCCGGCCCGTGGCGGCGACGATCCGCCTCACCGTCCCCGCCGGCGGCGCCAAGCCGGCCCCGCCCGTGGGGCCCGCACTCGGTCAGTACCGCCTAAACCTAATGGCGTTCTGCAAGGACTTCAACGCCCGCACGCAAAAGTACAAGCCGGAGACCCCAATGTCCGTCACGATAACGGCGTTTACCGACAACACGTTCGAGTTCACCGTTAAGTCGCCGACGGTGTCGTGGTACATTAAAAAAGCCGCCGGAATAGAGTCCGGCAGCAGCCGCCCCGGTCACGTGACGGCGTCGACGCTGAGCTTGAAGCACGTGTACGAGATCGCGAAGATCAAGCAGGGGGATCCGTTCTGCGGGTACATGTCGCTGGAGTCGATCTCCAAGTCGATTATCGGGACCGCGAATTCGATGGGGATTAAGGTGCAGAAGGAGATTGATTGATTGATTTGAGATTGAATTTGTTTTGTGTTTGAAGTGAATTTGAGGTGTTTGTTTGGTTTAAATGAATTGTGCTGTTTTAGTTAGAATTAGTGTTATATGTTGTGGATTTGTATTGGTCTAAACTGCATTTGAAATGTCATGTTTATGATTATGAACTGGTTAATAAATGTAGGCGAAAAGTTTCAAGAAATACGAAGGAAATGTGTGTAGCTACTGTTGCTTTTGTTGGTTTATCTTTGCAGAGGTCCTGTTTCCTGAATGAGAATATAATAGTTAGTTTTGATCCTTATTAGGCTGCAATTTCTCTTGTAAAATGAAACTGGTATTTAATCTTGTTGAGAGTTTCGGGTAGTAGAATTGTCATCCGTAAGTGCTCTTGTAGAAACAATAATGATGTTGATTGTGAAGCTGTCGTGCTTAAGTGCTTTTACGGAAAATGCAGCCTTTGAGCTTATGGTTGTTATGGGTGTCATCTTTTAGTTTCATTGCCATCTTATGATAGAAAGCTGAAAAAAAGTTGAATGCCTCTTTTTATCCTTGTTGCATGGACTTCAGTCATGGGTTTTGATAATTTAGAAGGAACTTCCCTTCTAGCCTGAATACGGTCTCTATCTAAGATGAATGAAAAGTTGTGTGTCGGTTCAGAATGGTTTGCTTTTTCAGTTAATGATTCTTCCCTCCGTTCTAGCTCACTTTTATTTATTCGCAAGTTCTTTCCTTTTCTTTTACCAGTTTATGATTCTACCCTTCTTTCTGCTGACCTGTGGATTATAGCATATACAGCAAATGCGATAAAATTAATTCTTCAACCTTGTCGATAGAAGTTTAATCAGTGATTTGTAACTTTTCTTACCTCTGATTAACTGTATCATCTGCTTTTGTTCCATTTTTGTTTATAATAAGCACTACTTGGTCTACATTGGGATTCTTCACTTCTTCTAAATGCCATTTGTGTCGGGGTCAGCGGGCTTTTGCAGTGTCTACGAGACTACGACGATTGAATTGTAATTTATCTGCAAGCACGTTTTCTTGGTTTTAATGTTTACATGTCCTCATAAACCCCCTATCAAGGTGTTTTATTTATCCTTAGAGGGCTTCTGCTTATGACCTGTACCTGGTTTTGTACGCGTGCTAGATCTTTTAGGACAAGCAGGAAGTTGATTTTTGGTAATATGTTCCTCTTATATCAGATCTAACATGGAAAGCTGAAAGGTAGGAACTTGACTACTCAGATATGAAATGTATAGGAGTTATCATTTTATAGGAGTCATCTCACATTTTAGGATCTTATGCACTTTCAGATTCTATAGTTCCAGACATTCTAATGCTCTATAATATGCTCTGACTTCACGGAATCGTGTTATTGCTTACAACATGTTGTTTCTTGGGCCTGGATGTCATTTGAATTTGCTAATCGAGTTCATTCCCCTGCAAATTGTGGCTGGTGATCTTTTTACCTGAAGTACTTGAACAAGCATGGGTTGATAGTCGACTTACCCCGCACTAGAGTTTATTTCGAATTTATGCCTCTCAGCCTTTTAGTAAAAGCATCTTTTGGGACCTTGGTTGCTCTGTGCTAGCTACTGCTTTTATAGGTGAAAATGGGGAATATTGAGTAAGTTGCATTTCCTTCCACAAATTTAAAACTGATTAGCAAGAAAACCTAAATCCATATGTAAGTCTCTCAAGTCATTTTAGGGTTCCATCTCCAAAATTAAACTCTTATACTAAACTTCAAAATCAGTATTCAATTCACTGTGCACTGTGCACAGGCTGACTATAAGTTCTTGCATGCTTATGGTTGTATTTTTTTCCTCTTGGAAGATTATTTTTGTGTGTGTACTTGGTTTGTCATTTATTTCTGTTATGTAACGAAGTAACATTGATTGTGGAGTTTAAAGAAATGCGTATCCGTTGAATGAAGTGTCCTATTATAATTTTATGCAAATATTAAAAAGTTCCATCTATATTTTTAACAATTGACCGTAATTGTAAGAATTGTAAAAGTTTTAAGGTAGGTGTTTGCAATTTTTTAAACACTATGAGTGGTTTCTAAGATTATACTAAACCTCAAAGAATGTATGTAATTATTTATAGAAACTTAATTGATGCTTGATTAATTAAAGGAACACTTGATGTTCTTTACACAATTGTTACAATTTCATCAAAATTAACGCTAATAAAGATGTATAGAAGACTTGACTAGAAAACCTCCAAAGTCAAGATTCAGATCACTAGTTGTTCAATCATCAATGGAATTTTTGGTTGTTCAATACAAATGAGTGATTGGTTGGCGAGAATGATGGCGTGATTCTAAGTACGATTGACCAAATATATAATTACACTTGTTCAAAAAAAAAATATATATAATTACAAACTTTGCTTTCGAGCTGATCAAAAAACAAAAAAAAAAAAAAAAAGGAACAAACTTTGCTTTCGAAAACCTGATATATAATTATTTATCTGTGTAGTCTAAATCACGGGACCCCTGGTGTAACTTTCACTTGCCAATGCAATTGAATGTGCAAATTGTACTATGTCCCAAATTTCAATTTTCATCAATGCAGGTAGGCACTTAGATCTTTTTCCTCTCGATTTGTTTGTTTAATTTTCTATAGTCTATACCACCACGCATCTGAGTCTCTGACCATACCATTAATGAGTCATTAATACCCAGTTATGACTAATTAACGTACAAAACTCAAACGGACATTACAGAATTGGGTTGTATAGTTAGTTGTCTCTTATTTTGAACTATAACTATAAACATCTATTAAATGTTAGAAAAAGATTTTTAGAATTAAATTTAATTTTTAGAGGGGTATACTTGTCTAATTATTCCTGTATTTTTATTTTCCAATTCCTGAAGTGCCTAATCTGAATTGAACTCTTCCAAATTGTTACTTATGGGTTCTGTCAACGTCGCCATTGCTACCATGTGTTGAGGATTTCTACTTTTTGTTTATGGTCCTGCTCCACTTGTACTCTTAATTATCCAAAAAAAAGAAGAAGAATTAAAAAAGAAACCTCCACTTGTCATCTTCTTGTTATATACTTATATCTGTATTTGGGTTACACCATATATGATAAATAATGTGAATTGATTTTTTTCCTTTATAAAGACTAGAAGTAAAGTTCACTTTCATAAAACGATCAACACTGAAATTTGTTGTATATTTTACTATAGAGGTTTTGGTAAAAGAGTTCCTAGTACGTTAAAAGGGAAAAAAAAAACTTTTATATTACAAAAATAAGCGAAAACACTCAAGTACAAAAAAGAAGATGGGATTTTTGGCTTTTTTGTTTTCTAGATCATGTGAAGAGTTTTGCTTATTTTTGTTCCCGTGAGATTCTGACACCCCCTCCCCCCCCCCCCCCCCCCCCCCCCTCCCCTCTCAATCAGTTAACACGGTAATTACACTTACTCATCTAAAAGAATTGTCTAATTACCGAAATTTCTTCCACATTTTAATTAACTTCATAAATACTTTTCAATTTTAAAATGCAACATACCTAAGTTGTCCAAAAAAATTAAATAATTAAGATACTGGTAATGAAGTTTTGAAAAATAATAAAAGATGTACCACTTGTTTTTTTGAAGGTTCATCAAAGAATGTTTTTATGATTATTCAAACTGCATATAATATTTCATTAGAATAACTCTTAGAAAGTAGTTGAGTAGCTTGAGTTATTACTACTTTATAATCAGAAATATTATCCAAAAGCTACCAGCATTGCACCACATTACCCATTCTGCCGTTACAAAGTGTGGACTTCTTAAAAAAACTGTCCGAATTGTAAAACAAGAGAAGTGCTGAATTTCATAGTACTTTCTATTTCTATTAAAAATGAATTATTTTAAATAATACACCAAGTCTCGTCAACGATACGTTGAATCGTTAAAAGATTCTAGGATAACTTTTGAGCAATTTGTATAATCCCAAATAAAAGAATCATTCATGTACTGATCACGTCTTAATCCGCTGATAGCTAGTGGTGCCATTGATCTTTGGTACCCTAAAATGGCCCTAATATTTTTATTTTGATAATTAGATGGCGCGATTATTATTCATTTATTTGAGCAACTGGTAAATTTGTCAACTCCATGCACTAATATTATAGTACTATGTACAATAACTTTAAATATTTTCTCTCTCGAGAATAGCAATTTGTTCTAGCAAGTCAGCGCTTGCATATCTGTTCTCATTTCTTCCTTTTAATTAGTTACAAGCCTTTTAAATTTAAGGCGCACACTAGAACATAAATTTAATTCTTATTAGGTTTCTAAGGTAAAGATATAACTGATTTTTTTTCACTATGCCCATCATGTTCTTTAAGTAAGTAATTTCATTAGTTAAAAATCGTTAAAGCCCAAAGAGTTGCTCAACCAAAAGCCCCATGAACGAGTCAATGTAAGTTTCATAAGACCCAGTTGGTATACTATAATGAAGAATAATTTAATTGTAATGAGTACAAAATTGCTAGTAAGTTAGGTAGATAAGACAACATGCAACATTCCATAAATGAAGCACTAAACACGGTACAAAATAATATTGCAACCGGCCGAATTTTTTATTTACCAAGATTTTAAAATTTATTGTGCTCTTTAGCCAAGTTTGCAAACTCTAAAGAAAAAACTTAAAATCAATTTTTTTATTGAATTAGACATTATTGGAGTGTTTGCAAATAAATTATTTGTTTTATCAGATACTCCGTTCAAGTTGAACGTTAAAACTTAAAAGTTTATATTCACTTGCCATTTTCTTTTTAGTAGTTCTTTATTTAAGTAGATAAAATTACTAAAGTAAAAGATTGGAATTTATGGATAGTCAATTCATGTAATGTAACTCTTTATTACACCAATCCCATAAAAAAATGTTATCCTAGTTATAATTAGCATTCACCCCTGTAAATTTAAAGATGTAATGTTTTAGGTTACATAATTGAATGGGGAATATTACAGTAATTTATTAAAAAACAATAAGAATCATTTATACTTTGCAAACACACCACACCAATTCTTCATGATCATACCAATGTACCACCTTATGCTTCGAAGTTGATTTTGACACTTTAACATTAATTTTGCACTTCTAATTCTGCAGAAAAAGATTATAACACCATCTTAAATTTTAAAATCCAAAACTCAGTACTTTATTTATCTTCGGACATAAGAAGCCCCACCTCTATTCATGTCTTTGTAACGGCAAAACGACATAGAAAAGTCAAAAGTGAAGTCTCTTAAACATTAATTACAATTTACATGATAGAGATCTTAACACACGAAGAAAAAAATAGCCAAGTCTTTCTTTTGCATTTATCACATAATGCATAAATTTAATAATTGTACCATTTTTTTTCCTCTACTCAAAAAAATAATGGTACAAAAAGTAGTACAACATTTTGGTACATAAAATCTGTGCTGCACTTAGACTCGGTCTTCACTAGGAAATAAAATTTTTGGGCAAAGTAAATAAGATTTTGAATATAACAAAATCTAATTACAAAAATAAAATAAAATAGAACTTAGATATATAATCTCAAGAAAGTAATGACGGCGTTGACTACGCAAATTGTGCTACTTGTTGTACACACGTATTTCCGAGTTCCGACAATATAAAATCTTCTAACATCCATGTCTACATGCACTGATGATCTCATAGCAACATATATATTATGTCATTATTTTGCTGTTGTTTCATTCCAATTACAAGATAGAAATAATTAGTAGTGCTCAAAAGTCAGCATTTTGAAACCGATTCTCTGTTTTTTGTGTTCTTGACATAATAAACTCAAAACTGCCCAAAGGGCATTTTTCTTTTTTCATCTCAGTTTTTTTTTTTTTTTTTTGTGTCAATGGCTGGTGAGGAGAGTGCATATGGATCAGCAAGAGCTCTTGATCAGACACCAACGTGGGCTGTTGCTGGTGTTTGTGCTGTCATTATACTCATTTCTATTGCCTTAGAGAAACTTCTTCACAAAGTTGGAGCGGTATGCAAATTTATATTATGTCAACAAAAGTTAAAAAGTACCCATTTTTTGGGGTGTTTTTGGAAATGTTTGATATGGGATTTGGTTATTTTTGATATAGGGGTAGTTGGTTGCAATGAGATCCTGATGTGGATTTTGTTTTTGTGATTGATTGTTTATGTCTGTGACTGTTGATTGAATGTTTGTCCTAAAGTCCTGTTGAATTTGATGGTTGATGATCTTGATTTGCAAGTGTTGGATGGTGACTGATAAATATAGGAGGATTAGTTGAAAAAGGCTTCACCTGTTTTGTAGTTTTTTGCTTTTGTGTGTGCTGACTTTTTGTTGGGAGTTTAAGTAAGCAAAACAAGAACTTTCTTCTGTAGTTTTACTAGGATGTTGTGAGGATACTGTGTTGCTTTAAGTTTATCCCTTAATTTCCCTTGGTTTTCTACAATTTGTACTGGTTATAAGATGTCTAGTATGATGATTTCTTTTTAAAGAGGCATGTATGGATTAAAAAAAAAATGTTAACCACTCGTTCTTCGACCTGCTAAAAACATTTTGAGATGTTCTTCGGTATAATTGGGGAAACATTTTGAAAATCGTCGATGTAGTGTAGATTCTTATTTTATTTTTTTTGGGTCTTCTTGAGCTGACAATGGAATGTTTCAAGGTTTTCAAGTGAAACATATGAACGTTTTAATTCATGGATGAACCGCATTGATTGAAATTTAATCCAGTAATTAACCTATACGTACATTCATCTGGATTGTGAACTTAGACTGGTTCATCTCTTGAATTCCAACTGACCATTGAGAATTTCTTGTTTGGGTCCATTCTTACTTTTCTAATTGCAAATTACAGTTCAACTGACTCTCATCATAGAAAATACTTTTTATCTTTTATCGATTTTCAATGATATCCTATAGATTATTTTTTCCAGATTGGGCATTATTCTCAAATCATCTGTTCTGTTTATAAGACACTAAATGATAATATTTTTGCATAAAGTTTTCTTGTAGTTTGCTTATGGTAATTACATTAATTATCGTGGATGGCGATAGATTCCTTCTTATGTGCAATTTTGGATCTTAAGATTGCTAAAGTACCTGTTTTTCTAAACAATCAGACACTTTGTGTTTTATCCATAATCTTTATACCTTTTCTTTGTCTTTCATAAGATATCCAGTTCCCTTTTCATATAAATCTGAGTTCATTTGTTTGAACATCTCGTTTCTGGTCATTTTTATAGTTGAGATTGCTTAATTGACTATTTTTCCAGTGGTTACAAGAGAGGCACAAGAAGGCTCTTTATGAAGCATTGGAGAAGGTCAAAGCTGGTAAATTGTAACTTAAAATCCTATCCTTACTTTTCTCCTTTTCAATGAAAGAAATCCCCTTAATTTCTAACTCATTTCGTTTTTTCTCTGACAGAGTTGATGGTCCTTGGTTTCATCTCATTAACACTTGTGTTCAGTCAATATTATATTGCTGATATCTGCATACCATCCCATGTTGCCAATTCCATGTTGCCTTGTGCTCCGAAAAGCAAAGAGAAAACTTCTGGCAAAAATCTCCGCAGACTTTTGTCGTTTGAAAGAAGAGTTTTAGCTGCAGGGAAAGCGCCCTCTTGCAAGGAGGTAATCAGTCTTTTCCTTATTTGAAGAATGAAAAGGAAAAATTCAAATTCAAATGTATCAGTTCTTCAACATGTTCTATCAGTACTTAATTGATCAAGTTTAACTTGTAAATTTGTCTACTATATTATTAGATACATACAGATTGTATTCAGTTTTTGCTGCAATGACGCGAAACTTTTTAACAGGGGTATGCAGCGCTTATATCAGTGGATGGGCTGCATCAGATACACATCCTTATATTCTTTTTAGCAGTATTCCATGTGATTTACAGTGCTATTACCATGGCACTCGGAAGACTTAAGGTAATTCGAGACTGGTCCGTATTGTGTGCTTTATAAACTAAAGTGAACATTTAATTTATATTCTTTCGGAGTAGTATCAGTCACTGCAGATGTTGATCTCCCATCTACATTTAGGCTACTGTACTTTGTAAATGGTCTTATGTACAAGACCTAATCCACAAAGTAGAAGATAGAAAAGAAGAAAAGAAGAAAAATTGAACTTGTGTTCATCATAGACTAGTAAAGCTGATGCATCTAGGAGTAATTCTACAGACTCCCATACGCCATGTTCTGTTCTTTGGTGGCGCTTCTACAATATTTTGGAGATTCTGAGATACTCATTTCATTTGTATGGTTTACTATGTTCTGCAGATTCGTGGTTGGAAGCAATGGGAGGAGGAGACTTCTACTCACAACTATGAGTTTTCGAATGGTATACACTGCTTGTTTTATGAGTAAATCGCAAGAGTACCATTATGTTATCTTTAATTAGCAAACACTCTAGTGAAACGATTTGCACATTCACATCAATTTTTGGCTGCAAAATTCTGAGAAAACTTATTCTTTTGTTAGAGGCAAAAAATGTGCTTAGAGATAACAAAAGAGTAACTAATGCAATTTATCCTATGTTTTATATTTGTTTTAAGTAATGAATCTTATCATATAGTCTACAATAAAGCTGGTTTTTACTGATTAGCAATTTAACTGCTGAAATTGTCAGATCCTTCAAGATTCAGGCTTACTCATGAGACGTCTTTTGTGAAGGCACACACTAGTTTCTGGACCAAGATTCCCTTGTTCTTTTTTTTCGTGAGTTTTAGCTTTTGTTCCCTTTTATTCTTCTTCACATATTATTTCACTCCAAGAGGCATGAATATCTTGGTTACAAAGATATGAAAATGTTATTTCATGCAGGGATGCTTTTTCCGACAATTTTTTAGGTCAGTCAGCAAATCTGACTACCAGACCCTGCGCAATGGATTCATTAGCGTGAGTTTCTTCACTACGCATCTCCTGTATTTGTTGACTTTTTCACGTTCTCCTCCAATTTCACTATTTGTTATTAAACTCTGTGCTATTTGTCTAGAATCATTTGGCGCCTGGAAGTAAATTCAACTTCCAAAAATATATTAAAAGGTCACTAGAGGATGACTTTAAGACCGTTGTCGGAGTGAGGTATATATTAGTTGAATACAGAGTTTGAATGAAGTTTTTAAATCATTCAAATTTCTATGTGGCTAATGTTCTGTTCATTTTTTTCTCTTTGTTTGCATGGTGTTGGCAGTCCAGTGTTGTGGGGATCATTTGTGTTATTCTTGCTCCTTAATGTTGATGGTATATCACTAATCTACTGCAAAATCTATTCCATTTATTTCCGTTATAATATCTTTTGTCGTATTTCAATTCATTTAGACTGAAAATTTCACTTTGAAAAGCTTTTAACTTGACAACTCTTTCTAATGTATTTGTTCAAATCAGGGTGGCAGGCACTCTTTTGGGCATCGTTAGTTCCTTTAGTTGTAAGAATTCTTATCAGTACTGTAATTAGAAGTATATAAAAAAAAGAAAATTTACTGATATGACATCTCTCAGCTTATCTTAGCCGTTGGAACGAAGCTGCAAGCTATTTTAACGAAGATGGCTCTTGAAATAACAGAGAGACATGCAGTAGTCCAGGGCATACCCCTCGTTCAAGGATCTGATAAATACTTTTGGTTCGGTCGTCCTCAGTTGGTGCTGCATCTAATACACTTTGCATTGTTTCAGGTATTTGATATTGTACTTATCAGTTATAACAGAACTCTACACTCGGTGATAACTATCAAAAACTGTTTCTTTTTATTATTTAGAGTGTAGTATCTTTTGGTTATCACCGTTTCATGTATATTTTGAATTTTAACCATTTTATGACATTTATTACTAGTTTCTCTTCATGCTAGTAGTTGTGCTAATTAGTTGGTTTAATCTTTGCAGAATGCCTTCCAAGTAACTTACTTCTTGTGGATCTGGGTAATACTTATTGTCCTAATCATAATTATGAATATTATCGTTTTCCTCCTTAAACCATTCTTTAACAGATCAAGTTTTCTTCTTATGCAGTATGAATTCGGGATAAAATCTTGCTTCCACGACAACTTCGCTCTTGTTATTGCCAAAATTGGTTTGGGGTAAATCGTTTTGTATCCTCACATCATTTCTGATAAATCTAAAGCATTGAATCACAGGGTCCTCAATGCTTGTTATTGTATTACTACAGGGTAGGAGTACTATTCTTGTGCAGCTACATCACACTTCCACTGTATTCCCTTATTGTTCAGGTAACCATATTTCTCTCTTCAACTAGTATTGTTGACTGCATTTTATGCCGAAATCTCTTTGTCACCCACTACCTATATGCTGGGTGTCGTTGTCAAGTTACAACCACCACACCCTCGCGTTTCAGAAATGACAAAAAAACACTTTCAGTACGTTCAAATCCGCAAATCAACCTTTGGCTTCTTATACTCTCTCCCAAAACCTGCAGATGGGTTCGCACATGAAGAAATCCATCTTCGACGAACAAACATCCAAGGCGCTCAAGAAATGGCATATGGCCGTGAAAAAGAAGCAAGGCAGTAAGTCGCCACGGACACTTGGCGTCCCTGGAAGCCCCACATCTTCAATGGGATCGCCTTTCCACCCCACGCTTCATCCTATCAAAACTTCCAACAACACTGCTCGTGCACTCGATGACCACGATCTTGAAGACCCGGTCACCCCTCCGGCAGTGAAGCTGGGTACGGTTACAAGGCCGGACCAAGATGTCATAGAAAATGTGACACATCTACCACATAACGGAGAAGAAAATAGAAACCAAGACGACTTTTCTTTCGACAAGCCTGCTCCCAAGAAGTGAAAGTTGCGTTGGTGCAGGCTATTGTAACAGGGTCCCCTTCCTTCTTTTTTTTTTTTTCGAGTTGTTCGATGCATTCAATTGTAGCGTGCATTATTGGAGAGCAAGGTGATTTGATGTAGTTAGAATTTGTACATTTGAAACAAATTGGTTTTAATGTTGGCAAGTGTTCAGTTCATTATTTTTGTTGACAATTGTTTAGATGCAGAACTTTTGCCGGTCTTTATAGAATTTAAATGTGCAGTCATGTGAACAAATATGAAATATGCTCAACGAATCTACATTTCTACTAATCATGGAGTAGTTAAGAACTGAAAGACACTTCATTGATGCACTAAGTACAAATCGCCTCGTGTCTAGAGCAGGACTTTAATGATATGGTTTTATAGTGATTACTTTATTAATATCAATTATGCCCTTAAAATATAAAACAAAATACATAAGCTATTTCCCTCAGTTATTCGATCGCCTTCTATCCAACACAAAATCACAAATCTTTGCTGCAAATGTATGGATCTGATATGCAAAGTGGAACTGATGTTCAATCAAATCCACCGCTCAATGAACTTCTTCCAATTGCACATCATAAATATACCAACATAATCAATCTCCATCACTACATTATAATATAAGTACAGGCCATTGAGTAATGTTTATAACTTTCAATTGTGAACGTGAAATCAAACATAAATATATATTCAACTCAATGATCCCTTAATCCATTTTTCTCTTCTCTTGCAATTGAGAGGAAAGAAACAGCACGCGGTTTCTTCTTTTCTTAATTGACAACACAAAAGTCACCCTAAAGAACCAAGAAAGATCAAGCTTTTTGCTGTTTTACATCCGCTCGATTTTGATTAATACAAATTTTCAACAAACAATGAAACGTTAAAGTGGCTGGAGTTCCTTAATCGACAATTTTAGGGTTGAAATTTGGTGAAGAAAACGAAAACCTAATTTTTCAATTTTGAAGGCTGGTTGGACATTTTCCTTAATGTTTAAATCATTAAAATCTGAGATTAATTTATCTTGGGGGAGGGTGATGATTATTTATCACCATAATTATGGATAAAACTCAAAAATCCGGGCATATCTAAAAACTGCCTGAAAAAATTAGGGAAGATAAGATGAGATAAGTGAGTTATCCTACCTTATCTCAGCAACCCTAGAAGATTAATATTATCAACTGTGGCAAGATATAAACAATTTTGACCAACTTATTAGTTGCCCTAGCAAAGAAACGAACATGTAACAAAGTTTAATTGCAAGAAAACTCCATATGAGGATAAAGCACAATACATATACGCATAGGATGGCACCATCGTGAAGGTAAAAATGAGCATGGTCCTGTGACTTTCACTCAAGTAACAACTGTTCAATCCTTCTTTGGACCTAATGGAGAACAATTAAATCCAACGTATTCAGCATACTAACCAAAAAAGAGCAAATACTCCAAACTATCTCATGAAAAAAGAAAACTGAATCCACGCACAAACTACAATTTCCCAGCAACATGTTGAAGCAGGACCACCTCATGTTGACCATAAATAAAAGAATGCATTTTGTCCATATCACAAGGTGCGAATTCTTAGTAATAATGCTAAATTAGAAACTTTGCCCGCAAAGTGAGTCATGTATACCCTTACATCATCACGGTCCCATCATGAACTTGATATAAGTTAGATTTTCCATTAATAAACATTCTCAACCGGTTCAAGAGTGATCTGTGAAAAAGAAAAGTAGCTAATACCACAGCTAAGCAACACACAACTTCACAAGTCTAAAACACCAGATGATCACCTGAAATATAGACAAAACTGTGATAGGATCACTAGCTGAAATGAGAGCACCAAACATCAGACACTCAACAAACGGAAGTTTGTACATGAGAAGTGTAACTCAGCCGAGATATCTGCAGTAAACGACATGAAATTATAAAGCGAGCACTGACATAAATATTACCAAACAGTACTGAATATGAGGAATGTAAACCTGCAGCAACAAAGAGAATGACACTCACACTAAAATGCCAGTGACAACAGAAGCTATAAAAGTTCCGAAAATTGCAAATGTCACAATGGCTCCAAAGTTAGAAAAGAATGGTTTCTGCCAAATAAATTCATAATATATGTCATCTTGAATCGAAAAATAATAAGATCAGCCAAGTTAAATAGATTACCATAGCAAAGCTTCACTAAGATTTGATGGATAAGCAAAAGATATAAAGAGAAATTTCTTCTCCTTAAGCATGGTTTGAAGTGCTGATAGAATGGAAGGAGAACTAGATCATATTATCGCAAAGTTCACATCCAGACCCCTTGATTATTATCACACTAATCCTACATGCAAACAAGATGGACCAAATCTTTCTCTATTGCTTTCTTGAATTATAATACGTGTTTCTGCAACGTGTGTGTATTTTAAACTTAATAGTTGAGTTTAATCGATAAATTTCGCTGACATGCATCAGTGTGTGTGCGTGTGTATATTTTGCAGAAGAAAAGTGAAAGAATTTTGGTTATTTTGATCTTGCTGCTATCTTACACCAACTTATATACATTATTCTGCGCCACCATTCTAATTATTCTGCGCCTGCTGCTATCTTACGCTAATTTACCGTTATATATATTCTATTTTTCACCGCCATTTTCCTTAATTACACCAATTACCGTGTTAACTAAGATTTTTAGCTCCGCGTAATTTGCAAGCAAAGCGCATTATCCAAATACGCACTATTGTTATGCCTAAAATAGTAGGGACGTTTATTTAAATTAACATAAATCAAGATACATTCTGAAAAATAATACTAATAATCTTTTCACGCTTTTCGTTTCTTTTGAGATTTTCTACGGTTTTTTTATTTTGATTTCTAGGGTTTTCAAATTTAGGGTTTTAATTGAATTTTTGGAATTGGGGCAACAAGAATTCGAGGATTGTGTTCAATTGTCGATCCCTGATTTCTAGAGTTTTCAGTTTTTATTGAAAATTTTCTCCTATGGTTTCTAGGGTTAATTGATTACTCGATTAATTATTCTTCTCTCTTTTTCATTCGAATAACAGTGAACCACTTTAGAATCTTCTCAGTTTCGCCTGAAATTCAAGAAGAAACCCTGAGTCGATACATCTTCGCATTCAAACCCTAAGATTTTGAAGTCCAATTGCCACGTTCAACCGCTACTCCATGATGTCGAGGAACGGGTTTGTGGCATATGATTTTGATTTATCTATTACTATATTAACTAAAATTATAAGTATTCTGAGTTTAAGCAAAATTGCGATCCTTTTTTCCAATTGAGAATCTAATCTCCTACTGTAGATCATGGACTACCTATTGGATAACCACTAATAAATCTAAAAGGTTAGACAGTTAAAAAGAGGATAATCATATAATATTTATCATCTCAAGTACTCGTTTTGTTAAGACATTTTGATTTATACGTGTGAGTCTTCAAAAAGTTTAGCCGTTAATTGTTTACAATGACTCCAAACACCCTGTATACAAAGTTACCTTCTTAACGGATGGTGGAGATCAACTTAATCTAATGACATCTATTTCACATATACAAGGTTTTAAGCTCTTCTAACGACAAATATCACGCCATTCTAGAGTCCTCTAAACCGTTCTGCAAGCTTCTAGAAACGCATAGTTACAAGAAAGCCCCTAAAAGATAAAAAAAACTGCAAAACTAGCCATGTAGCATGCAGTTTGTTTATTTTATACTAAGTTTCATCTGTAATTTTGCATGAAAAATAATATTCCACAAAAATTACAAGTATATTGAGTGCTATTTGATATTTCTATTCGATATTTAATAAATTTCAAATTTATCTTCTTCCTATTATATATGTTTTAATCATAATAATTAAGTTGATGATTTTCTTTTTAGGTTTTCTTTTAGTTATTTATTTAGTATTTTATATTTCACGTCTATATATAGTTATCAATTAATTTTAGCATTATGTTGAATATATTAAGGGTCGGTGAAAATATCTTTATGCAACCTATATAACATGTAAAGTAAAATATATCCATAATTTTGTGTTTCTTATAACCTAATATAGACACAAATAGTTCTTTATAATCTTTTTATCTTAGCCTTTTATTATAAATATATATTCAAAAACATTAAATATTCAAATGTTGTGGAGTTTACGCCCTACACCTCAGGACTTAGGCCTCGCCCCTAGTCTATGAAACACCCCGCTTTACGTCCAACGGCTTTTAAAATATTAATTTAAACAATCAGATTAATCATCTATTCCTAATCATGTAATAGGTTCATTTGAAAAATATTTTCCAATACAATTAAAATAATTCAGAAAATCATTTACTTAGTCCATATCAAATACAAAGTTGTTTGATGGTTCATTGATATATAACTTTTGTGTATCGGTAATTAAAGTTATTAGAGTCATTTTTAACAACTATAAAATATTGCTTACCGCTTCGACTAGTGATTTTGAGGGAGGATCAAATTAATTATGCATGCATGTTTATTTGTTTGTTTCTAATTATGTTGATTTAACTTATGTTTTATCTTAGTTTATTACAATACTAATTATTGTTATAGGCTAATATGTTAAATAAAACAAAAAGAAGAATAAAGTCGCAGATTTTGATAAAGAGAATTATTAATATATTTCATCAACCTTTTTTCTAACTAGTAATTATAATTTTACAAATATGAATATCTGTCAATGTGTTACATCGGTATCTTGTGAATTAGCTCACAAAGAGATAATGGTCGAAATATATTGAAGAACACCTCCTTTAGTTTCTAAGGGATCATTCACAAACATATTCACTACATCTCTCACCAAAATAAAGGGGTAAATACCATCTACTCCCCTAAGGTTTTGTCTCTCTCCATCCATCTCCCCTCTAGTTTGAAAATTTAAAGGGCGTAATATGAATGAAGCACAATAATTTACTGAAACTCACTTACACTTCCGGTCCTTCCAAATCCGATGCGGTATATTATAGATTCATTAAGGTCTTGACATTGTATAGTCATATAAAAACTTGCCAGAAGGCAGAACTAGTATGCAAAGTGTCAATTATGCTTGAACAAATATATATGCTTCATAGAGAACAAAAAGAGGGCCTAATATTCTATCCAAAAAAGAGCTCGTTAAGCGTAAGCCGAGCAGAAAAACTTCAAAAGCACGCCTGAAAAGCTATCGACGTAAAGAATGTGGGGCGACAAGTGTTGGAGATTCTAATGCAGTCAAAAGAGGCCAGAAAACATTTACGAGAGATCGTTCACAACATCATCCTTTGTTCTAGCCCTGATCCAATTCAACGATCCGATACAAACAGCAGAGGTGCTGAATTTGTGCACATGTATGCATCAAAATAAAGTGGGTGCTTGCAATCATAGTTACCAAACTAGCAGGAGATGGGTAACGAAAGCAATTGTGCTTGTCATTGCGCATGACAACAGGCAGTATACAGTTCTCTGTTTCGAGGGGAACAAGAACGAAACATACATGTTCTCCCCAAATGAGGCCTCCTTTGGTTTGTGTAAAGTTGAAGAAAAACATAGCTCAAACGTGCACAGCTGCGAGTATGGGGTGGCTACCAAACAAACTGCCATATGAGAGACCGAAGATAGGTACGAGGGCAAGAGTTAGAAAGCCTAATGCAGTTAAAAGAATATAAAAAGTGGTGTAACGTGGTAAAAATAATCAGACCAGTATGAAATGAATTGATTGAAGTTCCAGAAAATCCTCGGCAAACATGAATTTTCAAGTAAGAGCAAGGTGGCAGTGGACATCAGACACAATTCAAGAATGAGGCACAGGCTGGTAGTACATTAGGCAGATTACAAAGTCCAGTTTTACGTTATAAAAAGGAACAAACAGAGGTTGTTCCTTCACCGTCTTGAAAAACTAAAGATCGATCCTGTCCATGTTTTAACAAAGGTAGTTTGTATATTAGACTTGGGATGATGTAATTGTATTTTCACAAATCTCAAGTGCATAAATTTAAGGTAATAAGAACTTATACCATTCAAATTGACCTAAATTTGCAGATAAATTCCATAAAAGCAAGTAACTTGCAACTCTATCTGAGGTGATCTACCCCAGATTGTAAGCATTTGTTTACAAAATTATTACACCAAAAAGAAGTTACAGAAATTCTTGCAAACCAATATATCAATGAATATTAAAAAAAAATGATTTGAACTTGTATCAACACTGAAACCTCTATCAAAATGTAGCTTATAAGGAATTGTACAAAACCCAGAAATGGTAGGTACAATCGGCAAATGGGGGGTGAGATGGGGTGGAAGCCTGAATGTGAAAGCCAACTTCATTGCCTCTTCTGTCAAACTTTGATCTTTGAATGATTGATGATCACACTCAGGTTGTAAGAAGAGAGAAACATAACACCAAAGTTCTGCACTTTTGATGCCCTCAGTTTTCTACACTTGGTGCTTTTTTCTGGGCACCAACTGCAAAGAACTCTGTAATAACTTCAAGCGGCATACCCTTAGTCTCCGGAACCTTAAGGAACACAAATCCCCAAGCAACAGCACAGACAACCGCGTAGATGGAGAAAACGCCAGCAAGGCCTATCGAGTTGAGCATGACAGGAAGAGTGTACGTGACGATGATGTCTCCAAACCAAAATGTTAGAGAGCAAATGGCAATGCAGAGTCCACGAACTCGGGTGGGAAAGATTTCGGAGCACAAGATGTTGGGGATTGGTCCAAAGCCCATGACGAAGCAGCAGAAGTAAACGATCACACTGACGGTCGAGATGACGGCGTGCATGACTGTGCCAAGATTGATCACGTTTCCAAAGACTAAGCAGATGAGTGTAGCCAGTAAAACGGGAAGAGTTGACAGAAGAAGCCACCTGAAAGAATGAGTGTATAATTTAACATGCTGCAGTAATTCGAAGTTCTCATGATTCTCTTATTAAGTATGAGAGCTTATCAACTACCCAAGAATTGGGTATCAAATCTGATAGTTCTGAAGTTAATGACGGTCTACTCATGAGGGATATGTTTCATAACATGCAAATTGGGCTACTCTGTGTAAGCTTCCCCACCCCACCCTCATAAATTAAAAACACAATATATGAAGAGGAAAAGAATACAAAGAAAAAGCAGACGGGACAAAATGCGAAAAAAAATATTAAACTTAGCTTTTACCTTATTGAAAGGCCTGACTTGGAGACTTGGAGACTTGCAGACATTTATATAACAATTTGATTCTATGCAAACAATGTAATAAATTCGGGGAAAGTTATCTAAAAAATTCCTTTTTCTAAAGAAAAAACTGAAGGCTTGTATTACGTATGAGACATGAATAGATGAAGGAATCTTTTGGTGAAAACAACTAGAATTGTATGGTCCATGTGCTTGAGGATCAAGGAAAAGGGATATTACCTTCTTCCAGCAATATCCATCAGTCTCATCGCAACACCGATACTAGGAAGCATCAACAACGTAGTGAGACCGCTAATAAGAAACGAGGCAGAGTCCGAACCTAAGCCCAAATTTGACAGGAGAACTCCCACACCGGCTTGTTCCAAAATTTGAGGAGTGTAGTAAAGAACCCCATTAATGCCAGAAAACTGCATGCCATTATATTAATCAGCAGAAATCAGAAAATAAGAGAATGTAGGTGTACAAGTACAAATATTTACAAAAAAAGAAGAAGGTAATATTGTCACATATATAACACATTTAGACAATTAAATTCATTGATATGGCTTACCTGTTGAAGAATTTGAAGTCCTACACCAACAACCAATGCATGCTTTACCCCTGGTTCAAAAAGATCCCTCCAGCTGGGTCCTTTGGCAACAGCTTCAGGTCGTTTATCAATACCTCGACCAATTACATCCTCCGTTTGAAGAACAGATTGGCTCACTAGAGCAGACGCATGAACAAATTCCCCTTCAGCCCCAAAATCTCCGCCAGAGATCGAAAGAATGGAACCCCTCCTAGATCCATTGCCGCCCTCCTGGTGCAAATATATCCTCTTTAAACCTCCAGAACTTTTCTCATCTTTTCTATACGCCAACTGCCAACCCCCACCAATTCCCATGCCACTCAGTTGTTCATTACCGATATCCTTGTCAGCATTTGTTGCCTGAGGGGACAGCAATGGACTCCTCAAGTTGTCGTCTGATTCTGTCCCCGAGCCTTCTGATTCTATGTCACCTTCCTTTTGGACACTTTCCTCGTCCCAGTTTTCAGTTTTGCCATGATGTTCCGCAACATTAAACATGCTGCCAAAATTGGAAAAGAGCATGCTTCTCATGCTTCCCATCTCCGGAAGTTTCTCATGAACGCTTCCAAAGAGAGTGACCATGGGATCTACCATGCTCCCATGTCGGGAGACGCCAACAGTGCTCTGTCCCTTTACTGGTTTGGCAATCCATGATTGACCCTCTTCCGCCCCATATAATTTTATACGGTCTTGGTCCAAGACATGCTCTTGGTTGTCTGAAAGGTCGTTGTCTGGACCGATTATGTACTCTTCTATAGATGTATCACCTCCAACACCTAGACCTTCCACTAACAGAGCCATCTCACCTGTCGACAAAGTGAAGAACAATTCATATATTGCCTAAGACACTTTCAGACAGTGGTGCAATCTTAGTACAAGTCAATGATCAAGGAGCAGATTTTATAGAGCAATGAAATTTCAGTACAATCTAAGATTTAGAAAAAATAAGAGCTAAAATTGATAGGAGTAGGGTGTCTTCAATCACAGAGGAGCAATAGTTTAATGAACTTTAGATGTTTAAGAAGATATCAGAATCTTACTCAGTAGATCTATATCTTTCTTAACATGCCCAAAAATTCAACCGAGATTATACTTTCATGCTATGAACTCATTTCTCAAAATCCCGATTTTAGAAAAACAGCATAGATCAAGCTAAGGAATCAAAGACCCAAATCTGGAAAGCAAAATTAAATAGACTACGCCAGATCTGAATTTAGTAAGTCAGTAAAAATGGATTACAGTGTAAAATTTACTCTC
Organism: Misopates orontium; assembly: GCA_946800315.1. NCBI lineage: Eukaryota > Viridiplantae > Streptophyta > Magnoliopsida > Lamiales > Plantaginaceae > Misopates > Misopates orontium. Next base: position 13,580,312 of record OX326953.1, on the reverse strand, counting down.
CTGTAACTCTAGAAAAAGTAGAACTTAACAATATACCTGAGACGTCTTCCTTTCCACGTAGCATTTGCAAAACTTTTTTGGCCTCTTCCATCTTTCCTTTACTCACCAGCCACCTCGGAGACTCGGGCAAGAAAAATAATGCCAATGCAAAAAACACCACAGAAGGAATCGAAAGAACACCTAGCATCAATCTCCAACTTGGCGAATCCATCAACGACATTCCAAAAACCATGCAATATGCCAGAAACATCCCCGAAGAACCAGTGAACTGCGGGAGGGTATTGAGTGAGCCTCTTATTTCCGGAGGGGCGGTCTCGGATATGTAAACAGGGACGAGAGTCACCGCAAGACCAATTCCAAAACCATCCAAAAGCCTTGCCACAAGAAGGACATAGACATTTGGAGCCCATAACATTACTAATCCACTAACAAAATACAGAACGGAAGAGGCTATTAGCATCGGACGCCTTCCAACTGAATCGGATAACGGTCCTGAGAATGTCGTGATAACTGTTGCTCCAATTAGGGACATTGCAACAATAAGGCCCTCCATTGTTGGCTGGCTCTGCAAATCAAATTCCCTTTTGATGTAAAGCACAGATCCTGAAGAAAATTCGACATTAAGATTCAAGATCTTAAACGGATCACGAAAGAACATAGAAATTCTATTTACTGGAAAATAGCTACAGATTGCAATTGACCACAGATTTGAATTATGACTAGCAAGAGTCCTAAATGAATCACTACTCAATAATGGGCAAGAATCCTTTAAAGTTGACAAAGTCTGAAATTAGGCATGGATTTATTACAAAAATAGGATCTTTTCTAGGAGAAAAATCTACAAGAACATAAAAAATGACAATTGCAATAAAAATCTAAAACAGAAGCAGATTAGCAATATACCTGCTATAGTTGCATTATCCCATCCTTGCAACATATTCCCAATTGCTGCCGCAATCGCGACAAGGACAGCTCCCCTCATCCTTGATGGATCTGTCTGAATCAAATACAGTTTACTCTTCTATTCTAATAAATCACAATATAACACACATTGCAAAATGTCCATACATTTGTAAATTTGATGTGTGTGTGTGATCTAAAGATATAAACATGTTTTAACATCACCACATTCTAAAATTCATACATATGAAGGATCAATCACACAGAAAAAAAAAAAAAAACAGTACACATAAAAAACAAAATCCCTGCTCAAAATACACATAATCAGCAAGGATTTTAAATAATTCAGTGTACCTTGAAAGTAAAAAAGGCTTCAAAAGATCTCAGCACCTCCTTTGAATCTTACACTCCTCCCTGATTGGCCCTGTAGCATATATATACAAAAAATCACATGCAACAATGTGACATATGATATACAAAAAAAAGAGCTTAATGAATTAGTGGAAAAATAAAGTGAAGGTGTATAAATATAAGAAGCAAGTTGAAGAGGTAAATTGACAATGTTGATTGAGACTAAAATTGACCTGGCAGAACGTGACTATGAGAGAGAAAAAGAGTGAATCAAATTGAAGAACGTGCAATGCTGATCTGTTTTTGTTAAGACAGCTTTCAAAATTTACATGGGCTTTCATTAGTTTTATTACAAAGATTCTGGACTTTTCCCGGATTTGATTCTTTCAAATTTAGAACTTCCCTAGCTGTGATTGTTAATTGTTATTATATTCATATATGGACGTTTTAGGGATGGAATTAAATAAGCTAAATAGATATTTTGGAAAAATTTAATTGCACACCCAATAGTGCGTCAAATTTAGAAGTACAGTGATTTGTGACGATTTCGGTATATAGTTAACATTTACGGTGCCAGATTTGGCTCTAAAATAGTAGATTATTTTGTTTGTTAATTATTACGTATATAAATAAAATAAAATTCTTCGATAACATAACTAATAAGTAATAACTAGATTTATTTGTTAAACTTCGTATAAAATATTAAAATCTCGTGTTAGTATTCTTTCAGTTTAGATTTTGGACTTAACATCAATTAGTTTTCTATTTACATATTACTAATTTCAAGTGAAGGAGACAATTTTTATGAGTAAAATGTTTATGTATGAAAAATGTTTTTAATAATCAATCCCGTCCTATGAGGGCAGAACCGTGAATACCACCATAGTTTCTAGCTAGAACACTTTCTTCTCGATTTTGAGCACTATTCAATAAAGTGCACCTACTAGAGTTGAGTTAGGCCTGTGATTTTCTCTAAACATAGGAGCCCTGTGATCTTGAGTCCTCACCACAGTGAATTGCGCTTCTATAGGCTTGAGCCTCGAAAATGTGTCGATCGTCGTCCTCCAAGTATTTTAGCAGACAAGTCGTTAAAAGACTCTGGAGAACTGTGTAGTTGTGCGATTAGTCTTAAAGTCGAGTCTAGAGAGAATACATCAATACGTTGGTCCACTGCTTCCTTAAACTATGCTTTAATGGCCTACATAACTATAAGGTAAGACATTTTTTATTTTTTCAGATTCTGAGTCTTCTCACGATGTGTTGTGTCAATGTTGTTGGTGACAATGCGGGAGTCGAATGGTGCATCCTTGTGGCCCTTTACGATCATTATGATGATTGTAACGGACTGTTGTGTTCTCTACATCCCTAAGGGTTGTATAGTATATGTTATCAATTTTTGATTCTTATAATTAAATGTTTTGATTAGAATATAAACTAGATGTGATCTCTTTATCTGTTGAATATAAATTATACAATCTAATATCCAAACAAGTTAATGATAAAACACAATAAGATCAGTTCATGAACAAAATATTCCTTTCTCAATTTTATGTAATTTATAAATACATTGACAAAGTTTTATTGCTGTAACATCGTTATAGTTTAGCACAAATATTAGACAACCTAACAATGATTTAACTAGATTGTTGTTTTCCATTTTTAGAGCTTCAGATTTCCATGTCACCGGCCACCCCTGCACTTTTCTCATACCCAGGATTCATAAGTTAACTGGGAGCATAATGTTTATGTTGTTTATAACATGCTATTAAACATATCGGTAAAGCCGTGGAGAAAACTATTAGTAAGTTAGGTCTACGGAATTTTTATAATCACAAATATATTGTCGCAAATTCTAAAATAACATGATGAAAACATAGTTAGAATGTTTAAAATTTTGATTTGACCTGAAAATAAGAAATTTAGGACCACATCAATGTAGTACGTATATATGAGATGGTAAAGTAATTTATAAGACAAATTTTGTTTAAAAAGGTGTGACGTGATACAGTAAGATAATTTTTCCAATAATACATTAAAAATTTATATATATCTTTTGTCTTATAGTCTAGGGGACCTCAACATGTTTTGTTTTTATAATCGCGAGGAAACAATTTAGAAGCACTGTGGTTTCATAAATTCTAAATAAAATTCTGTTCTTATGAAATCACAAGAAAGTTTTGTGCAAATTTTTTGAAACCACGCATGAGAGAATTTCTCATTTGTGCAAGTTAAGAGATTTTGTGTAGAGTTTATGAAATCATAAGGAGATTCTAGACAATTATCAATCACAAACTAGGTTTAGTGTAAGTTTTTGAAACAGGATTTTATGCATTTTCGCAGTCTTACAAATATATATATATATATATATATATATATATATAAAAAAAGATAGATGAATAGATTGATCGATAATCTTCTTTGATAAACCCTCTCACTAAAATAAATTGCAAGTACCCATCGTGGGTCGCAGATAGATAATATAACCTCACCATCACCGACTATTATAACGGCTAGTGGAGAAAAAGAAGAAGTAATATATTCAGCGTGGAAGAAGAACATTTTATCTCTACCGTTGCTTCATATAATTCATTATAAATATTATAAGATCGTGCTCATTTGTCACGGCCAACTCGTAAAACAATCAGCACAATCTTTCATGCTATTTTTATCTTATTATCATGCGTAAACTTGGTCATGTTCTGACCTCAATCACTCGTGGACGTACGATAAATTCAATGTCACCGTCTCAAAACTGCATGAAGTTTTTTTGCTTAAGCTTGCTACATTATTGCAATATAATAATTATAAAAGAAGGTGGATAATTTTGCTCCCATGCGTGAGTTTGACTGAGAATTCTTAATCAGATCTTAGCAATGTAACAAATTTACATTATGTGTGGTTAGAGTTACTTATAATGAATTTGAGCTACGGTTGAAAGCGTTTGATAACTCATATTTTGGTTGTTTGCATAATGCTAATGCGGTCTAATAGATCATATGAAATCTTATTTTTAACTCAAAGTCAGGCCATTAATCGAATGTGAACTTACTGTTGTCCCGCTTTATTACATAATGAGGTATAATCCTTAATGTTAATATGATGGACAAAACAACATGGACCAAAAACAAAGGATTAAATCAACATATTGACATGCCGAACTAAGCACTAAAATGATGGATTAAATATTTAAATCTACCATATTCAAACATTTCCATTTTGCCATAATCCGAAATGGAATTTCAAAAGTGGCCTTGATATTATAATGTTTTTAGTGATATAATGAAAGAATAGCCATAATCTCTACACAAGTAATTTGAGAAAGAGATATATTCCTTTAAAGTAATAATTATGTAAATAAAAGCAAATGCCTTTCTTGTACAAGGATCGAACTCGTTTATATTATGAACTCAGACATGGCTTGAAAGGCCATAACTCTATTATTTGAGTGGAGACAAACTTTTTTTGTTCGTTGTCTCCAAATATTGCTCCAAGATCAGGAAAAACTTGCAATTTTACACTATTAAAAAACAATAGTACAGTGATCATCAGTTGATAACATTCATAGATCTTAAATAATGCATAGATACGCTAACATGCATGGTGCAGAAAAATGATTGATAAGTTTAATTTGTACCACTTACAGATGTCATTAACCTGTACTTTTTTAGAAAAAAATTTCATCCTCCAATGTATTTGGGCTAAAATTTGTGTACCACCCGGTATCGTGCATCAGAATTCAGAATCATTTGGTCAATGGAAAAGTGAATTGAGAAAGTAAGTGCATGAATCAAAGGAATACTAATGCACATTCTTTACATCTGCAATGAAGTTTCTTTTGCGTGCATTTAGACAAATAGTTAAGAAAACAAGAAGTTAAATTTCTTTACTTCTTAATGTTATTGGAACTTAACTATCAAAAAAATTGTTATTGGAACTTCAACGCCCAATTTTGTTTTTTGGTAATTAACTCCAACACCCATTTTTTTGAAAAATTCAATTGATATAAATTCCTAAAATATATTTTATATGTGTTTTTGTAGACTTTTCAAATATTTCAAGTTATACATATTAATACAAGTACAGGAACAAAAGATAAAATTCGAGCTGCAGAAAACAATTTATAGCCCATGATTGTCCTTTTGAATTTTCACATGCCCGAAAAGTTAATAACGTTGGATCAATCTAGTATCCATTAACAATGAAAAATCCAGTTCAATTATTTATGAGTCATGAATATTCGACGAATAATAATCTGGGGGAAGCACATCTAGTGGCGGAGAATTCACCTTTACAATTAGGGAAATGATTAATTGTTAGACTTTTTATAAGAACTCTAAGTCCTCCATATAAATAAATATTTAAAGTAGGCGAGTTCTTCACGTACGATTTTGCAACAATGTTATGAGGTTTGTTGGCGGCAGGCCCAAATTTGAGCCCAACTACTGCTGGATCTCCATCTTAAGTGTTCGTGGACCCCTTCTGGACTGGCCCCGTTTCAAGATAGATTATTGTCTTTGGGCTCTTATAATGGACTTACTCTTATTGAAGGATGCTTTCAACATGGGCTACTCTGGTTATTAGGATTATTAGATTTTTGCTAAACTTTTGGAACCAGTGTTTTTAAAATTTTGTTTTAACTAATTTTCTTATAATAAATAAAGGCCCAATGTTGTTTTTTAGGAGGTCTGCTAGTCACCTCATCTATTTTTTTAAAAATCTATATTAGTTCTTCTATTCTTTGTTTTAGGAATCTCATACCACTATGCATAAATTATTGGATCGTTTTTACTTGTGAATCAATTGTAAAAGAAAATTACTCTTTATGATTAACCTCTCTCATTGAACAAACGACAGAGCCCACGTATTGGAACCACCGTAAGTTTTGCTAATCAGTTAACTAAATCCGCATCTTTAACATCCTGCCTCAAACGGTTGAAAGCTACTGTAGGACACATTTGCTTAACATTTCGGTAATATATAGTTGTTTATTCGACGTTGCATGAATAGTATTTTAAGTTCTCCATTTGCATAACATATGATTTTAAAATAAAGTTTCACCCAAAATATTAACCGAATCACAGTTCCAAAATTATGTGCTATGTAAATATTGATGGTTTAGAATTTTTCCTACAGTTGAGACATAAATTTAGCAAAAAAAAAAAAAAAGACATAAATATATATATATATGTGTGTGTGTGTGTGTGTGTGTGTGTGTGTACATAGTTAGATCATGTAAGTTTATAAAATGTAATTATCGCTAAATATAAATACTGAAGTTTAACCAAAATAACGTTTTCTCCCCTTAGACATTGACGTTTAATTTTGTCTCCTTCGACGCCACCTAAGAATATATGCTCAATTCCGAGGATTCTAACTAACGTTCTCTTATGTATTTTCTTGTATTATATATTACTTAACACGCGCAATAAGTGTGTCTTCAGCTCTAAACCACACTCCGATCCAGATCATTAATTCTCATGGCTTCTTCCGAGTCCTGCGGAGAAACCAAACTTTCCACAATACAAGAGGAAGACAAAAGCGTGATTAAACTAATTGAACGCGCACAATGGCTTAGAGCCGCCATTCTTGGAGCAAACGACGGATTGCTTTCAACGACGTCGTTAATGCTCGGGGTAGGCGCTGCTAAAGAGGATCAGCGGCTCATGATCGTGTCGGGATTTGCCGGCGCTCTTGCAGGAGCATGTAGCATGGCTGTGGGAGAGTTTGTTTCCGTTTCAACTCAAAGAGATATTGAACAGAAAACTAGAGAAAATTCCAATTTAGAAGGTGATATCTGTCGTTTCATTTAAAAGGTTAAGCTTATATAAAAGTTAGATGTTCTAAAATTATATATATTGCAACACGTCCTCTCACCACTTGCACAATACAATATTCTTGTAATAATTTAAGCTCATAGTATAGGAATATAACTCTCCGTATATTCTCATTAATGAATAATCAAGTATATATATAATTACAAGAGTCCTGATATTTCCAAAAGAAATGGATTCTTAGGAAAAGTAATATTCATTTACAAAATAATATTGCCTAATGTATAGAAATGCTAGACATTGATTAAATAACATATATTTTCTAACACCAGCTCTTATGTGCATAATATTGGTAACCATGATGGCATGACATTTACTTTTTGAATGAGTGACAGTGGAATTCAAACCCGATCTTCGTATGATAACATATACTATTTATAAGTCTTATTAGAAGTTTAAACTTATAGAAAAGTTGGACAATAATTAAATAATTTATTGCAACAGACATTTGCAGGAACAATAGTGGTGTTAGTGTCCAAATTTCCGGAGATCAATCAACGCCAGTTGATCCAGAGAAATTGGGAATCATTGAGGAACCGCAAGGTAAAAGTTTACCTCATGTAATATTCTCTCCTCATAGGTCTCCTTTAATGAATATTATAGCAAGAGATGAAGGACTGAACCATTTGCATGAGGCGTGGCATGACGGTGGAGGCGATGTGGCGCTTCCTAATCCATATAAGGCGGCGGTGGCATCCGCGGTCGCGTTTCTTTGCGGTTCGGTGGTTCCTATATTGTCGGCAATGGTTTTTTCTCGACACGATATGCGAGTTATGGGTATGGTGGTTATGACATCGATAGCACTAGCGACGTTTGGGGCGGTCGGGGCTCGGCTTGGGGGTTCACCGGTGAGTGTATCGGCGATGAGAGTTTTGGTTGGAGGGTGGATTTCTATGGCTGTTACATATGGCTTGCTTAAGCCTTTAGATACAGATGATAATAAGGTCCGCGATAGTGAACATTAGACTATTGTCCTGCCTTGCTAAAGTGAAAATTGCTGCCAAAACTTTATATTATATTGTAGATATTATTGCCCACTTGTGCCTATAATTTTTATCAAATTATGTTATAGATGATAATTATAAATATTGTCACGCTATATATATTATTTACAAATAATCAATGATTTGTTTTGATGATTTACAATACTCAAGACAACTTTCCATTGAGTTTATATATGAGATGTAATCTCCACATGCAAATAGTAGTATAGTACACACGAAAAAGTTGTTTTAAGAATAATTCTATAATAAAAAAAGGTTTAAGAAGTGGGAACCTAAAACGCTTAAAATGGTTTAATTTTGAAGAGACGTTGGAACTTATACCAAAGTGAAGAATGAGTAAGCGACTGCTTATTGCATATGGAAAAAAACGGGATCTGTTCATCGTACGTTCAGAATAAAATACGGATGGCGATATTGGCAAAATAGATAATATTGCTTCCAAGAACAATTAATTTCGATTTTCTAAACGTACTCAATTCTGGCCTGACAATATGCATTTGCAAATATCATCTAAAAGTACTTGTCCAACATACTCAATTATGGCCCAGCAATATCAACCCATGCAAATTCGTTATATACTCCTTTGGTCCAATAACTAAGATGCATCGAATTGAATTTATTGAGCAAGATTAAAGTCAACAAAGCAAATGAAAATCCAAGAAAATTGTAACTGAGACTAATTAAATTAGTGGAACGATATAAATTACTAACTGCACATTATTTGTAATTATCTTCTACAACATAATTTGATAAAGAAATTTGATAAAGAGGAACTAGTGAACTAGGAAGCTTTAAAAGATAAAGAAATTGCATGCAAAAGATGTACAGTTTTTTCCGACATCAGTCAACGACCGAGATTATCTACACTATTTTCACAGGTGTAAATGTCTGACCAAGGTTTCGGACAAATTTGTATTCCTTGAAATAGCAGCTCCTGTGAATTTACATAAATTTCATATCTTGGATTTATTATATATTCTTTATAGCTATTTCTTTGGTAAAGTCGTATATATGATGCATGTAAAATTCGGCTATGAATTACCACTTTTCTATAAGTGTAAGTGTATTTTTTCACATAATTGAAATGAGATTGTAGAGTATTTTTTGTCTTATAGTTTTAATAATTTGATTGTTTTGTTAGTTTACTTGCAGTAAAAACATATATAGCGCTAAGCCGCTAACTAGTACGTCAAAATATACAATGTAAATTAATGATGACTGCACATAATGTCATAAAGAGAACGAAAATCCAATCCACACAAGAATTTGAAGAAAATGCCTAAAACACTTTGCTTTCTAATTTGGACATATCTTTAACTTAATTGTCTAAAACTCATTCATTGTTAGTTTGCACAAAATTCTCTACTAGATTCGGATATCGTACACATGCAAAAACCTATAGGCATTGCATCTAACTCCATTAGAAAGTGGCTTACAGCTTCTAAATAACACTAGCTAGTGTTAAATTAAACCTATATGTTTAATTTAATTTAATTTTTTTGGTTCTTTTTTCTTTTTCAAACGGTCAAGATATAATTAATCGATGTAAAAACTCATGTCATGATTTGGAGATTTGTACAAAAACTTCTACGTGGTTTGGGAAATCCTGCACAATAGTCTTTTTGACTTATTCTGGAAGAGTAAAATAGGATTTTTAGACTTTTAGTTATTTAATTAAAATAGTACAAAAAAATTACGTTAAAATTTAACATTTCTATAATCACGATGCGATTTTATAATCGCAGAAAGATTTCATGTTAATTTCACATACTACATAGAATTTTACGTGAATAGCCCCAAGAATTCTTCAAAGATGTGGTGATTTCGTGATGTAAAGTCAAATCACATTTATCGCGTGATACTTAAAAAGTAATATTTAATTACGCAGTAATTTTATGAACTGTGAAAGTGGTTAGCAAAACCTGTAAAGTGGGATTTTGAACTGCACTTGTTATTAATATTAAGATGCGTAAAGATCTAAAAGTTCACTGGTAGTGCTATAATAATTTATATACGCGACTCCAAGGTTAATTAATCACCTATGTAAAATCGGCTGCATAAAAAAAAAAATTTATATCGGCTGTTCCAATTCGTATGCTTATTATTGTTATTATTATTGTTGTTGTAATAGTTTTATAAAGCATTTTGGTACTCTTTTACAATAAAAACTACTAGATTATCGCCTTTCATAACTATGATCCGTGACATCGACGTGATTAGACAGAGTTCTTCCAAAATTATATCTTGTTAGATTTGGCGTTTTAATACCAAGTAAAAGTAGATATTGGGTAAGCAATCCAAACTATTTTAGACTTTAGAGTACGACAAAAATCGCGCGGTTAATCATCTTTTAAGTTAAATAAGATATTAAGCTGTTCAATTTTTGATTTAGTTAATTGGAGGCACGCAATTAATTTGTTATTTTGAGGAGGATTTGAGAATTTGGGTAAGAAATCGGCTGAGAGTGAGAGATTGTGTTGAAGAGTTCATGTAAGTAGCTTTTTCCTACTTTTGGTTAAAAGGTATTTAAACGTGATTAGTTGAAATATTGGAAAGGTCGGCAATAAAATACCATTTTAACATCGAAATATTAAAAATAAGGTTTCCACTAGTGTTATAGAGAAGTGTATTTAGAATTCGGTACAAGACACAATTATCATTTATAGCAAAGTACATATTTTCAAAAATTTCCCATCTATTGCTGTCATTCAACTAAAGATTTGACAAATTACCAAAAAGCAAAACTAAAGATCTGACATCGTTAAAAAAAACTAAATAAACAAAAGAGATGACATAGATGAATCAACAATTAACTTAACACGATATATATTACATAAATTAAAAATGAACAACCACTCAGAAAATCAATAGTGTATGCTTTCATCTCTTGAGGGATATATAGAGATTCAATTAGAATTTATTAATAATAAAGTAAAAATTCCTAGGACAAATAAGTCCAAAAAATCCTTAAGAAAATTCCCAAATTAAAAATCTCCAACAACGTCGTCAAACAAGAAATTTCAGACAAATCCAGTAAAATTAACGAATATATTAGTGGAGTCTCGTCAACTAGAAATCTTGAAGGTAAAATCATGATAAATTTTTTCAAACTACCGACAAAGTCAGAGCTTATCCAATCATATTATATTTGTCTGTCTATAGAAAATAAGGTCCACCATATTGCGAGTTGTAGTAAATCAGTAGTTGCTGGTTCGTAGAACTAGCATGTGGCTCTGCAAGTAGAATAAATTTATTACAAACAAGAGAATATTAAAATTGAGACAAGTAATCATTTGGCGCATTCACTGTCTTTTCTTTTCTTTAAATAAATATTTAACTTTATTGAATACCATAGGTCCAACAGTAAGCTTCTATTAAATTGGTCGTATTGTCAAAAATATACGCAGCACATTAGGAAATTGAATTGTTGGTCGATGCAATTAATAGATAATGGCTATTTTTAATTGGTTTAAGGAAAAAGAAGAAGTTGAACACCGCAAATTAAACACGTTGGTCATTCTTTTTAAAGCGGAAGGGTTTTTAAGCTCGGTTAGCATGTTAATTTTGAGATAATTACATTTACATTTTCTAAAACTTTTGTAGTATATTTGAGCACGACAAGTGGCCAAATATAAATGGGTCCACATTTATAGCAACGAAGCATCCATCAGTATGGGATTAGCACGATCAGATGATGAATGATCAATTAATCTGCAGTCATCATTGGATCGATTGTCTAATTGTGGTCAACAATAATATAACTAGCATTTGATGTGGGGCATGATTGTCCAACGATTTAATCTCATTCCAAATTTCGTTCGACTCTCTGGTGATAGCAAGACATGTTTCACATAATTAGAATGAACCACGTATTATCTGTATGAATCGAGACTAATTAATTATAAATAAATACCTCGTACTTTGTACTTAAAAATGAATGTGACTTCGACTCAACCAGTGAAAGGCTTGATCTTTCGATCATGAACAAGACTGACCTACTAAATCATTCGATCTTGAACTTTATCCTTGTTTATTAGGAATTGGAGAGTGTACGCCTAAACATGCTCCGTCTGAGTCTCACGTGCAATATTTTTAGTGTAGACTATCCTAAACTAAATTGAAGAGGACTAAAGTATATAGAAGAACCAACTCTCGGATAACTAGTGAATCAAATAGAATATGTGGCAAGCTACAAAAATTGAACATAAATAGTCTATACTTTCCACTGCACAATTTAAAAACTAATAGATAAGTTATCGATTATATCAAATTTAACACATTCTTTAATCAACTTGAGATAGAGAATGTAAATTCAGTTTAACTAGAATAAGGTTATTTGAATAGTGTAGAATAAGTAAATATATTATAATATTTAACTAGAAAATTGGTGTGTAAATAAATATGAGAAAAATGGTAAATTAATAAAGATTGTTCGTGATTCCAAAAGCGCATAACCCACTTGACTTTTTCCCCTATGGAGAATCTTAGTTCATTTTAATAGTTTTGTCGCACATATAAGTTCAAAAATTTATTAATTACCAGTCGTAGAAAGTTACTTTAAATATTAGTTAGCTTGATGTTTGCTTCAAATTAATAAAATGAAACACTAAGCTTTAAAGTTTTTTTTCTTTCTATTCATTATCACCTTCATTACCACGTACTAAAACCTTTAGAAATTAACTTGATGGTGAAAATGATATTTAAATAATTTTTTTATTTTTTGATAACGATATTTAAATATTTTTCGTGTATTTCAACTTTTGACCAATCTGAAACGTTCAGGATATCGAGCTTCAAATTTTGTATGCATTCTTTCCTTAACGTTATTACCAAATTGATAAGGGTAATATCAATTGAGTGAGGTAAAAAGGGGTAAAAGTGATGTGTATGAGGTAAATGAACAGTAACTTTGGATCGTATCGAATGAAACAAAGGGTAAGAACGCACTGTTCCTGAACTGAGTGTTCGTACGAAGCGTACCTCAATTAGAACTAAGCGTAGTATTGCAGAAATCCTCTCTCTAAAATGTAGAAATGTGATATATTTTCCTTGGTGAAATAAACCGTATAGCCGTAGTATATATAGGCTGCCGAGCTTGACGCGTGGCGTCTTCTGATTGACCGTCGAACACGGCTCGTATTAATGTAACTCACGAGGGACGTCATTTAAGATTCACCCACCTCGTGAGTCGTATTCAGTTGTGTTCATTGAAGAGCCGTCAGACCCTATGGGTCGTCTTTAATATTACTCATTTAAGAGCCGTCAACCTTATGGGTCGTAATTAATGCTCCTCATTTAAGAGTTATCCGCGTTATGGGTCGTCATTTAATGTCTGTCTGGCAGTCACCGACAGCTCTGACTCTCATACATGCTCTGTCGTTCTCGTAATTATACGATCGTAATTCCTTGGTCGTTCGACCCTCGACTTAAGAAGACGACATCTTTTATTCGGTCCATGTTTGGCTCGAGGTTATCCGCCATCGTAACTCCTGGTTTTACGACCATAATTCTACGGACCATTATCACAAATCATTAATGTAGTGTACATGCGTTGGGGAATAAAAGTTTTAGTTAGTGGAACTTTTGATTTATATGCACCTCATGCAATTTAAAAGAAAAAAGATAATCTCAATATAATATTCTAACTGAAAACCCCAAAGGGACTTAAAATTCGATTTTCCCAATATGTTCAATTATTAGTTACAAATTGCAACACCATACTTGGTACCTTAATTAATCTAATTTTGCAAAGGTCTTCTAGCCTTGTAGTTACGTGGCAAAGAAAAATGGTACTTAGTTGGATCAAATGCCTTTACTAATAATTTTTTGTTTTCTTTCTTTTGATTTTAGTTTATATAATTGGATAATGTGATATATACTTTACAGAATGTCATTGGTGCAACTCCAATATTTCTGCTGTTGGACAACGTGTGAATTGAACTTTTCCGGATTTTCATCATTACTATAATCTCCGCTCACATTTCACAATTCACAACACCAACATGATTGACTCCGTCGAAGAATATTTTGACCTAATTATCACATTAGTACTAGCAATTTTTTTTTCAAAAAAAAATTATCTTTCTTTTGCAAATGATTAAAATTCTTCTCCCACATGGGCTGTCCTATGGATGTCACTTTATTATTCCCCCTTTATATTTATATAAAATTCAGAGTATGAAAATTATTTTTTCTGGTTATGCATGTGGTGCTAGAAAAACTATTTTGTGCAGGTTCTTAACGCAAGGAGACCGATCGAGAATAATATAAATGAGTTCTCTATAATGTTATCATCATGTACGCAAATAAAATATTATTAAAAAATAAAAATTTATCTCAGCATATTAATATAATGATAGCCATAAATAATAATTTTTTGAGGCTTCGAGGTATAATCATTAATTAAAACATTATATATATGCATCATCAGATTATGTTATGTTATATATGTATATTAAGAATGTACGTATTACTACAAATACATTATCGTGTATCTAATTCACATGAGAAGGAAAAAAATCTGCGGCGACACCAAAATTATATAAATATTTCTTGATCGCGTACGAGCGCAATAGAAATACTAATCACTTTGATACTAATTAAGTCGAGCTACTTCATTTGGCATATGTCTTCCGTTTATCGTATGTTCTATATAATTAGGTCATGGGAAATAAAAATAAATATAACTAATCACTTTCATAGTATAAAGTATTAATTCTGTCGATTTGGATAGCCAAGCATGAACAAAAGGAGGGTTGATTCGGTTTCTTTATAGTAATTGACTTGATGAAAATATACGATTAATTTTTTATGACTTAAAGTGTCGTAATGCAACCAAGAGTTCCATGTGAAAACTAGAATTTGGCTGATTAATAAGCAGCAAACGAAATTAACAAAAGTAGACTTTATACCTAAATTATTAACCACGTTAAAAGTACTAGGAACTTTTTGTTATAGAAGGTGTGGTGCATTTTTCTTTATCTTCTTATCTTGACAACTTTCTCCTTTACATCACCTTTTCTGACTCAATAAAAGAGAGGTCAAGTATTACACCAAATGACAGTGGCTCGGTTTGATTACATCCAGAATATAATATCGCATATAATGCTGTAATTATTAGTTTAATATAATCACGAATAAAATGCTAGCTCTACAATAGCATTTTGTAGAATTTTACAAAAGGTTTAGAAATTTAATGACAATGTACATAACCAGATCAAGTTTCTTATTTACAAAGAAATATACTTCATATATATAATTTTCTATTTTACTTTTTGCAATCAACAAACCACTTGTCGTTTTTTTTCTCTTTCTAATTTCTAATATTTTGAACCGCCAAAAAGGGAATGTTCTCATCTTCTATTAAGGTGTTGTCTGCAGAGTGCAACTTTTTTAAAAATTAGAATTCATAATTTAAATTAAGTTCTAAACTAATTCAAGTCATAAGTTGAGAATATTCAAAGGAAATCTAGAAGTTGGAAATTTCAAATTATCTTATTTTTTTTTGAAAAAAAAACTACCATAAGCGTCCGTGCTTTGAGATTGAAAGGATTTTTAACTTAATAAAACTTTTCTAACCAGAAAAATTAGAGTTATCGTAGACAACCATAAGATTTAATTACCGTATGCGTGGTGAAAGGACACATGCATCTTCACTATTTATTATCTTTAACTATTGATCCATTGCTTATTATTGATATCTTTGATGAATTTTTAGACATTTTGAAGTTATATTCTTGCACTTACTTTTGTTATATGCTTGAGTTTCTTTTTTAATACTTAATAATTTTAAATTCGTTAGACTTGGTAATTACTTTTCTCTGAATTATTTAATTAACATCTTCATACATACACACACACACACACACACACACACACACACACATATATATATATATATATATATATGTGTGTGTGTGTGTTGGGTGGGGGGGGGGGGGGGGGGGCTACGCGTGCATGTACCTTAAGTTTTTGAAGATATTTTGATGATTATTAATAGGTATCAAAAGAGATATGAGTTCTCGACAGTTATTAAGAGTATACTGGTTAACAATAATATACCAATATATTATGTTATTAGAGATTTAGTTACATCTATATCAGTAATCATTGTTTTATAGCTTAGGTTAGGAACTATATATGAGCCGTGTATTAATAGCTTCATTAGCTTGTAAGCACTTGTACGTGTGTATATTCCATAAAATTGATTGATTTTAGAATAGAAATTATGTAAGCCACATATATATATATATATATATATATATATATATATATATATATATATATATATATATATATATCAATAGGGCAGACATCTGGAGATTTACGTGCCTACTGGAAGTGCAATTTTTTTTCTTTTTTTGTGTGAGTTTTTAAGTGCAAAGTTAAGAAGGTAATAACAGATAATTATATACTAATAGTAATATTATACTCATGATAAAACATGCACATCACGTCGTATACGAAACTATGTCAAATACCTCCATTGTAATTATGAAGAAAGTATCTTAATTACGGCCTACCTGCCTGAAGGAAAGTCACCTTCTTTCCTCCATCAAGAAAGTAAATAGAAAATGAATATAGATGAAAAAAACTAAATGAAAAAGAAATCCTATCCGTTTCGTCCCTTTCAAATATAATAATCGGCTAGTGGTTAAATCAATAATTAAACAAAATGGAAAAAGCCATGTCCTTTTCCGCATGTAGAAGGAACATTTGGATCTCGTTACTTTTGAAAGTGGTGTAGCATACGTGTTTGTAATTATGTAATTATTTTTTAATTTTGATATTAGATTTCTATGTTTTACAACATTAATTTCAATTTAACAAAGGGAAATTTGGAGATAAAGAAACCGCCCTAACCAATAGTCCGTGTCGTGACCAAGTACCTAGGCATGGATTGTAAATATATATCTTAATTTAAGAGCAGTTTAATTTTGTTGATTTTGATGAAACGTATAGATTCTATTATCTTAATTGTTCCAACCTTGTATACATTGGAAACATGAAAATGAAGTAATCAGAATGTAGTTAAGTTGTTGAAATTGTATTTATATAAATTAAACTATATATTACCACATCACTTAGTGAAGGTTCTCCTCCTATATATAATTGACAAAACAATTTAGTAGTTTTCAATCGTTAAACCATTTAAAATGAATTAAAGTTTCATTTCTATGGTATGTTATGATTTACTAAATATTAAAAACGTTTTGTATTATTTCGAGAATTTTTTTAATGTGTTTCGAAAAATTTGTCGTTGTAATAGACGGAAAAAATACTTGTATGTTCTGTTTCTATATAGTAAAAAGTAAAAATTTCAAAGAAAAGAAAAGAAACTCTTATCCCTGGGTTATGTTGCGTTTGCTATTCATATCGTTCAAATTTATTTGAAGAATAAACAATCTAAACTAATGCGGTGTTTGCAAACCTTAAAGAAACTACAATCTGCTTTTAATTTTATTTAAGTTCTTTTTGGGTGTTTGATTAACGAGCTAAAATCTTATAAACACTTATTTTAAGCTAAAAATTTCTCAATGTAGAAGTTACTATATACATGCTTTTAGCTTGTGGTGGTTATTCTAATATCTACGATTATACTTTTATAGCTTTTAGTTTTTTGCCAAATATGAAATACCCTCCATTTATGGTCAGCTTTTTAAAAAAAAATTCAAACACCTTCAACTTATGGTTTAAGTACAATTTTACAACTTTGACATAAATTATTAGTTTGTGCTTTTGGGGAGGAGTTTGCAAATATGAAACTATCCAATTGGATTTGGGACAACTCTATGTAATTTTTATAGTTTCACCATGTTGCACTTTGACTCCTACCCATGCTGCACTTTGTTCCCTGTCTTTCAAATTTTTGCAACTTGCCTCATGTACTATAAGCACTTTGCCTTCTGCATCATTTTTTCACCGTTCACCGTTGGATATGCACACATGTCACCGATTTCTAACATTAAATTTGGACTCAGGGGCAAGGTGCTTATTTATCCATAATATATGGTCAAGTTGCAAAAAATAAAAAAAAAATAAGAGAGAAAATACAACCGAGACATAATATAAGAGGTTTAATGCTTTTATCCCTTATAAAATTATAATCTCCAACTAAGAGAGAGAGACCAGCTTTATGAATCTCACGCCCGACTCCAACAATATAATTACAAAATCCAATGACAAACCCAAGAAACTGCTAATCGGCAACTTCCAAGCAATATACAGAATGATCTTAAGACTAAACTATCCAATAAAACTCCAAAACCCAAAAATATTGAAGTTTCAACCTTCAAACAAATAATTTAAAAATAAAACCACTCAATCTTTAAGTCCTCTAAAACCAATATTTTTATAAGTTGGCAAAAAACCAAGCAAAGAGAAGTGTTCAATTCAACCCATTTTAACTCTTCACCGCTTCATCATCATCACCAATCTTGTTCTCTTCTCTTCTCCATTCCTCTCACATGAAATGGCCACAAAACTAACCGCAAATCTCATCACCCTCCTCTGTTTTTTCATCGCCACCATTACAGAGGCAGCAAAGCTCACAACTTACAGTCGACAATACAGCTCTTTTAATCAGACCCATTTCAACATTTTTCAAGTCGAATCGCCTGCGACTATCAGCAACAATGCTCTTCAAGTCACCCCAGATTCCGCTTCGGCTGATTTCAATCTGTTTAATAACTCTGGTCGAGTTATGATCAAACAGAGGTTCAAGCTTTGGGACGGAGATAACACTGTGACCTCAAACTCGACGCGTAATCAGAGAGTCGCGTCGTTCAATACTTCGTTTTTGATCAACGTTTTTCGACCAAGAAACGACACCCCAGGTGCTGATTCGTTTGTGTTGTTGTAAAGATTTGAGCTTTTTGAGATGATTGATGGTTTTTAGTAAGTGGGTGTGTGTGAGATTGGAGATTCTAATACAGTGCTCTGTTTTGCTCTGTTTTTGATTTGTTACTAATATCATCTTTTTATCTTAAAGATTCAATTTTTTTTGTCAGTTGAAGGGGTGAGGTTTGAGATTCGAATACAGAGCTCTGTTTTTGATTTGTTTCTGATATCATATTGAATTAAATCGTATTTATCTTATTTAATTTTATATCAGGTGAAGGACTGGCGTTTGTTATTGCTCCAGATCTCAGACTTCCGGCGAACAGCTCCGGCGAGTTTTTAGGCCTTACAAACTCCTCCACCGATGGCTCTGCCTCGAACAAATTGGTGGCGGTTGAGCTCGACACTTTTCAGCAAAGTTTCGACCCTGACGATAATCATGTCGGTATCAACATCAACAGTGTGAGATCCGTTAAAACCGAGCCACTTTTACCGCACAACATCACTATTGCGCCGATTGGAGCGAGGTTTTATAACGTTTGGATCGATTACGATGGCAATAGCAAGGTGATGGATGTGTACATCGTGGAACAGCTCATAAAAGACGGTCCAACACCGCAAAAGCCCGGATCCCCGATGCTGTCGATGGATAACTTGAACTTAAGAGATCATGTGGATCAGTATTCGTATTTTGGGTTTTCAGCGTCGACAGGGAACTACACAGAGCTGAACTGTATTTTGAGGTGGAACATGACTATGCATTACTTTGCTGATGGGAACAACGATAACGTTTTAAAGATTGCGCTAGGAGTTGGGATTCCATTGGTTGTGCTGTTGTTGATTGGGGCTGCGTGTTTGGGATACTATTACCACAGGCGAAGAAGGGCGCTTTCGAACCCGAAATTAGTCGGAGCGTTGAAAAGTTTGCCTGGAACGCCGAGGGAGTTTAAGTTTAGGGATTTGAAGAAGGCGACGAATAGTTTTGATGAGAAAAACAAGCTTGGACAGGGGGGTTACGGGGTGGTTTACAGAGGGTGGTTGGTTAAGGAGAAATCGGACATCGCGGTGAAGTTGTTTTCAAGGGAGAGTATCAAAGGGGAGGATGATTTCTTGGCTGAGCTTACTATTATCAATCGTCTCAGGCACAAGCATCTTGTTAAATTACTCGGTGAGTTATTCTTTTATCGTCTGTTCGATTCTTGATCTTTAAGTGTTTGTTTCTTGATTAGATTGCTAGTTTGTGTGTTGTAGTGTAGTTCTATTTGCAGTTCTGATTAGAAGAAAAGATTGACCAGATACTTTGTTGAACATTATTAGGACAAATTTTCAGTTAATGTTTCTGTTGAGATTAATGTTTTTAAGAATTAATGGGAATAATAGATTATGGATTCTCAAAGTTGGTTGAAAGGTTTTGATTCCTTGGTTAATTGATGAGATTCTTCTTGCCATATTTGGCCTTGATGTTATTTGGTGTTTATGGCTTGTCAAAGGAGTTTTAAGAAATTGTGTTAATCTCTGGCAGGTCTTGTTTGATTAGTTTGGGGGGATGTATTTGCTATGATGTGTTACCTATCATTTGAGAATTGAGACAATTAAGGTGGAATTTTATTCAGTCTTCCAACTTTGATTATCAGTAGACCTGAAATAAATTGCATCAATATAGTACCTAGACTCGGTAATAAATGCAGGAGTTTTTAGCATTCAATTGGTATTACTTCCAAATGTCTGAAATTTCTTTCATGTGGTTTTTAGGGGTTCTGACTATTCCCAGGTCAAATTTCTTGATATACACTTGCCATGGCCCTTACAGAAAGATTCTAGCTTTGTTTTCGTAGGTTTGACCAAATTTATCTGATGGAATAATAGCCAGCCAAGTCTCAGTCATGGTTGCATGTTTTGCCTTTTCTAATGGAAAATCTGGTGAAACTTCCTTTTGGTCAAGTCCTCATATTTTAGAATACAAATTGTCAACTAAAACTCTTCATAAACATTAAAAAAAAAAAAAAAACAATATCTAAGTTGACTTTGTTACATTTCAAAGTTCAAACAAACACTTGATATTGAAAGTGAGATCACATTTGTTTTCAACTTCAAATGGCAATATTAATGAGTAAAACAATGCAACATGGCATAAGCCTTCAACTCTTACCATTTGCCGGCTAATGACACAAAATAAACATAGTATCCTTCAATATTTAACAGAGATATAGCATTATCATATTGAAAGAATAAAGCAATTGGGAGGGACTAATTGTTTTCTGCAACAGGTTGGTGCTACAAGAACGGAAAACTACTACTGGTCTATGAATACATGCCCAACGGCAGCCTTGACATGCACCTCTTTGCTGCACCAGACCAAAAACCCCTCGGCTGGAATCTCCGCTACAAAATCATTTCTGGTGTCGCCTCCGCCTTACATTATCTCCACAATGAGTACGACCAAAGAGTCGTACACCGTGATCTCAAGGCCAGCAACATAATGCTCGACTCAAACTTCAACGCCCGCCTGGGCGATTTCGGCCTAGCACGAGCCTTAGAAAACGAGAAAACCTCTTATGCAGAAGCTGAGGGTGTTTTAGGCACGATGGGTTACATAGCGCCGGAGTGTTTCCACACGGGAAAAGCCACGCAACAATCCGATGTATATGCATTCGGCGCGGTGTTGCTTGAAGTCGTGTGTGGTGAACGGCCAGGAACAAAGATCGAGGGCTTCCAGTTCCTGGTCGATTGGGTTTGGTTTATGCACCGCGACGGGAAATTACTTGAGGCTGTTGATAAAAGATTGGGGGAGGATTATGTGGTCGAAGAAGCCGAGCGTTTGCTCCTTCTGGGGTTGGCGTGCTCGCACCCTAGTGCTAGTGAAAGGCCTAAGACACAGAGTATAGTGCAAATGATATCAGGGACGGTACCGGTGCCGGCGGTGCCGCCTTTCAAGCCGGCATTCGTGTGGCCTTCTTCTGGGCCCATGAGCTTGGATTCGAGTACGGGTTATACGACGACGTCGCTTACTACTACACATTTGGGCTCAGGATGGAGTCAACAGTATATTAGCCGGGAGAGTTATACTGGACAAAGTGATTCTTTAGTCTAGTTTCTTTTTGTAAAAAAACTGTGATCAGTGTTCATTGCTGAAATGTTCTTTAGACAGAGTGATTATATGATAATTTTGGGAGGAAGTCTTAAGATTTTCTGTCCTGTTTGCCTCTCCTGTGATATTTGTTGCTCTGATTTGTTCATTTGAGAGAAGGGCTGGTGAGAGTAGTTTGATAGCCATTGTATATTCATGCTTGTGGTGACATTAAATTAATGAAATATGTTACTTTTTGTTTTTGTATATTTATTGTGCAATGTTTAGTATCTACACCATAAGCAATTGGACATATGTGTCAATTGCCATCACTCTCTTAGTGTTTGAAAGTTCTGTAATGTTCCAGCTTATTTATCAAAATGTGCAATGCCCTGCCCCTAACGTATGCTAAAGCGTGCGATTGGCCCTTGATGTCAAATTTAATGGATGAAAAACAGACGCTTGTCAAAATAATGAATGGTTGATCAAAGACTCATTAGCCAAATCGCATATTTTACAAACATTACTGGAATATCGCAAGAGAGATATTGCAAAGCCGGTCATGACCTATAGCCGTTGACCAAAAACATAAGGGCCCAAATGAATGGCAATTGACACCTTTACTACATCAGCTGATCAGCGCTCGAAGAATTCAAACGTTATGACATGTTCTCTCAATTTGCCTCCAATTCCAATAATATAAGATCACCAGTTCAAAGAGTTATCACTGTTTTTAACCAAAAACAATGTCTCAAATCACCTCAGCTCAAGCAAATCAAATCCCAACTAATAACCAACTCTTCTTTTTCAGCAGAACTCATATCCCTCATCGCCATTTCAAATTTCTCCAACGCTCAAACCCTCTTGCGTCTCGTCTCTAATGGCTCAATCTCCAATTGGAACAGTGCCATTAGAGCTTTATCCGAAAGTCACCAGCCAGAGAATGCACTTTCACTCTGCAAAGAAATGGTAAAGCACAGTCTTTTGCCTGATAATTACACGTTTTCGTTTGTTTTTCGGGCTTGTTCTGAGGTTTCTAATGTTTTCTGTGGGTTGATGTACCATACTTTAGTGATTAAGTTGGGGTGGGTGGTTTACGATTACGTGCGGAACGGGTTGATACATTGTTATGCGAGTTGTGAGACCCCGGGTTATGCTCGGAAGGTGTTTGATTCTTGTGCTGAGAGAGATGTTGTGACGTGGACCGCGGTGATTAATGGGTATTTAAGGATTGGGGATCTGGGTTTGGCTAGGGAGTTGTTTGATCGAATGCCTGAGAAGAATGCGGCTTCGTGGAGTGCTATGATTAATGGGTATGCGCGAATGGGGATGTTTGTTGAGGCGCTTGAAATGTTCAATGATATGCTGGTTGCTGGAATTCGGCCTAATGGTTCCGGGGTTGTTGGTGCGGTGTCGGCTTGTGCTTCTCTTGGGGCGCTGGATCGAGGTAGGTGGCTTCACAAGTATATCGAGTGGAATAATATTGAACTAGATGTAGTTCTAGGAACGGCTCTTGTCGATATGTATGCAAAATGTGGATGTATAGAAACTTCTTGTCGTGTTTTCGAGAAGATGTCCTATAGAGATGTGTTTGCTTATACTGCTTTAATTTCGGGTTTAGCTGATCATGGCAAGAGCACGAGCGCCATCGAGTTATTTAGGAGGATGGAGGTTGAGGGAGTTCGGCCAAATGAAGTAACATTTATGTGCGTTTTGAGTGCATGCAGTCGAGTTGGACTTGTAGAAGAAGGGTTGAGAATCTTCGGAAGCATGGAAGCCTGTCATGGGATAGTACCTGGGCCTAAACATTACGGTTGCTTGGTGGATCTCCTGAGTAAAGCTGGAATGCTGGAACAAGCAGAAAAGGTCATACGAACGATGCCCGTAGAGCCTGATCCATACGTATTAGGAGCTTTGCTGAATGCGTGCAGAGTTCATGGTAATGTAAGTCTGGGCAAGATAATGGTTGACGCGTTCAGAGAGCGCTGTATTGACCACAGTGGAGTGCATATTCTCTTATCAAATATTTATGCCTCTTTGAAGAAATGGGATGACGCGGAGAAAGTTAGGAAAGAAATGGTAGAGAAAAGGGTTAAAAAGGTTACTGGATGTAGCTTGCTAGAAGTTAGCTCTGGTGATTGAATTTTCTGCAGGAGATTGGTCTGGCAGTTATGTGGATGAAACTATAGATTTATCACGAAGGATGAAGAAACCCTTGAAATCTCTTGAAGTTGGTAAGATGGATCTGATATTTAGACTAGTTAGCCAATGATTGCAGGTGTATATATTTTTACCCCTGAAATGTCATTCTGTTTATGTATAGAAGTCATGTAAGATCATGTATCTCGTCCTCCTGCCAAAGCCACCAGGCATTTTCCATTCAGAAATGCCTGCTTTTATAAGGCATCTTAAGTATTGGTTACATGCTTTTGCAAGATATAAAATGGAGTTTGTCAAAAGAATCAGCATAATAGTCATTCTCAGATTTTACAAACAGTTGGTACGCATTGCTGACTGTTTTCCATCTTCTGCGTTATGGAGGGTGTGCTGTTGCAGAATGTCTATTGATATGCTAGGACTTTACATCATGGTGGTCGCAGAGCTTAAGCTCAAGCTTTTCTCAGTTCATTTTTATTTATCAAATGTCGACTCTCCAGTTTGATCTAACTGGTCTTCACACTACGCATTCTTTTTCTGATATTGCGTATGGTTCAGACCATGCGAACTTGTGAAATTTGTAGTTTTTGAGTCTTGTTAAGATACTATATTTTCGTGTGTATCATAATTTTCGGTCTTATTTGGACCATGCGCTTCCTGTTCAGTTTGGGCTCAGAATAAGTTTCATTCAGAAGACTTTTCTTTTTGTGCATACAGTGTACATAGTCCATTCTGGAGGCCCAATTGAGTATATCATGGATAACTTTGAACTGTGAGATCTAATACGTGGAACCTACTATTTGACCATAATTCTTATGAACGTTGGTGACACTTCATGACTTTAGGATCTGAATTTCATGTATCTGCTGAGAGGATCCATTCTCCTTCTTACTCTTCTAAAATGGAAGTTGCTGTCGTTTTCAAAATAAGTAGTAAACAATAATCCGGGAGCACTTAATTCATGTACGCAGGAGTATTCTATTATTATTTCAGCCTACTCTAATGAGACGTATTGAAATTTGTCTCGCATTGCTTGTTGAACTTCTGCATATAAGTAATCTCCGCATTTCTCTTTAATAAGGCATTTTAAATAAACATGGGAATCCTTACAACAAACACGGTTTTGTGAGATATTTTTAGGTTGTTAAGAACTTTTTCAGTATATAACTTTGTCCATGTAATGCCTTAAATCTTTCTCAATGTGATGAAATAAATCAGATTCTTATATGCTGACCTAGGTATAAATCTCCCAACACCACACTGCATAATCACTTGGAGAACGCACTCCCCATATAATTTTTGGCTCAGGTAGAGTCCTCAATTAGAAGCAGAACTCTTGCTTCTATTAGCCCAAATCTAAGAGCAAATATTGACATCGTGCGAGTCTGTTCGTTCTAAGCAAAATTGGGCTTTTTGGGACTTCCTCCTGACTCGTGATTATATTTACACCCATTGAAATGTGACATCTGCTGAAGAATAGTTATAAAACGAATAAACTAAAATGAAACAGCAATTCAATACCATATCCGAGTTAGGCCAGTGTTATGCCATAGGCCAAAAGCAGATCTTATCTTATGTTCAATAAACTCGCATTCATTTTGTTTGATAATATCCATTATCCACGTAGTAGGATTAAACAAAAATATATATTAAATTATATATTTAATTCAAAATATTGAAAATATAATTTGAAATTATATTAAAATAACATCACAAACTTAAAATTTTAAACAATTTGGCATATGAAGGAGTGATTCTTATCTACTACGGTAATCTCAATCGCATATAAATATTGTGTTCATTATTCGACCACATAGTCAAAAGTTGTAACATTAAAAGCATTACATAAATGTAGGCTACAAATAAACTATATGGAATAGTAAAAAAATGCAAGTTTTAGTACCTTACTTGATGTAATAAATTTTTAATGGCGGAGTTGGAGGTTGGTCCATGCCAAGTGATAAGGCAAACCATAAAGAAGTTCACGCAACAACAATGCATGGCTTTAAGCATGGTGCCACATTTCATAAAGATTTGCAGCCGAATTTTAAATAAGGGTCCAATTGAATTGTTCCACGAAAAACCCACGCCCAAGCTTATATGTATACATACTGAGATCTGTGTCCAGTTGCATTCATAAACGCTGGTAGAGCAAAATAATTAAGGTTTGCCTAGCGGCAAGAAATAAATGGCCTACTTCTTTTTTGCTGTCAACCTATTCATAAAACAAATCTGCGATAATGTTACAAGTCTCAGATATACCATGTGGGTTGCATTTGGCCACCGATTTTGTTGGCAAGACCCAAGTGCCATAAATGTAGTTTTTCTATATACTCGAAAAATTATTCTGAGTTTCTGCACTATTTGCCAAATGGTGTGTTAAATCATCGTGCAAATTACATAAAATGATGATGAAATCTTGTCATTAGGAGATAGTTAGTAGTTATTACCAATTAAAACAGAATAAAAGTAATTCTTTAGAGATAATGCACACCAAACTACTATAAAGAGAATGATACCAATTTAATATTAAAAAGGAAAGGATTTGTACATCTAAGCCTCCATGTGAAACTAATTAAAAGTAGCAAATTGTGTCATTTAAAGTTTATACTTATAAAATAACCCTTTATAGATACTTAGGTTGCACTTGAGATTGAGACTTCTTGTGTTGGTTGAAAGACCATATCATCTAAATATTCTAAAAATGGTAGAAGTGCGATAAATATTCTCTTTATTCATACTTGTGGTGCATGTGCTTCTACTTGAGATTGAGACACTTTTTTATGTAATTTTAATCTTTACATATATATCACTAAAGAGAAATTTAGAAGGAGGTCAATTTTTTCAAATCACGTAAAGTTGTTGGATACTTCTAATTTTGTACGCAATGGTAGTATATACTTAATACTAATTAATAGTGTCATAAGTCATAGCACATAAAAAATCTCGACATTAGGTCGATCTTTTTTCATTTTGTTTTAGCAGGTCCGACATGGTTAAATAATCACAGTAACTACTCCTTATGGGTGACATTAATTAGGTACATATGGGGCAAACGAAATGTACCTATTATAAAAACACCCCACCAAATTTGTTTAGTACACATCTCAAGACACACATACACATTCACAGTAAAAATATCTTTAGCTGCGTTCATGGACCAGCTCACACCAAACGCTGCAAACTCATGTCCCTTAACCCCACTCACTTTCCTACAAAGGGCAGCAATCGTCTACGGCGACTGCACCTCAATCGTCTACAACTCCACCACCTACACCTGGTCACAAACCTACACCCGATGCCTCAAACTCGCCTCATCTATCGCCTCGCTAGGACTCGATAGAAACGCCGTCGTTTCAGTTATTGCACCGAACATTCCCGCCATGTACGAGCTCCAGTTCGCGGTCCCCATGGCGGGATGTGTCCTAAACAACATCAACACGCGTCTCGATTATAGGACGGTCTCCGTGCTCCTGAGGCACAGCGAGTCGAAACTAGTCTTCGTGGACACTGAACTCCATTCGCTCGTTACGCGATCCATCTCGATTTTTCCCGCGAATGTAGAACCGCCGCGGATCGTGCTAATCTCTCAAGACTACGAAAAGCTAGTGTCGACCGGGAACCCCGAGTTTCGATGGATTCGACCTCGAAACGAGTGGGAGCCAATGACCTTAAACTACACTTCTGGCACCACTTCCTCACCTAAAGGAGTAGTGCACTCGCATCGTGCGATTTTCTTAATCTCATTCGATTCGATTGTAAATTGGTCCGTCCCAAAACAGCCGGTGTACTTATGGACGCTCCCAATGTTCCACTCGAACGGGTGGAGCTACACGTGGGGAATGGCGGCGGTTGGAGGAACTAATATATGTCTCCGTAAATTCGACGCTGGTGTCATATACGCCGCTATTAGTAAACACAATGTGACACATTTATGCGGAGCGCCGGTAATACTCAACATGTTGGCGAATCACCCCGACGCAAAGCCGGTTAAGAGTGAGGTTCAGTTCATGACCGGCGGAGCGCCACCGCCGGCGGCGGTGGTGCTCCGAACGGAGTCGTTGGGGTTCAACGTGAGTCATGGATACGGTTTGACGGAAGTTGCGGGTGTGGTTATTTCCTGCGCTTGGAAAAATAAATGGAACCTTTTACCGGCGTTTGACAAAGCGCGGCTAAAAGCGAGGCAAGGCGTTAGGACGCTTGGTTTAACATCAGCTGACGTTGTTGATCCCAATACCGGCGTTAGCGTTAAGCGCGACGGATTAACGATGGGAGAGATCGTTTTACGCGGCGGTTGTTTAATGATGGGGTATTTTAAAAACGCGGAGGCTACGTCTAAGTGCATGAGGGGTGATGGATGGTTGTACACGGGTGATGTTGGTGTAATGCACCCGGATGGGTATTTGGAAATTAAGGATAGGTCTAAGGATATAATAATTAGTGGTGGTGAGAATGTGAGTAGTGTGGAGGTGGAATCGGTGTTGTATTCGAATCCGGTGGTGAACGAGGCCGCGGTGGTGGCTCGGCCGGACGAGTATTGGGGCGAGACGCCGTGCGCTTTTTTGAGTGTTAAGGAAGGGGTTGAAACGACGCCGCATGAAGGGGACGTGATCGAGTTTTGTCGGGCGAGGTTGCCGCATTATATGGTGCCGAAGACGGTGATTTTCATGGCGGAGCTGCCGAAATCGGCCACCGGGAAAGTTCTCAAGTTTAGTCTAAGAGACATTGCGAGTAAAATGGGGTCGCTAGCGTCGGCAAGTCGGATGTAGTTAAATGTTTTACATGGAAAGTTCTTGTTTATTTTCTTAAAAAAACAACTAGAGGTGTGAGATTTATTTTTTTAATATTCTTTTACAAATTGTATGATTAAAATTCAATTACTTTGTTTGATATTTGTAATATTGTTGAAATTCTTAGAAATTTTTTATACTACATGTTCTATTGCAATTTTATGTATAGAGGTAACAATAACGTCTTGGTTTTGTGAGTTTCATTGAACTTTTGGCCTTATAAGTGGCGTGGTACGAAATATATTTATTACAAGTAGGACCCCCATGCAAAGATAAGCAGTTAAGTCCAGCATTTATTGGGCAAAATATGACCAGAAGATATTTTGACTGATCTACCTATATGCGTGTTAATGATGTTTATAAATATTTGTTCTCCTAATTGAGCGATTCTTAATTATCAGGTTGTTGATCTTTTTATATATATATATATATCTCTAATAAATACTAGCTAGTGTTGTAATTAGAAATTAGAATGTACGTCGATAGGACCATGAAGCTTCTTAGGTTGATGGTGTTTGTAATCCATATTAAGTCCATAAAGTACTCCTTCCAAATGTATGTGGTTAGGTAGTTAGACAACCATTGAGTCTGAAATTGTGTTGATCATGTGCTCGCTATTTTAAAGTTGGGTGATTTTTAAAGGGCATGTTTTACAGCAGAGAGTTATGATGAGAATTACTAATATTGTCCCATATCGCTCTTCTTCTTTTTCTTGTTTTTGAAAAAAAAAAAAAAAAAGGAAAATCAATTCTTGTCATAAACTTGTAAAATAACTATTTTGCTTTGTACGAACTAAGAAGTATTCTATTAGAGCAGAACGTAAAACTAGCGGATTACTGAAAGTAAAATAAAAAATTAGAATAATACATTAATTACTAGATATTTTTTATTTATTTTGATGGAAACTTACCAGATATTTTACATGAGGGAAATCACGTAACGAATGTTGCACATGCATAAGTAAATTTGTCACGATAGCGTTACCGCGTCGGAGATCTAGAGTAAGTTTTCTTTTGCTGTAAGTTGTAGCTGAAATTAATCACAATGATGATTTTGCAGTTAAAGTTCAAAATAAATGGTACTAGTCCCACCTAGAATGAATAACTTTCACGACATTCTTAAGAGATATTTTTCTCCTATGCAACACGGCTAATATAACATGTGGTCATGGACTTGAGAGTCAATATTGTTGGATTTTATATGGTTTCAAATAAAATTAATTTGTTGTTCTATACATTGTATCAATTTATGGATAAACTTAATGTTGATATACATGTACTTCAGCATACATGTATCTTTATATACATGTATTTTGGCATACATGTATCTTTATATACATGAATATTGATATACATGTATCTTGATATACATTAACCATGTATTAAGGGCCATGAATAATGTGTAGGGGAATGAATATGGATTTACTATGGTACATGAATGTAGGATTCTGTGGCTAGTGGATTCCTACATTGGAGAAGGAAAGGTCTTGGATCCTCCTATAAATAGCTTCATTGGTCCTACAAGTGAGGCATGCAAAAATATTGTCTAGCTGAAAATAGCAAGCTAATCACTTGTAGAAAACTCTCAACACTATATATATCTTTTTCTTTAGTTTCTTTTTTATTATCAAGGAGGAGTCTTTGAGGAGGTCTTCGATTCAAAGGAGGAAGAAAGTGTTCAAGGAGATCTTCAAGCCCAAAAGGAAAGGATGTGATGCAAGTTGCTATTGGAATAACAAGGAGTCTTCAAGTCCACACACAAGGATGTGGTTTAAAAGAATGTCTACATCCGGTAACATTTATATGATTTATTTATTTATTAAAATTAAATAAGAATTATATGCATTGCTTACAAATATATGAAGTAAGCCAGTATAAGATCAGGAACTATTGAATTACTTCTTTTTATTTATAAACCTCGAATGTACCTAAACTCTCTTTCATTCAAAATCCCTGATTTCGAACTCAATCAATCAGACACGATAGACACCAAATTAATTATAACACTGATTTGACTGTATATAGTCATTAATTCCTATACGTACGTAATATTGTGATGTTGATGCATGCATGGTTTAAGGAAATCCGACAATATTAATAAAGAAGAAAAGAAAGATGTGGGAATTCAAAAGATATTAATTAACGTGGTTGTGGTTCTACTAACCAATAAAAAAAAGTGGTATTTGCAGGAGATAATGAATTGTATATATTACACTCTTGTTATAAAAGATTAAATAACAGTTTTGCATTTACAATCTCCTAATTAAATATATTTATTACTAAGTATTAGTATAAAGTATTAAAAAATGAAGAAAAAAATCAAAATATAAAATATTAGGTGTTTGCGACGAAAAATATATATTATAGTAGTTTGGTGATTACACACATCAGATACTATACAAAACAAATTTATAAAGAATATATATTCTACTTTTTAAAATCGAGTACTTTGTAACGTTGTTCGCTTATTTACTTGTGATAGTTTTATTATTTTTCAAAAGTTTTAGAGGATAGCTTCTGCAATTAATGCCGAATTCTCTATTACTTTCTTATTATACACTCCAAAAACCACATCCACCTTTTAATTAAAGTATAAGTGATATTTAAGTTTTGTGTGAGTATATATATATATATATATATATATATATATATATATATATATATATATATAGATAGATAGATAGATAGATAGATATATCATAGAGTTTCATTTATTCATAAAAATATAAAGGAAAAGAGAGTTTCATTCTGAGGCAAGGCACGTTGTACTCATTAATGTATTCTATTGTATTTCTAATCAAAGATCCAATCAATTTATAACATATTAACATTGTTGTACTCATTAATGAATTTTCCTCCATTGTGGTGGTTGAATATATAAATAGTGTTCGTTGGTAGACAGGAAAACAGTTTAAGTGCTTGATTCTTTATGTCAGTCTCGTGTCATTGTTGGCATTTTAAGTACTCTCAACGGTGAACTATTTAATCTTTTTGACTTATGGATTGGCCGATCACAAAAGGAATGCATGGGCGAACGAAATAACAAACAAGAAAGATAAGCAGCTACGTCGTATTGTCCAAAAGATGGGATGTCGTGTGTCGGATTATGGTGCATGCCACGGATTTTAAGTACTAAATTATTAATTAGAAGACTTCAAATATAAAGGAGCTCGTGTACTTGTTTGCGCCCTATTATCTTGTATATAACACGCGAATAATGAAGCACAAAAAATCAGTATCGTATCCAAAGATTTTTATCTTTGTTGGGCTAAGGTCTAAAATAAACTGACATTAAATATAGAATTAAAACGTAACAAAAACTCAATAAATAATTGACTATAAAACTATATTTTTAACATTTAAATATGCATATGGAATTAAAGAATCTAAATAAATCTCTTATTATATAACATCAACGTTATATGAAGGAAATCTCGACTATATTTTTAATTCTGATGATAAGATTGTTAAATGTATATATGGAATACAACAAATCATTGTAAAATATATTATATATATGAAGTAAATATATTGCTTAAACTGAACTTATTTCTTCTGCCAGAATAAGTCAAGAGGAAAAAGAGCTTTATAAATTATAGTCAGATCTTTTATCAAAACATAGAAACAAAAAAAAAAAATTCATAACCAAATCAATGAAAAGAGGAAAACAGAAGGAAAATAACTTGCAATATTGCTAGCCCAAAAAGTTTCGGAGCCTTTACTTACATAGGCCCCCTGCAACAAATTTGATATATCCCTTCCTAGCCTTCACATACATGGGCCCCTTAGCTTGCAACAAAATGCACCCGAATAGGAAGATATTAAGTGAAATTTGAGAAAAGTAAATTAAAAGAGAATTCATATGAAGAAGTTCTAGTTGGAATGGATTTCTATTTCATTTTTATTAGAAAAAGACTACTGTGCTACTGTTTTTTGAACACAACATTCTATATAACCCAGAAACAGGAATATACAAAGAACATTAGAAACTTAAAATGTAAAATGAGTCTATAAGATTACAATTTCAAAATAAAAAATTAAACCTTAATGGGACTGGTCGAATAGATGGCACAAAAACTGTTCAAATAGGTCATCAAGGATTTTATAAAGCAAATCAAGTTTTACATTTTTTTTTTTTTTTGATGAAAATCAAGTTTTACATTGATATGAATGTTATGACACTCAATATATGGATTAATATAGAGCTAAATCGTTGTCTAACCCTAACGCATCTTAAGACCCAAAACATAGCATCGTACATTTAAATAATCAATTCATGTTATTTATTTCTGCATGTTTTCAATTCATGTTTCAATGATTTTTCTAATTATTTATAAAATGATAATTTACGCCGTGGATTAATACTCTTAAAAGCAAAATTTATATTCAAGATTTTAATCGTATAGTTAAATTATAAAATTTACTTAATGTGACATTGAAGTAGAAGCGTATGAGCTCAAAACAGTAAGAGGAGCTTTTGGATTTAGGACCCCAAATGCAAACTCAGCCCAAAGTCCCAAACATATAACTCGGGCCACCCCATACCTCATGAGGTTTGAAAGAAAAATGAGATCATTATTTTTCATCTTCGACTTTTACCAAGACATAAGAAGTTCGTGTATTTGTAAATTTAAAACTATTTGCCGAAAGCGCTTCTGCCAAGAAGAAACTTGAAGCCTCATAAAATATTTGGGGTATATGTCAACCTTGAATTAATTTGGTTTAATTCAATTCGGTTATCTGTAGGCAATTTTCCAATAAATCAAGGTATATAACATATGAATTCCAGATTAAAGCTCAACACAAAACATATTATGAAGAACAAGTAATTACAACAGTGCAGAAAACATAAATAAGATAAACTTCTAGTTTGCGTAGCAAATTTTGTTTATGAGTCATACGAGACAAGAGTTGGACCCTTTTCCCTTAAGCTCAATTTGTCCAGCGTATTGCTTCGAGGCCGCAAAAGACAATGAACTCCAAGGTACAACGTCTATTGCGTTGAACAACTTTGAAGCCCGAACTTTTCCCTCTGTCGAACGTAGTAATATTTGTAGAACTCTAAAAGATGCTTATGAATGCAAAGAAAATTGTTTTGTTTTTGGATGCTCGTTTCCCAACCTAGAAGCCTCTAGTTATAGGTAGGGAACAAACAATGATTAGCTAGCTACACTTAGGGATAGACAAAGATTAGATCACAAGACTCAGTCTTAGTCTTATCTCCTAGACTAAGACTTGTGTGTGTTTAAATTAATTAAATCTTAATTTGAATATCTAATTTAATACTTCTCATTAAGGGATTTAATTTACACACTTATTATTATTTTTGGACTCAGTTCCACAATTATCTCCAACATTATCAACATCATATCATGTGAAACAATTGTCATTCAAGTGAAACAATGGACTGAGATTTGATAACATATATATTAATAATCATTACAAGTGTAACATATTTTAGTCGTCAAAAGTAATTGCAAAGCGAAATAACACAGAAAGATATTTGGAATATTACTAAATTGAAGAAGTTATAACGGTAGCTTATAAAAATTGATGGACAAGTTTATTATTTATACAACTACTATTTACATAAATTCAGAATTGACGTACTAATCCTTTTTTCATAAATAAGAATAAGATTATAGAAACCGCGTAAATCCACCGCCAATTAAAAGGCGCGGCCCGAGCCCGAACCAAAATAAATAGCCGTTGTCCAAAATTCAATGGTAACAAACCCTATTCTCATTCTCTCGTGTAGAAGAAGAAGAACAAGGCGAACGTGGGTAAGTGTTTCTTTCTTTTATCTCGTTTTTGTTGGAGATTATATATTGTTTATCGATTACTGTATTAGTTGATTGAATCTTCTGGATTTTCTTTGCCTAGGGTTCTTGATTTTATTGTATTTTGTTTGCCTAGGGTTCTTTGATTTGCATATGTTGCCCATTGCTATGAACATTGCCCAACCAATTTGAGTTTGTACGTCGTTTTACAACAAATTGTAACATTGAGCAGTGAGTTTTAATTATTTTATCTTTTAGAAGTTCAAGAAATTTCTGGGATTAATTCGTTGTGTCCTGTTTTTTGCGAGGCGAATCACGGTGATATTGCAGGGTGTTCTCAGCCGTAATCCAACCAAGCGCAATGCTGCCGAACAGAGTCTCGATAGGGTGAGATTATGAACAAATATATTGATAATTGAATGAACCTAATTTACTTGTTAATGCGTTTTGTTTCGTTTCTTGAATGTTTTCTTGCAGATTCAGTACGCACTTGGTGAGGCTGTTTCTAGTCATAATTGACAGGAAATTTGATTATGGCGGTGAGGCATGTGACTAGCATTTGTTTCAAGAATTTCATCAATAATAACTGGGTGCCCCGTGATTGTTTCAAGAACTTCCTGTCCGTGTTGATTCTGTCGGTGCATTTCGCTCTTTTGTGGAAGCCTGCAACGGTAAAGTGTTTCCTGGCTTTAGATTCACCCCTATTAGAAGTTCATTAATCATGATCATATGATCATCATTCATACTATTTATTCATGTACAGATTTGGGTGAAGTACGACCAATACTTCCACAATTACTTGATGGTATGTCTTCTGGACAAGTTCCATCCATATTGTTCTGTATTAGGCGACATACTATTAACTAAAATTTGTATTGTACTAAAAATTGTTCAGAGTTCTTTAAGCTTATGAATGAGGTTGAGAATGAAGATCTTGTGTCTACTCTTGAGATGATAGTTGACAAGTTTGGAGAGGAAATTGCTCCTTATGCTATTGGATTATGCCAGAATTTGGTGGGACTGGTATTTTGAATATCCTGATCCGCTCACTATAATAAACTTTTTTTTTTTAATGGCTGCAGCATTTTGGAAGAGCGTAAATTCTGCTGCAAGAGATGAGGAAGGTGATGCTGTTGGCTGTCTTTGTGCAATAAGCAAAATGCTTGAATCTTTTAGGAATCTTCCTCATCACTATGTACCATGGAATCGACTTTGTTTCCAATAATGCGTAGGACGCTGACTAACGATGGTAATTTCCCTATTTGAACCATGTATAAATCTTCTCGCTGTTTTGAGCTCGTCTTTTGTTGTCGTTCTGCTGAGATTCAATATGCACACATTTTTATCACTATTTTCATAAAATCGTAACTAGAGAATTTTAAGCTCACTGTTTTGGAATTCTTCTAGAAGGCATTCAAAGGTTTGCCCAAAGAGAAAGCTGTGGAGAAATCGTTGGGGCAGGGAGAAGTGGCATCAGGTTGTAAAAACATGCCCAATCTCACTGATGTATACGTGGGCGTAAGGTGTGCCTCGTATTGCTCATTGAATATATCTTATCAAGATAATAAGCTTTTCTGTTTTTTTTTTAAACGACAACACCTTAATTATGGACCATCATGAATGGGTGGAACAGCTTGTTCAAAGGCAAACTCAATAGCGCAGGATTATTTGTTAGTAATATACACTGCAGAATCTTGAAAACTCTTCCATCGTATTGTAGCTTGTGCAATATTCATTAACCATAGAAGTCTTGTCGTTCTCTATCCAACATCTCATCTGTTCTCGAAAAAATTTAGGACTTCCACTCATTTTGAGAAGCTAAAGTCCCTTTCTCCCTTCTGCTCTGTTTTCCCCTTTCGCACGTCAGAAAATTTTGTTTCAGTTCTGAAAATGGTAAACTTTTCAGAAGCACACTTGAAGCTTTAAGGCTAAAAGTTTGAAGATATCAATGATTCTATTTTCTGAACTTTATGTTGAGATGCCGTTTTTCTGTCTATAATCTCCATTAGTTGGCCATCTCATTTTGTTTGTATTTCATATTTTTTGTATTACGGTTGCTCGCAAGTGCATCATGAATTGATTTTTCGTAAGAGTTTTCACCTATTCGAACTCCTCCCCTTTGCCTTACTAATTGCTGTCACTAGTTTGATCAGCTTCTTCTAACATTTCTTACGCCTTGTTATAGTTCAGATGTCTTGGAACCATTACATAATTATATATCCAGAAGTACTTCACATTTGGAACATGATTTCATCTGTGAGTCACCTATTTACTTTTGGCCTAGACTGAACCATAATAGTGAATAACATACATATTTTTGTTTGTTTTTTTGGGCTATCATCATGCAGGTCATGCAAGATGAAAACTGGGATGATAGTGATATTGAGCTGGCACCTAAACTCATTCAAGTGGTGTTCCGAAACTACAGGGGAAATGTGGATCATTGGGTCGAACCATACTTTAATTTTTCTGTGGACGTCTTCGTCGTACAGAGAAATCTCGTTTGAAGTGCCGTTTGATAGAAGTGGTAAGGAACTTTACGCTTCTCTGCAAGTACATACATAGGTTAGGTGGCCTCTGCATAGTGGTGAAAATTTGAGACTACTATTTAATGTGGTTTCTTGTTCGGGAATTTCGCGACTTTAGTCCTTTAATGTGTATGCTCTCCAACTTTAGTCATTTAATGTGCACTTTCTCTAATTTGGTCCTCTAATGTGCAATAATCCCTAAAATGATCCTTGTTTGACTTAATCCTACAATAATTGAGGGAGAATTATACAAAGTACCCTTGAACTATGGGTAAATTATACAAACTACTCTCTCATATTTGAAAAACTGCACAAACTACCCCTATAGTTAACTTATGTTAAAAACCCTAACAAAATGGGTGAAATCCCATCTATATTTTTCTTTTCACGTAGTTTTCTTTTCAAAGTTTTACATATTGTTTCTGAATTAAACTCATTGAAGTAATACCAAATTAAATTTAAAATTATAAATGTTAATTTAAAAATTTGTTTGTGTTTTTACCAAGATTTGTTAATAAGTTAAAATCTAAGATGAAAGTTATTTATTGTGCTGTACAGAATTTATTAATAAGTTAAAGTAGTGAAGATAAATTATTAACAAATTCTGTACAGCACAATAAATAATTTTCATCTTAGATTTTAACTTATTAACAAATCTTGGTAAAAACACAAACAAATTTTTCAATTAACATTTATAGTTTCAAATTTAATTTGGTATTACTTCAATGAGTTCAATTCAGAGACAATATGTAAAACTTTGAAAAGAAACTTTGTGAAAAGAAAAATATAGATGGGATTTCACCCATTTTGTTAGGGTTTTTAACGTAAGTTAACTATAGGGGTAGTTTGTGCGGTTTTTCAAATATGAGAGAGTAGTTTGTATAATTTACCCATAGTTCAGGAGTACTTTGTGTAATTCTCCCTCAATTATTGTAGGATTAAGTCAAAAAAGGATCATTTTAGGGATTGTTGCACATTAGAGGACCAAATTAGAAAAAGTGCACATTAAAGGACTAAAGTTGGAGAGCATACACATTAAAGGACTAAAGTCGTGAAATTCCCTTTCTTGTTCAAACTACTTTTCATTTTTTATTGCAGTTTTAGCTTTGCATAAACTTT
Organism: Misopates orontium; assembly: GCA_946800315.1. Classification (NCBI taxonomy): domain Eukaryota; kingdom Viridiplantae; phylum Streptophyta; class Magnoliopsida; order Lamiales; family Plantaginaceae; genus Misopates; species Misopates orontium. The sequence goes on along the minus strand of OX326953.1, from coordinate 13,541,947 downwards.
GATTTGCATGTGTTTCCATTGCTATGAACATCGCCCAATCAATTTGAGTTTGTACGTCGTGCTGCAACAGATTGTAACATTGAGCAGTGAGTTTTAATAACTTGATCTTTTAGAAGTTCAAAAAAAATTCTGGGATTAATTTGTTGTGTTTTGTTTTTTGCGAGGCGAATCGATATTCCCAGCCTTGCGGTGATTTTGCAGGGTGTACTCGGCTGTAATCCAACTGAGCACAGTGCTGCAGAACAGAGTCTCGATCAGGTGAGAGTATGAACAAATATATCGATAATTGAATGAACCTAATTTACTTGTTAATGCGTTTTGTTTCGTCTCTTAAATGTTTTCTTGCAGATTCAGTGTGCGCTTGGTGAGGCTGTTTCTAATCATAATTGACGGGAAATTTGATTATGGCGGTGAGGCATGTGGCTAGCATTTGTTTCAAGAATTTCATCACAAATAATTGGGCCCCCGTGATTGTTCTGGTAAATTTAATGTCTTATATTGACTCCAATAGGCAATAAACCGCGTATTGAATGGTTGCACGTATAAGCACCAGAGCTGGGTTGGGGTTTAGCGAAGAAGTAGTAATAAATGATTATTAAAAAAAAAACAAATTGGAAATTGAGAATGAATTTTACAAAAAACTTCTTAAATTGTTATTTGGTAAATATCTGATTAAATATTATGTCAATAAGATCTCTTAATCTTACAGATTGGACACAATATCCCAACTCTATCTATTACTTGTCTCTTTAATCAAGAGAAATTGATGTTGTTACTATTAGTTTTCGATCATGGTGTCCAGGGGTAGCGGGGATGGTAATGAGTGGAAATGTAAATGCATTGTCGTAGTTTTGTAGAATGATGCAACTTGACTGTGTATGTACTTGTACACATTGTGATAGGTGAAACATTCTAACTTTTCTTATCCCACTCCCCCCGCTGTTGAGGTACACTCCCTTTGATTTCATCTCACAGTTCAATTCGTTGGAAACTGAAGAGACCCCAATAGGCAATAAACCGCGTATTGAATGGTTGCACGTATAAGCACCAGAGCTGGGTTGGGGATTAGCGAAGAAGTAGTAATAAATGATTATTAAAAAAAAAACAAATTGGAAATTGAGAATGAATTTTACAAAAACTTCTTAAAATTGTTATTTGGTAAATAAATGACTAAATGTTATGCCAATATGATCTCATAATCTTACAGATTGGACACAGTATCCAACTCTATTTTTTACTTGTCTCTTTAATCAAGTGAAATCAATGTTGTTATTAGTAGTTTTTGATCATGGTGTCTAGGGGGAGCAGGGATGGTAATGTGTGGAGAGTGTAAATGCATTGTCGTAGTTTTGTATAATTATGCAACTTGATTGTGTATGTACTTGTACACATGTTGTGATAGGTGCAAATCCAAAGATCTCGCCAGATGACAGGCAAGTGGTGAGGGACAACATTCTAAATTTTCTCATCCCACTCCCCCCGCTGTTGAGGTACACTCCCTTTGATTTCATCTCACAGTTCAATTTATGCTGTATTCTGGTCCTATGTTTTGCTTGTGGCTTGAATTTCTTGTCGAGATGATGTTAATATTTTTTGAAATTTTGAACAGAGCACAGCTGGGGGATTTCCTGAAAACAAAGATACATGCAGATTATCCTGAACAATGGCCAATGCTTCTGCATTGGCTGAAGCATACACCAACAAGTTCATGGAGTTCTGTTTGTGATAAGGATCCTTTCCAAAAAATATGAGTTGAGTGTGTAGCTTATTAGTTATTTGCACCCCCAAACCGTTCTCGAAATTTAGTTTGCACCTTCCAAACAAAATTATAACTTGCACCTGCATTCAACTTTCTTCAGATCAGATTGCAGTCTCTCCAGTTTCCAACTACCTAACTCGTTACTTTCTATAAAATGAACATACAATCTTGTTAGTTCCCATCCTTCCGTTAGTGCTAGAAATGGAAGAATGAAACAAAAACTTTGGCGTCAAGATCCGTACTGAATTTCACATATAAAGAAGGAAAACATTAGTTAGGATATGAAATTTGGTGGTGATTCTGTAGTATACAGCTTCTTACTAGTATATGTACTATTATTTGATCTTCATGAATTTTATGCACCTTGACTATGCCGTTTTTTTAGGTTTTATTACTATTATTTAATCTTCATGAATTTTACGAACTCTGACTCTGACGTTTCATTTGTTTGTATTACAAGTATTTAATATTCATGAATTTTATGGATTCTGACCATGACATTTGATTTATTTGTATTATTAATATATGCATATTTATTTTTTACCTGGAAAAGAGAACCTTCATAAAATCATATTATTTATTGCTGAGGTTTTTAGGAGGTCTGTGTCTGGCGATGTACATTATGTCTCGTAGTTCAATTATAATTAGTCTTGTAAATGATGACGATCTTCATGCTTTGTTGTTAACTTAGATATGATGAGGCGGCACAAGAGACTAAGCCCCCATAGGCAGAATGATGGTGCGCTTTTTGCTATTGGAGTTTTATGTGATAAATTGAGGCGTACTGAACCATATAAATATCAGCTGGAGCTAATGCTTGTGCAGCATGTTTTCCCGTAGTTTAGTAGTCTCGTGGGACATCCCTTAGTTTAGTAGTCTCGTGGGACATTTAGAGCTAAGGTCAGTTTTCTTGGTTCGTACTTTTGTTGCTCTTTTCTGAACTCCAACTCGTAGTATAATGTAAATTTTAAATACTGCGCCTATTTCTGTGTGAGTTAATGCAGTCATGTTGTTGTATCTGCTTTCCTGTCAGATGATTTTAAATTGGCTTGCAGTGCCGTGGAAAGTTCTCCTGTTCGTATTTTTTGTTCTAGAATATAGAATTAGGTTAAAATATGTTTTGAATTACCAGAGCAAATTTCCACATTCAGTTTATTGTGCTGGGTTGATGCTTGCATAACTTTTTTATTATTAATTACTTTAGTCTGAGAAGTTGGTTCCTCTTATCTGCACTCGTGAGTTGTAAGCTTATCCTTCTGCTCTGTCTTGTTGATATATGGGATTCTAGGCAGCTTGGTTGCAGGGAAATATGCACGCATAAGTTTCTCTGATCCAAATAACTTCGGTAGAGCATTGCACAGTGTTATTGCTGGAATACGTGACCTAGAACTTCCTGTCCGTGCTGATTCTGTCGGTGCATTTCGCTCTTTTGTGGAAGCCTGCGAAGGTAAAGTGTTTCCTTGCTTTAGATTCTACCCTACCGTAGAACTTCATTAATTATGATCATATGCTATTGGATTATGCCAGAATTTGGTGAGACTGATATTTTGAATATCCTGATCAGCTCACAAGTCCTATCTATAATAGTATATTTTTTTAAAGGCTGCTGCATTTTGGAAGAGCGTAAGTACTGCTGAAACAGATGAGGAAGGTGATGCTGGTGCTTTAGCTGCTGTTGGCTGTCTCCGTGCAATAAGCACAATGCTTGAATCTTTTAGGAGTCTTCCTCATCACTATGGACGCACTGAATCGACTTTGTTCCAATAATGCGTAGGATGTTGACTAGCAATGGTAATTTCCCTATTTGAACCATGTATATTCCTTCTCGCTGTTTTGAGCTCGTCTTTGGTTGTCGTTCTGCTGAGATTCAAAATGCACACTTTTTTTATCACTATTTTCATAAAATCGTAACAAAAGTATTTTAAGCTCACTGTTTTGGAATTCTTCTAGAAGGCATTCAAAGGTTTGTCCAAAGGGAAGGTTGTGGAGAAATCATTGGGGCAGGGAGAAGTGGCATCAGGTTGTAAAAACATGCCCAATCACACTGATGTATAAACCTGGGCGTAAGGTGTACCTCGTATTGCTCATTGAATATATCTTAACAAGATAATAAGCTTTTCTGTTTTTTTTTTAAAAGACAACACCTTAATTATGGGCCATCGTCAATGGGTGGAACAGCTTGTTCAAAGGCAAACTCAATAGCGCAGGATTATTTTTCAGTAATATATACTGCAGAATCTAGAAAACTCTTCCATCGTATTGTAGCTTGTGCAATATTCATTAACCATAGGAGTTTTGTAGTTCTCTATCCAACATCTCATCTGTTCTCGAAAAAATTTAGGAGTTCCACTCAGTTTGAGAAGCTAAACTCCCTTTCTCCCTCCTTTTTGGGTGCTTTGTTTTCCCTTTTGCACGTCACAAAGTTTTGTTTCAGTTCTGAATATGATAAACTTTTCAGAAGCACCCTCATTTGAAGCTTTAAGGCTAAAAGTTTGAAGATATCAATGATTCTATTTTGTGAACTTTTTTCCAAAAATCTGTCTGACATTAAATATCCTTTCGAAAAGATCAGGAATAAATGCTATAACTTGGGTGATAGTGGGGATGGTAACTTTGCTCTGTTAACTTAAGTAGTGTTAAGGGATTTGGTTAACGAAACTGTATGTCGAAAATTACTGGTTGCAGGAGATTGCGAGTTGGTAACCTTGATCCATTTAACTGTTGAAGTGATGTAAAGGAATTTGGTTTGAGGAAAGCATGTATTAGAAAATTAGTATTGGCACACTTCTGGAAGAACTTCATTATTAGTATTAACCTTGATCCATTTAACTGTTGAAGTGATGTAAAGGAATTTGGTTTGAGGAAACCGTGTATTAGAAAATTAGTGTTGGCACACTTCTGGAAGAACTTCATAATTAGTATTAATCGGACTCTTTTAAATTTATAATTCTGCAGTGGTCTTGGAAGAAGTATTGTAGATAATCTCATACCTGACCTTCCACTCACCCACTATATCGTTGGAGATGTGGAGTCTGTGGCCATTAGTGATGGAGATTCTGACTGTTTGGGCAATTGACTTTTTCCCAAGTATGTTGCTGTAAAATTAACCATCAAACATTGTCTTTTCTTGTCACTACATTACATTGTCATTCTTGCATCAAGTTAGGCTTGCTTCTTTTGTTCTTTAATAAGTTCCCCATTTTGTTTCTGAGCAACCCTTTTTAAAGTATCCGTCATTATCTGAACAATTTGCAGTTAACCTATTAACCATAATGATGATTACCTATGTCAAGGTTCCAAAAAGCTGGTGTGCTACGTAGTTTCTCTCATTATGTTATAGTTACATATCTTTCCAAATCTTCTAATGCTTCCCTCATTATGTTATAGTTATATATTTCTCCAAATGAAGTAACGAATACCGGAAGACAGTATGCATTTTCTTGTAGATTTTAAGTAGTTAGTCCACACTTCTATTTGAAAGTTTTGCCAACTGTATGAAAATTGAGTGGTGAACCTGGTCTTCTATTTGAGTCTGGTCCTCAGTCTGGTTTTGCCAACAGAATTGTTTTCCTAGCTTAGTGATGATTGCTGCCTTGACCTTTGAGATTGTGAGGAATGTAACATCACCACTAACAATTACTTTTTGGTGCTAAGTTGTTTTATTGTATGGTCTTCAAGATATTTCTACTATGGATATAACATTAGCGTCTTTCAGCATTTTGTAGAACACTTGAGGATTGTATACTGATCTCCATATCAAAGTTCAAATGAACTTGGCAAAATTGTTCATAGGCCAAAAAAATTCAATCCTTTTGTCTGATTTTTTTATTGTTTATTCTTTTCCTCCTTTGATCCTCTTATATGCTATCAACAAGCTAGCAATCCTATCTTATGTTGGCAGTCAAACATAACGAGTTTCACTTGGATTCATGTTTGCAACTTTGTTAGTTGGTCAGGGTATGAATTTATATTGAGATGCCGTTTTTCTGTCTATAATCTCCATAAGGTGTCCGTCTCATTTTGTTTGTATTTTATATTTTCCTTATTATGTTTGCTAGCGAGTGCACTGTGAATTGATTTTTCCTTAAAGAGTTTCACCTATTCGAACTCCTCCCCATTGCCTTACTAATTTCGATCTGCTTCTTCTAACATTTATTATGCCGTGTTATATTTCAGATATCTTGGAACCATTACATAATTATATATCCAGAAGTACTTCAAATTTGGAACATGATTTCATCTGTGAGTCCGCTATTTACTTTTGGCCTAGACTGACCATAATAGTGAATAATAACATACCTATTTTTTTTTTTTTTTTTTTTTTGCTATCATCTTGCAGGATGAAAACTGGGATATAGTGATATTGAGCTGGCACCTAAACTCATTCAAGTGGTGTTCCGAAACTGCAGGGGAAATGTGGATCATTGGGTCGAACCCTACTTAAAAATTTCTGTGGAGCGTCTTCATCGTACAGAGAAATCTCGTTTGAAGTGCCGTTTGATATAAGTGGTAAGGAACTTTACGCTTCTCTGCAAGTACATACATAGGTTAGGTAGCCTCTGCATAATTGTGAAAATATGAGAATAATCAATCTTACTTAGCAATACCTTGGCAGTAGGTCTGTTTATCCCCACTTCTTATAAGAACATATTATTTGGCTGTGAATTGTAGATTTACCAACCCAGACCCTATTTCTGACTTAACCTATATCAAGTCATGATTTAAGCACGTTACTTGCTGGTGTAATATTCAATTCACTACATGTGGAGGATAAGCTCTTTGTAGAAATAAATGATTGAATATTTAACCAACATGCTATGGGAAGATATAGTTGCAGCAAGTACACATTACATTAACTGTTTCAATGAAGTCTCCGAGCTCATAGCTAGCCTGGGAAGAGGTCTTATTTGGTTTGTAGAAGATATTGCCACCAAATAATGTGGCATTTGTGTATACTACATACCAGACGTAAACCTCTGTATAATAGTTTCATTCTGGAGAAATTGAATTTCCTTCTCAAAGGTAAAAAAATTAATTCTCTCATTAATTCACGAATTTATAATCATATTCAACACTTGATTTCTAATACTGCTACGTCATTCTTGCCACCAAGAAGAGTCGATTTCAGTGCTGGTACAAATTGGACTGCTTTATACTTCAAAATTCTACCTGCTGTGGCGGTCTCTGTATGTTCTTGTTCTCATGTTCTGGAATGTGGTTACTATCTCTGTGTTCCATAGCTCTATGTTACCCTATGTGAAGATTTCTTTATATTATTAAAAGGGAACACCTTTTAAATATTTCACCTAATCTCCACATACTGTATATTTAAGGGACACTTGGGTTATCTCATTTGATGTACAGACAATTATGTCTTCACCACAGGTGCCTTTTTACTTTCAACCCCACTGTAAAAAGCATATTGGATTTTAACTCAGCACTGAGTTTGTGAAAGAACGTTTAATGGCTAAGTGCCATCTTTTGTCCTTGTGAAATGGGGTTTTTTTCTTTCTTGATTCCGAGAAGAAAATGTCTAGTTAGTGATGCGGGGGACTGGAATTAGTGATTCCATGTTCAGCAACTATTGTTGTACTATAGGTAGTATTAAGTCCGTCTTCTATTAACGCACAAACACTGTCTAATACTATCTGCATCATTTTTCTGAAACCTAAATTGATTGATGTCTTAATTGATCTTTATGCACTTGTCTCGTTACCGGTCTTGTCTCTTGTGCAGTATCTCAAAGGTATTATGTACAAGCAGCTGCAACCTAGAGTTCCTAGACTTGATGTTGTTCTCTTTGATATCATCTTGCGACTCATTTGCTTTTATGACAATGATCAAAGACTCTTGGATGAAGACCCACATGGGTTCGTGAGGAAGGGATATGGTATGTTCAAAATTTTGTCTCTGGTCTTGTTCATCTACTTCTGAGGAGCTCAGGATTTCTGAATTGAGATACATGATTCATTTTTGTTCTCATGAATCTGCAGACAGAGTTGAGGATTGGGTTTAGTCCTAGAACCGTTGCTATGGGGTTTTATGAGTGAGCTAATGCGAAAACATGGAAAGGAGAACCTTCATAAAATCATTTTTTTTTATTGCTGAGATTTTTAGGAGGTATGTGTCTGACCATATACATTGTGTCTGGTAGTTCGATTATGATTAGTCTTCTGAATGATGATGATCTTCGTGCTTTGTTGTTAACTTAGAAATGGTGAGGCGGCACCAGAGAATAAGCCCCATAGGCAGACAGATCGTGCGCTTCTTGCTATTGGAGTTTTATGTGATAAACTGAGGCAGACTGAACCTTATAGATATCAGCTGGAGATAATGCTTGTGCAACATGTTTTTCCTGTGTTCAGTAGTCCTGTGGGACATCTTAGAGCCAAGGTCAGTTTTCTTGTTTCGTACTGTTGTTGCTCTTTCCTGAACCCCAACTCGTAGTATAGTGTAATTTTTAAATCCTGCGCCTGTATCTGTGTGTGTTAATGCTCAGAACAATGATGCAGTCATGTTATTGGTTTGCAGTGCCGTGGAAATTTTCCTATTCATATTTCTTGTTCTAGAATATAGGTTTAGGTTGAATGGATTTGAATTACCAGAGCAAATTTTCATATTTCAGTTTCTTGTGCTAGGTTGATGCGTGTATAACTTTTATAGGGTCAGTATTTTCATCCATTAGATTTGCGCATCGGTGGGCAATTCTCACACTGAAGCATACTTTAGGGGCAAGTCTCACATTTTGATAGGTAGGGGGGACATTACAACGGAGGGCATAGGTTAGGGGGTTTAACGCAATTGCACTTTTATATGACTATTACTTTAGTATGAGAAGTTGGTTCGTCTTATCTGCTCTCATGAGTTGCAAGCTTATCATTTTGCTCTGTTCTTGTTGATATATGGGACTCTAGGTAGCTTGGGTTGCAGGAAATATGCATGCATAAGTTTTTCTGATCCAAATAACATCCGTAGAGCATTGCGTAGTGTTATTGGTGGAACACGTGACTTAGAACTTCCTGTTCGTATTGATTCTGTCTGTGCACTTCGCTCTTTTGTGGAAGCCTGCAAAGGTGAAGTGTTTCCTTCCTTTAGATTCCTCTCTACCGTAGAACTTTAGCAAATATGGTCATATTGTCTTCTTTTGTACTCTTTGTTCATGTACAGATTTGGGTGAAATACGAACAGTTCTTCCACACTTACTTGATGGCTTTTTCTATACAAGTCCCATCCGTATTGCTCTGTATTAGGCGACATACTATTAACTAAAGTTGTATTGTCCTTCTCAAAATTGTTCAAATTTCTTTAAGCTTATGAATGAGGTTGAGAATGAAGATCTTGTGTCTAATCTCTAGACAATAGTTGACAAGTTTGGAAAGGAAATAGCTCCTTATGCTATTGAATTAGGTGAGACTGATATTGAGCTTTGCTTGCTCCGTCTTTTGGTTCTCTGAGTAGGGCTCTTCCGCTGTTTTTGGTTCCTGACCAGCTCAACCGTCGTATCTTTGTAACATAAGTTTTTTTTTTGTAGGCTGCTGCACTTTGTTCGAGCGTAAATACTGCTGGAACAGTTGAGGAATGTGTGCTGATGCTTTAGCTGCTGGTGGCTGTCTGTGCGTGCAATAAGCACAATCCTTAAATCTGTTAGGATTCTCCCTCATCTCTATGTACAGATTGAATCCACTTTGGTGCCAATTATGCGTAGGATGCTGACAACCCATGGTAATTACCCTATTTAAAGCGTGATTATTCCTTTTCGCTACTTTGAGTTCGTGTTTTGTTGTCATTCTGCTGGGATTGAAAGTTTCAAGTGCATGCATTTTTATCAGGATTGCCATAAAATCATCAAAAGAGAATTTTAATTACATTGTTTTGGAATTCTCTAAAAGGCATCTGGAGGTGTGCCCAAAGGGGAAGCTGTGGAGAAAGCATTGGGCTGGGGAAAGGGGGCATTGGATGTTTACCTGGGTGGTAAGGTGTACCGTCGTAGTGCTCATTGAATATATCTTAAAGAGAAAATGGGCATTGGATGTATACGTGGGCGGTGGGCGTAAGATGTACCTCGTAGTGCTCATTGAATATATCTTAACGAGATAATAAGCTTTTCTTGTTTTTTAATTGACAACGCCTTAAATTATGAACCATCAACCGTGGGTGGAATAGATTGTTCAAAGACAAAATCAAATATGAACTGCAGGATTCTGTTCTCAAAAAAATTTAGGGCTTCCACTCATTTTGCAGCTAAAGTCCCTTTCTCCCTTCTTCTTGGCTGCTTTGTGTTCCTCTTGGTACGCTGCAAAATTTTGTTCCACTTCTGGAAATGGCAATCCTCCAGAAGCACCCTCACCCGAAGTAATAATATATTCCCATTGATTTCCAACCAAGAGTATTTTAATAATACTATTTTGTGAACTTTTGTCGAAAAATCTGTATTACATAAAATTTCCTTTCTAAAAGATGAGGAGTATATTTTATCGTTTGGGTGTTGGTAACCTTGCTTCGTTAACTTGAATGGTTCTAAGGGATTTGATTACGGAAACAGTATATCGAAAAATTACTGGTTGCAGGAAATTTTCTACCAACACTAATTTTGATATGAAGGAATTTGGTTTGAGGAAAAGATGTATTGGAAAATTAATGTTGGTAGCAAATTGCCAGACTTCCTGAAGAACCTCATAATTAGTACTGATAGGTCTCTTTCTTTTGATTTTATGATTCAGCAGAGGTCTTGAAAGAAGTTCTGGAGATAATATCATACCTGACCTTCTACTCACCCACTATAGCGTCGGAGATGTGGAGTTTGTGGACATTAATGATGGAGATTCTGACTGTTCAGGCAATTGACTTTTTCTCAAGTATGTTGCTGTACATTCAATTATCGCACTTGTCTTTTCTCGCCATTGCTTTACATTTTCATTCTTGTATTAAGTTATGCTTGCTTCTTTTGTTCTTTAATAAGTTCCCAGTTTTGTTTCTGAGCAACCCTTTTTAAAGTATCTGTTATTATCTGAACAATTTGCAGTTAACCTGGTAATCATAATGATAATTACTATGTCAAGGTTCCAAAAAGCTGATAGGCTACGTTAGTTTCTCTCATTATGTTATAGTTACATATCTTTCCAAATCCTCTAATGCTTCTCTCATTATGTTATGGTTATATATTTCTCCAAATGAAGTAACGAATACCGGAAGACAATATGCATTTTCTTGTAGATTTTAAGTAGTTACTCCATACTTCTATTTGAAAGTTTGCCAACTGTATGACAATCGAGCGGTGAGCCTGGTCTTCTATTTGAGTCTGGTCTTGCCAACTGAATTTTTTTCCGATCTTAGTGAAAATTGCTGCCTTGAACTTTGAGATTGTGAGGAATGTAACATCACCACTAACAATTACTTTTTGGTGCTAAGTTGTTTTATTGTATGGTCTTCAAGATATTTCTACTATGGATATAACATTATCGTCTTTCAGCATTTTGTAGAACACTTGAGGATTGTATAATGATCTCCGTTTCAAAGTTCAAATGAACTTTTCACCATGCAATTCCATTTTTCTTGGCAAAATTGTTGATAGGCCAAAAAGTTTCAATCCTTTTGTATAACTTTTTTATTGTTTATTCTTTTCCTCCTTTGATCCTCTTATATGCTATCAACAAGCTAGCAATCCTATCCTATGATGGCAATCGAACATAACGAGTTTCACTTGGATTCATGTTTGCAACTTTGTTAGTTGGTCAGGGTAGGAATTTATATTGAGATGCCGTTTTTCTGTCTATAATCTCCATTAGTTGTCCGTCTCATTTTGTTTGTATTTCATATTTTCCTTATTACGTTTGCTCACAAGTGCATTGTGAATTGATTTTTTCTTAAGAGTTTCACCTATTCGAACTCCTCCCCATTGCCTTACTAATTGCTGTCACTTGTTGGATCAGCTTCTTCTTAACATTTCTTACGCCTTGTTATATTTCAGATATCTTGGAACCATTACATAATTATATATCCAGAAGTACTTCACATTTGGAAGATGATTTCATCTGTGAGTCCGCTATTTACTCTTGGCCTAGACTGAACCAAAACAGTGAATAACATACATATTATTGTTTTTTTTTTTTGTGCTATCATCATGCAGGATGAAAACTGGGATGATAGTGATATTGAGCTGGCACCTAAACTCATTCAAGTGGTGTTCCGGAACTGCAGTGTAATGTGGATCATTGGGTCGAACCCTACTTAAAAATTTCTGTGGAGTGTCTTCGTCATACAGAGAAATCTCGTTTGAAGTGCCTTTTGATAGAAGTGGTAAGGAACTTTACGCTTCTCTTCAAGTACATACATAGGTTAGGTAGCCTCTGCGTGGTGGTGAGAATTTGAGACGTTTTCTTTTTCTAATGCAATTTTAGCTTTACCTAAACTTTCATTTGCATGTGTTGCCATTGCTATGAACATTGCCCAACCAATTTACTTCTCGCTAATGGATTCTTCAACTTGTCTTCGTGAGGTTATTTATAGTCTTCTATTCCCTATAAATACCAGGGTTCAGCGCTAATATATTGTTTCCATTTTTTGAATTAAAAGAATCTTGAAGCATTGTCTTATATTATAACGATGTGAATGAAGTTACTTCATATTTCTTTTATCAAGAGTAATAAACTACTTCTAATTTAAAATGGGTGACTGGAGTTTGGAGAAAAAGGTGCATCCATGTGACGGAATCGAGACCTTGGCTTGTAGTTAGAATGTGTTGTCATACTGAATCTTTCTGAAGCTGCTGATCACCTTGCATGTGGTCGACCAGTAGAAAATCAGGCTAAGCATGGAAACCCTGTCATTTTCAGGTTGCTGATGCTCTTTATTATAATGCTCCATTGGCTCTCCACATACTTCAAAAGCTTAATATCGCAACATAATTCTTTAGCTTTTGGTTCCAGATGTTGCAACAGGTTAGAGTGCATGCCAATTTCAAAAGGTATGTCTTTATCCCTACCAGTGAAGATGGATTTAGTTGTTTTCTTCCTTGCCTTTTTGCTAAAATAGAAGTCCCGTCTTTGATATTATTTTACATTTGTAGGGAGCATCAGAAGAAAGTATGCTGTCTGGGCTTAACGTCATTGCTTCCTCTCCCTGCTGATAAATTGTCAGGAGAAGCATTGGAGCGAACTTCCTGAAAAATCATGTTTTCCATTATTTCCTCACTTATTTTCATTTTCCCCTATTTTCCTGAGACTTAAGTTCAATAGACCTTTATTTGGACTAGAACGGATAATTTATAATTTCTTTTATCACAAAACTCACTGTTAGCATTAATACAAAATGAAATTAAGGGATAATAGAACCCTGAAATCTGAATTTTGAGATAACATCAGCGACGGACTGACGGTGAGGTTTCAATAGTATCAATATATTTACACATCTTAATTATTCCTCTGCAATCTTGATAAAATTGTTGGTTTGCAACAAGACATCAATTTTGTAATTTTTGTTATACTAAGAAAAATGTAAAATTAACTGATAAAACGAATCAAAATCGATTAACCCAAATTTCACGTGAAATATCCAAAGAGAAGCAAAGACAACATATATTTCAAACCCACATACATATAATTGTGATGAAACGCGTAGGATTTTTGTCCCTTTTTTGATAAATTAATTAATAAGGGTTGACCTATTACATAATTAGATAGTTTTATTAAGTATCTTACTCAATTTATTTTTTCGGATATTATAAAGATTTAAGTAATTCTTTTCAGAAGACTTCCAAATTTGGTACGGTGAGAAAAATACCTTTTTATTACCAGAAATTTGCATCAACTTTCTTACATCAAAGGCTAAAATTGACAATTCATATTTAATCAGGGGTTGTGTGTATAATGTTTGAAAACACTAAAAAGGGTTCGGTTCAAATTTTAAAAAAAAAATACAAGAGAATTTTGTGTAACAAAAAAATGTAACTAAAGGATTTAGTGCTAATTTTTCTAAAACATAGGGGTGGATTTTATACATTTTCTTTGTTATGTCCGTCAATTGTCATTTCATTTATTGAGCAAATTAACACAGCCGACAGGCTGAAGAAATACTGGCACAGAGAAGCAAATGTCTCTTGACAAACGTGTTCATGCCACAATATCTCACTCAAATCCCAATGTAGGTTAGCTTTGGACATTAAAACGACAAGATAGAATAAGACTCTCTGTATGACTGACCCCTCTAATCAAATCACATTGAGTCTATCATGCATTTACTCCGACACCCATTCCAAATACTACTTGCAAACTTCTTTGTTTTTTGCCATTTTTGTACTGTGTGTGTAAAAACAAAAAGAGAACCAGCTTTCTGTTCAAATATGAGCCCAAGTGTTTTGGAACAGGCAAAACAAGAACTTGAAATCCTGGAACTTCATCACCCTGGCAAGTTTCAGTATTTGAAAATGGAGCTCAAAACATTGATTTCAGATTTTGAGTCTCAAAAGGACTTGGTTGTAAATGCCACCTCCATTTCAACTTGCCCTTCAGCTCTAACACAAGGTTAACATTCTAGCTTTACTACATTGTTTTCTAGTTTATAAAACCATATATTGTTTCAGATTCATTCACATTTTTAACATGTTATTATGATGTCTATTTGTTCACAGAGTCGTCGTCCAATGCAAAGAAGAGAAAGAAGGGTGATGTTGTTGTTGTTGAAGTTTCAAAGTGCAGATTAAAGGCTAATGATGGTAATTTTATGAAGAGAAAAAGGGGTAATAAGACGGATGCAATACTGGAGAGGGCTCAAGAATGTATCAGCAAGATTCAGCTGTTCAAAACCTACTTTTAGTACTACTTTTGAGTATTTAGAAACTGTTGGAGATCATTGTATAAACTAATAAATGTCAATCGTGTTTACAAGCTTGTGTTTTTAGATGAAACGTCACGGAATATGGACAATCGCAGTTTTCTCGAGACTGTAATACTTATGTGAGCTTTGAACTTCATTCTGCGCCAACAAGATGGACTTGCTTCTAACAGGATACAACCAAAAAGTTGCCTTTTGTACGCTATATGTTTTTGGTTACTGCACTTATACTTTCTAATGGTCTGTAAATTAAATTTCATTAGTACGGAGTTTTTAATAAAAATTCAAACTCCATGAAAAGACAATGTAATTAGACCAAACTCTACGAGTATAAATGTAAGTTATTCCTGATAATTTATAATGTTCTGTTTAGTGAGACAAGCCTACCGTGATATTCTTGCATTAGTAAATATATAAAGAACGAAAGAGTGTGTTAAATTGCTAACGTTACAATATTTAATAGTAATCAATGCTAAAGCTTAAAGAGAACAGAGATTCGAATCTTATGCAAAAACTAAAGCATCTCAAGTTTAACAAATGGACTTCATATTCACATGAATTAGTTAAATTTAGTGAAAAGGCATCACTTCAAAACTACCAAGACCTGTTAAGGATTATCAGACAACATTCAAATAATGGAACAGCAAGAAAATATTGTCAGTTAACAATAGAAACATAAATTTTGTCAATTACAGATTACGAACTGATCAATTAACTATGAAACTTTCAAGTTCACAAGAACAGAACCAGTACCAGAAACAACTATATAAACCAACCGAACTAAAGCAAAAGATTGCAAGTGTGCAATCACTGAACAAAGATAAATTTCACTGAAGTGAACCACAAAATATGATGCATTTAGTTTGCAGCAGCAGTAAGAGGACCTCTCGATCCAATTCTACCGCGACCAATTCCTGTCTTTTGATCATCAAAGTCCCTCCTTTTCGCGCTCAATCTTTTTCCACCTTCATCAACACTTCGCCCTGATTGGCTCACTGATCTTGAAGAACTTGTCCATTGATCAGTTGACTCAGCCGAATTAGGCTCCCAATGAGGAGATATCCATTGTTGTTGGCTTCCTACAAAGCTATTGCTTCCTGAAGATTCTATATCTTCCACCTCTTCCCCTCCTATTGTCCCCCTTCTCACCGTCACATATTTATGAAAACTCGGCTCCATCAGATCATCATTAGCTACAACCTCGGATTCCACAAAGGGTTCCTTGTTTTCTTGCCTGGTTTTTCCCACATGATAGGCGGCCAAAGAAAGGTTGTCGCTAATCTTATTTGTTTTCTCATTTACAGGATTTCCTCGTCGGTTTTCAGACAAAGTACTTGACAGGTTTGAGCCAGTGCTGGAGTTGAGATCAGCAACTGCTTCAAGGATAGAGCAGGCTTTAGTCACGCAAGGTGGGAGAGAAAAGGATTGAGGGGTGTTGTTTTTGTGGTGGAAGTTTTGAATGTCTTCTAGCAAAAGTGCAGTATATGATGAATTTGGATTGGATAAGGATTCAGGATTAATGTCTAAGTCTCGGGAGAGACGGGAGGATCGACTTCTTGTGAGAGCAGTTGGTTTAAGGCTTTCGGGTGCTGAAGAAATCACATTCGTTGCGACATGACCAGCAAAACCATGTGATACTTTTGTTTCTTCTGCGGTAGGATTTTGCTCCTTTGTCTTGCAGTACACATTTGGTGTGTTGCTTTCAAGTTTGGTCGTGCTGATTTTGTTTTCAGGTACTGGTTTCTGAATAGGAGCCTGCAAAGATGATGCCAAGAAAATTGGTTAACGGTCAAAATTCTACAGCAATTTGCAACATTAATATAAACCAATCCACACCTAAATGCCACATGAAACTTGTATATACATGGAACAGTACATTCTGTAAAATCTCTATCATTCTAAAGCAATGTTTTCAGATATTCCAATAGCTTTCTTCGCTGAATTGAGAGTTTAATACGATGGTTCCTGCGATACAAATACTCACTGCAGAGTTGAAGGCTACTCCATTGACAAAGCTAGTTTAGATAGTTTGAAGGCTGAATAGAAGGTTAACATACCAGCATATTAGCAACCCAACCAACAACATTACCAACTTCAAAATCTTCCACAGTTGCACCACAATCTAAATAAAACAGGAAACAAAAGTAATGAACTACTTGAAGTAATAATACACTCACCTGTGAGATAATATTGGTGTCAATTTCACCAAGTGGATTTCTTCTATAAGGCGAATGTTCAGCCTTCCTCGAATTGCTCCGACTAAGTGAGATCGGCTGCTGCTGATTTTGACTACAATTCACATTATGGTTCTCATTCGAAGCCCTTACTCTAGCAGGCGAACGAGCACGAGGCGACGCAGCAGTCCTATTACCCGCCCCAACAGTCACATCCCCACCCACATTCCTCTTCACTTGGATCCTTTTCACCGCCACGGCCGAATTAGGCTCACAACCACCATTAGTATTCACCGTAGCAGGCACGGACACCATTTTCCCCGGCCTAGCACTACCATTCGCCACCGCAGATGAATTCGAATTGGAATTAGAATTAGGCCCCTCACTTTTCATTGGAGATTCAGATCTTCTACCAGGAGATCTACTAACCCTTCTCCCCCCACCACCACCACCGACACGCTCTCGACTGCCCGACCGTTGTTCCTTTTCCCTCTCCCTACTAGGAGTCCTCCTCCGCCCTTGAGAGCGGTGTCGCTGCCTCTGCCGATTCTCCCTCTCCTTAGCAACCGCATCATCCCCATCCACATCAACATTACTTTTCCCATCACTTTTTACACCGTCATTGTCGAAATCGAAACTCCTCTTCGATCCGGAGTACTTCTTACCACCACTTTCCGACAAAGCCCCCGCCTTTCCGGTGGAGGAACTCCTGCTGAGCCTCCCACATTGTATCAAAATAGCATCCACTTCTTCCTTAGTACAACTCGAAGTCCTCACAGCCGCACCTCCTCCTATAATCCCATTTTTTCCACCATTATTGGGTGTCGAAAAAACACCCTTTTCGACGTTTTCGACTGCGATTTTCTTGATTTCGCATCTACCCTTTTCCTCATCTGGCCTAATCCGCTCGGTTTCATGACTTTTTCTGTGTTTGATGATGAAAGTTTCCTTTTTGACTACAGATTCTTGAACTTCTACCTTTTTTTCGAATTGGGTATTTTCAGATTTGGTTTTTTCAGGAAGTTTGACTGGAGAAGAAGAAGAACATGGGCTCTTCTTGCTTAAACAAGAACCCATTTTTACCTCAGATTAATTGAGAGAGAATGAAGAAGAAATGAGGGTTAAATTTGGAAGAGAATGAGAGGCAAAAGATGAGATAGAGGGGGCAAAAGAGAAAAGTTGGTGCAGAGTTCAAGACAACAATTCACATTCAAAATGGTGTCTTTTTTTTGTAGGGGCCAAAGTTTTCAGATAGGGACAGAGGGATTTCAAATTTTCGACAGCAGAGGGATGTTAATGTAGCCGTTACAATTAAAAGGTCTTTTATTTATTTTTTTTCCTTTAAGAATAAAGGAAAAAAATAATAATGTCAGACTTACCTACTACTGTGTTTGTACACTAAATTTAATAATGAAGGGAATATTGAATGGAATCTTGATCCATCTTTGAATTTTGGAATTTGATAACGGTCATTTTTTTAATTAAGGATTTTGGGTGAACAGAAGAGATTCAAATTGAGGTGGGTTCAAGTTTTTAGTGTTGGATTATTGGAAATAGAGATTCAAACTTGTTGTTGATGGATTATTTGACTAGAGTCTTGTTGATCGATGGTTCTGTCTTGGATTTGCGTAAAACAATTTAAACCTTAAGGTGTCGCGTGATGCTTTAAATTAACTTATTATAATAAATTATTCAATTTCGTATTATTTTATTTTTGTGAATACTATATGTAATAAGCAACAAACTTGCTGAAAAACAAAAAATAAGTGCAATGTGTCAGATAATAGTTTGAAGGTGCAAAATGGTGTACCATTCGACATACAGTCCAAAACTCGAAAAATTATTTTATGCAACCGTTGTATTGTTTACGTGGTGCAACTAACAGTTAAGATCGTTATATTTTCGTAAAATGTAGATAGTAACTACCTCACAGTCTCATCTCTACCATGTATCTACACCAATAATCGAATTGTTGTGCCACCTCATCGTGCCATGATTGCACAAAATAATTTCTCAACTCGAAACTCCAAATTGTAAAAGGGACCATAATAAGACAATTTGCTAGATTAGGAGATTATAATGGTTTATAGACACATTAGGAAACTAAAGTTGGTCAACTTCCACAACAAATTTAACCAAAAATGATTTTTTTTTCTTATTCCTCTTGGCTAACCAATTTGGTAATTTGTGCCACTTAAAAGTCACTAAAAATGAGGATTATATCATATTGGTGGAATGAGATAGTAAACATATAAATTGGTATGCATAAATTACACTCTTAATTATAAAAACGTGATACCAACAAGGGAGAATTACACAAACACCCCCTGAGATATGGGCTAATTACACAGACACCCCCTTATGTTTGGGAAATTACACAAACACCCCCTGTGATAAAAAAAATTTCGCAATTTGTTATGTTTTGCTGAATTTAAATTTCCGTCTCTCGTTTATATTGTAAAATCAATGAAAAATAAACTAAAATTGCTAAAACGATAGAAAATAAGTCTCATTTATTCTGTTTTAGTAAATAAAAAAAACATTAAAAATAAGGTATATTTCGAAAGATTTTGTAAGTTAGTCATCACATCATTATTGAAATTATGATCCAACACCATAAGTGTGTATATTCGATTAAAAAAAACACACTACAAAGGGTGTTTGTGTAATGAGATGCATACTATAGGGGGTGTTTGTGTAATTTCTCAAACATGAGGGGGTGTCTGTGTAATTAGCCCATACCTCAGGGGGTGTTTGTGTAATTCTCCCTACTAACAATGCCATGAAACAACTATTTGGGACTTAAGTTTCACGTTGCGTATGCCTTTGTAATTTAGGGCGTATACTCTCAATGCAAAAACATAATTTTAACATTTGACCCCAGCCCAGCCCACCCCCCTCCAGCAACCCCCTCCCCCCACCCCCAAACCCAAAAAAAAGTTATATCTTAACATTTACTTTTATAAAAATAACATTTTCATAGTAATTATGCAGGTTTTGTTTGGATTTGTATCTGCAAAATACTACAATATGAAAATACACATCCAAAAAAATGTCAGTAATTTATTTTTAAAAAACAATTAATTAAAAATCAAATTAACTATACATATTCTGAAATTAAATGTTTTTTTTCTTCAGGAAAGTAAAGTACCAAAATCATACTTTGGAGTGTAAAGTACCAAATCACTGGTTTATGACTTATGAGGGTGCTAAATATTAATTATCAATTTCTTGAACTTAAAACCAAACGTGACAAATTTTAAAAAATTAGAACTACTTTTGATGTCAGTAGTTAACTTAATGTGATTTGAAGTAAAAGAACATCAAAAAAAGAAAAAAGAAAAGTAAGAGAATACGAAACAATGCTAATTGCTAGGTGCTAGATTGTAGATTCCCTGCAAAATTCATGGCTAGATCCTTAAAGGTCTTCAAATTTATTACAATAAGATACATCAAAATTGAAGTTTTTTTGGATAAGAATATCAAAATGTTTACAACACCAGAAACTGAACACGAGAATGTTCAATAACAAGTGAAACTAGGTCCCTTTATTGTTGTAAAGAGGAGAGTTCCTTTCACCTGCACGACTGCAGGAAAAAGTTCAGCAAACAACAGGATTCATAACACCATGACAGAACAACTCGAACAAATCCTTCCGCAGATTCTTATTTATGCAGTAAGCATATGCACTCCGCATGAGATTGAGCAAACCATAAGCCCGAGTATGCCAAAGAAACCATATTTCCTGCAAAAAGAAAAAAAGTTAAGTTTGTGTTAAACTGTTAATGCACTTTGCCTTTATGCAATGAGTACGAGATGAGTCGCAAAGGGACTTTACAATTAGTTGAATCTATAATTTACTGTAAGCCACCGAATCAATTCAAGAAGTAATACTGTCGCGAGTTCTAATGCAGTCGAGTTGAAAAGTCAGAAGATGCACAACAAGTACAAAGCAGAAGAAGCCCGCGCCTTTCCCCTTGCCCCCATTTTTTCTATGCACTCCTGCTCTCTCCCAAATCAAAGGTATGCACATATATATATATATGTATATATATAGTATACATAGAATTACATATACAATACACCTATTTACATACACTCTATACATGTTGTGCGTACCTGTATATATACATACATCCACTCACTTTTAGATTGATATAAATTTTAGTCATGACCTCCTGCATACATACACAATTTGCGTACTTATACTGGATATAAACTGTGTATATCTTGCATTTTGGTCTCGCTGCTGCAAAATCTTTGGCCACTTGGAATCAGTCTCTCTTTCTTCTTCTGATTTCTGTGACAGTGGGTTCCCTATTATTGGACATTGTCTCCCGTTCTTTGTGCGACGCCTATTGAATTATCAAAACAAAAACTACTGGATATCTAACTCACACTTAATAGAGATCGATGGATATAAACTAATATATCCTATTTTCCTTACCATAGAAGGGCTTGGTCTGATTAATTTAACATATGGATCAACTGAATCAAAGTTGGATCGGACATGAATTCATTTAATAGTTGACATAAATGTGTAGTAGAAATTGAATCGGACATGAGTTCATTTAATAGTTGACATAAATGTGTAGTAGAAATTGAATCCAGTTCTCTTCGACCTATTTCCCATCTGTACCTATCAATCCAATCCTTTTGCCACCCCTTGGTGTGTGTGCATTATTTCCCCGCAACCAGCAAGATCCCAGTACTAGGGTACTGTTACATATTGTGCCGCATAAACATTTCTGAGGAATATATGTATGTTCTTATGAAACATCAAGTTCTTTTGGTCTCAAAGAACCACTGAAATAGGCCTTCCAAGTCCAGAAGTATCAAAACACCACCTACTTCTTTTCAGTTAAACTTTGTTTCTTAAAATTTTTGCAAGTTTTCTTGTGCTAGAATTTTTCGAGAGAGGACAACTGAAAAGCCCAATCAACTTCTATTTCTCCACAAGTCTCTTTCAGGTAAAATATGTCTAGTCTCAATTTGGACCAAAGTAGTTTTATGTGCATATCCATTCACATTATGCAAATGCACCACGCAAAGTTAGCTGAGTTTTCAGCTGCAAAAACCATACAGAAAATAATCAAAGCAGAGCAGCATTGATATTCTAATCAGCACACAGACTTCGAATCTACCATCATCACACAAAAAAGGGCGCTACACACATATATGTTTATCCACAAAAATCCTCGCGTATCATACAATAAACAGTTACTGCAAACGTTAATAACTGAATAACCAGCAAAGTACTCACCCAATGGTATTTCTCTTTGAAGGATCACCAGTGGAGTAGCCCTTGAAATAGAAATACCGTGCAACGGTGAAAAGAGCTCCCAGCGACGCAGCAATCACGGGGTGTCTAATTCCTCCAATTATCATTAACATGAAAAACATGGGCATCATTTCAAGCGTGTTCTGGTGTCCTCTCTGCAACAAACAAATTCCCATTCATTTCCATTCACCATCCAACATATAAACAGTAACCACTATTCCACCATAACACCAACTACATGGACATAATAAAATTATCAAAATTAACATAATCATAAAAACAGAAACAATGATAAAAACAAAACTGCAATTTTTTACCTGAACACAGTTAAATAGCTTGGCATCTTTGTTTTCAGCTTCTGTAGCATACAATGTGGGATAAGAAACCTTATACCTGCAGCCAATTAGCAAAATAACACAAAATTACAGCTCAAGATCTCAACTTTACAAATGGGTTTTCAATTAAATACCCATATTAACCCAAAAAAAACAAAAAAAAAAAATCGAGAAAAAAATAATTACTTTTTTCGGGCTATACCCACTTGAAAAGCCATCCACAAATTGAGAAAACAGTGTGAGACCAGCACAAGAACAACGTATCCGTATTCTCTAGGAAATGAATCAATTCCAGCCATAGTCTTCAATTTCTTTTCAATATTTGCTGATTAATGAGACTTGATTTTTGGGGATTTATTGATCTGAATCAGTTTAGGGTTTTTGATCTCTGTTATATTATGGGCGGAGTATTCGAGAATCTTCTGAATTCAACTTCTGTCCCAAGGCAGAGATTTCTTTAAAGCCTACTGGACTTATCCGTCATTTGTGCATCAGCACCCCATCTTTTCTTTAAAATATATCTTTGCCCCCATTCACTTTCGAGAAAGTTGCACTTTGGTCCCAAAACATGAAAACAAATACCTCAGCACAGATAGATAATTACATTTACATTCTTTTTAAATTAATTTAATATAGAATTTTTTCACATCATTGGAATATAAAGTATTTCCTAAAGTATGAGAAGATTTTATGAATCTTTCTGCCGATAAATTTTTTAAATAAATAAATAGTATAAACTTTGTGATTGTTGAAATTTTAAAAAATAACCTCTACACGTAAAAGGTAGGTTGACATAACTACTTTTAATGAAAAACGAACATCATTGATTGATTAAGAACACATGTTTCTTGATCTTGATAGGTCCTAGAAGAAAGGGGGAATCGCTCAATTCTCTGGATTATATATATTTCTGTAGATTAGGTATCATACAAATACTTTATCTACTCTTACTCTATTTATTTGAGTATCTAAAAAAAAATAGAAATTTTTCCTAAGTTTGTTGACGAAGAAGTTCTATTTAATCAATAAAATGAAATTCCCTCTTTTTCGTTTGTCCACTACTTTATTGTAATGTAATAAAATTGTGCTTAATAAATCAAAAAAGTTCTAATACATCTGGAAAATCGAAATTAAGACTAGGAATGGTTGGGGATCCCTCTTGTTACAGCTTAGTCCCCTTCATTTAGGAAGCTATTTCTATTTCTACATCTCTTTCTTCCTCACTTTCCACCATTTCCTCCCTTTTTGATGGCTCTTTCATTCTGCCTAAATAGTAGACACAGGTAATCAATAAGAGAATACTAAAGATCCGAGCCATAGAATTTTCTCAATTCTGATACAAGGTACTTATTAGATCGAATGTACTTATTCGATCTAATAAAATTATTTTGCCTTATCCAGACTAATACCAATCCAAGCCATTTCATGAATAAAATGTGACCAACAAAACAACTTGTTACAAATAACATCTTGTTATTGCGTCGAAACATATAAATGTTAACTAATCTGGCTAACATTTAACTTGGTAAAATGAAATAGTTGAATAATTAAACAATTTAAAATCATAATTTTTTGTTTTATGTATATTAAATGCACCATTTTCTTGTTAATAGGAGAGACCGGAAACTAACGGGATTTCGAAATTGTAATTTTACTGTACCTCTTTGCTTTCAAAATTTTTGTATATATAGGTGTGTAAATATAAAAAGTTACCTCATAAAAAAACCTCAGATCAAAAAATTCCAATGTTTTCCCGAAAATTATCTAAATATTCAATTTTTGTATTTGTGGAATTGAAACATAGAAATGAATTTCAAGTTCACTACAATACCTATTTTTGTAATATTCCCTAAATATGTCAAAAAACTTTTAAAGAATTGCAAAAAAAAGAATCTAATATTAAATAAATCAAAACATATATTGCACGTCGAACATAGGTAGAAGAAAGTGAGCAAACTAGTCACGTCATGGCCCATTGACAAACAGTGATATACAATTCGAACAAGTTTGGTTGCAAAATTACCCAATTGGAGATTGAAAGACTCCAATTACACATGGACAAGATAACATATTTTAGGTATGTTAGCAATAATTTGTAATAACCCCAATTACTTATCTCGAAATTGGTTTACTGAAATACCCAATTCCAATTGATTTTATAGATGGGTCCGAACCCTAATTTCTAATTAGGAAATTTGGTGTTCATGTAGGCGTCACATCAGAGTATAATTGAACATGCACAATTACATTAACCAATGCGGTTATACCTCCAATTTCGTATTTTATCTGCCTCAATTTTTACAACCAAACTTGACTAACGGAGGGGATGTGGCATAACACTTGGGTGGGTTCACAAATTGTGGGCCTCCTCCCATGTTTTTGATGAGCCAAATACCTTACTAAGCCCAAAATATAGGGTTCTTTTTAGCCCAACCCAACACTACATTAATAGGAGAGAAAAAATCAATATTGGTCCTTTATTGTGGCAGCTGCTCACTTTTAGTTCTTTATTGTGGCATCTCTTGCTTTTAGTCCTTTATTGTGTCATTTTGTACGATTTTAGTCCTCTTTGCCGGAAAATTGAATTTCAGCGGGAAGTTGCACACTTGACTTGCACATGCAACCTGCACACACGCGAGTGACACTGACACGTGTGTTGGGCGCCCAAGTTAAAAAATAAAAATAAAAACCAAAACAAAAACAAAAAGAAAGTTTATTAAAACGTACATTGCCGAGGAAAAACGTTTTTGAGCTGAGAAATATTTCTCACACAAACAAAGTAATAAAGTTTAGAAAAACAAAAAAGAAAAGGAAAAGAACAGGGGTTTAGAAGAGAAAAACAGAGTGTGCAATTTCTTTCCCATTTCGATTGCTCATCCCCTATTTCCAAACCCTAACACCTAAATCCAAGCGATTTTTCATTTCTTTGTTAGATTTTGGGTATTAATCTATGCAACGGGTGTTATGTTTCAGGTGTTGTATTTTTGATGTTTTATGAATAGTTTTTGGATGATATCTTTTAATATTCAAATAGATTCTGATGGTATTAAACTATTCTTATTGCAAAACCAAATTTATAAACTTTTCAGGTTAATATACATAAGGAAAAAATCTGTTTGCAAAACACCCACGTTTTTTTGTTTCGAATCTTTATTTTTGGTTAGCGTTGTCAATGGGAATACCTGAAAATGTTTTATGTCAGTAACAGTATTATTGAGACATTCAGGGATTAAAATGAGAATTTTATAAAACTTTTAGGGGTGAAATTGAGATTTTTATTAAATTTTAAAGCCAAAGTAGGAATTTAGGGACTAAAGTGAGTATCCATTAATAATTTTGAGGCGAAATCATCATTTACAATAAATCTAGAGACAAAAACAGCTGCCGGATTTTTGTTTTTTAATTTTTTTAAAAACATTTGGTGCCAAAAATATTTTTAAATTTTTTTTTAAAAGATTTGGCGCCAAATACACGTGTCTCTCGCACGTGTGTAGATTGCATGTGCAAGTCACGTGGGCAACTTCCGGCTGAAATTCGGTTTTCCGGCAAAAAGGACTGAAATCGTACAGAATGACACAATAAATGACTAAAAGTAAGAGGTGCTACAATAAAGGACTAAAAGTGAACAGCTGCCACAATAAAAGACCAATATTGATTTTTTCTCTTAATAGGAGGAGGAGAAATGGAGAATAGAGACATTACCTAATTTATAAGTTGCTAGTCTTGTGACAGGGTGTCTAATACCATGCTCTAAGTTTTTAGGATATTTTGTTTAACTATGAATCTCAGGATATGCAACATGTATGAAGACATTGAGTTTTTAATGTGCTAGATTGTTTATTTTGTTTTTTTTTTAATATGAAAAGCTCGCCTATGAATTTATTTTGAAATAATTGTTACTCGTTACAGTTAAATAACAAGGAATTAAGTTATATGTATTAAACTTCTCACTTTGCCTCTCCAGTCTCCTGCCAATTTCCAACCTTTTCCTCACTGCAAAATGGGCATGTGCCTAAATTTGGGTTTTTTTCAACTTTGGTCCCTTAATGAGTACTGATTTCATCTTTGGTCCCATATTGAATTTTTTTGCAACTTTAGTCCCTTAATAGAAAAAAGTGTTTCCTTAAACCAACAAAAGAGGGGTGCGATTTCAGAATCGCGACTTCTTTTCCGCATGAAAATAACCCTCATGTGACCACGTGCATGCCACGTGAATTGTTTTGGCCAAAAGGGACGAATGCGGTGAAAAAGGGACCAAGTATGAATTGTGAGACAAATTAGAGGACCAAAGTTGCAAAAAACTTCAATAGGGGACCAAAGATGAAATCAGTACTCATTAAGGAACCAAAGTTGAAAAAAACCCGCCAAAATTTACATTTCGTAAATGCATTATAGTCCAAATTCCAAACACATTTTTAAAGAGGCTAAACACGACTCTCTAGACTTTTTAAGAAATAAAGAAATACTTTTTGACTTTCTAAGAGGCAACGTGTCACGACTCACACTATAATCACTATATAATCTTATCGGATCAAAGTGTTGACTTTTTAGAGATATCATGGACCATTACTCATTTGAATAATGTATTAAATTATATTAAACTTATAAAATACTTCATAATTTATTATGAATTAATATTAGGGATAATATCAGTGACACCCCCTGAGGTTTGGTGTAATATTAGTGACACTCCCTGAGGTTTGAATAATATCAGTGACACCCCCTGAGGTTTGAATAATATCAGTGACACCCCCTGGGATTTGATTTTCAGGGGGTGTCACTTTAAAATGACACTTGTACCCTTTAGTTTAATATTAGGTAAAACACTTCAAAAATAAAAGATACAAGTACCCTTTATTGTTCAAATAGTAAAATCAAATAAGAATATAGTTGGTCATCTTGCATAAATTAAAACGATTTATATGAATTTATATAAAAAAAAATTTGTACGCTATACTATTTAAATACCTCTTGATTGAAGATATTTTTTGTACTATAAACTACATGAAAACTTTTGATTACTTACTTTTTTTCTTTTCTAAAGAGAGTGAAATACTTACTGCTTTTCTTTAACCTTTAATCTAAGAGAAAGGATTTTGTATTGAATTTTGAAGACAATAAGATTTTTCATCAGTTGAGATTTTGTAAACTAAGATTTTAAATAAAATCCAGCAATAAGATTTTTTTTTTGGTACTAAAGGACTTTTAACACAATAAACAAAATAACACATGCTATTTTCTTATAGCTTGTGACTTAGCCTACAAGCTAGAGAATAATGTCAAGTTCAAAAAAAATTTAAAATAAATAAATAGTATAGCGTACAATTTTATTTTTATATAAATTCATATAAATCGTTTTAATTTATGCAAGATGACCAACTATATTCTTATTTGATTTTACTATTTGAACAATAAAGGGTACTTATATCTTTTATTTTTGAGAAGTTTTAGCTAATATTAAACTAAAGGGTACAAGTGTCATTTTAAAAGTGACACCCCCTGACAATCAAACCTCAAGGGGTGTCACTGATATTATTCAAACTTCAGGGGGTGTCACTGATAGTACACCAAACCTCAGGGGATGTCACTGATATTATCCCTTAATATTATATGAATGTACCAAAAGTTTTAGCACATGCTTGTCAAATCAAAATACGTAAACTGAATAATAGACCTTAATTTTCTTTGCTAAGATGACTGAATAGATCTTAGCCTTTTGACATTTATGGTAGTCCATATTAAAACAATCAACACATCTTATAAGTACAACTTAAAATTGTGCTTCAAAAATTCACAATGTAACTAGTTCGAAGCAAAGAAAAATTAGCTATGCATACACTATACATTCTTTTTTTCTGGTACAACATGCCAGTTACAAATATCAATCACAGCAAATCAATCTGCAATTAAGAAAAAAACAATATCGTTGAAACAATTATACGCAACGGACGTGTGACCTTAAAAATTGATACTACGTGGCGAGCACAAAATGAGGCTATACAAAATAAGGAGCAATGAGGCTTCTCTTTATCCTTTTTGTATTTTGTGGCGTCCATATCTAAATTCCAGTCCGCATCTCCTGACGATTCTCTTGTCTTGTTTTATTTACATAATTCATTTATATTTCTCAATACAAGTAAAACATTAATAAAATTACATTCATTATTAAGTAGCACCGAGAATATATACAGGTTGTGCTTTGAAACTTTAAAGAAAAATCAAAACTTACTTTTGGTCTAATAAGTTCTCGTGAGTGTTTGTAAATCGAACTTTTTTTTTTTTTTATTTATTACAAGACTTGTCTTAAAGTAAAGTTGCGTAAAGGATTGATAAATATTGTTTTGACTTATGACAATATATTTTGAATAAAATAAATCAAAATCTCTAAGTTTTAGATTATTTTTTAAAACACCACCAACATTTGAATTAAAGCTGCTCTTATATTTAACTTAAATTATGAATTTTAATTTTTTGAGAAAAGTCTGCAAACACCACGATAAAATCACAAAAAACTACCTGATATTGTATTTAGCTATGTAGCTACCATTCAAAGCACTTTTATCTTTGACCAACCAGTATTAATGTGATATTTACAATCTCCTCTCAAAAATTAGAAGTTTGCAATTGAAGTAAAGTTTCAAATTAAATTACAAGTCAAAAGTGCTTAAAACATAATCTAGATGCTCATAAAGTTTACCTCTTTTACTTTCAGCTTTGCTTTTTGTCGACTTTCGTTTAACTTGTTTTTTTTTAATACTCTTTAACCTAGTTTTATTTATATATACTTTTAGCATATTGTTGAATTAACACTAACAAATATTTGCAAAATGACATTTTTGACCTGCGCTTAGGATTTATCATCATTTAACAAAATAGAAAACGATTTCAATTCCAGATCAATCTTAAATATATCCTCCACAAAAACAAAAGAAACACAAAAACAGGAAAAAAAAAAAAGCTTCATCATCTTTCACACTTGTTGTAATGGCTGCACAGAAGAAAGTTCTCTTGCTAGTGGGAGACTATGTCGAAGATTACGAGGTGGGTTTTCATCAAAACGCTACACTTAACTTTATATTAAACTGTTGTGTAATTTTACGCTAAAGTCTATGTTTGAGTTTGTGTTCTTTTGTTTTGTTTAGGTGATGGTACCATTTCAAGCGCTGTTGGCATATGGACTATCCGTGGACGCAGTTTGCCCCGGTAAAAAATCCGGCGATATTTGTCGAACTGCAATACATGATTCTCTGGGGCACCAGGTTGGTTTTTGTTTTAATTGGTGGAAAAAAGGAGTACTCGATTTAGTTGTTAACTTTTGTATGTAGTTAAGCGAGTGAACGGTATTATATTGAATTTATTTATGTAGGAAAACTCATATTGAATATATATGTTGGATAAAGTATTGGAGCTTAAGTAGTCAGTTAATTCGATGCTACTACTGATTTTACTGGGTTCAAAAGAAGTTTCTTTTTTGTCAAATTTTGGCAATGGATGTGAGTTTTGAGCTGCATATTTGACTTATATACTATGTTCCAATAAGGAGTTAAGGCAAATATTTTGAAACTAAGATAAAAGAAAGTTTGATTATCTTAAAATGCAACAGATCTTTTCGTGGTGAAAATTGTGAATCGAACTATTAAAAATTGGCATGGAACCAGCATTGCGTTTACGTTTCCTTTTGGTTTATTAACTTCTACTGGAATCACTGATGGTTGATGCATGAATAAAGCCCCGGCACTACTTAATGGTTCCATTACCTTTGTGGTGTTTATTGTTAATCATCTTGTCTTGTTTCACAAATGTCTGCAGACTTATTCTGAGTCGAGGGGTCATAACTTTGCTCTCAATGCAACTTTTGATGAAGTAGATGCCGCTAAATATGATGGACTGGTCATACCAGGAGGACGTGCTCCAGAATATCTTGCTATGATTGAATCAGTCACAGATTTGGTTAAGAAATTTGAAGAGTTGAAAAAGCCAATTGCATCTATTTGTCATGGACAATTGATCTTGGCTGCTGCTGGTACTGTGAAAGGCCGAAAGTGCACTGCTTATCCAGCTGTGAGACCTGCACTCGTAGCCGCAGGTGCCCATTGGGTTGAACCAGATACCATGGCCTTCTGCACCAGTGATGGGAACCTCATAACTGGAGCTACATATGATGGGCATCCCGAGTTCATTCGGCTTTTTATCAAGGCTTTGGGTGCTAACATATCTGGTTCTGGCAAACGCATTCTATTTCTCTGTGGGGTAAGCTTGGATGGTTTGGTTTTGATTTTTGAAAAGAGAAGATTATATTGAATTTTTAAACATCTGAAGAGGTTAATTACATTTCTGCAGAACTGTTATTGGTTCTTGTGGTAGTGTGTTTTGCCATGATTGTTGAACTTTAACCGAAATGGTGCTACAATACATTTTCTGTTTAGTTCTTACAATGATTCCAGATAAGCACTTTCCCCTTCTTTTGAGAACCTCCTTTTCGTTACATCCATCCAATTAAATATACCTAACTGGTATCGTGTCCTGCTTATTCCAACGTCAGATATACATCTTGAAAGAAGCTACCACCCCCAACCCCTAAATGATTCATTGTGCCGACATGTTTGAGAAACAAATTTTAAATACCCTGAGTCTCTTTTGAAGCCCTGAATTTCAAGCTTTGTTGCACTGGTGGCATGCTGCAGCTTGTTACCCCTCTAACAGGGTGGACTTAAACAGGGATGCACCTTTCACGCATTATCTCTTTGACCCTGTAGTTATGCACTATCTTTTATATGGTAACTTGATATCAGCTTTTCTTTTGTTCTAGGATTATATGGAAGATTATGAAGTTATGGTCCCCTTTCAGTCTCTTCAAGCTCTTGAGTGCCATGTCGATGCTGTTTGCCCCGGAAAAAATGCGGGTGACACGTGCCCTACAGCTGTTCATGACTTTGAAGGTGATCAGACCTATAGCGAGAAGCCTGGGCACAATTTTACTTTAACTGCCAATTTTGAAGGTTTGAATGCCTCAAGCTATGATGGACTGGTGATACCTGGGGGACGAGCTCCAGAGTATTTGGCATTGAATGAGAATGTTATTCACATAGTAAAGGAATTTATGGAGTCCAAAAAACCAGTAGCATCCATCTGCCACGGCCAACAGATCTTGTCTGCTGCAGGTGTTCTGAAGGTGAATTTTACTGCCTCTGCCTATTTTCTTAGCATTATATCTCTTTTCTGCCGCCATATTTCATAATTTCACTTGACAATAACTACTTTCGAGCTCGTGAATCATGGGTTACAAGTCCGGCTAAGTTGTGTTTTGGATAGATATGTTCGAGTTTCCTAAAGGGTCAATTGCATTGAACCCCCATGTCTTTAGGAAAGTGCTCCCTGACCTATTAAAATGTGCAAATTGACCCCTAATCTACTGAAAAAGGTGCAAATTGCCCCCAGAATCCTTGATCAACCATTTATTTTAGAGACGTGTCTGTATTTTTGTCCGTTAGATTGGCATCCGGAGAAGGGGGGTGGGGGGAATTCAGACACTATAGCATACCTTAGGGGGAAAGTTGCACATTTTGATAGGTTAGGGGACATTGCAACGGAACACATAGTTTAGAGGGTTTAACGCAATTGACCCTTTTCTAAATGCTCAAACCTGTATCATTTGTTCCCAAAAGCATCAGATACTTGGCATGCAACTGGGATGTGATATTTTACGTTTTTTGATATGAAATATCTTGGTGAATACCATCTGATATGTGATCTTATACCTTAGATGACGGTTAATAAGTCCATTTTCGTCGTGTTTTTTGAGCATTTGCGTACACTACATTTGAGCCTTTTAAAGCTCAAGTTCTGTTCTGAAATCAGTTCTATGTTTGGATTACAGTCCATTAAGAAGTCAGACCTGGTCTCAATTTAGTTCCTTTGTCTACTTCTTAAAAGCACTTAATCTCCAGCATGTAAATGACATTTGATAATTGATGCACAATAGCTTCGGGGAAATCCCATCTTGCATTTCTTCTACCCACATCCTCAATTCTTTATGGGCTTCCGCAAGCCCAATTCTTTTGAATTTCTTGTTGTATTATCATTCTTTTTCTGCATCGATTCTGTGATCTCAAAGAATTTCTGTTGGCCACTGCCTTCTGCTTTTCATACTTTTTCACTGATATCTAAGCCAAAGTTAGATAGAAGCTTCCACCAGAGCATTTAAAGCCATATGTGCCTATATCACCGAAACTATTTTTTTGATGTATCTCGACAGTCCACTACAATTTCTGCTTTTACAAATACGAAGAAGCGTTTAATATTTTTTCCTTTTCGATCATTGCTTGCTAATGAAGGTCTAATGAAAATATTGCAGGGCAAGAAGTGTACTGCATACCCAGCTGTGAAGCTTAACGTGGTTCTGGCCGGGGCAACATGGTTAGAGCCCGATCCTATCCACAAGTGCTTTACCGATGGAAATCTGGTAACTGGGGCGGCTTGGCCTGGTCATCCTGAGTTTGTAGCACAATTTATGGCTCTTCTTGGCATTAGCGTTTCTTTCTAGTTTCGCTTATATACATGTATATGTATGTAAGAGCGAGTGGGGGGCTGTTTGTAAAATACGACACCGGTCCTTGTGGTGTTCCTTTCTTTTAGCAGTATCAGCAGAAGTTCAGTGCAAGTATTTTGTGTTTTTCTGAAGAGATTGTAGTGTACTAGAGGTGTCTCGGATTGTATACTGTGTTTATGGTCTTTTGTGCCTAAATAAAGGTTTCGGTACTCTGCCGGTTGCTCTGTTTTTGTTTGTGGTTGCAATGTAGTTATATGTAGGAAACATTGGGTTGAGACGATACAAACTGAATCTATGTCTGAACATCGTCCGTTAAATATTAGATACTTTTTGTAATATCTTGAGATCTTTTTGGTATGTTTTAAAAATGCTTTGAGATCTTTGTGGGGTGTATAGAGAAAAATTATAAAATAAAATTATTGTTGCAACGGACTTAAAAAAAGTTGTATTTATGTGTTGTCTATAATAAAATGGAATCGCTCGGGTATTTTCTAAAGAAATATGTAGAAACTTTTGATCATTGGGTACAATAACCTTGCGATATATAACATGTAATTGAATTGATTGCATCACAACTTACAAGTACGGTATTTAAGACACTAGTTAAGAGCCAGCTTTTGGAAGCACTTTCAATCTAGAGAGAGAGAGAGAGAGAGAGATGAGGTTATTTGGGAAGCATGTATATCCAAGACAGATCGTCGTCTTTGCTTCTACGTAAGTTTATCAATTAAAGTCTTGTTCTCTTCGTCTTCTTTTTCTTCCTCTATTTAATTCCTTCAATTAGAATTTAAATATGCAAAAACATACGACAGGATTCTGTTCCTGGCCGCAACAACGTACGACGTCCATAGATCCATAAAGAACAACGAGAAACCACCTTCGGAAGAACAAATCCAGGCCCTGGAAGAGTACATCAACTCCGTCCGCAAATAATTAGAGTTTCTGCATCATCCTATATATATATATATGACACGATTCAGATATGTTTTCTTTCTTCTATATATCAACTAAAACTAGTAGCTTGCAATAAACAAACATTACACGAGTAATGACCGCTTGTCTCTTTGTGGACATATATCACCCACGTCGTTGGCTTTATTAAGGTATTAGCCCTTGTTTTGAAGTTATATCTGCGTTACAACTTACAACATGGGGAACAAAAGGCATGCTTTTTGCTGTCTAGAAGAGTATGAAATATTTTGAAGTCAAGTTAGTTTTGAGCAAGCCTTGAAGCAAGTCTCTTTAAACATTAGTCGAGTTCAAAACTTCATAAACAGTAGTTCTAAGATATATGAATTTCATAAACTATTGAATAAATATAGCAAGTAGAAGCTTTTCACAAATCCAATTTATCCGATCCATTCAACAATATACTGTTATTACATTTTATTTTTGCTCGTGGGATATTAATCCAATTAATTTGCTGGCAATAGTATAGTTTACACCTTACTCAGACTCTCAGTCCATTTATCGAGTCTACGTCGACCTAAACCCGGACCCAGACTCGAACCGAGGCCAAACTACAAGCATGGTCTGAACATCAATTGATCATGACCCTTATATTTCCAATCCAAATTAAGGGTCCATCATTTCTTTACAATAGATCATGAGTTTCAAGATGATGAAGGAAGAACAGACTTTGCATATGCAATAGGCAAAATAAAGAACTTCTTTGCTACGCTGACATTAGCACTTCTTGTGAAGTTGTCATAGTCGTTTGCTTCAATCTCGTCCAGGATTTGGCGACATAATAATAACGAAGCCCACGTCTGCAAAATCTTTCAAGTATGATAAATAAATAGCACAGCAAGAACAGAGAAAAAATGCACACATTGTAGTTGATCATTTCAATGATCTGCGATGTATGATTTTCTTCAAGAATATGCATTCAAGCAGCAGTCTCATATTTTTTCGTTTTTCCGAAACTTTACTTAACTTGCAAAAATTGCCTTTAATCTTTACATATTTTCGCAATTTTAGTCGGGAGGGCTTACCGGCCATCTACTAGCTGAGCTGAGCTCTGGGATGCCTTTTTCCGCATCATCAAAGAACTTCCTTGCTCTATGAATTTGTTTCTTCATAAATTTTCTCCATTTATCTGTTACTTTCCCAGCAAATACGTCGTCGTCTGAGAGCCCTGCTTGTGCCAGTTCATCCTGAGGTAAGTACACTCTTCCTCTTCTTGCACTGGAGCAAAGCAGAGATATAATAAGATCACCAATATTTTTACTTGGTTTGCAAAAATTTTATTGAGGAAGAACTTGATGATGGTGAATTTTTTACTTACTCTTCTCCAACATCCCTTAGGATATTAGCCATTTGAATTGCAAGTCCTAATTTCAGCAAGGAATTAGAGACACTTTCCGTTGTAGCCTGGGATTCAGGTGCAATGCCCAGAACTGGCAAAACCATCAAGCCCACAGTAGCATCTACATGATAACAATATAAATACAACTCATCAAAATTTTTGTATCTCGATTTCGTTAGGTCCATCCTCATCCCTTCAATCATGTCCCTAAATGGCTGCAAAATCAAATTAATAGGAGAGTGATGAGCGAAAATGAAAAGATGACCAGTTGAATTAAATTTGTACATGACTAAGTTACAATAGTTATGTAGTTTTTTTTGACTATATCAAGTTCTTTATGTCCATGTTAAATCATAGTTGCGAGGTATCAAGTGTCGTTTAACTTCATGCATGATATACCATTGTGCTCGAACTCAAATTTGAGGACAATTATAAAAAAAATCTCACATGATAATAAATAACTGCAGCAGCAACTTATTGAAATATTCTACCTGGATGTCAATATGAAACTTGGAAACAGTATCTGATAAAGCAGCATCAAGCATGTCATGAGGTCTTCCTCTAAAAATATCTTCCAACCTTTTTTCCCATTGATGTAAGTCTGTAGGGGTCGTATTTGATGCATTCGGCCCATCGACAATGTCATCTGTTCTCCTACACCAGGCTGTTTATTAGGACAAACCATAAAACGAAAGTGAGCGTTAATGGTGGCTGAATCTTGATTCGTTCTATACCGAATTACTAATGCTTATTGACTCTTGGGTCCATATAAATATTTTGGAGCGTTTACACGACTTTTGCTCGTTTCAGAAAAGCCAGAAGCTCGAGAAGGTGGATATAGATGGTGCTTGTTACATTGACAGTACTTGAACACTATTGTCAATCTCTTTAAAAATAATGTCATCTTACTTGTAATAGCTTTTTGAGATACTTTACAAAATACTGTCTCAGTTTAATCATAAAGCAACTTAAAGCAATATTTAGTAAAAGTATAAAAGAAGCTTTTCTTAACTAAACTTTAGCAAACACCACCTTACTCATTAAAGGAACCGCCTAGTTGTGCTTTTCATCTATTTAAGTGATAGTTACATTTAAAGTTACTAAAGCTTAGTCAAGTTATACAACAGAATCAAAAATTAATATAATTACAAATACATTCCTGCCTCTAGTTGACGTTTAAAGAAGTTAATACATATTTGACATGGAAATGTCCTATAATAAGAGAGGAGGAGTCTCACCATATATTGCCCAGATAGCCCTTTGCCTCTCGGGGTCCATTACCAAAGTTCCTGCAAAATTTGTTTATTCACTTAATTGCATGAAAATACATATAATGGATTTAGGTGCATATACGTAATTGAGTGCCTATAAGTGATATCCATGAATAGAAGATTCTCGATTTTTTTTTTTTCAAATTATAAAAAGAAGTAGCTTAACAAAAGATTACTTATGAAGCTTTTATCAATTTTTTACACCGACTATTTTTAATAATATTTTCAACATTATTTCAATCTTTTTAGATTTAACATCTCAAAATCTACTTTAGAAAAAGGGATAACTGCGGCAAACCCCCAACCTATTGTCTCTTTTGCACTTTGCGCCCTAACCTATGAAAATGTGCGATATACCCCCCAACCTATTGATTTTTGTGCAGTTTGCCCTCTAAATCGTTGATCAATCGCTCATTTTGGACACGTGTCTAAGTTTTTGTCTGTTAGATTTGGCATTAGGGGGCAAATCGCACAAAAATCAATAGGTTGGGGGCACATCACACATTTTCATAGGCTAGGAAGCATATATAATGCAAAAAGCACCCATAAATTGGGGGGTTTGCCACAATTTACCCTTAGAAAAAATGAAATTTGGGTTTAACTTATGCATTACTAGTTGCATAGGATACCTTTATATATTGATCTAAGTTATAAAAAAATATCTATAATAAGAAATCTAACCCAAGTAAAACGTCCTCGAATATTCCTCACATAATTGACGACAACGACCATAAGCTTCATTCAACTGTTCCATATTGCTTTTGCTGGTTTCCAAATGACCCTTAAGCATGTTGACTTGCTTCAACACCATGTCCTTAACTTCTTTCTCATTTGAGAAGGTGATATCCATTGATGAGTTAGATACCACAGACAATCTGCTTCCATTCTTTTGACACTTCTTGAGCCTGCCAATATTGCCAATTAGAATTTTACGAGAAACTTAAATAGTAAAATATAAATCGAGTTGCTTTATTCAGCTACTATGTAGAAGATAGTAGCACATAAAAAGTGGTTTAGACGATCAATTGTGCTACAAAATGAATGTTGTGCTAATGAATGAATTTAACTTCACAATCAAGTATGACTACAAATCTGAAATATATAGCAATAAATGATTCTAATTTCTAACATACGCATAGCTAACAACATCAGACCTGAATGAACCATTGATCCAGCTTTTTCCGTCACGAACTGGCGTTAGGAATCCGGCGCCATTGTAGACTTCAGAAGTGAGAGGAACCATCCGAATCAAAGACACGGCCATCTTGATCAACTAATTACAACTTTAGGTGGTATTAAACAATTCCAAGAATTTTTTTTCTATAAAATAACTAATGTAAACTGTAACTTAATATCACAAACCTCTCATATATGGTGTCAAGACTCAAGAAAATACTTAGCAAATGAACCTGCTTATGGGTTTGTGCAAGATAGGAAAAGCCAAAACAGTTGTTATTTAGGCAAAGATTAATTAATGCCGTGAACAAAATTTTCTTTTATTTAGTGTCAGAGGTTGGACTAACCATCCTTTTCTATATTATTATCGAAGCTGTACTCTTCATTTGAGCAAAGCTTTAATTTTATTATATACGACAATAATACCGAACAAGCTAGATAGATAGAAATTGTTGTTTTGTGCAACAAATTCAAAGTCAATCAACTCTTGTCATATAAGAAAACGATGCTTGGTTAATTGATTATCTTGTTTTGAAAATTCAATATTTGGAAACCATATCGTTCAACGTTTAAATCTTGAATGTATAGAAACTATTTTTCTTATTGACCCATTTGGATTTTTATATAGTTGATTTACTGCGTCGTAATTCATGATTAGAGAAAGTTTTCTCAAACCTGGTGATTTGGTCATCTATGTGAAAAGTATTTCTGTTAATATTGTCAATGCAGGAAGGTCAACCTATTTTGAACAGTTTATCTTGGCATTTCAACATCCTTGGCCAAATTTATTTGATCTAGGAGTTAAATGGACGAAGTATTGCTATTCTTATACACACGAGGAAGACTCAAGACATATCATCAGCCTTTACCAAGCCTTTTTTTTTTTTTTTTTTTTTTCAGAAAATCAAGAGAAAGAAACATAGATTACTTATGTTGAAAAAATCCATTCTAGTCATCATTCATCATCCATCCATCTTTTACCTCTAGGAGAAAAAAACCATTTCGCGATCGAATCGAGGCGAAATTTGTTGAAATCAAAATAATTAATGAAGTGTTATGATATGCATCAAAACTAATAAGACTGAGTCTTGTCTTTTGAGCAAGTGACTCGTAAATAAATCTTTGTTTGGTGAAAGAAGTTTGAACATTTTGGATAAAAGTCGTATGTATTAAATCAGTTGACTTAACCACATTACAACATCATGTTCATTTTACATTTCATACTCCGTATTATTGTCGTAGCAATAAAAAAAAAATGTCACAACAATGTAGAAGTATGAAATAACAACTATAGTTTCTAACAAGCACTACAACCTCACTTGTATTTTATATTAGTAAAAACACGTATTTTATTCAGAAGTACAAAATCCATACTTGCGGTTATGTGGGACTTTATAGTTTATATATTACTCTCTTTTAAGTTTAACTATCTAATTACCGGCCCTTTTCCAATAAATAAATATTTTATAACACTTCTAACTTTCACTGAAAATTAAATTAAAAAAAAAAAAAAAAAACGTGTAGGAACCCTATGCTAATTTTTGAGAAACCTATATAAGATTTTAAACATTGATATATTTATTTTCTTAAGGTGGTGAAAGAAAAATGAATTAGTTTCGAGTAGAGCCAATTGCATATATTTGTCTGGTCTCGTAATTAAAATGTGTGTTTTGTGGATAAAATATACAAATCTGATGGTCTTTTCAAAACACAAAGGAGGTTGTCGTTACTTTATTTGGATCTGTGTGACCATAATAAATTATGCAATATCACAACAACTAAACAACTAAACAAATAAATAAATAAATTCTGACACATGATTCGAGCTGAGGGCCCAAAAGGCCAAAAC
This sequence comes from Misopates orontium, assembly GCA_946800315.1. Lineage (NCBI taxonomy): Eukaryota > Viridiplantae > Streptophyta > Magnoliopsida > Lamiales > Plantaginaceae > Misopates > Misopates orontium. The sequence goes on along the minus strand of OX326953.1, from coordinate 13,502,417 downwards.
TATTGTTGAAGCAATATAGATAAAAAATAGCATCGTCCCCTATGATGTACGGATACTCCAAAAAACCGTCCCGTGCACGTATCGGATACTCTGATACTCGGATATTCCATCGATACTCCTCGGATACGTATCGGATACACCACGTGGCGTATCGAATTATTTAAAATAAATAACAAATATCGGATACGTATCGGATACTTTAGGAGGACGTATCCGGCACCTTTTGGTACGTGATTATTATGGGTTAGAAGAAAATTTTCAAAACATCAAATATATTGTAAATAACAAAAAAAGAACAAAAATTGAAGAAGAAAGGGATAAGCATATTGCGTAAGCATGAAATTTCTTTTCGCTTCTGACTTCCTCTTAAGAATGGCAATCGAAACCAACAACACTAAATTGCTAGGAATATCTTTAAAGTTTATCGTACTCTTGTTCTTTCATCATCTTGGGGCTCAAACTTTGTTATATATATTTTCGTAGTTTTACAGTAGAATTTATAATCTATGGTCTATTTTGTAAAATCCAAAATTAGAAATTGATGTAAATGGAGAACAAAGCAGCCCTTTGTTATTGACTTAAAATCGTAATATGTTTGGTTGTTTGCTATGGTAGTTTGCAGTAAGATTTAGCTAGGAGATTCAGTGCATTGCGTATTCAATTTTAAATGATTGTCGAAGTTATTTGCTTAAAATAATATTAATATAATCTCATGATTTATACTTGCATTATTGTATATTATAAGTTAGATTTTTATATTTTGTATTTAATATAAATATTAATACAAATATATGAAGCCGTATCTTCGGCGTACCCGTATCCTATATTTTTGAAAAATTCGTGTCCCCGTACCCGTATCGTACCATATTCGTATTCCCGTATCCGTATCCGTGCATCATAGATCGTACATGTGCAATGTGCAAGAGTGACAAGCCAACATTTAGGCCTTAGAGTACATTACGAATAAAGTATGCGCCTAAATAAAATAACCTTAATTCAGATGCACCATCTAATAAAATCTTCTAAATAATTCTTTCATAAATAAGAATTTTTTTATTTCCGCGCACTTCATATATGCACGTGGTGTGAACTATCGCTTGCTGCTCCTCATAGTGGTCCAGGCCAGCTAACCCACCTTGGCATAATTCCCAAATTCACAATTTTATATAATAGACGAAGTTAGTGATTTTTATTTTTTAAGAAATTTATTTCTAGGTGCAGATTATTCACTCAATCTCTATTACAATATAACTTGTTACAGGCATAAAAAAAAAAGTAAAATAACGATCACAAGATTTTCCAGTTAAATAAGCAAAGCACATGCATAAGACTTTCACAAATTCTTAACTTTATTCATCTGAAAACTTAAGTATTACATAGTTCTAGTACTTATCCATGCACAATATATATATAGTTATTGAGTTAAAATATGGGTAATGAAGGAGGAAGAAGAGACTTTGCGTACGCAATTGGCAAAGTAAATAACTTCCTTCTATTGCCTACAACAACGCTCCTACTGAAATTGTCATAGTCGTTCGCTTCGATCTCTTCCAGTATTTGACGATTCAATACTACCGCAGCCCACATCTGCAATATCAGCTTTCAAACCATTAGAAACAAGGATGATACCAAAACTAACAATGCACTAATACGTAATTAAAATTTTGATTCAATTAACATGATAATTTAAAAAAGTTGTCCTCGTATAACATATTCTAATTAAATAAACTATAACAAATAGCAAACTATAAAAACTAGAAAGTAGCCCCTTGAATCATGTTAATTTGGTGTATCTATATATGTGTGTGTGTTTAAATTCTGTTAGGCATTTATATATCCTAGGTAATACTTAGTAAACGTAACTTATCAATTATTGCTCTCTAAGTACTCATGAAATGCATGTTACGAATTAAAGATAATAATTGTTATTCTCATTTGACTTTCGCACTAGAGCAAGTAGTTAACATTTATCAATTTCAATTCAAATTAAAACAAAAACCAAAATTAATAATAAAAAAAAAGATTTACGTACCGGCCATCTACTAGCTGAGTTGAGCTCTGGGATGCCTCTTTCCCCATCATCAAATATCTTCCTTACTCTTTCAATTTGCTTCTTCATAAAATGTCTCCATTTATCTGTTACTTTTCCGGCATAAATGTCTTTGTCGGAAAGCCCCGCCTCCGCCAATTCATCCTGAGGTAGGTAGATCCTTTTCCAGTTGCGATGACTTTTAGATAAAATGTGAGATAATCAATGTAACATTAATTAAAAACCAAAGAGTTACAAGAATATTAAACAACAACAAAATTTTCTTCATAATAATCATCATTTCAAGTTTCCCGAATCTAACTATATTATATTATGACAACAAAATAAACAAAATTCACCACTAATATATTTTCCCTAACATACTTTGGATAAAATCGAGACATAATTAAATTATGATTTTTAAATTTGTACTTACTCTTCTCCAACATCCCTAAGTATATTGGTCATCTGAATCGCAAGCCCTATATCCACCAAGCAATTACCAACACTTTCTGGGCTGGCCTTTGATTCAGGCGCAAAGCCCAGAACTGGCAAAACCATCATGCCCGTAGTAGCACCTACGTGATAACAATATAGATACACCTCATCAAAGTTATTGTATCTGAACTTTGTGAGGTCCATCCTCATCCCATCAATCATGTCCCTAAATGGCTGCAGAATCGTATTAGACTTGGGATGATTAGTTGCTAATGTAATGATGGCAAGACTAGTGCGGAAAAAAGAAACAGAATTGTTGTCATAATATGTTCATTGATATGTATCCATGCATGATTAAGACATGTTGTAAGTAATTCTTTAATTGATGAAAGAAGTTCGATTGTTTTGGGGCTAAAGCCTCGTGGACCAAGTATGTTGACCAAATTACAATTATTTTGCTTGTCAGATGATCTTTAATTAGCCCTTACTACTTTACCTCATTATTGCAACAATCACAATAATGTTGTTACAACAACCTAAATTAAAAAGTAAAATAACAACGATAAGATCTAACATACCTATTACGCCAGAAATTTTTTCACCCCGGGCTATACTAGAAAACTAAGTTATTAAATAAAAAGACTTGTATACAAAATGTCTAAAATATAATGATAAATATCTATTGTTCGAAAAAATATCATAAAACTTATATGCTATCAAACGAAAAGATGTAAATGTATAGTAACATACATGCCCTCTTGTTTTCATAAATATGCGTCATACTCTGAAAAAACTACTTAAAATATGTTAGTTAATATGAATTATCAACTTTACCAATTTTTGTAAAACTTTGGTGCACTATTTTGATAACAAGAATAAGTTTCGTGTTGTAAGGTTTTTGATAACATAAGTGGTTTTAGTTAAAAAAAGATTAATAACACACTGCAGGTTCCTAATACGAATTTGATGTAGGTTTGAGAAACACAAGAGAGTTTTATGTAATTTTGACATAAATGTATGTTAGTTAAGTTTGTAGGTATAGAGGTTTAAAAGACACCAACAAGTCTTATTCAACACAATTGCGATGCATGCTCCATTATATATAGTAAACAGATAGGGGTTTGGTGGAGAAACTTTTGATACACAGACGTGACTCTTTAAGAAAAAACAACACAAGAGGATTTAGTGCAGAATTTGTAAAACACATGGGAATTTTATGCATTTTCTCTTGAAAACGCTATAAGTGTTGAACCACGTGGTTCTTTGATTCATTAGCTATTTAAATTGACATTCTATACTTTCAATAAACCCTTTTCGATATAGATAATCTTAGTATTTGCTACAAAAATCTCCATCCATTATATTACATGCTGTTAAACAACATTCATAGATTAAATATGTGCACCCCTGTTGTGGAACCACATCTACCTAACAATTAAAGTATGTATTTTGTGATGTAATTGAGTTGTAGTCTCGTATTTGGACTGAATATGACTTCTCAATTGATGGTGAAGTGGAATTTTTTAGTTGGGTTAAAAAGTAGTTTGCTAAGCTGGATTAAAATACTTATATTTTTACTAGTTTTTACAATAAAATTATATTAGATTGGGCTCATATATATATACATACACACATACATTTAAAATTTTACCCCGAGCCGTAATCCACCCCAGCCTTTGAGGTGGCTACGCCCCTAAACATACCTAATCTAAAATTTCAAGTATAAAACACTAGCATTTGCATATATACTAGAATTTGAAGTGAACTGTATAAAAAGGGCAAACAACAAAATAATAGAAGGAACTTATTGAATTGTACCTGGATGTCAATAGGAAACTTGGAAATAGAGTCTGATAAAGCAGCATCAAGCGCGTCATGAGGCTTCCCTCTAAAAATATCTTCCAATCTTTGTTCCCAACGATCCAAGTCTTCAAGGGTTGTATTTGATTTATTTCGACGCCCATCGACTAGGTCATCTAATCTCCTACCCCAAGCTGTTTAAAATACATGATAAAAAATGCAAGTGAATGAGGGTAGAGCTAGGCAGTATTAATTAAATATCCTACACAAACTTAAATTGATGACCAAGACCAACATATTATTTAGTGAACATATTTAATGCCTAGCCGCGCGCATTTTGAATAATTTAATTTGTCATTAAATTGTGCTAGCTAGAAGATGAAGAGGCTCACTATATCTCACCATATATTGCCCAAGTAGCCCTTTGCCTCTCGGGGTCCATTACCAAGGTTCCTACAAAATGTAGATTGTGGATAAGATAAAAAGTTAATGCAATTTGCATAAACTTGCGTAACTCGAATTTAAGTGCTAAGTGTACGTGTCCAGAACTACGAAGCAATAATATTCATGGATAAGCTTCTATACATTTTACCGAGAATACATTTTTAAACTCAATAAAAATTATTAATAAGAGATATTTAAAAAAATGAAAGAACCAAACTATAACTATTTCAGTAAATATTCTAAAAATATTTTATATATGTAGCCGGTTGATCGATCTATTTATTTTTAAGTCATATATAATTAAATCATTTTTAATAGACACATTTATTGATCTTTAATATATCATATATATGTGCGTTATATATATATATATATATATATGGAGAGAGAGAGAGAGAGAGAGAGAGAGAGAGAGAGCATGGTCTAACCCAAATAAAACGTCCTGGAACACTTTTCACATAAATCACGACAACGACCATAAGCTTCATCTAACTGTTGCACATTACTTTTACTGGTGATCGAATGTCCCTTAAGCATGTTTACTTGCTTCAGAACCGAATCTTTAACCCTTTGCTCAGTTGAGAAGCTGATACCCACCGATGAGTTTGATATAACTGACAATCTGCTCCCGTTCTTTACACATGAACCCCTCAAGCAAATATTATTCAAGGAGCTATAATCTCCCCTATTTTTTGGACAATTCTTGAGCCTGTCATTGACGAATATAATTTTAGATAGCAAATTAGCAATAGACAGCTGAAGAGAGAGAGGAAAAAAAAGTGAGGTTGTTTGGCTGGGAGAAAATGCACGAAAACCCTTGTGTTTTAAATGACCTGCACAAACCACATATATATGGTGTTTTTTTCTTTAATTATGCACAAAATTCTCTCTTGTTTTCAAAAACTTTACACCATACCTTTTTTCGATAGAAAAAGTTAGCAAACGTTCATTAAATATGAATCTATTTTATCTCACTAACAAAAGTGGGATTTATGCAGGTTTTGAATAACAGGAGGAAGTACGAAGTGTAGTTTTTGATAGGGATAAAAGCGTCAAACCCTCCATATTATAGGGGGTGTAACGATTTGCCTCCTGAACTTTTTTTTTGGCAACAAGCCCCTGTACTATGGATAAATAAGCAATTTGCCTCCTGAGTCGCTTTTTCACCATTGGATTTGAATACGTGTCAACACTTTTTGCCGTTGGATTTGGCCTCAGGGGGCAAAGCGCTTATTTATCCATAGTACAGGGGGCTTAATGCCAAAAAAAAAAGTTCAGGGGGCAAAGTGCAACAGGGGTATAGTATGGGGGGTTTGACGCTTTTATCCCTTTTTGATAACAAGATAAAAGGAGGGATTTTTTCAACTTTGGTCTCTTAATGAGTACTGACTCTATTTTTTATCCTTTATTGAATTTTTTTTTGCAACTTTGTTCCTCTATTGATTTTTTTTTTTGCAACTTTGGTCCTTTAATTTGTCTTACCGTTCATACTTGATCCCTTTTTCCATCGAAATCATCTTTTTTGGCAAAAAAAAAAAAAAAAAACGTGTTGTGCGCGTGGTCACATGAAGGTTATTTTCATGTGGGGAAGAAGTCGTGATTCTGAAAATGAACCCCTCTTTTTGTTGTTTAAGGAAACACTTTTTCTATTAGGAGACTAAAGTTGCAAAAAAATTCTATAAAGGACCAAAAATGAAATCAGTACTCATTAAATGTCCTAATAATACTGTGATTATACCTATCAACGAGATCAAATTCATTATATAAGGTATAACTACCAAAGTTGAAAAAAAACAATAAATGAATAGAGGATTTGATGCACATGTTTTGTTAACACGAGTGAAGTTTGTGTAAAAAAATAAAAAGTATCACCAGGTGTTTCGATTCAACTTACAATATCTACAGAGTGTATATGTCCCAATATCCCAAACCCAAAGGGACTCAAAAGCGATTCTTCCCACTTAGTCTACAGACGAAACAAAATGTAAGAAAAAAAATTCACTTTGCAATCAAATTACATAAGATATGTGTGTCGATTAATATTGCTTTATAAAAATTCTACATACTTAATTTTGCGACATGATCAATTCCAAATATGTATTAAGAAATTTAATGATTCTAACGCCTAGCATTATAATATTATACCTGAATAAATCATGAGGTTCCTCTTGCTTCAAGAATCCGGCGCAATTAGAGACTTCCGAATTAGCGAGAGGGACCATCCGCAGCAAAGAAACAGACATGTCGAACTTTATAACAACTTTTCTGCGAGATAACAGCCAAAAAAAAAAACACACATAAATTTCTATAAGTAAAGGCATTATATATAGCTGATCAATTAAACTATTATACCTCAAAAAGCACAAAGTCACCAAGTTTGGCCCCTAGATTGAACTTTTCAAAGTAAAATGGTTAGCTTAAATAGCCTGCCGAGGGATTACTAGCTAATTACTTAATTAGCACTCGTTATTTGGGCAAGCATTAATGACTTGAGGAAGTTTCTGTATTTAGTCAACGAAGTTGGAGTAATTAGCCACCTTTTTCTGCTGACATGCACATTAGTGAAGCTACCTTCGTATAATTAAGAATTGAGTTTTATATATATATAAATTATACTGAACAAGATAGTTGTGTGAAAGCAACGTCTTCTTTAAGAAAAAGTTCAAAGTCAATAAACCCTCATAAAAAAGGAATTCACAACTATCTTCTTTAAAAAAAGCTCAAAGTCAATAAACCATCATAAAAAAGAACGAAGGGTAAATTGTTTGTTTCTGTTAAAATCTATATGATTGTACCTTAGAAACTATTATGGGCTTCTATAGTTTCTTTCTGAGTGCTGTATGGAAGCTATCCTTGTCAATATACATGAGAATCACCAACATATATACTAACTAATAAATACTGCCTAACTAATTAGCTATGCATTATTATAGCTAATAACAGCTAACTAAATCGAACTAACTGATTAATTAGTATAAATTCCATCATGGACGTAAGTGTTTTGGAATTGTCCCACGCGAAGTGCCTTAGTAAGTAGCTCCAGTACCACGCGAATTAAGTTTGGTTTGCCACTTCCAAGAAATATGGTAAACGTTATTGTCATCACATGATTCAGCCCTTTAATATATGGTTATTGTGGAAGCAACTGTTTATTGATTTAAAATGATTGCTTGAATCTTTTTGCAGTTAATTAGTAGGTACAAGACCTTATAAACACTTGGAATCTGTGTCTATCATAATAATCGCAACAAATAAACATGTCACATGGTTAGAGGATTAGAGCTTAGTGCCTAAAACCAATACGATCATGTTCTACTAAATAGACTTCACATGGTAATTTTCTTGTTTTGCTTAAGAATCTGGCATTCGGTGTCTCCCATAAACTAAATCCGAAGCGGCCATCATATGCTACATGTTGATATGAGAAATTACAACCTTAATCTTGTGGAAGAATCTCGAGATTTTTATTCATCCTCGTAAAACTTTAAAAAATAATAATATATTTACACCATGCAAAGTTTCTTCCTTATGAGTACGATATTTAATTGCAAGATTCAAATTGTATTAATTAATAGAGATACTCTTTAAAATTTGAAAACACATATTGCTCTATCCGTATTTTTCAGTTTTTCTGAAAGGGGTGTTTTTGCAATTTTTCAAACTCCTCATATATTTCATAGTTGTTTGATTGTTTCAAGTTTTAACGAGTGTCTTTAACTATTTCAGTGCACCCCTTTCTTTGACACCGATAACAATCATAGATTAAAATAGCTTTCTTCTTCTTCTTCTAAATTTTGAATGTTATTTGAATTTTAAATCATACAATAATCTTGAGAATAGATAAGAGTTTCTAAGTTTATTATGAATCGAAATAGTTTATAAATCATTGTAATCGTCAACACACTTTGAAGATACTTTTGTGATTTAGCTTTTAAATAACTAACTTTTAATTTTTTTTAAAAAAAAAAACAGTAAAGCAACGAAACTTTTTGTTGATTTAAAACTAATAATTTTATTAACAATATTAAGTAAAATTAGCTGACACTGTCACTAACATTATTCAAACTCCACATTAATTTCACTTATAATAACGAGTAAAGTTTTTTGTATCAATAGTCATTAACTGATAAATATTGACCGCATCAAAGAATAATTACACAAAAAAATGACGAATGAAGAAGAACACGAACAAACCCTAGAAGATGACGATTTTTTTCTGCAATGGGCGCTTCAACTCGGAATCTCCGACTCACCGATTCCAAATTCACCCTCTTGCCTCGGCCATTCACTCACCGTCGCCAATTTTCCCGATGCCGGAGGGTACAAATCTATAATTTTAACTCTCACTAAAAAAATTCAATCTTTTTCAAAACTAATTTGGGGATAATGATGATACAGGAGAGGATTAGGTGCTGCACGTGCTTTAAAGAAGGGCGAGTTGATTCTGCGAGTTCCAAAGGCGGCTTTGATGACGAGTGATCGTTTAATTAGTGAAGATCGCACATTTTCTGCTGCTTTGATGAAGTACCCTGTTCTGTGTTCTACTCAGGTGAGCTGCTCATTTCATTATTTTATTTATATTTTAGTATTTGGAGAATGGAATTTGAGCTACGATTTGATGATACTAGGCTTAGTTTAGATAGAATGTATGTTTTATTCTGAAGACAAATGCTATCACTAGTTTAGTGGAATAAGATAATTCTATGAGCTCAAAGTGTCGAGAGCACGAAAGATTTGAGGGTATGTAGGGACTTACCACCCAAGTTTTACTGGTGTTGTCGATAAAGCAGCTAAGTTGTTGAGAATATTATGGATAGTCTTGGTGATTCGGATATTTGATTTAGTTTTAGAATATTTGTTTTAATTATTCTGATTCTTTTATTTGTACATAAGATTTGTTATTATCTTTTCCTTTTAGATAGGTTCTTAGTTGGTAAGTCTTGTATATATGTATACGCTCCTTTCTTTGATTAATACAAGCACTCTTCATATATTCTCTTAAAGAACAATATCAGAATTCTCTGCGTATATACGCAGCAATACTAGCGTACATACGCTGCATTATATGGTATCACAGGGCCATCCTGTCTAACGACGTCTTCGATCCGTTCTTCATGGCCCCCACCAATGATTCCGCTTCCTCCTCCTCCGGCAATCGCACCGGTCCCATCTCTCCTACCAGCGATCCAATCATAGTTATCAATGCCCATTCACAACTCCCTCTTCTTCTCACGGCAAGTAATTTTCCTTCTTGGCAATTACTTGTCACCTCGTTGTTCACTGGGTATGATCTGCTTGGATACCTTGATGGCACCACCACGGCTCCGCCGTCGAAACCTGATGAAGCACCAACTGCTGCCTTCCTTCATTGGTTTCGTCAAGATAAGATGCTTCTTTCTGCTCTTCTCGCCTCCCTATCGCCGGATGTCATCCCTCTTGTTGCATCGGCTCGTACTTGCCATGAGGCTTACACATGCCTCTGTCGCCGATTCTCCAGTTCATCCCGGACTCGTGTCATGACCATCAAGGAGAATCTGTCCACTCTCACTCTCGGCAATCAATCCGTCTCCACCTTTTTGCAGGATGTCAAATCCCAAGCGGATGAACTTGCCAAGATCGACAAGCCCCTCTCTGATGACGACATTGTTCTCTATGTCTTCAATGGTCTTGGTCCCAATTATCGTGACATTGCCGCTGCAGTTCGAGCACGGGAAACGGCTGTTCCCTTTTATACTTTGCACGACATGCTTGTCGCACATGAAGCCTACTTAAAGCGACAGGAGATTGCTACTTCCAATCTCGTTGCCACGGCAAATCAGGCTTCGCATCGCCGTTCGCCCTCCACTCCATCTGGTTCTCAGAATAATGGTGCCCCTCAGTCCCGCAACTCCTCTCGTGGTGGTCGTTCTCGTGGGAGAAATCATGGCCGTCCCAACAATTTTAATATGCAGCAGTGGTCTCAACAACAAAACCAGCAGGGCATCCTCGGTCGTCCACCGGTGGTCTGCCAGTTTTGCAATAAAGAGGGCCATACCGCTAGAACTTGTAACAAAATTCAAGTTCAGGCTTATGCCGCGTCTCCTCCTCCACCACCGTTGCCCGACTCGACTCAATGGCTAATGGATTCGGGTGCGTCCCATTCTCTCACGTCCGACCTCTCTAACTTGTCTATTCATTCAGAATATGACGGTCCCGACATGGTTCGCATTGCCGATGGTTCAGGTTTACATATTTCACATATTGGTCGCTCTATTATTTCTCACTTGTCACGCCCCTTACATCTCTCTCATGTTTTATGTGTCCCTCAAAGTCATCACAACCTTCTCTCGGTTCATCAATTTGCAAAGGCTAATAATGTTTTTATTGAATTTCATCATTTCCATTTTCTTGTTAAGGATCAGGGCACGGGGGCGAAACTATTTCAGGGAAAATGTGAAAATGGAATCTATGTCTTGCATCTTCCACCTCGCGGACATCTATCACCATCGGCCAATTTAGGAGTTCGGGCATCTAGTGATTGTTGGCATCATCGCCTCGGGCATCCTCGTTTTGATTTATGCTCTTTATTAATTAAGAAATTTGATTTGCCATTGTCGTCGGCACGTTGCAATTTTCAGAATTCTTGTACTCCTTGCGATTTAAATAAAAGCCAACAATTACCTTTTCATGAGACGTCTTTATTGAGCACTTGTGTTTTAGACTATGTTTATGCTGATGTATGGGGTCCAACGCGTGTTTCGTCTATAGATGGCCACCGCTATTGTCTCATTTTTGTTGATCACTTTACAAAATATGTGTGGTTGTATCCAATGCAGGCGAAATCACAAGTTCTTGACATATTTCCCGTTTTTAAGGCACTTGTTGAAAATAAATTTCAATCTCGCATTCGCCACTTTTACTCGGATAATGGCGGCGAGTTTGTTGCTCTTCGAAATTTTTTGGCTACCAATGGGATTTCTTGGCTCACATCGGCTCCCCATACTCCCCAACAAAATGGTACAGCGGAGCGTCGACATCGTCATATTGTCACTATTGGTCGTACGCTTCTTACTCATGCTGCTCTTCCTCCTATGTTTTGGTCTCATGCCTTGGAAACGGCAGCTTATCTTTCCAACCGATTACCATCCACCGCTCTCCATGGACGCAGCCCCTTTGAGGCGATCTTTGGCCGTGTTCCTAACTATGCCAAACTCCGAATATTTGGCTGCCTTTGTTTTCCGTGGCTTAAGCCATACTCGGTGCACAAACTGGACCCGCCATCCCGCTCTTGCATTTTCCTTGGCTATTCGCTTTCTCAAAGCGCCTACAAGTGTTTTGATCCGGTAACTGCTCGTTTATTTATTTCTCGTCATGTTAAATTCAATGAGCAAGTTTTTCCAGGATATCATTCGGTCTCTTTGACATCGCCTGCCTTGTCTCGCTCAATTGGTGATTCGGGTCCTATCATGCAGCCCCAGCCCGTTGCTGTTCCGCCTATTGAGACTGTCTCGCACCCCGGCTCTCCCTCCCCGGTCATGAATGATCCTCTGCCGCTTGCACCTGTTGTCCCAAGTCCTATTCCAGGTCGCACGATGACAACTCGCTCAATGAACAACATTTTTAAACCCAAACGGGTACTCTCGGCCTCCAAACATCCACTTCCCGAGTCCGTTGAACCTTCGTGTGTTACCTCTGCTTTGAAAGATCCTCTTTGGCGAGCCGCCATGTCGGATGAATTCAACGCCCTTTTTAAGCATGGCACGTGGGAATTGGTCCCTTTCACGCCAGCGATGAATGTAATTGGCTGCAAATGGGTGTTTCGTATCAAGCGAAAACCCGATGGTAGTGTCGACAAGTATAAAGCCCGTTTGGTGGCTAAGGGCTTTCACCAACGTCCGGGTTTGGACTTTACCGAGACTTTCAGTCCTGTTATTAAACCCGTCACCATTCGTGTTGTTCTTACCATCGCTCTCTCACATAATTGGGGACTTCGGCAACTTGACATCTCTAATGCCTTTTTACACGGATCACTTTCTGAGGTTGTTTATATGAAACAGCCACCGGGTTTTATTGATCAATCTTATCCGTCACATGTTTGCCGTCTTAAAAAGACACTCTACGGCCTCAAGCAAGCACCGCGTGAATGGTATCGGGCCCTGCGTGATGCTCTTCTTTCGCTCGGCTTTATAAATTCGCTTTCAGATGCTTCCTTATTCATTCTTCATCAAGGTAACACGCATATTTTTGTCCTTGTTTATGTTGATGATATAATCATCACGGGCAGCGACGATTCTCTTGTTTCCAGCATTATTCGAAAGTTAAGTGAGTCATTTGCCGTCAAGGATTTAGGTGTTCTCTCTTACTTCCTTGGTCTTGAGGTCTTACCTTGCAAAGAAGGACTCTTATTGTCGCAACATAAATATATTCGTGATGTCTTGGTTCGTCACTCCATGGATGGGGCGAAGCCTTTAACTACACCTATGGCTGTTCCATCTTCTTCGGCTAGTTCCTCAACTCCATGTGATCAGTCCGTTTATCGCCAAACGATCGGGGAACTCCAATATTTGGCTCTCACACGGCCTGATATTGCCTTTGCGGTTAATCGGTTGGCGCAATGTGTGTCTCATCCCACTGAGGACGACTGGCATTCGGTGAAACGTGTCTTGCGCTATTTGAAAGGGACGATTTATCACGGTTTATTGTTGCGTCGATCCTCTGCTCCAGTTCTTCGCGCGTTCTCGGACGCTGATTGGGGCGGTCACCCAGCTGATCGCTCGTCTACTTCGGCCTTTGTTATCTTTCTCGGTGACAACTTGATTTCTTGGAGTTCTCGCAAGCAACGTGCTGTTGCTCGTTCTTCTACCGAGGCCGAATACCGAGCTCTTGCTTCGGCTACGTCAGAGGTGCGTTGGATACAAAACCTTTTCCACGAGCTCCTTCTTCCTTTATCTCGCAAGCCGATTCTCTTTTGTGACAATATAGGTGCGACGCATTTATCTCTTCACCCAGTCCTTCACTCCCGTATGAAACATATATCCTTGGATATTCACTTTGTTCGTGATATCGTTGCTAAGGGTCTCATGGATGTTTCGCACATTAGTACAAAAGATCAACTTGCGGATTTACTTACCAAGCCTCTCCACCGAACTCGTTTTCAACTTCTACGCTCCAAAATTGCCATTGCCGATGGCACGGCTATTTTGAGGGGACGTATTATGGATAGTCTTGGTGATTCGGATATTTGATTTAGTTTTAGAATATTTGTTTTAATTATTCTGATTCTTTTATTTGTACATAAGATTTGTTATTATCTTTTCCTTTTAGATAGGTTCTTAGTTGGTAAGTCTTGTATATATGTATACGCTCCTTTCTTTGATTAATACAAGCACTCTTCATATATTCTCTTAAAGAACAATATCAGAATTCTCTGCGTATATACGCAGCAATACTAGCGTACATACGCTGCATTTTAGAGAAGTCTTACGCTTGTTGAGAATATTGGTATGATGTTTTCTATGTCTGAATTTAACGCGCAGACGTTGTCCGTTGCTTTACTCAATGAGGTGAACAAGGGGAGGAGTTCTTGGTGGTACACTTACCTGAAGCAGATGCCTCAGAGTTATGACCTACTTGCGAGTTTTAGTCGATTTGAGATTCAAGCTTTGCAGGTTAGCTTTTTTAATTATTCCGATACTCCGAATACTTTAACGCAGACATGCTTGTGTTAATTGGAAGAGATGGTTTGATGTGAAGCATGTAAAACGACTTGTAGATTGATGATGCCATTTGGGCTGCAGAAAAGGCTGTTCAAAAAGATAGAAGGGAGTGGGAAGAAGCTAATCTTCTTATGTCTGAACTTAATCTCAAGCCTCGCCTCAGAACCTTCAGGACATGGCTATGGGCTTCTGCAACTGTAAGCCTAACTGTCCGTTTCACTTTTAATGCATTACCCTTCATTCTGCACTCCGCCCCATCTACACTATTTTCGAAGTGAAGAGAAAAAGGAACATCTTGATTTATTGTTCTATTAGGCCTTCGTCAAACATGGTGCAGGGAATTTTTATCTTCCTCATTCAGTTATTCAGTGGAAGCATTTTGATACCAATTCTCTATATTTTTTTGGAGTGAAATCATTGACATTCAGGGTTTTGTATCTGATTTCCTTTACATTTATCGTTCAAATCGTTAAAAAAACGTTTTGCGCTGTTTTTGCAGATATCATCTCGCACTATGCATATACCATGGGATACCGCAGGTTGTTTATGTCCAGTGGGCGACTTTTTTAACTACGCACCTCCTGAAGAAGACCCTCATCATCTTGAAAGTTCAGAAACCTCTTCCTTAGAAAGAGAAGGGAAAGAATCTTCCACAAAAGAGTTGTTTGATGATAATGCAGACAGGTTAACAGATGCTGGTTACGATGAAACAACGAGTAGTTATTGCTTCTATGCAAAGCAAAACTATAGTAAAGGAGATCAGGTATTTTATCATATTTCCTTCTTTCTTCTTCACATAATGCTTTCATGTTATGTTTTCTGCTTCATTCTCAATCCATATGAGTGGTTCATTTCATCAATTCAAAGAAATGTTACCATAACTGCACCTTTGACATATATAGTTCTTTTTTTTTACTTTTGTTTATTCTTGGTAGATATCTTGAACATGAGTTTGTTAGTCATTTTTTGGTTACTGTGGATTTATTATCTCATTTGATTCTTTCTTTTAATTATGCTTCAGATTATATGCTAGATACTGAATCAATTTCTCGATGTTCATCAACTTAAAATATTCTCAACAGGACAATAATACAGGACTTTTTACTGCTAACAGTTCCATTAGCATATTTTGAAGGTCTATGCTATCTAGTTAGTTCGTATTCCAACTGGTCATTTATGCAATCAAATTATGTGTGCGGTTCTTGAAGAGAATTATTCACATGTCCAAATTTATTGACTTTTTTGTTTTGATAGAAGAACTTCGCCTTTTTATGTTCTTACAGGCTATACAAGTTCTTTTGCACCGCGGTTATATTATGATTAGTAGATTTCAAACTGGCTCCTGGTTTCAAAAATATTTACTTGACCTTCATCTTGGACTATGTGCCTTAACCGGTGATCAAACTATAGCACTTTCATTTGTCCATTGAAAGTGATTTAGTTGTGATTCATTTCCGTTATTCCTCAATATTGGATGCAGTGTACTATGAAATTTGCGGTTCATTTCAATGTGTGTGTTTACTTACTACAGCCGTTTGTACTGAGGCAATGGTTTCCAGATGAACAATCGGTAATGGAATGAATTTTATGCATCAAGATTATTTTACCTACAAGGAAACGACATCATACCACTAGTTTAAATTAAAGAAATAAAACTGCACCACAAACTGCCTTAACCAAGTATAGCAACGAAATGCATTTCTTGAATAGAATGGCATATGAAGCGTACTAAAATATGCAAATGGTGACAAACCTGGCAGCTTGAATGGAAAAGGTTATAGGGTTGGATTAAGCGGGCATTCCATTGTTAAGTAGTAGACCAGAAAGTAACATGGTACCTATTCTAGGGATGTGCTATAATTTTTAACCAATTCCATGATTGTAGAGATATCTAATAAACTGAAACTGTTTAAAGACTATAATACTCAATCTTCGGTATTCTTTTTGCCTGATTGTTTTTCTTGTTTTTTTCAAATTTTATATATATTCAATTGTTTTTGCTTTTAGCTACAAAACCATTGAAGCTTCCAATGAATGACTTTTTGGCTAGTACTATTAATTCGGAGGGAATATTTTTGTAATAGCCAAAAGGGAAGAGTGAGGAGTTGTAATTTGACCGAACATAAGGGAGGCTTAAGCGCAATTCCACCCAGTACATGATGGTACATTTTTAATACGCGATTTTTATTTCCTTGTCTGCAGGTTCTTCTAAGCTACGGTACATATACAAATCTAGAGCTTCTTGAACACTATGGCTTTGTCCTACAAGAAAACCCAAACGACAAAGCTTTTATTCCTTTGGAGCCCGAAATGTACTGCCTTTGTTCATGGCCCAAAGAATCACTTTACATTTCTCAAGACGGAAAGCCATCATTTGCCTTACTCTCCACAGTGCGGTTGTGGGCGACCCCTCCAAGCAAACGAAGGTGTGTTGGCCACATTGCATGTTCAGGCAGCCGAATTTCTGCAGAAAATGAGGCTGCAGTAATGGAATGGATAGTAAAGACATGCCAAGTTATTTTAAGCAGTTGTGCTACCACATTAGAAGAAGACAAGGTACTACTTGGTATTATTGGTAAGATTCAAAATAACAATCATGAGTCCACACTGTATGAGAAGATTCAAGATTCCGATCCTTCTTGTTTGGAGTATCGAGAGCCGCTGAACAGGGAGATTTGTGGTTTCTTGGAGAGCCATGGTATAAGGAGTAGAGACGTGTGTTGGAAAAAGTTGCATGTTTCTACGAAGGTAAGGTCATTTGATAGGTGGAAATTGGCAGTTGAGTGGAGATATAGGTACAAGAAAATTTTGTCTGATTGTATTTCACATTGTAACAACAAAGTTGGTAATCCACTATGATGCTATTTTGAAGATGGAATGTAAGTTATGCAGTTTTTGGAATCGATACTTTTTCTGTGTTAATAGCAAACCAAAAAAAACTTGTGGCATGTGGAAGAAGCGAACCTTATAATTGCTTTTGCGTAAGTTGAAACCAAAAAGAAAAAACTTTCTA
This sequence comes from Misopates orontium, assembly GCA_946800315.1. NCBI lineage: Eukaryota > Viridiplantae > Streptophyta > Magnoliopsida > Lamiales > Plantaginaceae > Misopates > Misopates orontium. The sequence continues at coordinate 13,484,998 of OX326953.1, read as the reverse complement.
TTTTTTAAATAGACAAATAAAGCTCATGTAATTAGAGACAAAAAAAACTGCCTACTCTGTACAATCAAAGATTGTTTGCTTATTAATCCAACATTACGGTTCTTTTACAATTCATGCAAAGTACCCATCATTACGGTTCTTTTGCAATTTATGCAAAGCAAGAGACGTTATTTACCCCTTGTTTTTCCAATTAAAAGAAAACAGTTCTTTAGCTTCTTTACCACATAACATGGTTTTTTTAACACATTTTTTTGCTTCATGGCATAATTTATTCCAAAAATTTTTGAATTAAAGGCAAGATTTAAGAAAGATAATATTTAACACTAATATGTTTTTCCTGAATTTCTCCCACGGCATTAATAAGAACATTTTTGTTAAATTCATTCATATGGAGTTCTCACTTTTGACTTATGAGAAAAATGGTCATTATATCATAAATTTAATAAGCCCCAATCTGCAGGTTTAATGTACACCATCTAAAGTTAACAAGGAATACAACTTTCATACTTGAAACTAAATAATTACCAAAAAATAAGACTACAACTTGCACAAATCTACCATACGCAATTCCAGTGTCCTAAGAGCCACTCAAGCATTAAAAGACTCGTCTCTTGCTCTCCACAGAGGATTCTGACAATGGAAAAATCAACATCTACCATCGGGTATAACTATAACATGGAACATGAACACGGCCAAATACCAAAGTCTGAGCTCACCTGCAAAAAAATATATTCTAACAATCATGAATTAAGCACTTCAAAATTTTAATGCCTAAGTTTTGATTTGAATAAAGCCTATTGTCGTTTTACTCTTCAGTTACACTTCCATGATTTGTAAAACGAAACAAAATAAAAATTATATGACATAAACAATGGTAAAATTATATCTATGTGTTCCCATAAATAAAAAAACATTGTTAAAACTCAAAACCAACATACAATGTTTGCTTTCAGCACACATTGAAATTCACAAAAAAAAGAAAAAAAAAAACTAAATTAAAAAGATAAAAAAAAATAAATAAATAAATGAATCAGAAAATAGGCTTGAATTTCTGCTGGTGGAGAAAAAAATAGTAGCACAGTATAATCAACTTCGATCATCTGGGGAAATAGTCATCAATTCCATCATAAAATTATAAAATTTCACATTAAAAAAATCCTTCAAAAAAGACTTGGAAAATATCAACTGTTTGTTCATGGATCTATGTAGATCCACAATGTCCATAGATTCAGAATGTCCACATCAAATTGCAAAGAATAAATCAACAACTCCAAAAAAATAAAATTAAAAAAATAACAAAAACAAATTCACAAAACAAGTGGCTCCAAATTAAAAGTAGAGATGGATCAGAAAATCTGGCTTGGATTTATCGTCCATAATATATGGAGAAAAAACACAAAAAAAGCGCTCAGTAATTTCAGCTTCGAATCATCTGGGGAAAAATTCATCACTTCCATCTCGATCTACTACCAACAACTAAATTAATTAATATTCAAAAAACAATTAACAAAATAAATTGTAAATTAAAATTGGTGAGTAAAGAGACGTTGTGGGTTGAGATTTATATAGGTAGTGAAGGAGGCTGCTAGGGTTTTGTCAAAACCCTAATTTTGGAGTATTAGAATTTGGACCGCACAGACTCTGCCGCCTTTTTACTATACAACTCTTTGGGCTTTCTCTTGCAATTTAGTCCCTATCGTCTTTATAATTATCAATTTTCATCATAGTTCATTCTCGTTTTCTAGACCAAATCATTAAATTATATTATCAATTATTCATTTTTTTATATCGTTGGTTAATTACCCTAGTGAAATCTCATGATTAAAATGATTTAATTGCTCGTATGGTCCTAAAAAGTGTTTAAAATATTAAAATAAAAAATTAACCGTGCATAATAAAGTGATGCAATAAAAAAATTAAATTTGTAGATGTTTTCAAAATTTTAGTATTTTAACTTCCCAACATTAAATCCCAATGGTGTATTTAGTTATTTACACATACCCTAAAATAATGGTTGCACCAACTAATATTATGGGACTGTCGCCTGTATCCATTTAATTTTCTTTTTCTTTTACATTTTTATTTTTTGACGTGTTTCTTTTGTTTTTAGTTGCACGGCAAAAATGAAATGTGCATATCACTTGTTAGACTAATCATACATAGTAAGTAATATGCTCTTATATTGGTAATGTCAAAAACATGGCAACAAAAATCGAATACAATTATCATAGACAAAATACATAGCATAACAATTTAATCATATAGAGTAAAGCTTAGACTCTTTAATATCTTTTGTCACATTGAAGAAATTAATCACATGAAACCACTGATCCCACCTCTTTAATCTATGAACCGCAATAGTATCCGGTATAAGTTCATGCGAACATCTTCCATTTGTTCCAGGATAATCATACATTGCTGGTTTATTAGAGAATCTGTTCTTTGCTTTATTCCCACTTTTAAGCCACTCCCCTACTAATTTATCCTCCGGTCCAAACGTATGATTCACCGGAATCAACGAGCCCCCGATCCACTCGACAAGATCCCAAGACAGCACGAATCCCATCCCAGACATGTAGTGCACAAAGGGATTCATGCTAGGACAAGGTATGACAAAACCATAGTACAAATCAAACCTTGGCAATGGCTTGAGTGACAATGCCAATGGTTTTAGCCTCAAAAACACGTCGTCGTCTGCCTTCATGACATAGTCGTAGCGGTGGGGGAGTATGCGAGGGAGGCTAGAGAGGTATGTGTAAGTTTTGCCGTTGTTCATGTTTTCGTGACAGTCGAGGATGATTATGTCGTTGAACCGCATGATCTCGAGGGCGATAAGGACTTTTTGTTCGGGCTTGGTGAGTTTGCAGAAAACGAACTTAACGTCGATTTTGGCGATGGGGGTGGATTGGATGCCGTATATGAGGCGGAGGAAGTGGCGCCGCTCGTAGTTGTCGGCTCGGGTGAGGATGCCTATTAGGAGGGTGAAGTTAGGGTGCTGGTGAGATGTGTTTTGGAGTGTGATTGTTTTAGTTGTGAAAGTTGAGACTGAAGACTTGTATTGGATGTTGAAGAATGAGAAGAATATGAAGAGGAGGGTGATAATTGTAGTGAATGTAACTTGAATTAGTCTTAGTCTGAGCATTCTTTTGTGTTTGTAGAAAAATATGCATGGTATATGTTTATGTTTATGAAGGGATTTAGTCTTCTTACAATCTTGTAATGAAATGTGAAAATAGTGTGAAGTTGGCTTTTATCATGAGGCAAAATTAGAGATACATGAAAAGCAAACAGCCTTGGTGATTAAAAATGTGAGTTACATAGGTTGGGATGTTAGCCAAAAAGATAAAAGCTAAAACTGACCAAGTTTTAAATGTGAACAATTCTATGAACTGGTAAATAAGCAGGACACTAATCTTAAATTTCTTTTATTCAAAAAATGGTGACACTTGAAATCAGTCTGAAACATGTGGCATTGTCCATTTGTAAATGATCACTGCAAAAACTGAAAATCCTTACCTCAAGGTTAGAATTTGATCATTGATGGTTCAATACTTTGCTTACATATTATTTTCCCTTACCATGTTACATAGATCAATTGAAATGATTGTAAATATAATAGAAATTGCCACACTAATTTCAAATAAAAGAAATCAAAAGTAACTCCATTAAATAAGAAACGGGAAATATTGCTGCAACCATGATTGCACACCAAAGAGTAAATAAAATCATAAGAAGATGGTACAATTGTTCATTAACTAACCTCTTCCTCTCTTGACTAAGAAACACACAAACAAAAGCAATGAGAGGAAGATTATTATTATTTCTATTTCCCTTATTTTCATTGAATTAAAAGACCAAACGCAAAGCAAGAAAATGACGATACAATCAAATACTTCCATTTTAAATTTTTATCTTCATTCAACGCCATTCATCTTGCGAAGCATGCCCACAAATTCATAGACCTTTTGAGAATCAGGCAGACTTTTCGCGACACTTTCTCGTTCCTGACATCTCTTCATCCATGCTCCGATCTTAGGAGACTCGTTCTCGATTTTGAAATTTCCGTATTCCTCGTATGCGACGAACCAAGATGACAGTCCTATGAGTATAATGTCAACGAAGCCAAACTTGTCGCCCCCGAAATAGTCCTTGTCCAGCATTGCACCCTCTAGCTTCTTAAGAATGTCGATGAATTCGCTTTTTGCAGCCTCTAGTTCCTCACCTTTGCTTCTCCATATTGCGGCACCAGCATTGAACACCTGGATTTTACATGTCCAGTGTCACATTTCAAGGATATATAGTCAGAAATTAACAATTGAAGTTGGTAACCGTAACATTTTAAGGATATGTACTCAGAAAGCTTCACATTACAAAAAAGATTTAATCACGAAATTAACGATTGACTAAAAGTCATGAAATATCATCATCATTCACCTTATAATGTGTAGTCCAATTATTTTATAAAGCACTGTATGAGCAATTGAGCTTAAGCCTTAGACAAAACATATATAAAGTGTAGTATAGAGGCAGATTGACAAAAGTGTCATAAATAATAAATTCATCTAGAAAAAGATCACATGAATTGTCAAACAAACGTTTACTTTTATCAATCTTTATATTGATTGTAAAAAGAAATCCTCATTTTATTATGTTGTTATACAAATGATACATGGAGGCTCTGTTTTGTAACTTTTTCGAAGTTGCTATAATGTTTTTTTTTTAATAAATAAACTATAAGAAGAGGCACAACATATCTAGTTGTTATAAGACACATGGACTACATAGTACAATTATAAGCTTATTTCATATTGTTTATAGCGGATTTTGAAGTTATAAACGACTTATTTATATGCTACAAAATGCGTTACAATACTTAAAAATGGACCTTTTTGTCGATGAAATCCGCCCAGAACCGCGCCCTGGACCGACCATAAGAGCATTCGGGCAGCAGCTTCGGAGAATCAAAGGTCTCATCAATGTAGTACACTATGTTAGTGGATTCAACGATCGGTTTTCCTTCGTGCAAAAGCACCGGAACTTTCTCATAAATTGGATTCGACTTCAGCAGCAAATCAGTCTTCCCTCCCAACAAATTTTCTTCCTCTTTAGTCTCATAACTCAGCCCTTTCTCCAACAATGCAATTCTCACTCTCCCCGAGAATGGACTGGCCCAAAAATCGAGAAGAACAAGATCGTCGTTCGACATCTTACTTAGTTTCTGAGTATGCAATATAATGTATTAATCCTTGTTCGATTTATTTGAGATTGAGTAGTGATATGTGTTCTAGTGATGTTAGTGTTTAAATAGGGGATGCTTTTTAGAGTAAATGTGTTGAAGTTCCATTGTGGAGGTCGTTTTTGCATGTTGAGATGAGCTTTGGTTTCATCGTTAAAATTTTTGTCATAAGAGTTGCTTGTTTGTAGCTATAGTTTGAAGTTAAAAGATCCATTTCCTAGAACAATGCTAAATGCTTATGGATTGTAGCCTGTTAATTGATAAAGAAGTTGCATTCTTGTATCGTGAAGCTAAAGTATTATACACTATCCCATATTATAATTTCTCGTTGAAAATTATGAAAAATAACTTACAGTTTCACTATGCTCTCGGACATAGATTTTTGTAAATAATCAGATAAATAAATGCCTCTGTATGCAAGCTATCGATTTTTCTGTATTTTCTTCAATCATTTTATTTATGTGTAACGCTTTTAATTACCGCTTGTTTGTGTTTTCATAATTGATAGTTTTATTATATCATCACGAGTCATGACTTATATCTAGATCTTGATGCGATCCGTAGATGATACAATCACAAATTGCTTTCTTTTCCTACTTTTTTTGTCGTGAAATCTAGAATTCAGAAAATATATTGAAAACAATGTGAATTTCTTGAAGCGTGATATTAACACTTTCTAGAGGTAATATTTTTGCGCTATGTTTTAAAAATAAGTCATATGATACATGTAACTAATCTGCACTTATCGATCTCGTATTTGAATAACTAGAAATTGGGGCACAACCCACGCACATTAAATATTTATATTATAAAATACTATATATTCGTATTCAAGTGTGGAAAAGAAAAGAAAAGGCAAAAAAAAAAATGTTTGTCTAGATGGAAAGAGTTTGAATTAATGGGAGAGTGAATCATCATAATTGGAGTAGAATGGTAAGAAAATTAATTTACAATAAAAGAATATAAATTATATGGAAACTAAATCATCATTCTCAGTAAATCTGATTCCTTTGTATATTAGTATAGATATAAAAAAAAAAGTATTAGATAATACAAATCCAAAATTGAAAAAATACATAATTATCAAAGCCCATTGGACCTAACCCAAGTACATGGAGCCATTTTAGATTTTAACTCTCGTGAGGTCCTATTCTACATAAACAACTCTAATGAATTTATTCCCTCCGACGAAGAATAGTTGGTACATTCTATGTTTACAATTACACCAAATATTCAACACTTAGGAACCAAACACAACTAGTGTAATCGAATTTTGTCCAATAGTAATTCAATAATCTAAGTAATTACTGAATTACACATTATGTGGGGGCGGCACTCCCCACTCCCCCACAACCCTACCCTCAATCCGTTTTAAGATTTAAGATTATATTCTTCTTTTATAATTTTGTTGCATCTTTTTGACTTAACTCACCACTTAGGTGTACCGAACTTTTGAATATGTCCAAAGGAAGCATACGCGCTTAATTCTATATTTATAATTTCCGTGCTTAAATATCTTTTTGAGATATAAATATAGAGTTATAAAAGTATTATTTGAAATTATTTTTGTTCTGTTATCTTGATTCTTAGAGGTGTTGCAATGTACTCGTATTATTCTAGAGTTATTTTTGCATCTTTGAGTTATTATCAATGCGTATGAGTTTCTATTCACAACTATAATCTCGTTTATTTAGAATATGTTAATTGTTTTCAATCTAAAAAATGATAGGAAAAATAGTCCATGTTTACAAAGTAGGAAAAAGTTCCTTTTCAAAAAAAAAAGTAGGAAAAACATTCCATTTCAAGAGTAAGAGACTCAGCCCCATTAAAAAGGAATGACCATTCTACCCATGCGTTCTATGCAAAAGGAAGAAAAGGCCGAATACGAAAAATAAAAATAAAAATTAATTCACATTATTTTCTTATTTTTCTGAGACATAAATTTTTAATATAATATATATATATATATATATATATATGTATGTATATGTATATATATATATATAATAGATGAATAGTTTTTTATTTGAATTTTCTTGGTCAGAGTTTTTTCTTATTTGATACCACATATACTTGATATTGCTCGATACTGTTTTCAACTTCTCCAAAAGTTGTCAATAAGAGAAAATTTTATAATAGAAAAACAGAAAAGTAATTTAAGATAATGAATGTATGGCGACCACGATCAATATGAAGGCCTAACATTTCCTTTTTTTTTAATGGACTGATGAACTAAACCTGTTTCAATTTTGGCCATTCGTTTGATTTCTTTTGGCCTGCACGAAACAGCTCATCTAAGCTCACGTGCCGATTTTTCTTTAAGACTGGTACTCATATACATATACTAACGTCTAGAATTTTTCGCCTAATCACAATGAGAATAATAAAATAAACACAACTTTTGACCCAAAAAAAAAGAAGAAGAAAAAAAAAAACTCAAACTACACCAATTGTAGGTGAGATTATCATTTAATATGGTTTTACAATAAGGTAGTTATTCAAATCTCGCTCGTCTAATTCTTGAGAATATTTTAAGAAGTGATGACAACTTATAAGTTGTTATAGTTGTTTCAATTCTTCTGACATATTTATGTAACACTAGTAGTCACTTACTCACTGGTGAATTTTGTGCCATATATGTATGTCTAAATCGTTTTAGAGCAAATAAAGAAAAAAATATATAGATTACATAAATTGCTAACTCCAGTAATTTATACTCGAAATCTAATGGTAAGATGAAAGTATATGCGAAGAGTATCTCTAGCTACTTAAGACTTAAGAGTGGACCCTGATTTTATCTCGTTGCATTATATCAACACTTCATTACTAAGATGATACCCAACTGTTACATAGCTTCAGATCATCTATATCAACATGTAAACAAAGCTATTATGTACACATTAATGGTAAAAATAAAATTCTAAATTTTTATTTTTAGTCTTATAATTAAAGTTATACCATAACACCAAATATTAAATTTAATATTACAGTTTTAGCTATATCATTTTAACTGCGTCATTCACCATAGCTTAGACTCCGATTTCCATATCATGTCTTCACATTATGTGTTTTTAATGTACACTGTGTATTTCAACAAAAAAGCGTACACTGTGTATGCCATTGATCTTTATATAGCATATATATATTTTGGTCATTTTTAGTATATTTTAAGAGTTTTAGGATATGGAGAAAAATATATTTTATGCAAACATATCCTTGTTTTAGTTCATAACTCCAAGAAATTGCGTGTTTTCCTAAATTTTAATAATGTTAAAACTATTATTTCACATAATATTTGTTAGAAACAAAAATTAATTATTTGTCATGGCACACATGCATATCTGAAAGTGAATTCAATTCTCTCATCTAGTTTTGATTCAGCGTTAGGAATTCGCTATTCGAAAAACTAATTTATCTCATTTTTATTTATTTAAAACTCATTCTATACTAAAATAAATTTTAGATGCTCTAAATGGCCCTTTTTGAACTCATGGTCTCCTTATTTTAAAAACTCTAATATGCCTCTTTGTTGTTTAATTGATGGTGGATTTCCAATGATGAATATTTGTGTTACATTTTGTGATGAGTAATATATGGGAAGTCATTTCTATCAAAATAAAATTTAAATCCAATTTAGGTCCTTCTCCATCCAACCCACCAGTTATCTTATCATCTATAACTCCGATTTTGCTGTTTGTTTGAGTGTCTTTTTTTTTTTTTTTTTTTTTTTTTTTTTTTTTTTTTTTTTTTCTTTTAGTGTTAGGTACTGATCTGTTGTTTTAAACTTGATGTGAATTATGGAAATAAGAAGTGAACGAAGATGGCGGCAGCGGCGGCATAATAAATTGTAAATTGGACAATGACATGGATGATTTAGTACTTAGTGCACTTTTACTCAATTGGACAAAAAAATTTGTATGAACAACTAAAATTTTGTATTTTTGTTAAATCAATTTTTGGAAGCACTAAATTACAAAGACCCCTGATATTTATAGTAATTACACGCACACACTTAACAATTGAACTACTCATGAAAACAATCTCCGAAACATAACTCTATAATATTAATTAATAACTATTATTATCTTGACTGCAGTCTTTACATATCTATCTCTTTTAAGTTTTAATAAAAATATAAGATCATTGAACTTAAATAACATGATAAAGTATTATAAATTTTGAAATTTATAATTCGTTAGATACTCCATTTTTTTAACACCGACAACTGATGACGGCCACTCACTGGTCACTACTCTATGAATTTTTTTTTTTGGGTGAAAGATCAGTAGATTAATCATAAGCATAAAGAGTTTTTACAAGAATCACAAAAAGAAGCAACAAAAGATTAATCACTGGTCACCACTACTCTATGAATTTACCTCTTTATTGGATTTTTATTTTATGTTATTTTGGTGCACAAAAGATCTAGAAAATCTCAATTTCAACAAAATTGACTTTCTGTCCTCCATTGCTTTTAATTTTAATTTTAATTTGGAGGTTGCTTTTTGTATGAACTGGAATGTTCATTCACCACATAGGACACCTGTCACCCTTAAAACAACCCCTCTCCTTACGCTTTTACGAGAAAAATCCGACCCCAAAATCAAGAGGACACATAATAAAAAAATCATGTGGCCTTCGTTTTTTCACATTACTTTAAATAATTAGTTTTTTGGACAAAATAATATGTGGTCAAGAAACATTCATATCCAGTTTTCTCCCTCATAACTCTTTTTCCCTTGACCCCACTTTCTCTCTCTAGAGATGTATTAATTATGAACACGTGGCGTCATCCGCCATGTGCGGCGGCGAGTGGTGGTGATGACATGTTGAAAAAGTGCAAAAGGGTAACTCCTCACGACATGTCATCATCTCATCCTAATCCAACCACCCACATCAAATTTTTGTATACCACAAAAAAGTATTTTCTATTTTAAGAGGCTGTAGATATTTTGGCCTTTCTATGCAAATATCTTATGCTTTATTTAAAATTAATAATGAAGTTGAATAATATATTTTTTGCTTTGGCTGCCTAATATGCATCACAAAAAGTTACTGACCACTTTTTATGGTTAAGGTGCGTAATATGCGTATTTTTTATTAATTATTAATTCATAAATTTAATTTCTTTTTAACAGAAATTTATTCCACTCGACTCCAAGTGTAGTATTATTATCATTTAGGTCTTTTAGGAAATAGCGAAATATCCACGGCAAAATTTAAGGACCACGAAAAGTCTTACAAAAATTTACACTGTTAACAGACAAGAATATTTTTTTCGGATATTTTTATGTCTAATTTGTGGTGGGACAGGGTTTTGCAAGCTGTCATGTGACAGATACCGAAAAAGCGAAATGAACTAAGCCCAAATTTATACCTGGTCCCCTTTTTATTTATTTCTGGTTAACATTTCTTTTCAATGGGTTCACTTGTGGCCCCTTTTTCATTTAACTTTAACTCCATCTGCCCCCTAACTATTTACAAATCCTCAACCAAAATATCTTTTAATCTGTATTTATCATTATTATTATCATTATCCATATTCTCGTCCTTGGTATAAATTATTAGATTTATAATTTTTTTAATAAGTTCACTAACTAATTCACTAAAAAACCAAAGCAAAAATGTTAGGGAGATAAATAAAACACATCAACAATTTTATTACCAATTCAGATAAAGCGTCAGGTGGTCAACTGTCAAATCTCACACCCGTTCAAAATATCCACCACAAATCCGACACGTGTAGACCATTTTCCGCGAGTACAAACCCTAATATCATACACTCGCGAGTGGGCTTATCTTCATGTAAGAAAAAGAGCAAAAGGATGAGAAAAAGCGACGCCACGTGTCACAGCCCCTCTTTTGAATCTCAGCCACAAGAACCCATCGAATTCTCGAGCGTTCTATTGCATTTGCACACTTTAACAATAAAATTAAGAAAACCCTAAAAATAAAAAATTAAAAAAAAATCGATGGGGCCTGCTGACGTGGCGTGTCCTTCTTGTGCCTTCTTTTAGTTTCCTCTTCTCCTCTCCATAATATTAAACCAAACCCACAAGTTTTCTCTCTCTCTCTCTCTCTCTCTCTCTCTCTCTAAGAGATAAAAATCGAGTCTTTAAATTGTTCCCTCACAGTTTCATACAAAAAAACTTGATTTTTTGCCAACTATTTTGAAAACCCATTTGCAGAGGTGCTCTGTTTTAGCCTTTAGCTGAATCTGATTTTTCGTTGATGTGATGTGGAGTGAGTTTTGTTCTGAATCAAGAAGCTTTTTTGGCCTGTGAGAAGAAGAACAAAGCTTGTGTTTGAGCATCTCTGGTTTTAATAGGTGAGCTTTTATTGCTGATTTTGTACTTGATTTGTGTATGAGGTTGTGTAGAGGGATAAGAAATTTGTGGATTTTGAAACTATTTGAGCTCATTTTAGATGAACTTTGTGGGTTTTGTTAAATTGAGAATATAAGAAGATTAAAGGAAAAGAAAAAATTGGATTTTGGATTTAGTTGTGAACTCAAGTTCAGCTAATATTTCACAAGATTTGGAATTTTGATTTGGTGTGAAGGAAGAATATATGCTTATTATGAAGCAAAGTTACCTTTTTTTTTTTTTTTTTTTTTTCTTGAGAAGCTTGGTGATTTTTCTCTCATAGATGTGTTCTGTTCACATTAGAAGTCAGATCTCTATATGGTATGAGATTTGACCATGTGGGACAACTGGTGACTGCAAAAGTGTGGATTGTTTTGTCTGTAATTAGAGAAAAAGTACCTGAAAATCTCAAGATTTAGAATTCAGTCTTGGATGAATTGTGGGATATTTTCAACAGTTGTCATATTTTGTGTGTTCAAATGGTTGTTTTGAGGTGGGAAACCCAGAATCAGGCAAATGTTTAGCTTAGGACCTATGTTGTTATGTGCTAATAAGGATTCAGATAGTAGGGGTAATTGTGCACTGCAAAAACAATGCATTTATAGATGTATGAGTATGTTCTTTGTCGAATTTTTATATTGACATTCGGTTTTTCGACTATAGGAACAACATAAACTCACTGGATCAGACTCTCTTCCTCTTGCAAGCTACAAAATTATACTAAAGATGGGCATGTCGAATGTAAACGGTATCCAGCTGAAAGACCATATTGCTGGGGATGACTTTTCTCCTAAGGTGCGAAAGCCGTATACGATTAGTAAACAAAGAGAAAGGTGGACAGAAGAAGAACATAAGAAATTTCTCGAGGCATTGAAACTTCATGGTCGGGCATGGAGGAAAATTGAAGGTAAACCAATTCATCCAAATATATGGACCTTGTTTATTCTAGTGATTGATGTACTCGGAGGAGATTCATTTTGCTTCCTTTTGATTTTCAGAGCATGTGGGTACAAAAACGGCAGTTCAAATTCGGAGCCATGCGCAGAAATATTTCTCCAAGGTTGTTCGTGAGTCGAACACGAGTGATTCCACCTCTGAGAAACCAATTGAAATCCCGCCTCCTAGGCCTAAGAGGAAACCGATGCACCCTTATCCTCGTAAGATGGTCTCTCCAGTGAAAGACGGAATCCTAGTAGCCGATAAACTTGCAAGATCTGCATCTCTGAATTTATCGATTTCGGAACAGGAGAATCAGTCTCCTACATCTGTTCTATCTGCGGTCGGTTCAGATGCATCAGCTGGGGATGAATCCCATGTGCATAATGGCAGTGCGTCGCCTGTTTCATCTGCTCCATCTGTCGATGCAGGGCCTGAATTTGAAAATTCAAGTCAAGATGAACAACTTCTCCTGGTACTAATTCATTCACTTAGCAGCCTTGCCAATGAAATTAGAATGATTTAATTTTGTATCATGCTTAAGTAATATTTTTTACTTTTGCTGAACAGAGTTTGGAGCTTTTGTGCCACAAGGACTCTCTTATTAAAGAGGATTCGAAAGAATCGGGAGTGTCGTCCTTGAAATTGTTTGGCAAGACATTTGTAGTCGAGTGTCCTCAAGGAGTATGCAAGCCCGAGTCATTAGATACAAGTGAAGAGAATTGTTATTTTCCTCGGAGAGTTGTGCCTATCAGAATTCCTACGCCTCTCAATTGCGCTGAGTTAAGTGAAAATTTTCCAAGTACTTTACCATGGTTGACCCTTTGTGGTGGTGCATCACTTTCGACTCTAGAAGTGCACTCCCCGGCCGTGGTTAGAGCCCAACCATTGGGTGTTAAATACGAAATGCCAGAAAACAATGAACAAAAGGAGGGTTCATCAACTAGTTCAAATCTCGATTATAGCAAAGAGAAGGCTGACATATCATTTTCCTCCTATAAGCTTGGTAAAAGAATTTCCGCTTGCTCAAAAGATCGCAGGAGGGGCTTTGTACCATACAAAAGATGTTTGGTAGAGAGGGATTCCAACATGTCATCAACAGAAACGGCTGAAGCACGGGAAAATCAGAGAATACGCGTCTGCTCGTAGTTGTGGAGCATATTTGTTTTAAAGAACTATGACTGCTAACTTGTAGTTATCACTAGAATTTGGACATGAAGAAAGCCGGGGCCAAGACGCGCCGTATCCTGGAAAACTTTGTGCAATTCGGCTGGTTTTCTCTCAATTCTTGATCCTTGGAATATAATTTCCATTAATTTTTGCAATCTTGTATCTGCAGAAGAAGTTTCTGCCATGTAATTTTGCCTTTCATGACCGAGTCCTTGTGGAGCTCTTTATCTTTGTAAAATGTTATTTAGTGTGCTCAGATGAGCTCCAAATCTGTGTTCTTTTGGATATAAATGTGCTGTAATCCGTTTGGTTTTAAAGTGAGAGCTTTCTCAGAATTCTTGCAGAAGCAGGGGAATAGCTCAGACAAAAATATGGGAGAAATTGGCACAAGTGCTTAAGGAAGTTATATTATCCATCTCTACACTTGCAAAGTTGTTCTTTTTATTTTTGGAATTATTATGATTTTTTTTTTGGCTATAGTAGTTCAAACTATATTGCACGTGCATCAAGTATTTTCCTTTGTCAAAAGATATCAAAGTCCTTCTATAGATTATCATCATTCTTCCCATCATGCTGTGCTAATCATGGGCAAAAAGAGAAATTTGCACACTCTAGTGGTCCAAGCTTCTCTAAAGCTCAAAAGCACAAGATAATAGTTAAGCCTATGTTGGATCATTTTCAGCTAACAATGCACAAATGAGGATTTTCGTTTTCTTTATGCTCAAATGGACTCTCTTTCAACAAATATACTGAGGAAAAATCGTATATAACGCTAATTTTTTGTGCCTTCTGTAGCAACAAAACAGAACCGAAGAAAAGTAAAGTTTTAGCTGTACCAGGACATAGGCAATCAATTTGTTTTTTTATTAACAGAAAACTCGTTCGATGGATTTATCTCATAACATAATACATACATGTAAAGATTACAGCTTATTGTACATCAATCCGACTCAGGACAGTGAAGAGCCGTTCTAATCCTTTCAACTGTGGAGCTAACAAGATTGTGGACGTTAGCCACTGACTCCATCATACTTAGTTGCTTTGACATTGAGTTATAACTCACTAATATTTGAAAAGCAACAGTCAAGAGTGAACCAGCTCTGGAGCGCGAAGTTCCAACATCCATGTTTGAGCGGCCATCCCCAGAGATTATGTAGCCAGACGGGAGAATTGCTACTTTGGTCGTGTCTTCACCATTCACAACCGCAGATTGTTGGCAAATCTACCGGGGCGTAGATCATCGTAGCTCCAAGGCTGTCAACGCTAATCTCTTGAAGCATCAGCATGTTGTTCACTTTAGTTATAAAAGGCTGTTTCAAGTGCAGTTTATGTGTGTATCATTAGAGGTTGGAATCATAAAGAAGTGAATGGGGCATACTGTTTGTTTCATATTTTAGCCCAAATGCACGAATCTCGCACAAGCATAAGAATTCATATTTTTCAACCAAACATTCATAATCCCTCTCTGGATCATCTCGTACATGTGCACAGTGATCGTAGAGAAGCTAATGGATGGGAAACTGGAAATAAACAGTTCACCTCAATAACCACAAATCACCGACGAATGTAGCTCTAGAATAAAAAATAAACTTGCAGCTAGCCCAATAATGCGAAACTGTGGTGAAGCAAACTCAAGTACTTTTTACGCAATTTGAACCTGAATATCTACAGCAATATTTTTGGTTGCTGCAATCGTGTGCAAAGGTTTTTGAAGCTCCAACAATAATCAAGACGGTGTGAATAACACTGGATCATACATAAGTTGACTGTTTGAATGCACATTACATCTTGAGAGGTGTTATATTCTCAGTTTTTTCCAACAAAAAATCTTAAGTTGCTTTCTGTTTCAGAGGAAAACATTAAGTGATACTTTAATATCCAAGTGAGTTTCCCATTTCAACAAAAAATTGGGGGAAACTATACCTATTTATGGAGGGTATTGTAGTAATTCAGATAACAGGTGGATATATACTGAATATGAGTATAATGAAGCCTAAAAAGACCTGACCACTTAAGCTGTATCAGGGATTTATATCTCAGGTTAGATTTTTTTCTTATGCAATATCATCAGTTGCTGATGGTATTCTCAGCACATAAATAACACATGATACATAAAAGCAAAAGTGCAAAATAGTATTTACCTGTATGATGGAAATGCAATTTCCAGGATGTACTCCAGTTGAGATGTGTGCAATTGCATTGACAGGATTTCCATCGGACAAGACATCCCACTGCAAGGTAAAATTCATTCCTCTCATTATCAACCATATGGCAAATACTTCGGCGAAAATGAAATGTCACTATGAGTACCTAAACAAGAAACTAACACACCTGAGCTCTCTTTTTCTCATCTTTGAAAAAGTCAAGGAGCCTCTCCGAAGCGAGACACGTATCCCATTGTTATTTAATTCCGAGGGGAAATCGAGTTTATCAGACATGCCCAATGCTTCGCAAAAATCGTTCACCATTCTATGAGAAAGCCTCATCAGGTTTCTCTGGCCTTCAGGATTGTCAATGACTGAACCAAAGAAGGAAAAGAAGTTGGAAAATATAATAAGAAACCATAATTCTGCAGCATGGCTAATAGAATGATATATTATTACCCCCGTCAAGTTCATGTTCTGGTGAAGTGCTTAACCCCATTGAGAATGCAAATCTTTCACACGCCCTGTGAAGAGTAGCAATCCACCGTTTGGCGCCATATGCTTGAGCATTAAATACTAAGTCTCTATATAAACGATGAATTGTCGTCCACTTGTACGTGTTCAACCCATGTAATCTACAGACAAGAATAAATACAGTAATAGACATGGCACGTGATTAAGAAACGCATATATGGTGCAGGATATTATCACTGAAAACTGTTAAGAAATTCGATCTGGATAAGATGAGTTAACAAGGTAATGGCAACAGATTGTAACATAAGAGAATAAATAGAACTTCGAGCACGGTCAGTTTCAGTATTATAGCCTTGTCTGTTATAGTGTTATTACAAACTATGATACGTGACAAGGGGCGCTATGTGTTTTAACTGAAACTAACCACCAATTATTGATGCGTGCATGAACACGTGTTAATAATACACGACGTATCTACAACACATGATGCAGGAGATTTAGTCATTCGTGAAAAGTTTATGTGCTATGTATCATCTTCCATAAACATCAAAATACCAATCTCTATTACATTTCAGGACATATTAATGCAAGACAAAGTTCTCCTCTACAAACAGGGCTGATAATGATTTGTTGATTTCATCATTGTACCATCAATATTGTTGTATATTTAGATAAAAGTAGCATGTCAGGGCCTTGAGAAAAGTCTGGAAAATTTCCAGAACTTCAGATATTTCTCATGATGAGTATCATATTAAACTATTAGTGACAAACTGACTCTATATAAGTGAGAGATTTGGAATTTAATTCATTCTATACAAAAGTAGAACAAGTTAAATGTCATTCCACAGAACTCACAGTTGATTTTCCATTTGACATGTCTTCAACCGTACACCCTGAAGGAAGCTTCCAAGAAAAAGTAAGAGCATCGTCTTGAAGTTCTTTCATAAAATCATAGGACACATCTACCATCGCCCAAGTGCTTGAATTAAGTTGTTGGCAATAGCGAATAAAAAGGAACTCCCGAGGAGCAACCATAGGTGAGAAAATATGCAGTTTTTCATAAATCTATATCAATATAATCACACATAAGAGCTTAAATGGTAAGGATTTCACTTCAGACATATGACAATGAAATACATAAAGCTGTTTACCAAACGTAGAGATCCACCAAAGTCTCCAGTGTCAAGTATTTCAATGGTATTTGCTTCCGTGACAACCGTACAAAACATGTCTTTCCATTTATTCTGCAACATCAGTAAACTAAATTTTCATTCAAAACCAGAAAGTGGAACTTAATTACAAAAGTAAGAAGATATCAGAGTTCATACCGAATCAAGAAGATTTTCCCTTAATTGTGATGCAGCCATTGCCACCTCGCCTGAATCTCTCGATGATTGATATCGAGCACTTGTAGTTTTAAAATGATTTGGCTTTGGGAAAAGCTTATCATAACTATCACGATGTAGCACATACCTCCTATCTGTTGGGGACTTGATCCAAATGGGCTCTTTTGCACGTAAAAGCTCCATGAGTTCATCCATGGCAGATATGGCTGTTTTGATGATCGAAGAACTATCAATCTCCTGCATTTCGCTCAACCGACATGCTAATGTGGGGTTCTGTGAATTCTGGGGCATTTGTTCAAGATTAATAGGGTAGATTGTTCCCACTGTTCTCTGATACTGAGAAAGTTGATCGAAATAAATTAAAATATATTCAAAAATAAACATCTCTGGAATTAATGCTACTGCCTGCAGATACAAAAATTACCCCGGAAGCAGTACTGCTCGCGCGTTCAACGGATGCTATCATCTTTTCATGATTATTGTTCTCATGATCTTGTAACAATCAGGGGCATGAGTCTCTGGGATATCCATCCATAGTTGTGGTGTGATTCTTGTATACATATTTCCCATCAACTAATAGAATTCAATTCCTAAGTGGTCGATACACTATATCTACGGTATACATAAATATTATCTTCTGTAAAGAACTTAGATGAATCGCAAGGCAAGTATTTTTCTTCTGAAGTACATAAAAATTGTTTGCTTGGCACCAATTACCTCTTCTCTCAATTGCATATTCTCCATTCTCATTTTCTGTAGATCAACCAGTTTATCTTCTTCGCCAAGACCTGAACCATTACAATCTAGAAAGACAGCATTTTTCAGAGTCTCTTGCATTGCAAGATTCTTGGCAAAAACACTTCCATTTTCAGACCGGAGGTCGTTACCATTCGCTCTCTCATTCTGACTCTGGAATGTATTGTCAACAAAGTTCTGAAAAATCATCATTATGAGAATGAGATATGAGACAACTAGACAAGCAACTCAATAACAAATAAATAAAAAGAAATTCACAACACAACCACAACTATACTAGCATATATAAAACATAAGCACCTTTGTTTGGGTCCTCTTATTTTCAAACCAAGTTACCAACACATTCGACTGGCAAACTTAATCATTTTATGCATCATATTAAGAAGCATGTGTTGGTATCACTTATTACAAGAGTAGAGATCATAGCTCAATACCTACAATAGTGTTATCAATTATCATAGCTTCCTACAACACATGACCAAAACTGAGCAATGGTCAGTTCCATAGTCCGACCACCTTCCACCGCAAAAGGCAAGAAGAATGAGAAGAAAACATCGCAACACTTTCCCATTTCATGGGTCTTTTCACTGGAGAGATCAAGTCATAGCAAGCATGTCAACTAACTCTACAGAATATTTGCTTGAAAAAACTAAACACCGTACGTTGTATACCATTCCACTCCAAATCTTTACCTGCATAGAATTCATCGATGTAGAATAAAATCTGAGAGTTGTACTAAAACCTGAAGTTTTCTTGGTTAACTCAGCCCAAGTAGCTGAACACAATGTGCTCAATTTTCGAATTTTAAGGGGAGAAAGCAATCATAAGGACGTACGTTTTGACTTAAGATGAGCAATAGTTGAAATCTCATTGTAGATATAATCTTTATATCTTGTTAAGATTATTCACTATATTGAGTTAATCAAAAAAACTAAATAATCATTCATACTAATATATACTTTCACGGCTATAACTAAATCTATAGGGTTTAGTGAATTATATTCTAAAAGTGAAAACAAATATGATCATACATAATAATAACTTGTTCGATCATAGCAATAAAAAATGGCATGAAACTTTTTACTATATTAACACGATACACTCTTTAATGTTTTTCAATATTATTACCAATACGATATAATTTAGAACACTAATACGATATACACTTAATGGTTTTTGCAATATTATTGTCTGCACAGACGATGAAGACGTACGTATTCGAATATCTTTTTTTTTTTTTTTACTTTCTGTAATACGAGAATTAATATCTCTATATATTCTCAATTCTTATCACATACAATTAGAAACAAAAAAAAAAAGACATTGTTGCTTATCCTTTTAAGTAACATAGCACTTTGCCCCTCAGAAATTTAGGGAACGAGCACCATGCCCCCATGCAAATGATACAATGTATACCTTTGAGATCTATGGAGAAACTATTGAGAGGTGAAATATGTCTCTTAACTTTTTCAGATGTTTTTTTCGTCAAGCAAGATACGTACGGGACATCCATATATATATATGTGACTTTGAGCTTGAGGGGCCGGAGGTGTTGGGAAGCATAGATCTATCTTCAGTGAAAAATCTCAGTCAACATATGTAAAACATTCACTCTTGGGCGCAGCTCATGTTAATGTTAGAATTTGCAAATTTAATTTAGATGTACATTCTTTGTGTTAGCATATAGATATCTCAGGGGTCATTTTGTAATTATGTTAGTTAGTTAGCTGATTAGTTTAGTTAGCTCAGTTTGTTAGTTAGTTAGGCGGTTATGTCCCGCCATCTCTCTCATGTATATATACTCACTCCAGCTCTGTATTTCATTTTTCTCTCAGATCAATACATAATGTCTCTATATTTTCTCTCTACTTTTACATACTTGAACATGGTACCAGAGCAATAGGTTTGCATTTTTTTTGAATTTCATTCACGATCTGCTGCGATCATGTCTACTGCGGATAATAATCCGACTATTTTTGATCGGAATTTCGATCTCCGATCAAATTCACCGGCGCAATCTGATGCTTCGAACCGATCGATCCATGGACATCTTCATCTTCAAGGATCGGATCACCCTGGGATGAATCTGACAACAATTCCGCTTACAGGTATCTCTAATTACTTGCCTTGGAGTCGCTCTGTAAAACTTGCGCTTGGAGCAAAACGAAAATTAGGTTTCATATCTGGTGCGATTAAAAAACCTGATCTGAATAGTGAGGATTATGAGGATTGGCTTAGGGTTGACTGTATGGTTACAGCGTGGATCTTAAATTCAATTTCGAAAGATCTAGTTGATGCTTTTTTGTATGCTGGATCTGCTTGTGAATTGTGGAAACAACTTGAAACACACTATGGATTAAACAACGGACCGTTGATTTATCAGTTACAGCGCGAGGTTGCATCAATTTCACAAGGATCTTCATCTATTTCACAATACTACACAAAGTTGAAGAGGCTATGGGATGAACTAAGCTGCTTAATTCCTGTTATTCATTGTCATTGTGATGCTGCAGCATTATGTGTGTGTGATGTTACTAAACATTCTCTGGATTTTAGTTCATTAACCAAGTTGATGCAGTTTCTGATGGGCTTAAATGATGATTTTGATGCTATTAGGAGTCAAATCCTAGGCATAGAACCTTTGCCTCTTGTTGAAAAAGCCTATGCTATGGTGTTAAGGGTTGAGAAACAGAAGGAGGTTCAATTCTCTATTTCTGATGTCAATGAAAATGCTGCAATGTTTGTAAGGTATACTCAGCCCTCTTCTGCATCTTATAAGGATACCAGGAAGTATAAGAATGACAAGGCTGATAGAACATGTGATTTCTGCAAAATGAAAGGGCACACCAGAGAAACCTGCTTCAAAATTGTTGGTGTTCCTGACTGGTATAAGGAACTAAGGGATAAGAAGGCTTCAGGACAGAGTAGACATGTGGCAAATGTTGTTGATTCTGCTTCAGTTCAGTCTGATGATTCTCCTCCTCATGCTACAGATATGCAACACACTTCAGGCCCCTTTCCTTCAGGACAATTCCAGACTGACTTCTTTAAAATGATGAAGCTTATGATGAGCAATGATTCTTCTAAGGCTCAACAGAATCCTGATGCAGGGAGGGTGAACTTTGCTCACTTTGGGGATTTTGCAGGTATTAATCTAAGTCTTTTTACACTTGAGAATATCAAAGTAGGTGATTGGATTCTTGACACAGGAGCTTCTAATCATATGATCATTGATCTTACTTCATTTTCTACTTCTAAACCTGTTTCTGTATCTACTCCAGTATTTCTTCCAGATAAATCTATTAAATATGTTACTCATATTGGTGATGTGATATTAACTCCTAAACTCTCTCTTAAATCTGCCCTTCATGTTCTTGCTTTTAAATTCAATCTTATTTCAGTTTCTAAACTCACCAAACAAGCTAATATCAAAATCACTTTCTTTCCAACACATTGCCTTTTGCAGGACCTACAGACTGAAGATCTACTAGCTGTGGGTCGTTCTGTGGGCAATGTGTATGTGTTTGAGCCACAATGTTCCTTAGCCAGCAATGTTCATTCATGTAATCAAGTTTCTATCCATTCTAACTCTCATTCTGTAACACCAAAATGTATTGCATCTGCTGTAATAAAAGATGATTCTGTTTCTCAGCAATTAAATCTTTGGCATAAACGGTTTGGTCATGCTTCTTATCATGCTTTGAAACACCTTGACTGCTGCTCAAATCTTTCTCATGTTATTGACTGCTTGAATGGTTGTGATGTTTGTCATAAATCTAAGCAACACAGAGCACCATTTCCACTTAGTTCCTCATCTACATCTGCTGTTTTTTCCCTCCTACACATTGATCTGTGGGGTCCCTACAAAGTACCTACTATCTCAAATGCTCATTACATCTTAACTATTGTAGATGATTTTAGTAGATGTACTTGGACTTTCTTACTTTCTACTAAAACTCAAGTCCCTCAGACACTAACTCACTTCTTCACATATGTCAAA
This sequence comes from Misopates orontium, assembly GCA_946800315.1. Lineage (NCBI taxonomy): Eukaryota > Viridiplantae > Streptophyta > Magnoliopsida > Lamiales > Plantaginaceae > Misopates > Misopates orontium. Next base: position 13,462,571 of record OX326953.1, on the reverse strand, counting down.
AACCACTTCTCTGCAAATATTCTAACCATAAGAAGTGATAATGGAACTGAATTCACCAACCATCAGTGCCAATCTTTGTTCTCTAATCTTGGCATTCTTCATCAAAAATCATCTCCTTATTCTCCACAACAGAATGGCATAGTTGAAAGAAAACACAGACATTTGCTCCAAGTAGCTAGAGCTTTGATGTTCCAAGCTAACTTACCTCTTCCTTTCTGGGGTCATGCCATTCTCATGGCCACTCATCTCATAAACAGAACACCTACTCAACTACTTCAATGGCTTTCACCTTATGAGCTTCTGCATAAAACCAAACCTGACTATTCTACTCTTAAGGTGTTTGGATGTCTTTGCTATTTTGTCACTGTCAAACCTCATAAAGATAAGTTTGATCCTCGAGCTCTTCGTGGTTGTTTTCTAGGCTTTGCACCTGGCCAAAAAGCTTACAAAATCTATAGCTTTGATCAAAAGAAAGTGCTCATTACCAGAGACATCATTTTTCATGAGAATCAGTTCCCTTTTACTTCATTTACTACTGATTCTGATCTTAGTCCTCTTCCTTCCATTCCTCTTACATCTTCTGATTTCTCTGCTTCTCCACTCTCTCACAATGACATTGATACTACTTCTTCTGCAGAAATGCATAACCCACATATTTCTGACCTGTCCTTACCATCTTCCACTCCTTCTCTTTCTGCAGAATCTGCTTCATCACAATCTGCTTCTGATCCTCCTCCTGTACCTCTTAGAAGGAGCTCTAGACTTCACACTTTTCCTTCTAAATTCAAGGATTATCTTCTCTCTTGTGTAGATGATCCTTTCTCTTTTCCTTCCTCCTCTCATGCTCCTTCTTCTATTCATTCTCCTCCTACATTTCCTTTCATTCCTACTCCTCATTTTACTCCTTCATATCTCTCCTTTCTTGCAAATGTGTCATTGCTCCATGAACCAACAACATATTCTCATGCTTGCAAAGATGACAACTGGATCAAAGCCATGCAAAAGGAGTTACAAGCTCTTGAGGACAATGATACTTGGGAGCTTGTCTCTCTTCCTCAAGGGAAGCATCCTGTGGGCTCTAAGTGGGTGTTTAAGCTTAAACTCAATCCAGATGGCACTGTAGAGCGTCACAAAGCAAGGTTGGTTGCCAAGGGGTACACTCAAGTGTTTGGCTTGGATTATACAGAGAGTTTTTCCCCTGTGGTAAAGCTTGTTACAGTCAGAATTCTTCTGGCTGTTGCTTCTCATTTCAATTGGATTTTGCATCAGTTGGACATAAACAATGCATTTCTCCATGGTTTTCTTGATGAGGAGATTTACCTCACCCCTCCTGAAGGATACACAAAGGCTCTTCCAGGACAGTTTTGCAGGCTTAAACGCTCTCTCTATGGTTTGAAACAAGCTTCCAGGCAGTGGAACCTGGAATTCACTAACAGCTTGATGTCCTTTGGTTTTGCTCAGTCTCCTTTTGATTCATGCCTCTTCACCAAAGGTTCTGGAGACTCTTTCTTGGCCTTATTAGTTTATGTGGATGATGTTCTGATTACAGGCCCTACACTGAAGCATATCTTAGATGTCAAAACATATCTTCATCAGGCTTTTACAATCAAGGATTTAGGTGATGCAAAATATTTCTTGGGGTTGGAGATCTTGCGCACTTCTTCTGGTATTTGCATCAATCAACGCAAGTACACATTAGATATCTTGACTGATGTTGGTTTAATTGGAGGGAAACCAACAGCTATTCCTTGTGCTCACACACTCAGGCTCACTTCAGAAGGCACTCCTCTTCCACAGCCTGATAAGTATAGGAGATTAATTGGTAGACTCCTATATTTAAACATGACAAGGCCTGACATTAGCTTCATTGTCAACCTGCTTAGTCAGTTTATGCAAGCACCTTGTCAATCTCATTGGGATGCAGCTGTGACAGTGCTTCATTACTTGAAAGGATCTCCTTCTCTTGGCCTGTTTTACCCAGCTTCTTCTTCTTTGAATCTTCGCACATACAGTGATGTCGATTGGGCCACATGTTCTGATTCTCGTCGCTCTGTCACAGGTTTCTGTATTTTCCTTGGTGATTCTTTGATTAGTTGGAAAACAAAGAAGCAAACAACAGTTTCAAGATCCTCTACAGAAGCTGAATATAGGAGTATGGCCAGTACAGTGTGTGAAACCAAATGGATCTCTTATATTTTGGCTGAACTTCAAGTTGTTATTCCTCTTCCTATTCCTCTCTATTGTGACAACAAGGCGGCAGTTCACATTACCCAGAATCCAGTTTTCCACGAGCGCACCAAACACCTGGATATAGACTGCCATGTTGTGAGGGATTGTTTCAAACTTGGGTTCATTTCTCCACAACACTATCCTGGCTCCTTGCAGATTGCTGATTTTTTCACCAAACCTTTGTCCAATCCTTTCTTCCATCGATGGTTATGCAAGCTGGGTCTTGCTGATTCTCACCAAGCTCCACCTTGAGGGGGGCATGTTAGCATATAGATATCTCAGGGGTCATTTTGTAATTATGTTAGTTAGTTAGCTGATTAGTTTAGTTAGCTCAGTTTGTTAGTTAGTTAGGCGGTTATGTCCCGCCATCTCTCTCATGTATATATACTCACTCCAGCTCTGTATTTCATTTTTCTCTCAGATCAATACATAATGTCTCTATATTTTCTCTCTACTTTTACATACTTGAACACTTTATATAGTGCGATCACTATATATAGATATGTGTATCAATTTCGTTTAAAAGTAAAAATACAGCAATGAAGAATCATTTCTTATGATCGAATAATCCAACTTACATTTTTTTTGAACTTAAGTTTCACACTTTCAAAATCATTCGCCAAGCAAAACTAGATACTTCTTAGGAAAAACTGTGAAATGTATATCAGTCTCATGTCTAATCTTATTCTATTTTGAGCTTATTAATTATTTTCTCTCTAATTTGTTGATTTAAGTGTTTGAAGCAGGGGCGAATGCATGTAGGGGCTAGGGGGGCTATAGCCCCCCCCCCAACCCCCACCCCTAAGATATATATATATATATATATATATATATATATATATATATATATATATATACAACATGCATTGAAATTAAGAATAATAAAAAGAAGCCTAGTAAAATTATTGAAGTTTACAAGGTCATATTTAAATAAAATCTGGAGATAACCCCTAAAAATCCTTATTAGTTCTTAAAACTCAACAACAAAACATACTGTCATCAAAAAATAATTTAACAATTACATTCAGTTAATATTTTACTTTTTACGAAAAACTCGAATAATTATGAAAATTGTTATTATATAAATCCACTCTTCTTTTTACATATAGTATTCAGTGATTATTATTTAACTTATCATGCTTTTACTTTTTTGTCATTGTTTACTTTTGTGCTTTGTTAGATCACTCATATATTAATTTTTCACTTTTTTTTATTATTTTTTTTATTTCTATTGCTTTTTTATATTTTAACCTTCGTTAATTTAAGTAAAAGTTATTTTTTTGTAGACTTTTATTTAAATTTATTAAAACATATTCATAGATTAGTCCTCCCCATGTTAAATTCCTGGATTAGCCCCTGGTACGAAGATTTTCCACAGACTTCTATGCCAATTTAATATTGGACACTTTTGCATCATATTAATTTGGAAAAGCAAAAGCAATTTCTGCACTATTTTCTACTAAAAATAATCACGACCCATTGTTTCATCAATTCATCATATAAAGATCTTTTCTATGTTTATTTTTTACTGGAATCTTAACAGCGTAAGGATAACGATTATCATAACTCTTTTTATCGTTCAACTATAGTCTAATTTTATTTTTTTTCGAAATACACAAACAAGCTTTTAAAATTTCCCACGCACCTCATGCGACTTGGTTCAGCATAATCAAAAGTCACTTTCAATTTCTGTTTACTGTCGCAATAAATAGAGTGTTTCTTTTTTATCTTTTTCATCAGTTATAAAGTACAGCACAAATATCCCAGTTTCTTTTGGCGGCGAAAACGACTGGAAATGGATATATCCAAACCTGCAAAAATATCTTATTGCGTAGCGATATTTCTTATTCACTTTAAATATATTCTATAAATGTGTACTTGTGACTCCCTGCTTATCATTATTTTGGAGTTAGCTTATTGTTAAATAATTCATGCATGCATCAACATTACTTTTGTTTTGCCTTGGATTCTTATCAAACATTCTAAAGGACTCATGACTTGGAGAAAAAGTATAAATGTCTAATTCTCTCACAAGTTTAAAATTATAAATGAGGATGGGGATATTGATTTTCTAATCCCACTACTCGTTTATTCGAAAATTTATTATATGTCAATAGATAACAAAAAAAATTCCACAAAAAGGCTATCTAAATGAGAGCATACGGATACGGCCATACGCGGCATGTTTGGGCAGTGGCTTTTCACATGGGCGGGATATTATTATAGTGCAGAAATTATGATGGCATTTATTATTCAAAAATATCCAGTGCTAAGTTAACTGAAGCAAAATATCTTATACGCATAAAAAAAGTATCTTCTATATATGACTTCCGAATTACTCAAATATAAATCCTACTTTCTTGATGTAGACCTCGCTTCATACAAATTTGACACGATATCAGCTAACTGATTTATGGATTGTATTTTCTCTGGACAGCTTACGCCTCAATAAATAATATAAACACAATAGTTGTCAATGAGCGTGAAATAACAATGAAATGCTTATTAGGTAATAATAATGTCTATTATGCCTTCAACTCTTCAAGTACAAACATCATTAATTAGCGAGTCAGTTAGAATTTTTCTTTTGATACATATAGTTTTCATTCACTGTTGTTTAGTTTTTCTATGGGACACTTGATTATAATAACTATATAGATACTTAATTTATGAATTAGATAGGAGATATTTTTATCACTTTTTTAAAACTTTTACTCCATGTACAACTTTAATATAAATCATGCTTCATGATTGAGGGCCACTCCGGATTAATTAGGCCATGTGGCGATAGCTTATTATGCAATAAACTAACGACTGCTGTCTTTAAATTTAAGCGTTTGATTTGAGGTTTTGAGGACTATCAAGCACAATTAAAATAGCCAGAAATGTGTATCGAAATCGCATAATTGAAAACGCGGATGAAATGAAGGAAAAGAATCTCATAACTTAGCTAAAAATTAATTAGGATAATAAAGGAAACGCCCGTAAGAAAAGTTCTTTAACATTCTTTTGTCCTCGCCTATAATGTAATCGAGATAATGTGTTTCAGTCACTTTAGATTGGATGAAGAAAAAAAAGGTCAATCTCGATTGGATCATGATTTCGATTTTAAGTTTTATGTTTTGGTCAAACAAATATCACTAATTTTTGGTCAAACTTTTAAAATCTTTCAAGATGTTTCCAAATAGTCAGAAGTGGTTTTGCAATGAATTTAAAAGATATTTTTTTATTTTTCTTCACAGCGTTGAAAACAGAATATTTTTAAGTTTTGTTTCCACTTATTCGAAAAATAGAGGTGTTGGTGGTAGGTCATACTTCATAGGTGTCATGTAAACATTCCATGTTTTTGATCCATAGTAATATATGTACGCAAGCCCGTGTTTAAAAAAAATTAAAATTAAACAACTTACTTATGGATAAGAATATGCTCCTAAGTGGGATTATTAAATAATCATGATTATTACGTTAAGATCGCGACACACGTACTACTGTCATAGGTGTCATATACGGATTTCGTATTTTAATCCATAACAAGCGTGAGTTTGAAAAATAAAATTAAACAAATTACTTTCTTTGGGTAAGTAATTAAAAAAATTACTTATGGATAGGAAAACGATCCAAGTGATATTATTAAATAATCATGATTATTACTTTAAGATCTCAAGATGGGTATTTTTGTCAACTCTCACACACAGATAAGAATAAAATAATTGCTTATGCAAATCCATTAAACTGTTTTTTATTTATATATAGAGCGTTTTCGTTTCTTCATCATTCCGCCTCCACCTCCTCTGCACCAACTTCACCTACTCCACTTTTTCTTTTTTTCTGCATAATAATTAATCTTCGGTGGAGATTTCAATTGCAATCTCCGCTGCTTATTTCAACTAATTCCAACTCCATTTTTCATAATCAAGAAACAACATTTTAGCCATGGGTTTTGAGAAGATCAAGGTGGCAAACCCCATCGTTGAGATGGACGGTTAGATTCTTCAGATCTCTCGCTCTCTTTTTTTTTGTTTCTTGATCAGTTTAACATGTTTATATGCTTGTTTTGGATCTGGGTTTTTGTGGGTTTTGACTGAGATTGATGAAGTTTGTGTCTTTGTGTGTTTTTGTAACTTGGTTATGATAGATGATGTGAATATGCAGTACTAGTTTGTGAACTGGATAATTGATGTGAAGAAGATAGTTAAAGCAATAAAGATCTCATCTTTTTAACTCTGCCATAAGTATCTTTGTCAATTTTTTGGATCCTTCTCAGTTCCAGTTTGGGGCCCATTTTGCTTTATTGCTGAATTTTTTGAGTTCTCAGTTGTTGATTTGTTATTTTTTATGAATTTTAACTATTGAATACGCTATTTAACATGATTTAATTGTTGTTTTGGATCTTAATCTGCTAAGATGTTACTCATTTTTATTGACATCTGTGTTTTTCCAGGAGATGAGATGACAAGGGTCATCTGGAAGTCTATCAAAGACAAGGTATTAGATGAGTTTTCGGTTTGTTATTGTAGATCCGATTGTTCGATGTTCTTACGAGTTCTGGTTCTGGTTGTGTGAGTGCATAATAGCTTGATTTGTGTGATTGCAGTTGATATTGCCTTTCTTGGAGTTGGATATCAAATACTTCGACCTCGGCCTTCCTCACCGTGATGCCACGGACGATAAAGTAACTGTTGAAAGTGCTGAAGCTACTCTCAAGTATGTAGTCTTTGATTTTATTCTGTTCTGGATAAAGATTCAACCTATTATGAATATAAGTTTGAAATTATATCATTGCAAATTGCACTCCTTATGATTTTTTTTTTTTCTAGTATTCATGCGATATTCTGAAATACACAGTTCAAATTTTACTGCAACTATGTTCGGTGTTTGTACGCTATATATAATTATGTTTGCAACTATATACTCTGGTCCCGTGTGGGGTGACATTACTTACTCTCTTTAGGCTAACTAGTTTATGCATTCAAAAAATTTCAGATACAATGTAGCAATCAAGTGTGCCACTATTACTCCAGGTAGGCTATCTAGAGATTTTGAAATGCCTTCAGTTCTAGATCTCTTTATTCATTATGATATATTGAACTGCACCAATAGATTTCATGCCATGAAATTGAATCTTTGCAGATGAAGCTCGTATGGAGGAGTTTGGCTTGAAGAGTATGTGGAGAAGTCCAAATGGTACCATTAGGAACATTTTGAATGGTAGGTGACGTTGGTCCATTAGTTTTATTACAAGGAAATGGGTTAACGTGCATCCGCCACTCATATTGGCATATGGGCTTTGCTTTCAGGTACTGTCTTCAGAGAACCAATTCTCTGCAAAAATGTTCCTCGTCTTGTCCCAGGTATAATCCATATCTATTAGTTTTCTTTCTACTTCTGGTTAACTCTTAGGATAGTTATACTAATTTTTCCTTGGCTACCTTCAGGGTGGACAAAACCTATTTGCATTGGGAGGCATGCTTTTGGAGATCAATACCGAGCAACTGATGCAGTCATCAAAGGAGCTGGAAAGCTCAAACTGGTGTTTGGTACGTCTTTATATCATCCATTTTGGCCGTGGTTTGCAACTTTTTGAAATTTGTAATGTCTTAACGAACTTTAAGCATAGTAGGAAGTATAAAGAGACTTTGTTATAAGTTCCCTGAACCTCATACTATAATAAGTCTCATATTTTTAATAGTGGGCTTTGAAATTAAACAGGACTTGCCTAAGTGCTACGAAACATATTACAATGCTTACAAATATAATTATCAGTTCTTATAAACATCTTTATGGGTTATGAAACACAGCCTTTATGTATATTGTATGGGATTCTGTGATTATTCATCCGCCTCATACTTTTAGATGATCTGTTCTACTACATTTGTATTTTATCTCCAGTAAGTGTCATTGTTTTCTCTTATATTGCAGTACCAGAAGGGAAGAGTGAGGAAACAGAGATGGAGGTCTATAACTTCACCGGTGCTGGTGGGGTTGCTCTCGCTATGTACAACACTGATGAGGTTTGCTTTATAAAATTTATGATGGAAATTGTGGTTATATATTCAGTTTCTGGTGAATGAGTATTTATTCTCTTAACTCTGTTGTGGGGCACAGTCAATTCGTTCGTTTGCTGATGCTTCAATGAACGTTGCGTTCGAGAAAAAGTGGCCTTTGTATCTTAGCACAAAGAATACAATTCTGAAGAAATATGATGGCCGGTACGCAATCAGCCACCCTACCCTGAGTGGGACTCTTATTTGTTTCATGGCAGAATGTTAAATCTTGCTCTTACTGAATTAAAAGTTTTATGATATTAGTTCCTTCTATTGTTCATTTTAATTTTCTGCCAATTATTTCTTTTCCATAACTTCTACTTTTGGATGCATCAATCATTTTCTTATCATGTGTAAAGGTTCAAAGACATATTTCAAGAAGTTTATGAAGCCAGTTGGAAGTCAAAGTTTGAGGGAGCAGGCATATGGTGAGTTTCTCTATATCTTAGATGTCGAGTACCAAGTTTCCTAGATTCCATAATCTATTTAATAAATGCAAATGTATACTTAAACTTGCAGGTATGAGCACCGTCTCATTGATGATATGGTTGCATATGCTCTAAAGAGCGAAGGAGGTTATGTGTGGGCTTGCAAGAACTATGATGGTGATGTTCAGAGTGATTTCTTAGCACAAGGTATGAAAAACAAACCTTAAATTACTGTGGATTCTGTATTAATCAGAAAAATGTTTTTCTGATAACATCCATGAGAATGGAAGTTGCCGCCGAACAAGTGCATCATTGTCTTTTCAAGTTTTTGCGTTTGACACCAACTTTTATATTTTGTTAATTTGCACAGGGTTTGGATCACTTGGGCTGATGACATCTGTCTTGGTATGTTCTAGTTCTCTTTTCTAAATGCTACCTTTATCACTTCACATGGATTCTTTTTCCATCTTTTGATATTTATGAAAAAGAGAACGTCTTCAAACACACATTTTAGATGATCTTGTGCCATGTTTCTATAAATTGTTATTTAGATCTGATATGTCATTGGGTTTGACTGATTTCAGGTGTGCCCAGATGGTAAGACAATTGAGGCGGAAGCAGCCCATGGAACTGTTACACGCCACTACAGGGTTCACCAGAAAGGAGGTGAAACCAGTACTAACAGCATTGCCTCAATTTTTGCTTGGACTCGTGGGCTTGCACACAGGTAAAATAGAATCCATTTTCTTCTGTTTCATGGAGTTGTTGTGCATTCCTGCTCAAATATTTTTCAAAACCAATGATGACTGTTGAAAATTAAATTAATAGAGCAAAGTTGGATGGCAATTCAAAACTCTTGGAGTTCACTGAGAAATTAGAGGCGGCGTGTATTGGTGTTGTGGAAGCCGGAAAGATGACCAAAGATCTTGCTCTTATCATCCATGGATCCAAGTGAGTAACCTTAAAATTTGTGTCTTTATTCATCTATCCCATAAAGTGGAAAATGTAATAATACTTATGTTTTATACTTCTGTGTTTTATAATGTAGGCTTAGCAGAGACACATACTTGAACACAGAAGAGTTCATTGAAGCAGTAGCCGACGAGCTCAAAGCAAAACTTTCTTAATGAGCTTACTTGCACGTCCATGCTTTCCGAGCCTTAAAGAAAAAAAGAACTTTGCTATTAATCTCTTGCTTTTTAACCAAGTATCCCGTTATTGTACGCTTTTATGTATTTGCGGTTGTTGATGGATTTGGAAGACATTTTATGGCCCTGATTGGAGGTCTACTGAGAAGAAATAATAGGGTTGTTACTTCGTCTTTTCAATACTATATCGTTCTTGCTATATTTATAATGCTTTCACATATGAATGAACCGAACTCTTGTGCTAATCTATTATGTTGTTGTGCTCCTGCTCTTTTCTCTGCACGCGTGTTTGGGTAGGGGCTTGTATTTTTGGTGGTAGTGAAGTTGCAGTTGGCTTTTGATCAACTTTTTAAAATTACCCTGTAGGATATGTTTGTTCAATTTATGATCCTCTTTACAGTTCTACTGGGAGGCTCAAGCTTCCATTTTACGCCTTCTCTTGATTTTCTGGGATGAGTTATGTGACCACTTTTCACTGATTTTATTCATGTGGCTCAATGGTGTCAAGTAGCATAGAGATGCACCAATAAAATTCTGATAATGTCAAGTTAGAGCAAAATACATGAAACTTTCAACCTATTAGTTATGTGATTTGTCACATAATCTATGAAAAGTTGTTTAGTCATGTGATTTGCCACATAATCTATGAAAACTTACAATGTACCTCTTAACTTTCCAAAAAGTGATTGAATTGTCCTCCAACTTTATGTGATTTGGCACATAACCTATGAAAAGTTACGACGTACCCTTTGAGAGCATCTCTTCATAACAATCACTGTATTTAAAAATAAAAATAAATTGGGCCAAATCAGTTAAGATATAGATTTTGTTTAGGCCATATTGGATACCGGACTACTCTTCCCATGTACAATTGGGCCAGGTCTCACTACATGTTAATCTTATTTAGACCAATAAAGCATTCTTTATTATTGGCAATAAAATATTTGCCCCCTGGAAAAATATTTGTCATACATAAAACTTCAAGTACTTTGCTAATTAAAACCTTAAACACAACATATTTTCTGTCAAGCAACATTAAGTCAAGTTCTATTTCACTAGTCTCTACTTAAGCCTGTTGAAAACACACTTTTAGAGATAAAATGATATATTCTAGAACCTTTTACAAAATAAAACGCATATATCCAAAAAACACACCCTAGAAAACAAATTAACGAGTTTTTAAAAATTTTAAAATGCAGATCCCAAGTCCCAAGTGCACAAAATAAATGTAATTATCACTGTTTTAAAAACCGGACCGGTCGGACCGGGACCCGGTTCCTTGTCCGTTCACTGGTTTTGACCGATTGAACAGGTTCAGCCACCGGTTGAACCGGTTTAACCGGTAAAATTAGTGAACCGGTGCCTTGTCGGTTCAAAGCCCCGGTTCAGTTTTAAAAACACTGGTAATTATATTTACACCCTTTAATATTTAATTTAATCACACAAGAAACCCCAGAAAGTTTGAATAACACAAAAAATAAGTCGTGCGTCGTCATGCTTAAAAACAAACTAGAAAACTATTTGTTTCCGTAGAAGTTACGAGTTTCTTTATAACAATTAAATAATAAATAAATTAAATTGTAACCAAAAACATACTTAAATTAAACCTAGAAATATACGCAAGTACGTATGTATATGTATGTATAATAGATTATTATTTCTATATTTTACACAAGTAGATAGCATTAAATTCTCTATAATAGTTTCTTTCTTCATTCATCATCAAAATTAAATTCAGCAGGTAGCAAGCAATATACCATTCTTCTTCAGTCTTTGACTCCATTTTTTTTTTAATTTATTTTCATCACAAAAACACACTCCAATTTTAGATCTGCAAAAAACACCGATTGAAGAAGAAGAAGAAGATTTCTTCAATGTCGAGGTCATTATACGGCGTCGTTTTAGTGGTGCTGTGCATCGCGGCTACGGTGAGATCAGATGCATCGGATCACAAATTCAAAATGGGAGATCCGGTGCCGCTCTACGCCAACAAAGTCGGACCTTTTCATAACCCTAGGTATTGATGCATCTGTATTCAGTTGAATCGATTCAAATTACGGTGCTCTTTTGTGATTTGTGTACGGATTAGATTAGATGTGTAAAAGATAAGGAGGATTAACAGTGGAATTAAAGAGATCGGATTTGAGATATGGGGCTTTTTTAAAAGTCTTAATTAGGTTACTTGATCGGATCAAAGCGTTGACAAAATTTTTTAGTAGTAATGAGGCTCCATGTGTCGGTTGAATCGTGATTCGATGAGAAGATGAGCATTTGCCTTGAAGATGGTGCTTGTAATTTGATTTAGGAGATTGAGAGAAATTAATATTTCCTACGATTGATTGTTTGCGGATACTAGCGAGTGAAGGGGAGTTGCCTGCGTTAGTAGGATCTTACTGTGGTAACATAGCGAGGAGGTGTTTGTGTCCTCTAATTTGGGAAACATAGTATTCGATAGACATCTAGATTAAGAACATGTGCTACACTGAAAATGCTTGCGTTGGGCATAAAGAGTCTTTGAATTTTTTAAGTAGATAGGATCCCAGCTGTCGAGTTGGTTCAGCAAATTCAGGTTGGATGGAAATGTTATTTCTATTTCAGGAAAGGTTAATGGTATCGAAACTTGTTTAGTAGTAAAGGAGTAACATAGACGAGCACGGTTATGTCACTGACTAAAGCTTTTGTGTTGTGGTGAATTGCTTTGTTTGAGAAACACCGTGCATGTAATTCTTATTCAAAGAAATTATTACCTGTAGCCTTTTTTGCTTTTAATACTTGCAACATTCTAACCATACATTTTTGAAGTTTTCTCACGCCATGTTATTTTACTCATTTCCAGTGAAACATATCGTTACTTTGATCTCCCCTTCTGTTCCCCAGGTATTTTTCTTTCATTCTCTTCTCCTCTTAAGATCTAGACTATTGTTATGCTAATGTTTATATGTTTGTTATCAGGTGAGGTGAAAGATAAAAGCGAAGCTCTTGGTGAAGTGCTAAATGGAGATCGTCTGGTCAGTGCTCCATACAAGCTTGACTTTTTAGTTGATAAAGATTCCGAAGTTATCTGCAAAAAGCAGCTGTCAAAGAAAGAAGTTGTTGAATTTCGGAATGCTGTTGCAAAAGACTACTATTTTCAGATGTACTATGATGACTTGCCCATATGGGGTTTCTTGGGGAAGGTTGAGAAAGAAGGCAAAGCCGACCCTAGTGAATACAAATATTATCTTTTTAAGCATCTCCATTTTGAAATCTATTATAACAAAGATCGCGTGATTGAGATCAATGCACGCACCGACCCAACTGCTCTTGTAGATCTGACTGAGGATAAGGAAGTCGATGTGGACTTCATGTACTCCGTCAAATGGAAAGAAACTAGCATTACTTTTGAGAACAGGATGGAGAAGTACTCTCATTCTTCTTCACTTCCTCGTCATTTGGAGATCCATTGGTTTTCAATTATCAATTCATGTGTGACTGTTCTCCTTCTTACTGGGTTCCTTGCAACAATTTTAATGCGAGTTCTCAAAAATGATTTTGTCAAGTAAGGACTTCTTGCATTTTGATTCAGAAAGTGATTGTTCAGTAATAACTCGACTAATCCTCTTTTTGTCTCTCAAAAGATATGCCCACGATGAGGAGACTGCAGACGACCAGGAAGAAACTGGGTGGAAATACATTCATGGTGATGTTTTCAGGTTCCCCAAGTACAAATCTTTGTTTGCTGCAGCTCTTGGAAGTGGCACACAGCTTTTTACCCTGTAAGTCTGTCTTTGAAAGTTTTTTATTGCGCTTTCTCGAGCTGTCTGGAAATATCCCTTTTCATAGTTATGTTATGTGCTATGGTCTAATATTTTGTGTTTGAAAGAGTTTTTAGTGACATTGTATTTTCTCTTCTCCCAGGGCGACTTTTATATTCTTGCTTGCTCTTGTTGGTGTATTTTATCCCTACAACCGTGGAGCACTTTTTACTGCATTGGTGGTCATATATGCTCTTACATCTGGCATTGCGGGATATACAGCAGCTTCTTTCTATTGCCAGTTAGAGGGAACAAATTGGGTGAGTAATTTTGTGATTGGATATAATTTCTTTCAGCATAAATTTGATTTCTGTCTGCATTTTCGGTGTGGTATTTGGCTGGGCTATTCAATAAAATTTCTGCACTCCCTCCATATGTGTTCTCTCTCTCTCTCTCTCTCTCTCTCTCTCTCTCTCTCTCTCTCTCTCACACACACACACACACATGTCTATGTACAAAAACCATGGAGATTCTTTGTGATATTGTTATTGGGCTCTGAACCTGCATCATAGTAGTCTAGGGAAGGAATAAGATATGTCATCAACCCTAGAGTTAAAGCCATGTAGTCCTTGTGGTATGAATTAGGTAATGGCTTGTATCCATCCATAATTATAATAGAGTATTTGTTTGTCTGTGATGGTCATAGATGAACCCAGCATTTAATGTCTAAGGGAGAAATTGTAGTTATCTTAGAGTTAGTGAAGTGAGCCTCCTTAGAGCATGGAAGTACATGAGCTACAGCTACTAAAAAGCTTCCACTTACAGTCAATTGTACTTGAAAGTAGGTATCGAGAATCAGTGGAGTATAAAATCTGAACTAAAGAAAGCACTCTTTTCCCTATCTTTATTCCAAGCATACCTGTTACTGCTTACTATCTCTTATTCTGATTCATCTTTTACAGGTCCGGAATTTGTTATTGACTGGGGGTCTTTTCTGTGGGCCACTTTTTCTGACCTTTTGCTTCCTTAATACTGTTGCCATTGCTTATCACGCCACTGCAGCTCTGCCATTTGGTACTATTGTGGTGATCTTTTTGATATGGGCTCTTGTTACTTCACCTCTGTTAGTGTTGGGAGGGATTGCTGGAAAGAATAGCAAAGCTGAGTTCCAAGCTCCTTGTCGTACCACAAAATATCCTAGAGAGATTCCACCACTACCTTGGTACCGTCAGACACTTCCTCAGATGGCAATGGCGGGCTTTTTGCCATTCAGTGCCATTTATATTGAGCTGTACTATATATTTGCCAGTGTCTGGGGTCACAGGATTTACACGATTTACAGTATTCTCTTCATAGTCTTCATTATTCTCCTGATTGTGACTGCATTTATTACCGTGGCGTTGACGTATTTCCAACTTGCTGCTGAAGATCACGAGTGGTGGTGGAGGTTTGTTATCATCTATATTTTGCTTTTAACATTTAACATGCTCTAAGTATGTGTGTGTGTGCGTGTGTATAAATTTAAGGCATCATGCTTTAGTTTAGGTAACATTTGTATTTTACATTTCCATTAGGTTGTATATATGTCTGTTTGCGGTTGGAAATGGTTGAGTTCCCTCTATAAGTTCTTGCAAGAAGTGTGTATGTCATGAAAACATTACTTTCTTTTGTTTTCAGAAATCTGTTATAATGTGTCTGTTTCTTACATCATTTTTCTCTTTGTTTTTGTTGATCTTTTCTTTTTATGGCATTTGGCATATAGTATGTTGCGAAGCAAAGTTGGTATTATCTAAAGGCGATTAATGGGATTTGGGGACCGATTTGTGTAAAACCTTGTTTCACCTTATATATTTGACACCTTTTATCAGTGAGGGCCTTGTTAGAGCAGAAAATGAATAATATGACTGATCAAAGTAATGCCAACTCTATTTGACCCTGCTACTTTATGCATTTGTTGGAACTCCTCTAAAGAAACATGTCAGAAATGGATCTGTTAAAGCAATAGCATTTATTACCCGTATACTGTGTGGTTCAACAACCAAACAAAATTGATGAGCATGTTACTCACCAAAATGTAAAGTGGATGTCACAAATAGTTTTCTTTCCTGATTGCTTCTTGTGATAATTTTGATTCGACTTCAGAAGCAACAGCTCAGATCATATCTGTGTTGTTACCCTAAGTTGTTGGCCTCTGTGTTAATATGAAACATTTTTTTTTTCAATTTGGGGTAGTAACCCCAAAAATCTATAATGAGAGCCATTGTCACAAAATGATCGGCAACTAGGCTTTGGATTTTGGCAAAGGTGGTATCCCTGTTTAGTTTTGTAAGATTGTTTGGTCAATGACAGAATTTATAGCAATAAATTTTTCCCCCGCTGTGCAATTGCTGATCCTTGACATGTCCTTTACATTTCTCCTTTTTTCATCAGGTCATTTCTCTGTGGTGGATCGACCGGGTTGTTTATCTACGGCTACTGCCTGTATTACTATTATGCACGGTCGGATATGTCAGGATTCATGCAAACATCATTTTTCTTTGGTTACATGGCTTCCGTATGCTATGCTTTCTTCCTAATGCTTGGAGCTGTAGGCTTCCGTGCTGCTTTGTTCTTCGTGCGCCACATATATCGTTCTATTAAGTGCGAATGAGAAATCGATTGATTTATGCCAAATCTTGACTGGTATGTTTCCTTGCATTGGAAAAGCTTGCACAATTTTGAAATCAAGTAGTCTAGTATTACAACAGATGACAAAAACCTTAGATTTTACTTAATTATGAGTTAGTTCCTTGATGAATAATTACATCCTTTGCGTCTTGTCTAATTACAATAATATCCCACACTTGAGAAGTTCCGAAAGCAGTGCATGTGGATTCAAGACACTGGTAAAAAAATGAAATATAGTTCTCATCACACCATTTTGGCTACTCAAATGAAGATATGCAAAGTGAAGAAATCAAATGAATAGAGCATTTATATAGTTGAGGGAAAAAAGAATCTCAACATAAAATTTTCACTAAAATTTCATATAGCTGAACAATTTCGAAATATCATACTTTGTCAGAAAAAAAATAGGATCAAGACTTAGGTGGAATTTAATTGTTATCATTAGGATCATGTTGATTTTTTTTCAATGAGAGGGGGTATTTTGGTAATTCGGTGAAACAGAAAGGTTGCAGTAAATTGAGCAAATGGGATATGATGTCAGTTAACCTGTATTGTTTAGTCTTATCTAGTTATGAATCAAAATAAAATCCATGGAGGTAAGGGCATGCTCCGCAGAATCAGGTCAAGGAGAATGTCTTCATTAGATACTTTAACTATCTTTTATTTTCGTATCGACTAGTCAAATATTGTACATTATTTGAGAAAATTTGCTGAAGGATATGTTTTTGTTCTTTCCAGTGATCAACAAGAGAATGGGTTGGCATTACATGAATTGCAAAAAGTGGCTGCATCCGCTGAATCTATGGGTATTAAAGTTTACATGTGGAAGCATTTACAAACGATGTCTATTGTCTAGGACTAATAAACTGATTTTGATACTCTATAGGTTTTCTTCTATGTTTCGGATTATGTTAAATAGTTTTGTAGCATAATGAAATCTTTATTTATTTTGAGCAAGTTGCATATTTCGTTTGATTAGATTACATAATTATTTTTTATCTTCAGATTTTAGAATTTACAAACTAATAGAACTTGAGAGAACATGAAGTTCTCATGTCTGAATGGTTTTGATTCTTGCGAGAAGTTAACTGTTGTGAGAAGAACTAACAGTTTTGATACTTCTAAGATCATGTTGAGAATTCTCTTCTCAAGGAGATAGTTCTGTCAGATGCTTAAGTTTTGGAGGAAAATTTAAAGGACAGCCGGTCTTATATGAGAGTAAAATTGAACTTTCTTTAGCATTAGAGTCTATATAGCAGGGTATACACTTGTACATCAAAATATAGACATGACCTTCCAGTTCATGTTACTATTGTCTCTTTTCCTTTTTAGAGCCTCAGGAAAAGACCCACACTACAATGTATAACAATGTTCTCCTCAAACTGACTTAACATAACTACCTTATGTGAATAGCACAACTTCTATCTTGTCTTAAAGTACAAGACCTCTTACCAAAAAGAAAAAATCCTGCGTAATCTCTCTGTTTACGGCAAGATATCACGATCCTAAACACTCTCATGCTTTACTAACGAAGGGTGTTCTCACGAAAGTAGTCTTCTATATTGAGTCAAAAATGTTCGGCATTACTATAAAAGACTTTGCTTTCTCAATTTCGTGCAAGAACCATTCGATTCCGGACAAACCAACTTGCTACCTCTAAAAGAAATGTTCATTAAATTGCTTTTTATCCAGCGATAGGCTAACTGGTGAGTTAGTTATTGTAATTTGTATGTTACCATCTCGCCTCTTTCGAAGATTAATGTTATTCTTGAACATGTTCTGTGACAATTATTTAACATTCCATTGTTCCATGCAAGGACCAAATATATCGAAGTTATGTATGCGAACAAATTCTAAACAAAAAGATTATTGTATAGTTTATTTCGAATAAAGACTCCATAACTAAGCCACTGTCGTATGCCCGGTTTCTAGCTGTCGCAGACAATATGAAGGTTCGAGGTCTCCCATTTAGTTTGAAGGGATGTGACGAGGTAAATATTGTACGAGGTGGTTGATAACCTTAAACATCCAATTAGAGGTGAGCTAAGATGAAAACTCGACTGAACGAGGCCCAGGGTCGTACGTCAAAGAAGTTCGAGCCCAGCAAATCGCAGCTCGTGTCCCTACATGGGGAAGGGCTCGAACACCGCGGAAACCTCAAGCTCGTGAGTAAGCCAGAAGCCGAGCCTCGAAGCTTACGAGCCTCGACGGTACGAGCTTAGTATATTTACGCCTGGAACGAGATCTGTATACGAGGGCAACGAGGTTAGACTGAATGAAGAGGAACTAACGACAAACTCTAAGATAGTCGTTATTGCAAGTCATAAATACTGAGGAGCTTAGCGTGAAGCAGATAACACAGAAGTTATGGAGACCACGTGACTAGGAGGGTTGAACTAGCTGACGAGGCACCCTCGTGGGGTCATAAATGCCCTGTCGGACATGACACTTGTCTCGCCTTTAAATGCTTTGTCGGACGTAACACCTGGCTGCAAAGTGCCACCTACGCGGTTTTACCCATCTATAAATACCCCTCAACCGGCAGAAGTATGAGGCTAATGCGAAAACAGGAGTACGACCCCTATCAAGGCTAAGCGACCGGTAATCTGGACTATATACCCACCCAGCTGCTTACGAGGTGTGCTTCGTAGCCAGCCTTCGAGCCCAGGAAGCTAGTGTTTCGAGCTTTAATCTAGTTGTACGAGGGGCTTAACCCGTGTTTACCAAACTTTCCTTATCAGGATGCATAAAATATCAAGTTGTCAAATCTGTTTCACGGAGATGCTTATGCAGCTGCTAAAGCTTTGGAGAAAACTTGTAGGGCATTGGGTCCTAGTTCTACTGTGACAAGATTTTAATTCGAACTTTGAACTTCTCTTGTAGAAGATAGAAATAGACTTGATAATGGGAAAATCTTGTCCTATCTAAATATTTATATTAAAAGATGTAAACAAAAAACTACAGACTTTCGCGCAATCGAGTCTAGATAAAGAATTCCGAGAGAGAAATTGGCAAATGAAGCACTACCAAGAACATCTATCCCTGCACAACATAATTAGCTTAGCCTTGTCTACTACACTCAGTCAAAAGTCGAAGCTGGGTCAAATTAGAAGTTATGCCAATCGTGCTTAAAACTTAAAAGGACCAAAAAGGTAAATTATACTCTGTAAACACAAAAGTTATCGTTTATATTTCCAAAATTATAAATTGACTCCCCATAAACGGATGTATGCTTAAACCGATTCCAATAATCATACAAATATAACTTTCCTTATTACTGGGTTTTCAGATGAGATAAACGAATACGATGAAGTAAACTTTCAGAATATTTACTGTAAATCTTTCTTTTTTTAAATTCAGTATTGCTTCAATTACTGTATTACTGTTTCCTTCCCTCCACAACTGAATGATGACAATTCATATTTCATCACACTAGCCAAACCAAAATCTAACTGAGAATTTCAAAGAAAAGGGAAAATTGTAAGGGTTATATGTGTCAAACACCCCAACCCATACAGTATAGCACAATGTGCCCCTGACTTTTGAAATTGTGCAAAACTACACCCCAAGTGCGCAAAATGACCTTAAGTTGTTAGATCATCCATTCGATTTGAACACATTTCTGCATCTTCATTCGTTAGATTAGACCTCAGGATTCACACATTTTTAGAAGGTTTGAGTATAATTCACAGCTTTCAAATGTTAAGTTGCACATTGCAAAACAGTGTATAAGTCAGTGTGTTTGCCGTTTTTACCCAAATTATTATATACTTCAAGGCACCAGAAAAGAGTTATAACATTTGCAAATTGCAACCAGCATATTTGACATGGTAAAACCAACGGCGAGGTTATAATCTTTCCCGAATTGTATGGGTAGTAACTTTCCAAGGATCCCACCCCAATAATCCATTAAGATACATAACTGATTGTATCTTCGTACAACGGTTGAATGAAATAAATATCCCAAAAAGAAGCCACAAATGATATCAAGAATATACAGATGAGCTCGAAAAGCCATAGGCACATATAATATTCAGCATGTTACAATCAAAAGTTCCAACAGCCATAAGTATGCATTTGATTGAGAGAAGAGCCACATAACAATTATAACAAGATCACAAGTTCAAGCTTTATCTCCCACGTTCTCTATCCTTAAGATGTAGAATAAATCCAAGAAATTAACAAAGTGTTTATAATACAAGAGCCTCTCATTGGTGCACATTAAACCAATAGCCAATGAAGGCTGTTTGTGCCACAACATGCAACTTGAAATGTAAGAAGTGCCAATGGAAATGACAAGGATTCAGACGAGGCTATTGCAAGAAAGTAATTGACCCCTCTTACCTCCATGTAGAACCGCCAAGTCTGATGACCGTTTCAGTACCAATAGGCTTGTTAGAGCCGTTGTCCTTTCCCTCATCCTCCTTTTGATTGCTTACATCACCATATAGATCTTTAAGCTTTGCCAAATTACTTGATGCAGATGTCCTGTCTGTGTTGCCATGGCCTGAGGGACTAGGACGGCTCTGTTCGTGTCCAGTTCGTTCATAAAAGCTTTGGCTCCGACTCCGACTCCGGCTCCGGCTCCTGCTCCGCCGAGAACTTTCTCTACGATAGCTTCCTTCACGGTCGCTCCTGTCATAATCCCGTCTATAGCTATCCCGGGACCGCCTATCATAATCATACCTCCTATCTCTATCTCCTCTCTCCCGATCTCTGTCCCTTTCCCTGTCCCGTTCTCTGTCTCTACCTCGGTCACGGTCACGAACAAGGTCGCGATCCTTGTCTCTCTCTCGGTCCCTTTCCCTGTCTCTGCCTCTGTCTCTGTCTGCGTATTCTCGATCAGATATATCACGGCTTTGGCTTCGACGGCCAGGCGGGGACCGCCTAGAATCCTCATCTCTATCATAAGATGGAGTAATGGTACGCCGAACAGGAGACGAATCCCTAGTTGATGCGCGATGAGGTGCACGTTGACCAAAAGAGACGGAAAGAGAAGCTTTAACAGAAGGTGGCCTCCTAGCAGTCTCCTCAGATCCTCGAGTGGTCTCCCCCGTAACTCCACAGTGTTTAGAAGGTAATTTCATATTTTCAAGATTGGCTACAACAGTTCGCATAACTGGAACAGGGATGCGCGGAAAAAGTGTATCAAAGTAATACTGCATAAAGATAAAAATGCGTGAGAACTTGTCAGAAGACAAGCAAAAACCCTGTAAATGGAAAAGTCACGAATTCAAAATCAAAGTGGGGTGCATAACCTGTCCAAGAAGCAAGTCACGCACATATACACCCATTGTAGTCATTCTGCCATTAGAACCAGGAGAGAATTCCTGAAATGGAATCAAAATACCAAAAAATAGTGATGCTAAAAAGGTTAAAAGTTTATTGATAAGGGAACAAAATCCATCAGTATCAGTATAACTAAACTATCTATAAAGTACAATCCCCAACAGTGCCACAATACCACTCCTTGAGCTTGGTTTAAAATAAAAAAAAAAAAAAATTGTTTGAAGATGAGGGTTTGTCATTGCATCAATTATTTAAAACCATGAAACTCTTTGCAACAGCAAGATAGTTTTTTACTAAAAGATAAGAAAAATTGAGATATGCAAACATGTTGAGTCATATCCTAATACAAAAAGATCTTTTCTAAACCATGGTTTATCACACAAAAGCAGTTCACCTGCACTAGAATCATGTTGATTCACCACTGAAGAATTGTAAGTCCTGCCATCCTGGTCCATCATGTGTCAGAAACACAGAACAGAAGATTCCAGTTCATATACAAGAGCTCCGTGCACACATAATACACAGAAAATGACCACAAACTTACAGCAGGCAGATCAAGATAGCGTGATAACTGAAAATGGTATATGAAACATTAAGAGGACGAACACCGATGGACGTAGGCCAGGGAAAGAGTTTTCTATCTTTTGTAGAAAAAAGTACCGCAAAAATTATTGATGAACAATCGACAGAAAAAGCACACCATACCACCTAACCTTGGAAGAGCAATGTAATTAAAATATCATTAAAAATATTATAAAATAAAATAAAGAAAATTGGTGCTAGCCAATATGATCCTACTAGATCCACTATTTCAGTGTAATGCTGTGCTAAAGCATATCAGATGTGCTCTATAACCAAAGGCGGAAGTAGCAGATAAGATACATCTCTTAGTTGACTTGGTTATAGGTTCCTTCTGCTTCAGGAGATGCCGCAGAGTATTGCACAACTTTCTTTTTCAGATTTCACATGCTAAAGATTGTAATTTTGTTTAGGGATAATAGCATTAAACCCCCTATACTATACTCCCTGTTGCACTTTGCCCCCTGTCCTTTTATTTTTTGTGACTTGCCCCCTGTACTATGGATAAATAAGCACTTTGCCCCCCTGAGTCCAAATCCAACGGCAAGAAATATTGACACGTATTCAAATCCAATGGTGAAAAAGTGACTCAGGGGGCAAAGTGCTTATTTATCCATAGTACATGGGGCAAGTCGCAAAAAATAAAAGGACATGGGGCAAAGTGCAACATGGGGTATAGTATAGGGGGTTTAATGCTTTTATCCCTTTTGTTTAACATGAATCCCTTTGGTTGCAATTTTATACAGAAAGCGAATCAATTTCTTGATGACAAAATAAATAATAAATCATCATAAAATATAGTCGAGCGGAAAGAAGCAGACAAAGCACCTTTCATACCTCATCATCTCTTAGGTACGGTTCGTACCAAGCCCATAATGTCTTTGGATCTGCAACATACCTCAGATAGAGAAATCCAATCTACAAACAGAAAGATTAGCCTTCGTTATTCCCAACCAAAGTTTTGTAGCACAATACAATACCAGAGAGCATGTCAGCAGAATAGAAAATAAATCACGTTCAAACAGGAAGGTGCCTATGGGCAAGAGAAAAGCATTATATTTGCTTAATAAATAACAATATTAGAGGCAGAAAAATAAGATTATGAGGTCAAACATCAAGGGAGAAAAAACTGATCACAGAAAAGCCAACTTCCAACCACTTCAAGAAACCATTGGATACAAAATTGGTGGACCCATGAATTTCAATAGAAATTTACTATAATCAAATATCCTTTCAGAGCTCCAGCTCTCTATAACCCATTTCATTTAGTAACTCGACAATCTTCAAGTTTGACGAGAGTTCAGCAATAGCAGAACACACAAGGTTAGTTTAGATCTTAACCTTGACTAAAAAAATAATACGATGATACAATCAAAAATAGCTTCATTCAGCGATGACATTACAATTTGGTTGTGTTCTGAACAGAAGATAGTCGAAATCCGCATAACGCTTTTGCTTCTCATATTATCAGCATCGAATTAATGATCCTCTTATTTTTTAAATAATAGCTACAGTCTACATTGCAGTGTCTTACTGGCTGATACAAGTGATGGGTCTTGTAAACCTTCCCAAACCGGATCATACTTCAAAGCTCTAATAATATCTGTTTAAATCTTCAAATCTATTTTATACTTCACAGCTTTCTCATTGCTTCTTACTTCCAGTTCCAATTTTCCATTTTACGCCAATTAGAGTTTGACATCCTTTTCTTAAAACTAACCAACGCCTCCCGTGGTAACTGCTTTGGCATTTCACAACTATACCTAGGACCTAAGTTATTTTCTGAACCTTTTGTAAAATCTTGTTCAGCTGGTTTTCCAAATGATGGAGCCCCCAAACAGAAAATATGATACAAAAGAAAATACACCTTCAGTATTCCTGCCTCAATTAACCAGTAAAAACTCTGAAAGATTTAGATACAACAAATTTAAGTACGTTCTACTACGTACATTTTCTGGGCTTGCTTGGTACAATACGCACCTCCATGAAACTTCTCGAAGACGATTTTGTACTTCTCTATCAGCTCCATATAGAGAAGTAGAAACTGGATTATAGTTCTTTCTCCCAGAAACAATTAAGCTATTTTCAAAAAGATTACTAATGAACTAGGTACTCAAACTAAACATTTAGCATCAAAAGCATTTGAATGAAACCATCAGAACTATAAAGCCAATATAGCCAGTGCCACACATCAAATAGTTTACCAGGATCAACTGAGTAATAAATCTTAAGATATTCAGAAAATTTAATGTACTGATTCCACTTACTGCTCTTATATAAGGAGAATCTGGATGTTTCAACAGGCCATGCATTTGCTTGACAGTCAGCTTCATGGTAAAGAATTTGTACAAAAGGCAGAATGCAGTTGACGGCCCCCGGCAATTGCCAGTCATCCACGGCTCCACATGGGTGACGGTAACATAAATCTCGTCAATCACTTCATGATAAGTTTTCAATCTCAAAAGGTCTCGAAAGTAATCGGAAGAAAGTATATTCATGCACAAGACCTTTTCAAGTAATAGATCAATTGATCTCCCCGACGACTTTATCTCGGCCATCGTAGATCATCCACTGCCCTGAAAGACTGAAATCCATTAAACCCAATTTGAGATTAAAATTAAACAGACAAACAGCTCAGACAAAACAATAGGCACTCGAAACAATAGAATCTATACCGACGAATAAAAATTAGGTATATGAACAAATTACCATCCAATAAAGAACGGGCAAAACCGTGATTATTATTCGATACAAAGTCTAAAACACTTAAAAAAATATCAAAAACTAAATAATCTCAACTCTGTCAGATGCAAACTTAAGAAAATCCGAGCCCAGCAAACTCAAACTTATTAAATTCGTAGTATACATGAATTATTGTCCTGTACATGCTAATTCTTGTAAAATTCCAGCATATTATTCCAGGACAACATCAAATATACTGAAAAAATTACAACTTTAATAACTAGAACGAAGAGGAGGCAACGAAATGAACAATATAGCATAAAATTGAACCATATTTTCCACTAAATCCGATAAAAAGCACTCGTTCAACGGAAAAAGTTGACATTTTGAAGAATTTTGTTACCTTGAATTGATGAATCGGGCAAGTATAGAGGAACAGCGCGAGCTCAACGCAAACCCTAGCGGAAAACAATTTTGGGTTTGTGGAAAATTGGGTGTGGGCCAATGAGATAATAATAATGCAATTAGAGGCTTAAAACGACGCCGCATAAAGCCAAAAGTTTTTGTCGCGTTTATTTATTTAGTGTGTCGAGTTGGCGATAATTGTTGGATGAATTGGGGTTCGAAATTTATTTAGGATAAATTATTTTAGTTGAAAAGACTCATCTCTATTTAAATAATTACAGAGTCACCCCTCAGCATGCTGATCTATTGCAAAAGAAAATTGGCTTTGGAAACTACTAATTGGTATCAACTAAGGAAACTTTTGATGTATAGTTAATTATATTTGTAAAGTATGGTTATCGATAGTATGATGTGTATGTATTAATGACAAAGGTGGTCCAATTGGTTAAAGAGTTGAAATTCTTTCTTTGTTTCAAGTTTAATCCTTGTATATATTGAACAATTTAAGTTTATACATTTAAGTTTGTGCATGTCATATCAAGTTTGTCTAGTAAATCTGATGATGATGATCGTACTGGCACATCTACTATATGTAATAAAAATTCAAATTTGTTTGAACATGTCTTGAATCTAATCATTGTAACACAAAATTTCACTCATCAAAAGCAAAATAAACAATTGTAATACACAAGATTTTACATAAAGATGTAACCATAAGATCCAAGTCCCACTAATGAAAGGGCTAAAATAGTTCACACGGGACATGCAAATTCACTTCTTGCAAAACATGTACCAGTGGTCTTCCTAAACTTAAAAACTAAAGTACTACTCCTGTTATTCATTTTCTTTAACCAATTACTCAACACTGCTAACGATCAACCACTGAAGTCCACAAAATTTTAGAAGAAAAGAGGATCAAACTACGACGTAACACAAGTACAAAAATTCAGGCCAAAATGTTTAAAGCATTATTTCTCTAGATGTTGAACTTTGAAGTGTTTATCTGCACGAAATGTGGCTGCATTGTTTGCGAAAACTGGGCTCCCGTGGGACAGTCAGAGGCCTACTGGATCTGAAAATAGAACCACGAAATATGTTGGACATCAAAGTAGCAATAAGCTCATGCTATAACTTGTAAATTTGGAAAAGTTGTCAAATAGCATTTTGAAAAGCAGGTTTGTCAAGAGTAAAATAAGAACGCAATCTTTTCATTGAAAACATCGAATCGGTAAATGATATGCTCAAAATCAAATGAGATACTAATATAATGTTCAATGTAAGCTAATTGAAGTAACAAAGTATTGGAAACTAAAACAAAAAATGGAAGGTCTCATTAATCCACCTATTTGTAATGAAAACTTTATTAGTGGAAACTTTATGTAACTTCGATACCTTTGTGGTAAAAATGGTTTATCAAAAAGGGGCATCAGTTGAGCTCTAGGTACCATCTCCCTTCTAAGTGTTCGAACTTCTTCCTCCTCCAGTACCTGATCAAAATCGAAACAATTTCGCCTCTTGGATTAGATGTGCGTAATTAGCAACACGACCTATCAAACAGCATATTCAAATATCAAAGTTTCTTTTATTTTTCTCGAAAAGTACCAAAACGTTTCTGTTTTTGACTCTAGGGAAACGAAACATACAAGTATTTTCTACACCCATTACAACAACAATTTTTACGAATTTTTTGAAATATATCGAAAAGATCTCGAAACATTGTGAAAGTTTATAATGTTTAGCACATCGAAACATACAATGGAAACGAAAGTTTGATTCATGAGTATATTATATAATATATATACTTACCAAATTAGACTTTCTATAGTATCACATTGTGGGCCTTTTCATTTTTTATCATTTACTGTGATACTAGTCCAATTTTAATCATATAGAGTGCCAAAGGCCAATCTTGGTGAAAATTGATTTTCTTGTAATGCCAAAGTGTACGTTTACCTTGAGAACCTTCTCTACTTGTTTCTTGTATTGCTTGATGATACACATCTTGGTTGCAACCTGTCCATTGCTTATTTTAAGTTTTATATAATAGTCAAAATAAAATGAAATGCAAATCTAATTTAATTCCAAGCCTATAAATTAGAAGTTGATATATTTTTACTCTTGTACAAGAAAAGTTGTGGTGCACTTACAGAAGAGTTGAATATTGCACGCTGAGCTGCTCTTTGCTGAGTATGGAGCCTGAACTCCAAAGGCTGGGTGCTTTCTTTTATGGCAGGCCTTTGGAAAATCTATATGCATTGATAAAATAAAATCAATAGCCCCTACAATCCACGTGTATTGTTCGGTGGCATGGATTGAGATTTCTAAACGTTTTCGGAAAACTACGTACTGACGTGATTTCATTTTTAACTCAGTAGAAATAATGAAGCTTAAAAATAACTTTTTTTTATTTATAACTTTCTCAAAACATATCGAATAGCTAGCTTATGGCAAGTTACTAAGAGCTTCTAATATTTAGCGGAACAAAACATAATTTGAAAATTGAAATAAAAAATTTGATTCATACTTGGTGGAGTGTTTAAGCTCAGGCTCGCTAGCTTAATTAGAAACCATTTTACGTTTCCAAAAATTGCAAATGATACGTGTTGTATTCGAAAAAACACTATGTATACTTAGCTAAATGAAATATAATGACAAAAGTACTTATATGTAGTAATGTTTTGAATTAATCATAGTACCCCAGAAATAGAATGAGTGCTGAAAGGTGGTTGAGGAGGACTAGTGTTTCTCGTCAATATTCCTCTGTAACAGGCTGGTGAAGGTACTGCAGACTGTGGATTTCCCTTCATCATTAAACCAATAGTAAAAGCTTCTAAAGATAGTAAAAGCCTAATCTTCAGGGGAAAATTAAGAAGATGATTAGGAGCAAGTAATACTCACCTTTTGAGCAGAAAATTTCCTGTTTGAGCTCTCCATGATTAATATTATTGTCTTAATTGGTTAATTATTATGAGATTTCTCTGTTTGGTGTGCAACTGCCAACTGAAGTACTAAGTATTATATTGAAAGGGTTAGGAGATTTGTACGTGTCCGTGGATAATTATTTAATCATCACATGGCTGTTGCTCCATCGCCAGCATTTTCATTTTGTAAGTTTCTCTTTTTGCTCTTTCTTACCAAATTGTCTGTTTAAATCTCCCTCTCATGTATACACAAATATGATTCATATGTGGCTTCTTCAAATGTTCCATTGTTTAGCAAATAAAGCAATAGTCAAATATTTCGACTTTGATTTTATATTTGGGACTTGGGAGTACTAGTTCGGATTGTAGGCTTGTGATCCACGACAAACTTTATACAAAAGTATATAGAGATCTGTCACGTGTAGAATGAATTTATACGCCAGCAGCTATACTGCATTTGATGTACATAACATGTTAGATACCCCAGGTACTATATGTTACAATAATAGCTCTTCTTATGGTTTTATTGTTAAATCCTCTCACGAATTAAAATTTTGTCCAATTCTTTTGTGTCGAATTGTGTGTCACAGTTAGATTTATGATACGTGTACATAATTCGTGGTGAGATTTTAATAAAGAATTAAATCTTACTTGATAATTGATATAATTACACTGACACAATCACATAAGATTTTTTGTAAAAATTATTACAGGCTAACATCGATATTTCTTTTAAAATACTTCCTTAAATTCGAGCTCAAATGAGTGTATGGAGCAACTGATTCCCGAGACCTCATCCTTAATACACGAACATGTATTTATATGTATACACATGCAAAGACATAAATCGGTGTTCGTGGCTACCGTTGACTTAAGGACTTTTTGTAAATTGTCATGATCAAACGTCTTGCTGAATCGACCCCCCTCAACACTTAGAGAGCTTGACTTGAGAACTCAAAAAGGCATCACACCACTAAGCTAATTACGAGTTAAATGCAAAAACTATCCCTGTGTGAGCTCTAATTGGCAGAAAATTTCCTGTGTAATTTTAATTAGTAAAAGAGTTTTTGCATTTGATCCCTAAGCTAACCCTTTCTCGGTCATTACAAAAAAGTTGATCAACATTGATGAAATTTCCGACGATCATTTAGGCTTCACCAACACCAACGGAAATTGGTGAATTATGCAAACTAAAGACATATTAGTATATGTATTGAAATATGCTAGCTTATTGCATATGATCTGTGAACTGACCCGGTGATATCATTTTAGCATATATAGAGCATGATCAAAAGAATGGCTGTCATTTATTATATATATCTATATACTTAAAAAACAGGTAATTTCAAGGGACTCTCATACTAAACACATCAAAGATTTCTATTGTTTATATAAGTGGAATAGTGGATTATAAATGTGGATCAAATATTCAAATTACGATTGAGATTTTGCCAAGCTATGAAACCTTGACACCCTCTAAAATGTACCTACATCAACAATACGCAAGAGCGAGATACCGTGAGGTCATCCATGTCATTAGTGAAATATAAATGGATCATTAATGACTGATTAGCAGTAGACAATGATTATTCTCTTCTTAAGATTGCGAAGTGATGTGTTAAAAAGTGGAAGGTAATCTTTCATTTGTGGGTTGTTATTGGTTTTAAATCAAACGAGTTAAATACGTTAACCATTCATTAGTGGGTTACCACTTACCATTGCGTTGAAAGTGTCTGAGATAATCTTTCATTAGTGGGTAGTTATTGGCTTATTATCAAATGAGTCAAATCTGTTAACTGTTTTATTAAGAAGTGGAAGGTAATATTTCTTTTACTGGTAGTTATTGGCTGCTTATCAAATGAGCAATCATGAATATATATACATATATATGTATAGTTAAAACGCTTGTGTTTGAAGTTAGCTTGATGCACCCAAAAGTGGCAAAAAGAAGAAGGAATAATAAAAAATAATATTAAGCAGTACATATGGACTGGACCAATTGAGAAGAATTAGCCCAAAAGTAGATTGTCCTGGAAATTGAGAAAAAACCTGAATCATCAAAAGAATTGCTCTAAGCAAGCTCAATTCTTATCGGTTTATAGCCCAAATTACTCGATGCTATTTCACCCGTGACCAACTCATTGTCATTTCAGCCTTTGAGAGTAAAACTAAATAGATTGTAGAAGTATATAGGATCTGTTTAAGATTGAATTGAGTTTGTTGTAAATCCACTTGATCATAATGGGTCCAAAACTAAGTTCTTTTGTAGGTTAAAGTTATATAAAATTTAGTGGACTTCACTTCACGATTATTGATATCCATGTTTCCAACTGACTATTTCTATATATAAAACAACTTCAAACTATTATAACGTCACTCAGTTTCCAACTTAATACTTCTAGATAAAACAGTCATAAATGAGTCTATTTGAATTCAATCAAACATCTCATAACTTGCATTTGAATCTGGTGAAAATTCAAACATAAATAGTGAAAGTTAACGATGGGTAGTTTCATTATATTAATTATCCTAAAATGTAAAATTTAATATTATATAAATTTCTTTAGTGGACAAGCATACTCATCGGTCAAACATTTAAACAAAAATACTTTTAAATGACTTTCGATATTCACCAACAACTTCAATAATAAAATTAATTAAATTGTAAATCCCTAATTATATACACTGCCAGCTGTCACATTTCTCCTCCACTGTACCCGCTTAAACCAACAATGGCAGATTCATGAACAAAATTTCTCTCTCTAGAACAAAACTGTCAACAAAAATGGCGGAGGACGATTCTACCACCAAAAAGCCAAACGGCGGCGTTTTGATAGGCGAAAAAGATCAATCGACGCAGCAAGAGTTGACGCTCTCGACGATTCTCAACCGTTTGATCGCCGCGGTTTTCTTCCCCGATCCAAATATACCTGCTCCGCTGCTGCACAGGATCAGAGCCTTCCTCTCCGATAATGTTCCCCTGCTTCGCGACGCAGCGAAGAACAGTGCTCGACATGTTTACATCTGGACTCGGCAAGGAACTCATCTCCGTGCCCTACTTGTTGCCTCCGTGAGTGTTTTTGTGTTAATTGCTCTGTTTTTTTTTGGTCTAATTTGAAAATTAGGGCTACGAAAAACCGATAATATCAGCATGAATAGAGAGAATTGCGATAAAATTAGGGGAAAATGAGGGTGATAATGTTGATTTATTGTTTCATGCGGAATGTAGGTTTAGTGTTTGATAATTTGTTTATTCTGTAGCAATAGATGTTGTAATGCAGATATAAGCTTATAAGTGTAGTTTCGTCGAATTCTGAGATTATATGTTGTTTGTTTTGGTGATTAGTGGTGAGGTTTATTATTGGATTTGTGCAGGTTGGGACAATTGGACTTCTCTCGTTGACAGGATTAGTAGTCTTTCTGCTGTTTTTCGTTGCCGCGAGTTTTAGTGCTGTGGTCATTTCGCTTCTGATGTCGTTGGCGGCAATAGGAGGATTCTTGGCTCTGTTTTTTACCTGTGTTGCTGCCATTTACGTTGCGGCTTTGTCAGTAGCTGTGTTTGTCATTTCCACAGCAACGATTTCAGCTATTATTGCTGTATTTATAGTAACAGGTAGTGTTTGTGTTTCTGTTTGGCTATCTGTTTCATATCTGAGCTAATGGAATCTTTCTTTGTTTTGGAGATACATTTGTCGTCACATGCGTTTGGATTTCTTTTTAGCAAATAGGGAATAGCTAAAAGCCAAAGATGAGCTCAACATTCATTTAGTGTAGGAGAACATGCATCTATTTTAGCATGTAACGAACCAGTTTTGATTATAGAATGGACGCAATCACGCAGGTTTGAGAAACTACTTGTACACTTTCCAGTATTTATGACAGGTTGTCACTTATTCCGTGATTTGTAGAGATCATTTGTATGTATCACCCACTTTTACAGTTTTACTATTATATTACAATTTGAATACACATGTAGCTTAAGGACACAGTTTTGTTTCCAGAAGTCCATGAAGTTATACTCTGCTGTCGGATAATTGCTATATCCTTTTTCAAAACTATGCAGCATCTATTAATCATATTTAACTAGTCTTTCGTTTCTTTAGTTTCATGTTCATACTTTTTCTTCGTAGTGTCATTCTCTACGTAACATTACATGTGTGTGTGTTGTATTTTTCCTTTCGCCCCCCCCCCCCCCCCCCCCCCCCAACCAATCGTTGTTCGTTGTTGTTTTTGTTGTTTTCCCTCCATTCTTTCTCCACGTATTGTGCATAAAACCTCTCGCTGCTTGAATCAGGTTGGATTGGATTCTTTTGGACCTTGTGGCTGGCAGCAGCGAAGATGATAAGTATGGTTAAGCATTCCCTTTCTGTAACGAGATCTGAACTTTCGGCTCACTCTGCTGCTTGGCATGCCCGGAACCACCTAGTATCAAAAAAATCTGATTGAGGACCCGTCTTACAGTATACAGATACGTATACACCATTTTTGTTTCCAAGTGATCTTCATATTGCAGTGCATTTAGGATTTAAATAACAAAAAGTGTTGTTTTGTCTTTTGTATGTTATTTTGGTAGCTTACTGTACCTGGTAGCTGTCTAACATACGTTCCCTTGTAAGCTAACGAGGAAGATGTTCTAGTTGGTCTGAGAATTTTCTTCAGTCTAGGCAGCATTTATGCATAACTTTCACACTGCTTGGCTGTAAGTTTACTCCTAATGTATATGTTATTGCAGTTTTTGTAATTATATGACATTATTGTTCATAAAGAGTGATTTCTTGTTGGACAAAGCATCTGTAGGCGTGGAAATATTCATAGCACATTGAGATTGAACAATTGATTTTCCTTTTCAATTTTAAAGCAAGATTTACTTTCTTCGACGTTTCCGGCATAAATTTTGAATTCAGAAGGAATGCTTTTGCAGTCAGGGAGCCGGAATTATTTCAACGAGTCCCTATGTTGAGTTAATAAAAGAGTAAACTCTAACCTATAAATCTCAATTGAAAATCGATAGCTAACTTAAGTCGATCTTGAGTATGGGTTGGCTTATTGTCAGTCCAATAATAATATGAAGATTTATTTAGGTTTCTACAACAGCGTGGACATTAATTTTGACTTTCCTCGTATTTGTATGTAAATCATTCGACGCCCGATATGAATTCAAATTTGTAATTGGTTATTAACATAAATCTTTTTGACTATTACATATGTATTTGATACTAAAGTATCAGTTAGGGACTCGGTTAAAGTTCATATACAATTTTATTGAAAACACGAAAAACAAAACTTCGAATTAATAGAAATAAGGAAAAACAAGGGTGAACTCTCCTTCCCTGCGCAACCAGGGCGGCCGCGCCAATATTTTATTACGTTCTGTTATGTTCTCTTCTTATTAGATATATTATACGAAGGGCATCAATTATAGTGGTTTCGATTTTAATGAATCTGGTGATTTGACATTACTCAAAAGGTATTTAATTATTCTTCAAAATGGTGGAAGTGTCTCGGTAACTTAATAAATTGATTAGAACACGATAGAATTTATTTATTACTTATTTGACGCGACTAATCAAAGACTTTGGGTGACTCAATTGAAAATCAAAGATGAAACTAAGAAATTGAAGATAACGAATTTAACATTGTGCCGTGTTCAAAAAGTTCATATTTCCATTTCCGAAAGTGAATCTTAAGTACTAAAACATCGGAGTGCATCTTCATTGGCAATGGACAATTCATTTTATTAATTTTATCATATATTTTAACTTCCCACCTGGTTCTCTTCTTTCCGAACAAGAGAAGATTTCATGAAATTTCGATATAGGAATTTCGTTTATAAATAAACATAGGTAGTCTTCAATCAGAAAATTGTTGCTACTCTAAAGTTGACACAAAAGAGTCCTCTGGCATCAAAAAAGATGCAGGTGCATGCAAGAATCGAGCACCTTTCATGCATTGCTGTGCTTTAGTCCTCTCTTCATACATCAATGTCAAACATGCCAAAAGATGAACTGACAACAACTAATGTTCCATACTGACCAAATGGAAGGACTGGTGGTAAATTCTTTTGCAGTCAGAATGCATATTGGCAGCTAAACTCATTTATGTTGCCGATTCTGCAGCTTCTCTTGCACATTGAGAAACATATGGTTTTAGCTGAAACAACAGAAGAAAGTGTTGAGCAGATTGCAGAAGTAGGTCGAAAACAATAAATTCATGAATTGCAATAGAAAGTTAAGAGTCATAGCCGCCATCAAAACATGTAATGGGCCTTAGAAAAACTGGAAAAATGTCACTACAACGTTGGGTGGTAGCTGTGTGATAAACTAGACCACATGCATGTTCCTATATATTTCTTAAGAAGGTAACATATGGGTCATACGTGTTGAACAATAAATACCATACAAAGCATCCAGTCAATCTGACATCGAGAGTCATTGTAAATGCCAATCTAGTTACCGAGACATGTCTTAAGGAACTTCAAAATAGATCGTACTCATTGACTCAAGCAGAGTGATCCCTAGCTATTCTCCAGAATATGCACACATGAAGAGTTTTTCTCTAAGGATAAGTTATAGTGCAACCCCAGGAACAATTTTCCCGTTTCGAACATTACAAGTGCATCCTCAAGATGAGAGTTGTTTGGAAACCTCAATGGCTTCAATAGAAAAACATTTTTACCCTTAAGACAGGTGCAATTGGTTCTAGAGAGTTCTTTTGAAATCTTTATTGATATTCTTTAACAAATGGATGTCCTCAGGATAAACTCTGAAAATATAGGTATTTATAATGACCAAAGAGAAAAACCAGTATGTGGATCTTTTCCTCCTTACATGAACTGGGTGCTGGGATATAAGTTACATCCCAGCACCCAGTTCGCCATCACAAACCCTCACTCTTACTCACACTCATTCCTTCTCCACAACCTCTGTTACATGCCAGTATATATCTTTACCTATTTTTCTAAAAAAAAGAGTAACCACGGTTTTTCGGGTTAACCGCGGTTTATTCGGTTAAACCGTTAACCAAACCGAACACGTACACGGTTTGTGGTTTAAACCGAAAACCAAACGGGTTGGTGGAATTCGGGTTCGGTTTGAACCGAACTTGGGTTTTCGGTTCCGGTTTTCGGGTTAACCCGAATTCTGCACAGTCCTATAAAATGCTCATCACCTTCATAACCATATTTACTGGCCCATTCCTGCCATCTTCCATTTCTATTCAGCAACTTGTCATGCCACCAGCATCATTAATTACTACTTCCATACATCACCCCAGAGCCAACAACTCAATACCCAACACTAGCACGGAATAAAACACCGAGACAACTCAACTTGATTACCACCTTCTTATAGTTCACCACAACTGAAAAACACAGAGATGTCTGAAAGAATCTATGTTCCTTATAACTAAATCTAATAATTTTCTCTATAATACTTTTTCTTGAAATTCCTTTATTATTTGAAGTGATCATTATTTTACAGGGGTTAATGGCACCAATAATTCCTCTAAGATTATGATACCTGAATCCCTTTAACGATTTCCACCCTAAATTAATTCATAATTGAGTAGCTGCTTTAAGAAGAATTCATTTAAGTTGGTGCTTATGTCCCCCACCAAACGTAAAGCTTAAAGGACACGATTTTCTCATCTCTTGGAACAAAACCAAGGATGCCTCGTGTGAGCATCTAATATGCACCCATTGACAACCACCAAGCTCAATCTAAATTAGCCAAATAGTATTTGAACTATCCACTGAAAAAGATTATAGAAAAAGAATACATAAAATCTGGACATGGTAAACTGATAACCAGAGCAACAAAAAGACATGGGGTAGGTGTGGTTGTGCTATTACCACAAAAAAGGTATCTGAATACAGGGACATATTACTATAATTATAAAACATTTGTGGGACATCCAGGAATTAGATTAATGATTCTGGTTCTTGACCAAATATAGATTTAAAGCATCCTATTCACAAGATCCTTAATTATCCTATTCAAATGAATGTATCAGAAACGAATTGCATTTGAATACCTTGAAGCCCGTTAAATCTGGTACCACATAGTTTGGCAACTTTTCAGGTACCACCACATAACCACCTGCACATATATCAACAACTCTGCCATGAGTACAGTCAACTAGTAACAAAAAAAAAAAAAATTTGACCTTGTCAGACCACACATCAGAATGTCTACATACATTTTTACCTCAAAAAATTAGTGAATACGAAACATATCTGCTGAACTAGGAAGCTTCTTGACCTGGCTAGAACTTAGAAGCTACTGAAGTGTCTGACTGGGTATCTAACTCTCAAGTGGATATTTTGCTTGATATATTTGTTATTTAGCATTCATGGTTTTTGCACATTAAAGAATTGCCTTCGAAAAATATTATTATCTAAGTTTGACGATCATCTTCATTGATAATCTTTCAAATATCTACACGTGTTTATAATGTATTTAGCCTGTATTAATCAGCATTATTTGATCAATCACCATTAATTTAGTTTAGCACAACCACTTATATATGAAAGTCAGCTATCAAATCATGACCAAAATGGTCTTAAACAATATACTATCTAGTTTGACTTCTGAACAAGAGGCACCATAAATATAAGCCAGATAAAATCACACAACAGTTTCACAGGTTAGATTATAAATATATATAAATATCAATCACAGTAAGAAGTTAATATCCTTTCCTTTCTATTGGAAGAGAGGGGAGTGTACTAGCTTGGGTTGTGTTACTCCAACCTCTAGTGGAAGATGATATATATATATATATATATATATATATATATACACTGCATAGCGAACACAGATCCAGACAGGGCATAAAGTGACAACATCCACCATTCTTTAAAAGAAAAGCACAGATATATATACAAAAGGTTAATGAACAACACAAGTAAATGGCCATCTTTTTATTAATAGGGACATTGAATATTTCAATTCATCATATTAACACACTTAATGGGGTTTATCTTCTTTTCTTTCTTCCAATGATGGGAGTTCCATTATGGTTTTAATAAAATGGTTTAGGTCAAAACGGGGGTATCCAGAAAACAAGAGAGCCAGGCAGATCCGCCACATTTCAGGAAGAAGTTTCTCTTGAGCTGGAGGTTATTACCTTGGGATTAACAACTTGAGTTTTCTATGAAGTAATCTCATCACATATGTATACAACGCAAGAGAAGCCTATCACCAATCTTAATTCATGTAGTATCATATATGCATCAAAGTTAGGTCATAGCCAGCCTTAGTATCATTCTATCGATGGTAAGAATAAAGAAATTGGAAATTCAGATGCCATCTAATCGAATAGCTCGAAGCAAGATTCCACAGATTCTACCCCCATTCCTTTTAGTTTTATTCGTCGTTTCAATTTTCTACATTCATACTCAATTACGACGTAACATGAAATCCTTGAACAGTCTACTTCATTTCATTTAAGCAATCCCTAATTCTTAACTAAAAATAGAATGACTCCTGAACTCAATCATCGGTACACTCGTGATCGTTTGATTAGACCTAATCGACCAAAAGTACTCTACCAAATGACTCCTTTCCCTATCAACCAAGCATCCATAACAATTCGTTGTTTCATCAATTTGCATTAAAAAAAAAAAGCATAAACTTAATACAAAACCCTAGCAACACAATCACAAATTATACCTTTGCGAGTGTGAAAACCAGTAGGCTTGCAATTCTTGCCCTTGTAAAAACCTCGAGGACACCTCTTCGTCGTGAATATATCAAGCGACGCCGTTCGCTTTCTTCTGAACGCCCTTCCGATTCCCAATATTAGCCCTAGCGGCATGGTTTTTCTCTCTCTTCTTTTTCGATTATCTACGGTGAAAACAATCTCGATTGAATCAGTCGAGTTTCAATTGATAATTGAATTTTGCAATTGAGATAAAAAGATTAAAAACTTACTTCAATCCAGATGATGGATCAATGTCGCGAGCAATAAACGAGCTGATGGAAGATTTTAGGGTTTATGCAGGTGAAATGAGTGAGGTTTAATTGTTACCGATAGAACTTGGTTCGGGTTAAAATTTCGGCCAGATTTGTGATTCGGGTCAAGCACTGTCCCTGTACATTTCAATTATGAAATAACCATTTTCTTTATGTCGAGTAATTAAGAAAACAATAGAAATCTAATAATTGAAAATTACCTAATAAATTTATAAGTAAAAACAATTTGCGTCGTTGTTAGAGTTGATCACAAAAGTTACTTTCGAAAAAATATAATATTATATTAAATTTAAAAGGATGACTCTGGAAAATCAAAGTTACTAATTTAATGCATAGGTTCTGAGAATCATCTATCCACTGTTTGTGAAAACGTAATATGTTCTTGCACATATACGTATACGACTATACGAGTACGAAATGGTATGAGTGTAGTGAAACAATTTTTTTTTTTTTAAATAATAGATAGAGTATGACATAGATACCACTATCTTTAATGTTTATATTTAAATATTATGCGTTTATAAAATATCTTAGTCTCGATTACATTAAAATATAACCTATAAAATTATTTTATAATGCATTAGTAGCGTTTAGCCACATAATTTTACCTAAATATAGACTGTACAACATAGAAATATAGAAGTTTAAAAAATTGAAATACAATATAATACAAGAAGTATTAGTACATAGACGACATTATCTTTTAATATATACTCATACCATAAACCCCATATGCATGTGAGGGGAGGAGGTGGTGCATCATGAGCTACGGAAGACAGTCCCGCGTGGATGGGATACGGGATGCCCCAATCAAGGAAACATGCATTTAATGCCCGAATCCCAATTGTTTCGATCACCCAAAATCGGGTAGGGTACCCTACCCTCTTTTTCCAGCCAAAACATGGGCATGGCTACCCACATTGATCCTACAGGATACTGGTACTCGGACCTCTATTCAGGTACCCGTCCCTGAAACAACCCGGCTCCATTGGGGAATTACTTCATGACGGGTTTGGGAACGGGTATCCGAAAAAAAGGCCCACCCGTTTTGGGTACAACCGGGTCGACAACACCAATAACTTGACACTGTACTCAAACACCACTTGGCCACGTACCATTCATACAAACCAAGTATGTCATCTACCTCACATCTCATCACTTCATCACTGCAAACAACCAAACCAAAAAAAGAAACAAAAAAATGTCCGAAGACGAAAACCCAATTCGATTTGGCATAATGGGATGCGCCGAGATAGCAAGAAAAGTGTCTCGAGCCATACACTTATCCCCCAACTCCACCCTCGTCGCAGTCGCAAGCCGCTCAATCGACAAGGCAAAACAGTTCGCAGCACGCAACAAATTGTCCGAAAATGTGAAGCTTTACGGCAGCTACGAGGATTTACTCGACGACCCATTTGTGGATGCGGTGTATATGCCACTACCCACTTCTCTCCACGCGAAATGGGCAGTCATGGCCGCTCAAAAACGCAAGCATTTGCTGCTGGAGAAGCCCACTGCTGTTGAGCTCAAGGTGTTCGACGAAATGCTTGAGGCGTGTAGGTCTAATGGGGTTCAGTTTATGGACGGCAGCATGTGGTATCATCACCCCAGGACTGCAAAGATGAGAGATTTGTTATCTGATTCGGAACTTTTTGGGCGTGTTAGAGCTGTAAGTGGGATTTTTTGTGTCTGTTTTATTTCTGAGTGTTTAATTTACTTTGGTCTTATACATTGATAAATTCGTGTTCTTTTCGTTTCTGGACCTGTTACGATTCTACCCCGAAGTTCGACGTTTCCTCAAGAACTAGAGCTCTTAATCTGCAGTACTCACTTATTCTTACTCCCTATCAAAATCAGAGATGTCATGTGTCCGTTTATATCGGGGGAATCGCAATTCTCATTTGTTGTTTTAGCAGAAAATTGAGCACCCAGAAACAAATCCATGTATATTCACTTACTATTACTATCTAATCTATTATTAGTTAGAGATGTTATGTGTGCGTTAATTATTGGGAAATCGTAATTCTCATTTGTTGTTCTTGCTGAAAATTGAGCATCCAGAAACAAATTTATGTACATTAACCCTGATCAATTACATAGCCAATCTGCATTCTGTAATCATGGTTTTAGAGATAACCAAGGAGCAATATGGTTATCATTTCTGGTAGTATACTATTGTCATATAACTTAGGACAGAAAGAATAATTGCTGTGGTTTACATTATTTTTCTTGGTTTTAGTATTCACTGGCTACTATGTTTTAAGGTTATTAAGAAAAAAGGGTGCTTTAAATTACATGCATGTCATATTTTGTACATGTGAGCACATTCACAGAGAGGAGAGCCTGTGTCATTTCGTTTGGCAGGTGACTAGAGCAACCATCATTCTGTATTACGTTGTACAGATAAAAAGTTTCATACATGTAGATTACAAGAATGAGATCAAGTTATAGAATACTTATGAAGTCTAGCTTGTTAGATATCTCTAATACTAATTGCTGTTCGGTTATATTCTTGGTTTAACCATCTCTTTTTCTAATTGGCATCGATCCTGTTGTTACTAGATTCACAGTTCTTCATCTTATTGCCCGGGCCCACAATTTCTTGAGAATGACATCAGAGTAAAACCTGACCTAGACTCTCTTGGCGCCTTAGGAGACGCGGGTTGGTACTGCATGTCTGCCATATTGTGGGCTATGAACCAAAAACTACCCACAACTGTCACAGCTTTACCAAACACTGTAAAAAACTCAGCCGGGGTAATCTTATCATGCAGTGCTGCTCTTCACTGGGAAGAAGACCAAGTTACCGCAACATTTTACTGTTCCTTCATCTCAGAGGAGACCATGGATTTAACCGTGTATGGTTCAAATGGGACAGTTTATGTTGAGGACTTCATAATACCTTTTGAGGAGAATTCTGCGGGGTTCTGTTTCACATCTGGTGCTAAGTTTGTTGACCTGCATATTGGGTGGAACGTGAAACCTCAAGAAGTTCAAGTGGATATAAACTTACCGCAGGAAGCTTTCATGGTTGGAGAGTTTTCGAGTTTGGTAAAAGGGATTAGAGATTTGGGGCTTAAACCAGATACTAAATGGGCGAATATTAGTAGAAACACTCAGATTGTGATGGATGGAGTGAAGGATTCTATAAATAATGGTTGTAAAGTTGTTCATATGTAAGAGTTTATATTGAGGCATAGTTACAATATGAGATTGTTAGAGCAAGCCGATCTTTTTAAAACTGTGTAACACGATAGGGCACTGGCCAATTATGATATTAGCTTGTGTTTTGCACCTTATTGGAAATTGTAATATTTTTAATAAATTAAATATAAAAGATAGTACAATGAACTTACTAATACAAGACCCATGGATCTCTTTGTGAACTTATATCTTTTATAGTAAGTTTTGAGATATATCATACAGTCGAGGACTTGTGTAAATGCGATAGATATCATATAATGCTTACAATACAATTATAAGTCTGTAAATAGTTTTATGTATACAACTTTACCAGACGGTCTTAAATTATTGCATATGACTGCATTATTAACAGAAACTAACAAGTCAACAATGTTGTATAAAATTTGAACAAAAATGCTATACAAACCTATTTGCATCAGAGTATTTCCAAAAACTACATTTTAAATAAAAATAAAATTGTACACCTTTGAAGAACTAATATACAGCATGTTCGTTCTTGAAGAAAATTTGGAGAATAAAAGGAATCCAACAGTTCCCCTTTTCCTTCTTATTCAGCCATTTTTTAGTCTAAACCATTG
Organism: Misopates orontium; assembly: GCA_946800315.1. Lineage (NCBI taxonomy): Eukaryota > Viridiplantae > Streptophyta > Magnoliopsida > Lamiales > Plantaginaceae > Misopates > Misopates orontium. The sequence continues at coordinate 13,420,689 of OX326953.1, read as the reverse complement.
AATCCAAATTTCAGAACCTGTCCAAAACGTAACAGAGCCATTCTTGATCCACAGTGTTCTTAGGTTTATATCATATTTAAAAATAAAATAAAATTAATGTGACAAATTTGTCCATATACATACTCGATCCTTTCTCATATACCCAACTGAGTGATATATAACATGCAATACACAAGCTCTTATACAATTCTCAATTCTATGACCATCCAAATCAACCTCATAAATACATAAAAACATCTCTAAATGTCCAAAAAGTATTATACCAAAAGATCTAATTTCTTACTGAATTGCTACATATGTGTTTGTGTGTATAAATCTGAATATATCTTTGGAGAAATATTTTTATCTTCTCCAAAATAAACACACTACCGCCCTGTGAACTCATGAGTAACAGAAACTGTGGCATTAGAAGCAGATGATCCCGTAAAAGGACTAGAACTGTTTCCAGAAGTGAAAGATAATGGTCTGTTGGGAGCCCTTGGCTCTGTTGCAACATTGCTCAAAAGCATAAGGAGAATTTCGGACATGCTTGGTCTAGACGAAGGCGGTGACTGCGTGCAGATCAACGCAATTTCCACCATCTTTTTCACATCTTCCTGTTTATAATCGCTCGTATCCAATGCCTTGTCGGCTAGTTTCTGATGCCTTCCGCTCTCGTACAGTTTCCATGCCTATATATGATGATCACATATAGTTGTGCAAACATCAAAGTATTTTAGGGACATGACAACAATGAGATCCTAGATGGTAATATGTTCCCAGATTATATGTAATATAATGTTGCATTTTACCTTTTGAAGTAGATATCCAGTTTCAGATTCTTCTCTCACGTCACTAATTCTTCTGCCACTAATGATCTCAAGGATTACAATTCCGAAACTGTAGATGTCAACTTTCTCTGATAAATGTCCGTGAACTGCATACTCTGGTGCAGTATACCCCCTGGAAATGACAGCCACATGACGCAGAACAAAAACGTGAACATCAAAAGACCCAAGACATATTCTAGAAGAAGAAAACTGGAATCCACCAGGTTTAGAATAAAGTTCTATTTTTTCATTAAGCTTACAAAGTTCCGGCAAACTTAGTGCTAACATGACTCCGATTCTCTGGTAGAAGTCTCGCTAAACCAAAATCTGCGATTTTCGCTTGAAAATCATCATCCAACAGGATATTTCCAGGCTTTATATCCCGGTGTATGATACACACATGGTAATGCTCATGCAAATAGGCAAGGCCTTTCGCCGTACCCAATATTATATCAAACCGCTGTTTCCAGCTGAGTACCCCTCGCTTCTCACCTGATTCAATATTACAAGTTATCAAATTCCATACTATATTGTGTAGTCTTACCAAACCTTAATATTTTTATAAATGCACACACATAGACAATTAGACACACATATATTTATAGATAGACAAATTTAAGATCTACATTACCAAATAGAAATCTGTCGAGGCTTCCATTTGCCATGTATTCATAGACAAGAAGCAGATCTGACCGTTTGCTGCAGCATCCTAATAGACGGACAAGATTACGGTGATGAACGTTGCTTATAAGCCTCACTTCTGTCTCAAAATCTGCCTTTGCTCTGCCGTAACTTATATCCAGTTTCTTCACAGCAACAATATTCCCATTTTCCAGAGTAGCCTGTTGAGTACCACAACCATTTAACTACTAAAGCTAAATGCTGTTATACTTGATTATGGATTTCAAATATATAATCTCAGGTCTGTAAGTGTGTTAAGAATACGGTAAACTGTAACGACAAATTCATCTTACGTCGTTTGATCCAGAGCTTCAAGGTAGATTGTATTGATTAAATCTCATATGAGATAAATGCTAATAAAATCACACATAACATAGCCATCCATGACTTTTTGTGACTTATAGAAAAATATTGTTATGAGAAATTAGTTAAGACAGAGTTGGAAATCAAACATGGTTCTAATAATTTACCTTGTATACATCACCAAAACCGCCTTCTCCTAGTTTATTTTCTTCACTGAAGTTGTTTGTTGCAGTATTTAAGTCCTTGTAACTGTATATTTTCGGGCCTTGTAGTTCAGTTGCCCCCAATATATTATCTGGGCCAAAAGAAAATTTATAATGCATACAATGTTACTGCCACTGAAGAAATAACATGGGGAACTAACGAAACAATTCCATTAGTAAAAGACATAAACATTTGTTTGTGTAAATATTACCTCGTCCAGTTTTTGTCGACTTTCTCGAGAAATGGTAGCATAAGAAGAAAGCAAATAAAATCAGAAGAAGAGCTGCACCCCCTCCGACTCCCCCGGTAATTACATTTTTATTGCTTGAATGCCCTGGAATTATATATAATATACAAATTGTGAGGATTGGTTCAACGCTGCCAGCTGTTGGATGGAAGAGGGATTAGGATTTAGGGCTTTCTTGTAATTAAATTAAAGTATCCCAAGTCAAATTGAAATGAAGGGGGAAAATGATCAAAACCTCCTGTTAAGTTTAAAGAATCCGTACTAAACCTAACCGTCTTATAGTTTTTAAGCAGGATCACATCTTGTATTCGAAATTTTGTATAAACCCATATATGAGACTTGTTTTTGTCTTTCAAATCTTGTGTTATACACCAAACCTGCCTCACTGGAGGTATAAAACTCACAATTTAAATTTAATTAAGGTCTTTTAAGTTAATATATTATATTGGAGCTTGGTGAGAATGGCTTCCGAAAACAACAGTAAATTTTGTGAAAAAATTAACATGATAAGATTTGAAGTAAATTTATCGAAACATAACGCATTTTTTACCGTAATAAAGGCCACAAACTACACTTGAATAACTTACCTCCTCCTCTTAGGAAGGGTGTGATATTTATCGTCTGATTATTAGCAAAAAAAGGAGTGATCGAATATCGAAGAAAACAAGCTGCATCAATAGCCCTTCCCTCTGCATCTGGCATGCATCCTTGTATGTTTTCATACGCCTTTGTCAAGCAATCTCGGCAGCTAGTTTGGCTTATTGTTTCAGCACATTGTGCTATTCCATAAACAGTCAAGTTACCGCTCTTAGCGACTCGTCTCGCAGTTGCTGCAAAATAGCCGTTCATTCGTGGCGTTGCAAGCTCAAGATTTTGAAGTAATGTTCGAGCTTGTGCGGTGAATGTAGATGACTGAGGGGCTGTTTGGTTGTTGCATATCTGAACGTTACCGGCAAGGGAACCTTCGTGGTAAAAATTGTCGCTCTCATACCTTAATCCAAAGATAAAGAAATAAATAGAAATGCAAACAGAGACATATAATTCAGATGCGAAAAAAAAAAAAAAAATGCCTCTTGCTTAATTTCTTTAAAAGAACTAATTAACTTATCAATCTAACTTTTACGATTTAATTCAAATAATATAAGTTTTGAAGTTTTCAAATTCCAAAATTGATTACTAGATTTTCTTTCTTATATGGAAGTCATTGTCTTTAGCAAGAATTTTAGATGAAAAGGAGAGCATATGCCTAAGGGAAACAATCAAAAATTATACTAACTAAATAAATTAATGAAAATCGAAAAAATAAAAAAAAGATATTTTGTACTAGATAGGTGATATGATTCCAGTCATCGAAAAATTATTTCGTACAATAGCCATATAATGAAATAATGTAGCCAACAACTCGAGATTGTTGAATTCTCTAAGTTATAGAATACTAATATTTCCGTGATCACATTTCAATCTTAGTAAAGATAATCAAATTAGCTGGTACAGTTGCACCACGTCATTCTCATCGCGCGTACGAAATTTGAATGAAGTGATTTTTTCCAGTGAGTTAATAAATCTTAAAATGACATATGTGATGTGTCCCTAACAAACAAGGCTAAGTTTGCGAAATCCCACGAATGTGATATTCAACTTTAGTAAGAAAACAAATAATTCTTTTTTGTGGCTAAATGATCGGGTATATAGACACAGAAAAAATAATATACTTTAATTTCTGCTGCGTATCCTTATCTCGTAGACACATTCCATCATGCATTAATTATCGTAACAAACTTCACCATTTAGTTTCTCACTACAAATCATATCGCTCTTTTTTTTTGTAAAACAATTAGGAGATGTCATTGCAAAAAAAGACATCAAAATCTTTATACTTATCATTTATCAACAAACCTAAATGAAATGAGAGGGAAACCTTTATAATTAATCCCACAAGGCGCAAGCGTCAACAGTATCTAATTAACAGTCCACAAGCATTATAGATGCCCATCTTGCAAGGCAATGTGCAACGGCGTTTCAAAAATACGTTCTGAAACTAAAAAACGAGATGATACTTACTTTGTTTAGCTATATTTTATTTTATTAAATTAATTTTCTGATGTTTGCAGAAAATTAAAATCTAGATACAGGAATCAGATATAAGAATATTAAGTTGCACAAGTTTTAAAATAAAAGAATATCAATTTAATCTGACAGAAATTCAAATTATAATGGTAAGTTACCTAAAAATAATAAACGTCTAAAGATAATAAATGTAAGTAATTAACTAATAAAAAAATGTAAGTAATTCAGTTACTGTCATTATTAGTCATTACCATAGCAAATTTCCAGCAGGCTGCCGGTCAACTGTTCGCATGTGGCAACACAAGCTTTTGTTTCTCTGTGTCTAATATTTAATTGGCAAGCGATATTACCAGAGCAAAAATTGTTGGAGTCATAGCATATATTTCATTATCTTTAATTTGCCCCTCTAACTAAAGAATATAAAGATCCCCTTCCTTAAATCTTAGAATATCCATCTTTTTAATTGCCGTTGTTTATCCATCTTTTTAACTGTCATTCCTTATTCATACATAGCAATAACGTTTTTGTTCAGTAACTCCTCACAAATTCTAATCCTCTCATCATCAACTATTTAAATTGAGAAACTACTCATTCAAATATTATCTACGCATTAAAAAAATAGTATTCATATCTTTGCTTTGATAGTACATATAGACTAATCACAACTTAAGCCAAATTAATTCTTTAACTAAAAAGAGATAGTAGATTCTAATTTATGAAAAACATATTTAAGTGCAAAGATATGACTTGAATCATGACCTAGGATTAGTTTTTGTTTTATTTATTTTCTGTCTTATTAATAACAAGAAATATATTAAAACTTTAATTGATTCTTTAATTAGTGACACTGAGTTATGAAGATCAAATTCAAATTTTAATATTATAGCAAAACAATATTTTTGAAAAATTGTACTTAAAAAAGTTCGTTAACTTGGATTTACAAAATTTAATAGTAATGCTTCAGCATTCAATTTTCAATATTGTAGCATATAGCATACAGAAAAAATTGTAGCATATAGTCTATGCCAAAAAAAGGAAGAAATTATAATTAAGTTAATTGATTATCTATACTAGTGTTTTGAAAATGATCTTACGAAAGTCGTATAGATAATTTAATATATATGAATAAAAACGTGTTGATTTAGAGGGAGATAAGGAGAGAGAGAGAGAGAGGTAGTTAATGCTATAATTAAGGAGTGTTGATTGAGAAAACAATTATAATTAAAAACTGATTTTTATATTCCTTAGTTAAGAAGGGTAAATTAGGAATATTCAAAACTTTGCTCTGGCTCCAACAATATTTGCTCTGGCAATATCGCCGACATATTTAATTAGAGTACTATTTGCAATTTGTTCTCAATTCTTTTTATATAAAGTTAAGTTTTTTAAGTAATTTTAAAACATGAGGTGATAGTATTTATAAAATTATCCAAAAGCCCGTAACATATGTAATGGTTTTTTTTTTTTGGCAAGAAACAAGTGTTTCTGCTGTTTTGCTCATAAATTTGAGATTAATCTTCCTCTATTTTATAATCATGAGTTAGAACTGTAATTCGCAAGTGATCAATGCTAAATTACAACTAAGTAACTTCTAATTTGTTGATCCGATGTTACCAAGAATTACAAACAAAATTTGTTATCCATGATCAACCTTTATATATGTTATCTATAATACATATATTATATGAAAAGAATATAATTATACCATGTAGCTTAAAATAATGTGGAACTGGACATAAATGTCCAAATTATTCAGGTTTGCTCTGCTATATAGCTCAGAGCGTTAGATCATAAAGCAGCATTGTGCACATAAAATACGAGTAGTTAAAATGCGTATGTTATGTTAGATGTGACATCTACAATAAATTAGACGTGATACCTATTGACGAGAGTATGTGAAAAAATTGCTTATTTTTGATTATGTGCAATGAAGGCCCATGAAATCATCTCCACGACCTATTGACAGTTGAGACACTCTTTACGGCAAAACAAATAGAATATGAGAATGATCGAGTAAAAAACAAGAATAAAGTAATATAAAGCGGTCTGGAGCTTAGAAGATTAATTGAAGACATTTCACTTAGTCTGATCAACGAGCGAAGAATAAGAATTCATGTGTTCGAATAGACATAATTCTCATTTGATTCTCATAGCCTACCTCAATTAGACATGATTCTCATTTAAGTAACATAACCTACCTCAAAAAAGCTACCATTTGCAAGAAGTGTATATTAACTTGGAAATTATATTATATGAAATTTTAGCTCAAACAAAGACAATAAGTTTGAACAAAAAACAATTCCAGACTCATATATAAAAAAAAGAAAAATATTTTGACTTCTGTTAAAAAAATTTGCAAACACGGGTTAATCGAACGAGTGCGTGACAATTAATTACGTACACCGTTTTCCTTATTAGAGATATATATTTCTTGATCAATGAATTACTTATATTCCTCAATTTTCTTTTATTAATTTCTCACTTCTTTTTTTGTTCTCATGGTGTGAATATATATAGTTTTAGAAACATGACATCCACTAGAACTTGCAGTACTGATTTTTATATTGCCGTCTTAATAATTATGTAAATTATTATAAGGAGTTTTTATATCAATTTAAGTTGTACGAGATGAAACGAATATAAGTATCTCATAATCATGTTTAAATATATATATAATACCTTAAAAAGCATCCATCATATACGACACGAGCTCCATTAGCAGCGGAGCAGTTTCTAATCTGCGTCACTGCCGCATCATAGCACGCCAAACAATCCCCTTCCGACATATAATTTCTACACTGCACCATCGCGTAAACCGGGTCTGAAGACTTCGACTGCAGCGATGTGGCGAAACGCCGCGGCCTCCCCAACTGAGTCCTCAAATCGGCGAAGGTGGCATTAAGGTTGTTGAAGAAATGGCGGGTGTTTGTTGCATTATATTGACTACACCCTCGGACCAACAGATTTGTCTGCGGCTGTGAATTTGCTGGTTTGGAAATAACCGATAAGGCGGCGGTTACGATCACTAGGCGGAGCAAGAGCAACCACCACGGGCTGGTTTCCATTAATTATTAATTCAGGTGAAAATGAGGGAGGAGATTTGTGTAAGCTTATTGATGAGAGGATGGTGGACTGGTTTGGTTTACTCTCCAAAATATATAATGGGATATATATATATATATATATATATATATATATATATATATATATATATATATATATAGACTGAAATTTTATGGTTCATGTTGCAAGATGTTACAATCATATAGTATATTTTTGTTCTTCTGAAGTATTTACACGGGGGAGTAGCTAGCTAGTTTGGAAATACTTGGGTACATTTTAAGTTTGAGCTATAACTTATAAGCAAAAACTATTCTTGTGTTGTCTCTCTAATCGGCCAAACACCCCTATGTTATTTTAATTAGAATAAATTCATTTTGCGTTATTCAATAATTAGTGCATTGCTATCATTTTGGATTTGTAGAATTGGATGAAGGTTAGTAGACCATTATGTCTTTTAAGCTTATTTTATAAGAACTCACGAGATTAACATATTGAAGGAAACAAAATAGAAGATTGTTATTGCCAATTTTATAAGAACAGAAGGGTTTTGTTGCCATTTTTATTCAAACACGACGGGAACCGTCCAAAATAGACATAAAAATCAGGAGTAAATTCGCATTTCAAGCATGTACGTACCATGCAAAACCGCACTCCCATTTACTGAATAACCTAAGAAGTTTTTTGCCAATCAAAATAACAAATGAATTTTCTTGCCTAACATGGGATACTTTTTGGTATTACTTGATAAATTTTTGGGAGAATTACACAAACTATCCTTGAACGATGAGTATATTACACAAGCTCTCCTCATCTATATATGGGAAATTACACAAATTTTCCAAGTTGTAGTTCAAGAGTAGTTTGTGTAATTCTCTCTCAATTTCATACTTTTCTCAACATAGTTTTATGGGATAATTAAAGCTAGACTATCATGAGGTTTGGGGTTATTACAAAAATTTCCACGAGGTTTAACAAAATAGCTTTAATAATGTAATGCAATTTGATGTAACATAATGATATTATAGTTAATTTTGTTTTAATTAATTCTTAAAAGCCATCGGACGTACTACAGACATTTTATGAATTTAGTATTTAAGCCTCAACGCATAGAATAAGCCCCACAATTTTGATTTATAATATGTAAAAATATATATTTCTAATATAATAAGGACAAAATAATAAAAATTAAGATGTTCTTGGATAAATTAAAAAATAGGACCAATATCTAGTTATAAAAACATAGAAAAGCTATTCATTCACATATATATCTAAGGTACATATCATGTACGTTGCATGAAAATACTTTTGTACACCCATCCCATAAAATAAATGACAGAAAAGAAACCCATAAGAGATAGTTATAAAACCTATCAAAAACTATGATTATTAATTCAGAATGAATATAATAAGATTATCAAATATCTTTCAATATACTTGTTATTTATGTCAAAGTACAATCCTTAGGAAAAAGGACGAAAACTCTAAATTAATAAATTAAACCAATCTTATTTATTAAATTTTTAAAGATATCTTTAGCGACGTGGAACGCAAAATTGTACTTTTTTTACTTATAGGCATACACCTAAATTACGTGGCGTCGTCTACGAATGATAAGGTTTAAAGAGCAACCTTGAAGTATTTTAGAGTCAAAATAGCCCTAGTAAACCTTTGCATGCTTTGAAATTAAAGTAAGTCTCCTGTGAGTTGGACTCTGAATGTTCTAGAAAGTTAGGCTTGCATACTAATCCTAGGACAATTTTTGGGATGGAAATCTTAGTAAAAGTTAGTTGATAAGACTCATTCTTGAGCAAAAATGCATAAATACCCTTTTGACTAATGGCGTAAATTGTAATCTGTTCATTTCCAACCTGATGGTTGTATTGTCTCTACTCTGTAGTCACAATGTGAAAGTGGAAAAGTTTAAGTCAACATCGTTTTATGACTAAATTGATGAAGAAAAAACGGACCTGTCACTTGCATATGAATTAAAATTCCAAAAAGAAAAGCCCTTCGGTCAAACGTATGTGGGGAAAAATTCATAAAACCTCCTTGTGGTTGCACGGAATCCCTTTGTGGTTTGATAATTACCTAGAATTTTCTTGTGGTTTCAGAAACTCTGCATAGAATCTCCTTGTGGTTACAAAATTCCTGTACAAAATCCCTAATACGTTAAACTCCGTCAGATAGTGGCAACCACTTGCTCTATGTGAGAGTGGGTTTAACTTTTGTGTACTTTTTCGAATTAAAAAGTCTATTTCACCCTTAAAACCTGAAAACATGAAACCCCCTTGTGGTTTGACAACCTGCACGAAATCCCCATGTGGTTTGAAAACCCTGCATAAAATCCCTGTTTTTTTGTTTTTTTTAAGCATCCAGATTTTTTTTAAAAGAAGTTAAAAATAAATAAGGGCAATTTAGTCATTCTTAAATAAAACTAACGGGGTTATGTTAAATTTAACGGAAGAAAATGTGTGCAGAGTTTTTGAAACCATAAGGAGATTTTAGGTAGTTTTCAAACCACAAGGGGATTTTGTGCAGGTTTTCCAAACCACATGGGGGTTTTAGGTTGATAGCCCAACGTATGTGTGAATAGAGATTTGAGGGTTGTTGATTATTTTAGCAAGTCTAATTTTCACTTCAAATAGTATAAGTCTCCCCCTCCTATCCCATCGGTTTTTAAATTATGCGGAAAATACAAATTAAATAAAGAAGTAAAAAAAAGTTAAGTGGTGGTATTTGTAAAACCACCAACATTAATCATTTCAAATACTCCAATTATCCTGAGTTCTAACCTACACAAAAATTGCAAAAGTATGCCACTTAACTTTTTTTTACGGCCATTTATTTCATTTATTTAGTATTGTTTAAACCTGAACTTTTAATCTTAGATTCACTAGCTAACACAATCATAATCTTCGATGATCATGTACATCCACCATTATAAAAACACGTTATGTAGATGGTTAGCTATAAAACCGTCAGGCCAGTTGGGAGAGATTTTATTTTTTAAGCCACGATTTTATACTTTCCTAGGTTTGAAGTTTCTTTCGTACATGTGACGATGCAATTGTAATCGTCATGAATGAAAGTTAAATCGAGGAGGATATGACGTAATCCAGGAAAATATCTCTCGTCCCATTGGGTTCTTCCACATACTCTCGACGGACGTAAATGCATTTGTTTAGAATTTTGAAGAGACGTCAAATCCTTTTCAAGGGTTGTTATTTTCACTATTAGTATGTGAGCCAATTTCTTTTAATAATTGAGAATTTCTACGGTGGCACAATATAAACGAGTCTACAAATACTTAAGACTTTAAAGAGTTTGTTAGATTTGTTATTTGGTTTATACAAAGAAATCTTAATACAGATTTTTTGCATCTAGGGACTAAGACTTCACATTTGTATGAACAAATTAAGATGAGACGTCTTCACACTAGAGCAATGTAGCATCTTCTCAGATGACCATTACATAAATAAAGCACTTATGCATGTCTCTATCTCTCTCTGATTTGATATATACATACAAGAATCTCACGGTGGAGTTGTGTGTCAGATGAAAATCATTAAGAATAGCTTTAGCCTTTAAGATTGTGAGGATGAATTTTTAACATTGTCAAATTTAACAAACAAGAAAGCACAGCATCCATGAGTTTTCATTTGCATTTAAATCCCATTGTTAACAGATATATAGGAGTGGTCTTGTATATATATTCTCCATAACTATTATATCTTGAGCTTTATTTTCCCAATTTTAATTTTAACGCATCCCATCATGGTGACTATATGCACTGTGGGGTTGGACATCGTTTCTCATACCATTCCTGTGAGTGTTTCATTCAGAATTTCTTGGCGAAAATAATAAAAACCAAATTTCCTCTTATAAGATCTATGTGATACATACTTCAAATATGGAGATTAAGTTAGAGATAAACAAAATTGTGCTTTGGCAACATCGCTAGTCCTTCTGATAATTATTATATATAATTATTTATTTCAAGAACCAAATACTTAAAAAAAATAAAACAATAAAGGTGATATGTATGTTAAAGTGCAAAAAGAGTGAATTTGCTTTGGATTCATCACCATGAAAGAGGAGCAGCAGAAGAAGAAGAAGCACAAAGAGCGTCGCCCGTACCTAGCGTCCAATTGTCGTGATCTGGCGGAGGCGGACACGTGGCGGTAGCAGATCATGCGTGAGATCGGGGCGAAGGTTGCGAAAATTCAGGACATAGGGCTCGCGGAACACCGGGTTAGAGATATGAACGACGAAATCAATAGATTAATACGAGAGAATACGCATTGGCAACGTCGAATCGTGGAGCTCGGTGGAAAACTAAATAACACTGAGTTATTCGTCGACGAACGTTGTGCATGTGCCCAATCATGGAGGCAGGGGCCCTGGCTATATCTACTTTGGAGCTGCCTGGTGTCAAGAAGTTGTTTGAGAAGCCGCCTGAGTCCCGGAAGAGGAGGCGTACGAGGTAATTTTGTTGTTGTTGATTATGATTATGATTGTGATTGTTATATGTTTAGTTATTGAAAGCCGATGGGAATTAACCTCCTTTGTAAGATTGTATGGAGAAGAATAACATGTTGTTGAGCTTATATGCTTTAGTGGATTTGATATGATAATAGACTTGTATTTCTCATGCACTTTGCAAAATGGTTTTGTTATAATGAATCTTTTAATTATTTTCAGCTACGACATATACAAAGGATTGATGCAAGTTATTACGGCAAAGGGGATGAAGATGATGCTATATTAGCAAAAAAAGCATAAGGATCAGAGGAAACGATGAGGGCTGCTGCTCTTGAAGACTGGACGGAGATGGAGCGTATAAAGAGGGAAGCTAGTAGACCTTTGAAGAGTGGGGAGGTGGCAAAGATTTTGTTTGAGGAGGACGAGGATGTTATCGAGGAAGCGAGAGGGAGATGGAGGAGAAGGAGAAAGAGTCGGAATTTATTGCATACGTTTCACTGCCGGATGTTGAGGAGATCAAAAGGAAGGTTCTGGAGAAGAACAAGCGGGCTCTGTTGAACAAATATACGAGCAGTGAGTTACTGAAGGGGCTAGTGAAGCAAAGACCTTGCTGAATATCAAGCAGTAGAAGTATTATTGTAATACCCTAGTGCTTTTTTTTTTTTTTTTTTTTAATTATAAAAAAAATGAATAAAACACTCTGAGTTTAGTCGTAGATATTGTCGTAATCACTTTTATCGCAATCGTATAAATTGGGGTAATTAAAAGTTTTTCCATTGAGAAAATTTTGGCCTGAAAGAAAAGTAAACGTCGTTTACTTATTTATACTAGATGTATATGGCCTGTCCAGTTAAAAATATATTTTAGCATGAAAAAGTTAAGAAAAAAAGAAGCACAAAACCACCATATGGATTTTTGAATAAATTCCTCCGCATTTTCGATTGACTTTTCCACGTTCACATTGTGAGTCTTGTGACTAGAGACAGCACAAGTGTACAACCACTCGGACTGATATATACGTCTCACCGTTGAATTTAATGGATAATTTTTCACTTTATACCAGAATGAGTCTAGTCAGCTAGTTTCCGCCAGAAAATAATGAAAAAGTGTTCAAATATATTTGGGATCTCTGCTATGTAGTTATAATTTTCTTGTTTTTGTACTTTGAAAGTACTTGAGATGTCTTTTTGATATGTTGTGGAGGTTGATTTGGATGGTATTTATATAGGATTGAGTGTTATTTAAGAGCCTGTAAGACGTTGGTATATCAGAAAGGAGTAAATCCTTGGTTGTTTGTATGTACAATAATCAACAAACATGCTACTACTTTTTGTCATTAGCTCACAGTTGAGAGCATGGCATTATACAACTATTCCAACATTTTTGCAAGTATATCTACATGCATCATCACTGACAACAATATTGATTGAGGCATTCCTTAGTAAACAAAATTCATATCACACAAAGACAAGCTCTTATACAACACTCCACTCTATGACCATTAATCAACCTACAGAAATACAATTACAACTTCAAATGCTCTGAAATTACGATAACAAGAAAACCAATTTCTTATCAAGATCAAATCTTTTCACCTCATCCAAATAAACACACTAACGCCCTGTGAACCGAGAAATGGATACTGTGATTGTGGCATTAGAGACGGATGCTCCTGTAACAGGACTAGGACTATCCAGAAGAGACCTGTTCCCAGAATCCAGAGGCGATGTTCTACTTGGAGCCCTTGTGTCAGTTGTAAGATTGCTTAAAAGCATAAGGAGAATTTCTGACATCGTTGGCCTCAACGAAGGCGGTGACTGCGTGCAAATCAACGCAATTTCTACCATTTTCTTCACGTCTTCTGGTGTATAATCGTTCGGATCCAATGAACTGTCGACTAGATTTTGATGCATGCCTCTCTCATACAGCTTCCATGCCTATATATAGTGATCATAAAGTGTTGTAGGGATGAATGTTTTTCTTTTAGTCATAGAACAACTAGATCTAATTGGAAAAATACAAAGATTGGTGTCATATAATTATGTATTTTACCTCTGCAAGTAGATATTCTGTGTCGGATTCAACGTTCATGTCACTGCTTCTTCGGCCACTAATGATCTCAAGGATTACAATTCCAAAGCTGTAGGTGTCGACTTTCTCTGATAAATGTCCATGAACTGCGTATTCTGGTGCAGTGTAACCCCTGAAAAATTACCACCACATCTAAAAGTTTTAAGTTTGTAAAATCAAGAGATATTTAATATTTATTATCTCTAGAACGTTTCCTCGTATGAGAAATTAAATAAATCCGATATGTAAAAAGGCATGAACAAGATTAAACTTACAATGTTCCTGCAAATTTAGTACTAACATGACTCTGATTCTCTGGCAACAGTCTTGCTAAACCGAAGTCTGCAATCTTGGCTTGAAAATCATTATCCAATAGGATATTTCCAGGCTTTATATCACGATGTATGATGCATACATGATACTGCTCGTGCAAGTATGCGAGACCTCTTGCTGTACCGAAGATTATATCAAATCGCTGTTTCCAGCTGAGTTCTCCTCGTCTCTCACCTGTCAATCCCGCAATTTAAACAAATTCTTTACCTTAATCTCAGGATTTTAGAGTAAAGCGTATGCATTATAATCCTTCATACCTTTATCTTTATATACAATTATATACGAGATAATTTAACATTACCGTATAGATATCTATCGAGGCTTCCATTTGCCATGTATTCATAGATAAGAAGCAATTCTGATTGTTTGTTGCAGCATCCTAATAGACGGACAAGATTACGGTGATGCACGTTACTTATAAGCCTCACTTCTGTCTCGAAATCTGCCTTTGCTCTGCCGTAACTAATATCCAGTTTCTTCACAGCAACAATATTCCCATTTTTCAGTGTCGCCTGTTTATTAAGTCACAAAACCTTTTTGATCATGACTACTAAAAGGTACGTACGATGATACTAGTTGATGAACTTCAAAACATAAATTTCTGATGCAAGCAAATCGAAGTATGTTAAAAATCTAGGAAATAGTAAAAGTTTAGTCTGATGCTATTTTTAAGTAACAATTTATATTTTTCTCCACACACTATAAACATGTAAGTCTTTAAATAATCCATATGAAATTGATACAACTTTTGTCCTAACAATTTACTCTTAAAAAGCAGATCACTTCTTTCAAGCGAAATTATTGAAGAAAAATGACAAATTAAAACAGAGTTTAATTAAAATTACCTTGTAAACGTCACCAAAACCGCCTTCTCCTAGTTTATTTTCTTCACTAAAGTTGTTTGTCGCAGTTTTCAAGTCCTTGTAACTGTAAAGATTCGGGCCTTGTAGTTCAGTTGCTCCCAATATATTACCTGGACCAAAAAATAAATAAAATGTTATGCACTATTACTAGCACTAGTGGAACAAGCTGAAAGATGGGCCGGGGACTAATCATAAAACAAATATGATTAAGAATGTAACAATCTCAATATTATATTGGAGCCCAATTAAAGAAAAGGCGGGAGTTTTTTTTTTTTTTTTTTTTTTTTTTTTTTTTTGTTTGTGAATGAAGAGATTTATGCTAGAAATCAATTAAAGTAAAATTACCTCTTCCGGGTTTTTTGGACTTTTTTGAGGAGTGGTACCATAAGAAGAAAGCAACCAAACTTAGAACAAGAGCAGCACCACCTGCCGCTCCCCCAATAATTGCATTTCTATTGCTTGAGTTACCTGGAAATTATTAATGTACAAATTTAAACCTCTTAAGAAAGTGACAGTACCAAATCTACAAGATTTATACTATTCTTGTTCCTATTATAGTATCAATATTCAACACAATTTAAAGCATTAGAACCAATTTACACATTACTTAGCTTACCTCCTCTTAGGAATGGTGTTATATTTATTGTCTGATTATCAGCAAAAAACGGCACGATCGAAAATCGAAGAAAACAACCCGCATCAACAGCCCTTCCCTCTGCATTCGACAAGCAACTCTCTATATTTCTATACGCCACATTCAAACAACCTTGGCAGCCAATTCGGCTAATTGTTTCAGCACATTGTGCTATCCCATAAATAGTTACGTTGCCACCATTCACGGCTCTTCTTGCGGTCGCAGCATAATAGCCGTTGATTCGTGGCGTTGCGATCTCAAGATCACGGAGTAATGTTAGAGTTTCTGCATCGAATGCAAATGATTGAGGAGCTGTTTGGTTACTGCATATTTGAATGTTTCCGTCTAGGGTAGCTTGGTCGTAGAATGTGACGCTCTCGTACCTTAATTACCAAAAGATGAACAATTAAATAAATAGCCATGTAAAAAAAATGAAATTTTCAAACTTGGAGCAAATTCAATATCTCAACTTTGGTTGTAAACGGGAGGGTATGGCTCTTTGAGTTTCTATAATTTGAGGATATAACGAAGTATGATGTTTGTGAAAAAATATTAGACGAAATTTGAAAGACAAAGTAAATTGTATCTACATCGATCCCACGGTTTGGACCGATCATATGTATGAACTTCTCCCATGCATTTATCTGAATAGCTACATACAATCCATTACCATTAAAAATTTTACAAATAAAACCCCGTTAAAGTTTGAATTGTTAAAGAAGCACCCCTGAATTAAATTTGAGAAGTACTGTCATTGAAGAAACCCTGAGTTCTGCCTACACACGGGAGAAACATAGATATTGGTCCTAAAGTGTTGGAATAAACATTTACACCCCTAAAGTGTTAGAATAATAATATTTACAATCTCTAAAAATTCTTATACTTCAAAATTAATTTAAAAACATTTAGAACTTTATAACTTATATTATTATTTTAGAATTTAAATTTTAAACGTTAAAAATCTACGATATCTTTTCTAAACTTTAGGGGAATCAACCTAAAACCCCCTTGTGGTTTCGAAAACCTGCACGAAACCCCCTTGTGGTTTGTTAATTGTCAAAAAACCCCTTGTGGATTCATAAACTCTGCACAAAATCCCATTTTCATGAAACCACAAGGGGGTTCTGTGCAAAACTTTTTGAAACCACAAGGGGGTTTTGTGCAAGTTTAGGGATTTTGTGCAGAGTTTATGAAACCAGGGTTTTAGACAACTAACAAACCACAAAGGAGTTTCATGCAGATTTTCAAAACCAAGGGGGGTTTTGTGCATTTTCCCCCTAAACTTTATAAATTACAGTTTTATTGTTGTTCATTCTTTTATCATTCTTTCTTTTCTTTTCTTATGAAAAAAGATTGATAAATTAATGGCTACTAATATTTTTTTGTAATAAGGACAAGAATGGGTTTTCACCAATTCCGTTAGAGTATTATTAATAGAAATCACTTAGTGTGATTTGTTTAATTTTTTAAATATGAGGAGGTGTAAATAATTTACTCATACGTACCTTAGAGGTGGTTTGTGTAATTCTCACTTTTATATTTTAAGTTCAATTAATCTTTTTAATAATCTTTGAATTACAATAAAGTTCTCAAGATGTAAACGGAATTATTCTAAATTTCCGCAACGCATACTTAGTATTTATATTTTGTTTCTATCAAATCGTTACACAAGATAAAACAAGAAATAGATATAATTAATATCTCATGCATGTTTAATTAATACCTCAAAAAACATCCATCGTATATGACACGAGCTCCATTAGCAGCGGAGCAGTTTCTAATCTGCGCCACGGCCGTATCGTAGCACGCCAAGCAATCAGCTTCCGACATATAGTTTCTACACTGCACCATCGCGTACACCGGGTCCGAAGACCTCGACTGCTGCGCCGTAGCGAATTGCTGCCCTCCGGACAATTGAGTCCTCAAATCGGAGAAGGTTGCGTTAAGGTTGTTGTAAAAATCGCGAATGTTCGTAGCATTGAACTGACTGCATCCTCTGTTCAACAAATTTGTCTGTGGCTGTGAATTTGCTGGTCCGAATATCGTCGACACGACGGCCGTTACGAGCAGTAGGCGGAGCAACCACCAGCAAGTGATATTCATGATGTCGGATTGTGAGTATGTCAAAATGTGGAGGAAATTTTGTACGAGGTAATGAAGAGAAGATGGTGAGGACTGTTTTATATTCTCTATGTTGCGAGATGTCACAATCGTATATTAAATTTATGTATACTTTTTATCATTTTTTAGCATAGCGTTATTAAATATATGTGTTATTTTTTAACTTGGCGTGTGAAATATAAAACGATAGATTGATTTTTGACTCAGCTATGTCTATACTTCCTATTTTTTAATAAATTACAAAAGTTTTTCTTGTCAATATTTTAAAGCAATTGCAAAAGTTTTGGTTCAGGTTTTTCTTCGACCTCTACAGAAGATTGTAAATTTGAAACTAAAAGGAATCTCAAGTAATATAAATATGATATTCTAACGTTTTTTAGTTTATTTTTCGCGGTATGACCATCTTCAGTTCGTAAACGGGCTAAATAAGAGGAAATTGGCATAAAGGCTCTCTTACTCTAAACGTTTGACCATTTTCTCACCTTTCTCGCAATATTGTGATGAGATGTGATGTTTGGTAGCTTGTCTTTTTGTGTAAATCTATTACATAATCACAGAATCTATGGCTGAGGCAATCAAATTCTAATAAATTTATAGAGTTTTAATTGTTACTGTACCATATCATTGGAACGGAATACTTTGACTTGTTAATTAAAAAGGTATACATGGCGGTTTATTTTATGAGTGGTTTACAATTAGCGCTCCAAAACAGAATGAATGCCATACTAATCAATATTTTTAGATTGAATCGGACGAAGAACCGACAACTTTATTATTGGTTTTATGGATTCGACTGGTTGAATTAATTGTCTGAGCAGTACAATGTCAATAATTTATAATTGGTTTTTAAGATATATTCACTAAGATTAGTTAGAAGATTTACATAAAACATTGGAGTTTTTGCTTCAAATACTCTCAATATATTTTTATAGCTCATATCCATAGCATATTTTATATAATTATTATATTGTCATTTGGAAACAAATAAGTTAGAAGCAATGATAAAATCAAACAAGTTCATTATATTGTAACTATAATACCATATTCGGAGTAAGGATTCGGACAATATGTCACCATGTATGAGTTTATAAAACCAGTGGTTTTATTTTGATAATGAAATTGAGAATTAAAATCTTTCGTATTAAAATTGGTAAAGATATAAAAATAGAACACTATATATGGCATGATATAACACATACATGCAAAATGAATTAAGACTGCCATATAATTTAGAAATTAGAGATAATATCATTGTTTGTACAACTTCATCATGCAACGATTATATTCAATAATTTTTTTTTCAAACACAAAAAAAAAAAAAAAAGAAGCAGAAAGTTTATTTCCATCGCCCTTTTATCAATCCATCTCTTTGAACCCTAAGCCTCGAACTCAAAAGACAAGGAAAATTACTACGTACAAAGAAAAAAGAAACCCTTGTTCTGCAAATACAGAAAATAACACTCCTGAAAGGAGTTAGGAAAATCAAAAGGCAGTAACAAGGAAACGTTGATTTTATGACAATAAAATGAAAAGGTGGATCTGCATTCGGACAACAATTCCAAAAAAAAAGAAAATCCTGTGAATTTAACCCAACCAAAAGAGTGAGACTAGCTAGATGTTCTGTGGATTGTTCTAATTATATTTGTTTTCAAAACATGGAGTTTTTGCTTACCATCACAAGTTTTTGTACGATAATTATCATTTTAATTGCACAAAAGAGTTTTTGGAGAAAAAAACCTTTCCTGCCTACGGAAACATACAAAATAAATATGTAACCAACTGAAATTTTGGATCAGTGTATGGTTTTTGTTTAGCTACCAGTCTACCACTAACATCATCATTTCAAAATATTCCAACTATCTATTCAAACACACAGTCGAAAACGTAATAGCCTACCACCTGTTCCTAAGTTTGGAATTATTTCTAATTCGAATAATTCTTGGATGCATTAACATATATAATTTTAATATTCTATATATTATCCTGATCACCATATAAACTAACATATTACTTCAGATTATGAGATGGATGTAAAAGTGACAGGTCGGGGGGGGGGGGGGGGGGGGGGGGGGGATGGCGGCTGTTCATTTATTAAGTGAAATTATTCTAAGAGATTGGTAATGGATTAACTGTTGACTTTTTCCTTAATACTTCCCTTGTTTTAAAAATTATTTACGAGCTAGAAACTTTATTATTTATATATATATGTTCATGCAATTACAGTGACATGAATGAAATTTGACTTTAATACGAGGACGAAAAAGCCTTACCTCGATCGTTCCACCACTAGGTTATCATCACATACATCACGTTACAAATTTGTTTAATATTTTCTTTATATAATCATTGAAGTTTTTAATTCGTAAATGGATTTTTATATATTTTTAAGAAATTTCAATATTTTCAAGAATTATTATTAATTTTCTCTACAAATATGATTGTCATTTTCTGTTTTAAGTAAAGTAAAATCCAACTGTTTCTTTTAAAGAACATCAAAAGTCAATTAGACATGCCCTACTAAGTTACCGCATCTGTTGATGTTTTTTGAATTGCCCCGAATTATTTATCATTTTTGGTAACTATAAAAAAAAATACTTTTTGGTCTAATTCATAATTTATTTATCCTTATCTTTGATACATGATAGTAATAATATTCAAAACATTGTGATCGAAGAAATTTGTGGTATGATATTTAAATGAATTATCTCTGTACATAGTGGAGTATTATTCTAAATATTCTTTGAACATGTCAAATTTAAATTCGGAGTCTCATGAATTATATAACATTCAGTCCAGCCATTATACCATACACAGTATATATAGTTGACAAATAAATTTGTTGTAGAGTGTCACATCCCGTAGTCGCATAGAATGATTTGCTACAAAATAATAACACAAGTTGCATTATAATGTATCCAAAGTAATGACTAATGAGAATATGAGATATGCAAAGTTAACACGTATTCCTCCGGCGGCTATGGCTCGAGTCTCTACAATGACAAGAATGGGTTTTATTATTAATACAAAGTTAAAAAAAGTCCATTCATATTACCAGAAACATGAAATGTATTTGTTGTTAAAGTAATATAAATAAAGTGCTAAATTTTAACTCAGAAGATTCAAAATTGGCTTCAACAGCAAATCCATAGCACTTAAAGTTACAAAATTATAGACTAACCTTAAGTTTTTGAACATAGAGTTCAATTTTGAATTTAGTTATGTTACTAAATAATTCTCTGTATCAGATTTTAGTATGGTTTTCAAATTCAAAGAAAACCAATACTTACTTGTGATTGAGGAAAAAATATCACATGCACGATTAAGTGGACAGATATAATTCCGTATTCAAATCAAGACCCCATGTTCGGCTTCAATATCGAATTACTGGTTATAATTTTGTACTAAATGATAGAGATAGTTTCTGTTGTGTCCATATCGATTAATAAAAATATTCATAAGAGAAAACTTTTAATATTAACTTTGTAATATATTATTTTATATGAAGGCCATCGTAAAAAGGTGTAAATGCTCTTTTTATAACCCAATACAAATGAAACATAACTAGACCGGCTTTGTCATAATTCCTTTATGCAATATTCAAAAAATTAGAAATCCATTTTTCCTCATATTTACCGGTTAAATCACACTTTGAAAAAGAATATGAATTCATGTCTGGTTTATAAATGAAATCAACAAAAAAAAAATGCAATTTTCCATTATTTCGAATGTGACGGAGGGAGGTGCTATAAAAAATAAAAAGAAAAAGAAAAATTTGGGGTAGCTCATAGCTGCCAACCCAATTTATTATAATTTGTGATTGCAACAAGAAGAGATCTCCTATACCAATTAATACAACCCTTTGTTGTAAACAATATGAAACCAAATTCACCATCATATACGTGAAAGGCAAATATTCAAAAGATCTAAACAACCTGTTTTAGCAAAGGATACATCATGCTCCACCCTAACTTCTCCACACAAATTACTAACCACAACAATTGAGCGCATAAACTGTTATAAGTCGATGATCATTATGAAGAAAAAACAAAAAAACTCCCTTAGTGGTTGTTGCTCGATTTTTGTTTCTTATCGTGTCTACTCAAGTACTCATCAATATAATCATTAGTGGATTATTCTTTTTTCAACTTTAGCCCCAATTTCAGTTTAGAAAGATGTAGAATTGATTTTGATTATTCGCATGCGTCTTTATGTCATGATAGGTTAAGTCAAGTGAATTATAAATATTTACGAAGACTTAATAAATTTACTAGATAAGTTTAAGATCAACCGTAAGTACATGTGTGAGACTTGCGCAGTCAAGTTTTCATGACAATGTAATTACTTTAACATAGGAACAGAAAAGCTATACATTGGCGCCTTTCTAACAAACAAGATTATAGACAATCCCCTGTACAACACTAAGCTCTTTGACCAATAATCAACCTCAAAGAAAAAAAAAAAAAAAGAGGCTCCAAATGCTTCAAAAATTACTATAGCAAGACTAATTTCTGATCAACTTCCGATATACGCACCTCTTTTCACCTGATAGATCCAAATAAGCACACTAACGCCCTGTGAACTGAGTAACAGAAACTGTGGCATTGGAGACAGATGATCCTGTAAATGGACTAGAACTATCCAGAGGAGACGGCCTGTTCGTAGAACTGAAAGGTGATGTTCTGTTTGGAGCCCGTGGCTCTGTTGTGGGATTGCTTAAAAGCATATGGAGAATTTCGGACATGGTTGGCCTCAACGAAGGCGGTGACTGAGTGCAAATCAACGCAATTTCCACCATTTTCTTCACGTCTTCTGGTTTATAATCCTCCGGATCCAATGCTTTGTCGGCTAGATTTTGATGCATGTCGCTCTCATACAGTTTCCATGCCTTTATATAGTGATTATAGCAATATAAGTATAAAAGAAAAATATCTGTCTTTGGGTTTATAAATCATGACAATGAGAGTAGATACTATGTTCCCAGATTAGTGTAGAATAATGTTGCTGGATTCAACTGATTTTGCATTTTACCTCTTCAAGTAGATAATCAGTGTCGGATTCAGCGTTCATGTCACTGCCTTTTCGGCCACTAATGATTTCGAGGATTACAACTCCAAAGCTGTAGGTGTCGACCTTCTCTGATAAATGTCCATGAACTGCATATTCTGGTGCCGTGTACCCCCTGAAATCAAATGATTGAACAATAAATTATTTGATAGCTGAACATAACACAAGAGCAACATTGTTAGGCAAATTGGTTTGTGCAATCGACTTACAATGTTCCTGCAAATCTAGTACTAACATGACTCTGATTCTCTGGTAGAAGTCTTGCTAAACCGAAATCTGCAATCTTGGCTTGAAAATCATCATCCAACAGGATATTGCCAGGCTTTATATCACGATGTATGATGCATACATGATACTGTTCGTGCAAGTATGCGAGACCTCTTGCTGTACCGAAGATTACATCAAATCGCTGTTTCCAGCTGAGTTCTCCTCGTTTCTCACCTGTTGTCAGTCCAGCAAATTAAACCAACCCTTTACCTTCATCTCAGCAAACCTTAAGGAGTGTAAAATGTTATTATCCTTAATTAATATATTAATGAGAATACTGTTACCGTATAGAAATCTGTCGAGGCTTCCATTTGCCATGTATTCGTAAACAAGAAGCAGCTCTGATGTTTTGCTGCAGCATCCTAATAGCCGGATAAGGTTACGGTGATGAACGTTACTTATAAGCCTAACTTCCGACTCAAAATCTGCTTTTGCTCTGCCGTAACTTATATCCAGTTTCTTCACAGCAACAATATTCCCATTTTTCAAAGTAGCCTGTTAAGTTCCAACACCTCTTCATGGTTAAACTACTCGAGCCAAATGTGAATAATGTGAGTTACTAAAATGTATATATGTTCGTTTTTAACGTTTAAGAAATAATACCACCATGGTTACTGAAATCTACTGTCAAAAAGCAGCTTCCTCTTCCATGAGAGATAATTGAAGAAAATTTGACAAAATTAAAGACAGGGTTGTAATAATTTTTACCTTGTACACGTCACCAAATCCGCCTTCTCCTAGTTTGTTTTCTTCACTAAAGTTGTTTGTAGCAGATTTTAAGTCCTTGTAACTGTATATATTCGGGCCTCGTAGTTCAGTAGCTCCCAATATGTTATCTGGACCAAAAGATATATTGTTTACGCACTATTATTGCCACCAAAACAAACTGAAAACGAAGGGAACTAACTAAAAACTGAAAGTGCTTAAGAATGTGATAATGTCGTTACTAAAGATATGGGGCCTATTACAGAAATTTATGCTAGTAGTTGTACTAAAATTACCTCTTCCAGGTTTTTTCGACTTTCTTGAGAATCGGTACCATAATAAGATAGCAGCCAAAATCAGGGCAAGACCTACACCTCCTGCCACTCCACCAATAATTGCATTTCTATTGCTTAAATTGCCTGAAAACATAAAAATACCATCATCTTAAACCACTTAAGCAGATATTCTCTATATGCAAGATTATATAGATATATAGATAAAAGATATTGGTACATGAAATCTAATTACTGATACTGATGATGCTACTCTTCTTTTTGAATCAAAAAGTCTACACTGATTAGAAATTCAAGACTTTCTATAGTTTACGATAATATTACGGAGAAATCATCCAAATAGAGGGAGGTTTTATTTAATTATATCTAAAGTGTCATCAAAACCAAAAGTGAAATAAAGACCACAACATTACACTTATATTTAACAAACTTACCTCCTCTTAGGAAAGGTGTGATATCCATTGTCTGATTATCAGCAAAAAAGGGAGTGATCGAATATCGAAGAAAACAAGCTGCATCGATAGACCTTCCCTCTGCATTTGGCAAACATCCCTCTATGTTTCCATATGCCACAGTCAGGCAATCTTGGCACCCCGTTCGACTTATTGTTTCAGCACATTGTGCTATTCCATAAATAGTCAAGTTACCGCCGTTTGCGACTCGCCTTGTTGTCGCAGCATAATATCCGTTGATGCGTGGCGTTGCAAGCTCAAGATCACGAAGAAACGTTTGAGCCTCTGCGTTGAATGCAGATGGCCGAGGAGCTGTTTGGTTGCTGCATATTTGTGTATTTCCTGGTAGAGTAGTTTGGTCGTAGAATGTGTTGCTCTCGTACCTTAATTGCCAAAGATTATTAGTTTAATAAATAACCATGAAACGTAGAGATCTATAATTCAGATGAAATTGTAACACTTGGAGCATAAACGCTATTTTTGTTGTGGTCAGTTTTTTACTTTGGTTGTAAACTGGAGGAAATTATTCTTTAAGTTTGAATAATTACAGCGACACATAAAATTTGAAAAGTATTATAGATGAATCCATTGATTTGTTTTCTTAGCTTATGCTGGTGTCTATGTAATTATTTAAACCAATATTTTTAAAACCAGATCGGCGTCCAGTCCCCTGTTCGAACACCGGTCGAATCGGTTCAACGCCAGATCCGGTTTTAAAAACACTGATTTAAACATACGAGAAACTTCTCTAATCAATGAAATTTTAAGGTCGTAAATGTAATTATTTTAAAAGTAAAATCCATGGTGTGCTATCTGGGTTGTGAGATTTATTTTCCAACTTGTGCTCTTAAGTCATAATCTTATCCTATATCTTTAAGATCCATGCCATGGTGCATTTATTGTGTCTAGTACCGCTAGCTACCCAGTTAGTAAAATAGAGTAACATAGTAATGTTGGTAAATTACAACGATCTATATTATGCAGTACAAATTATACATATATTATTTCGTTATAACAAAGGCGTACCATTATTTTTAATTTATTGCTTTAGTGACCAATATCAATTTTAAATTGTAATGTACCGGTATATAACTAACTATACAGAAAGAAGTAAAATTAAACAATTCTGTTACTTGTCTTTATCATTGCAGCTGTCCCGCAGTCCTGCCGGCCAACTGCTCAATACATGTGCCGGCCTGGACAATTGTTTAGTGATCTTTTTCAGATAATAATAATTTTAACTTCCTTATCATCATTAAATAATCACCTTCGTCATAATTATCTTAACAATTCTTATTTTAAAAAAAATTGAGATTAAGGTAACATTCAGCATTCAACGAAGATAAAGTACGTACAATGACAACTTTATAATCTGCCTAAATTATAATAGCATTGCATCACAGTCTAAAATTACCAACAAAAAAAAAATCATTAATTATCTGATATATTTAATATCTAATAATGTCTAAAATTTAAATGTTACCTTAAAAAGCATCCGTCATATATGACACGAGCACCATTAGCAGCGGAGCAGTTTCTAATCTGTGCCACTGCCGCATCATAGCACGCCACACAATCCCCTTCCGACATGTAGTTTCTACACTGCAGCATCGCGTACACCGGGTCCGAAGACCTCGACTGCTGCGCCGTAGCGAATCGCAGCCCTGTCGACAACTGATTCCTTAAATCGGAGAAGGTGGCGTTGAGGTTGTTGTAAAAATCGCGGATGTTCGTAGCATTGTACTGGCTACATCCCCTGTTCAACAAATTTGTCTGCGGCTGTGAATTTGCTGGTCTTGATAAAATCGCTGATACGGCGGCGGTTACGATCACTAGGCGGAGCCACCACCGGCCGGCGGTTGCCATGAGCAGGTCAAAATGTGGAGGAAATTTTTATTTATTGAGTTGATCGATGATGAGAAGATGGTGCACTGATTTATATTCCAAATTATATGCATTAAGTCAAAATGTGTATACTCTATATGTTGCAAGGTGTCACAATCATGTAGCATTTTTATTTTTTTGGGATGTTACTCGGGGGAGTAGTTTGGACTTTGGACTTGCAAGATACATTTGTTAATACGATTATTTCTCTTGCGTTGTTAGTGTCGTAATATAATATTACTTTAAGATATGATAAATATTTCTCCTTATTAAGGAATAGGATATCTTAGAATCTTTTATTCCTATCCTTGTATATATTTGTTTCCTTTCTAGCTTAGGACTCTTGTATATTTATAGTTATACTAACCTCACATTGTAATTGAGTTTGATCAATATACGAACATATTCATCTTCTACATGGTATCACGATCCTTCCATATCTCACGATAAACTCGATCCTCTTCCTCTCTCTTTTTTTTTTCCCGATCAACTCATGGCATCTTCCGACTCTACTGCCAGCAGCAAACCGTCTCCCATCATCCCTGTCACCACTAACAATCACTTTCCGATCCGTCTCACCGCGTCTAACTACCTCTCATGGCGTCTCCAGGTCGTCGCTCAAGTCCGCGGCCTTAATCTGCTTGGCTTTCTTCAGGGAGACATTAAAAGTCCAGACCCTGATAAAGAAGAAGAAGCTTTTGCTGCTTGGTACCAACAAGATCAGCAACTTTTTGCCGCTTTAGTCGGCTCAATGTCACCAGAACTCGTCCCTCTGGTTCACTCCGCAAACTCTTCGGCGGAGGCATGGGTTCTCCTCATGTCAGCGTTTGCACGCCCCGATAGGACTCGTGTCATGGCACTAAAAGACTCTCTCAACTCTGTGACGCTTGGATCTCGCTCCGTCACTGAATATCTGATCGACATCAAGGCTAAGGTCGATGAAATTGCGATGATCGACCGCCCCCTTCATGCTGATGACGTCACTCTATATATTCTCAATGGCCTTGGTGTTAACTATCGAGATATTGCCTCGTCAATTCGTCTTCGTGAAACACCGCTTTCCTTTGCGGAACTTCACAGCGCCTTAGTCACTCATGAGGCGTATCTTCGCCGCCTCGACTCCGACAACAATACTCTTGTTGTGACGGCCAACAATGCTACCGCCAACCAACCCTCCTTTCATCGTGGTGCACAACAGAACTCCGGCACTCGCAACCATGGCTCTCGCGGTCGTGGTGGCTATCGCGGTGGCCGATCTAATCGTGGCGGTAGAGGTCGTGGGTCCAATCAGCAGGGTGGCTACTCATATGATTCGGTCGTGTGTCAAATTTGTGGAAAACTCGGTCATGTTGCAACTCGTTGCTTTCGCCTCCTCAATCAATTGATGCCAGCAGCTAACATAGCTCGTACTCCACCGCCCTCCAACCCTCGGCCTCGACAAGATGGTTGGCTTGTCGACTCAGGCGCCTCACATAATCTCACTGGCGACTTGAACAATCTGCAGTACCACACCGAATATGACGGCACGGATGAGGTGCAACTGGCCGATGGCGCCGGGATGCCTATTACTCACACTGGTACTTCTTATATTCAATTCCCGCATCGCAAATTTAATTTATCTACTATTTTGTGCGTTCCACAAGCGAAACAAAATTTACTATCCGTGCACCAATTCACTAAGGATAATTCTGTCTCTTTGGAGTTCTTTCCTGATTATTTTGTTGTTAAGAATCAGCCTACGGGGGACCCTCTGGCGAAGGGGCTTTGCAGTAATGGCGTCTATCACATCCGACCCCCATCCTACTACATGGGTTCAGAATTGAAGTTTGCTTCGATGGGGATTCGGACAACTCGGGACATGTGGCACTCAAGACTCGGCCATCCTGCTTTTAAAATTAGTTCTAGTTTAATTTCGCTTTTTAAACTACCACTTAGTACTCAATCCTCTGCGAGGGATAATTTTTGTGATTCTTGCAACGTGAGTAAATCTCATCGTTTGCCTTTTTCGGATGTTTCGTTTAATGCACAATTTCCTTTGCATTTTATCTATGCTGATGTCTGGGGTCCCACGGATTTATCTATTGATGGTTTTCGCTATTATGTCATATTTGTGGATTTGTTTAGTCGTTACGTATGGCTGTTTCCGTTGGTTGTGAAATCTCAGGTGCATGATATTTTTGTTAAGTTTAAGCCGTTGGTTGAGAAACAATTTGGGCGCTCAATCATCAATTTTTACAGTGACAACGGTGGCGAGTTTGTATCGCTTAAATCCTTCTTCGCCACAAATGGTATAAATTGGCTCACGACGGCCCCTCACACTCCCCAGCAAAATGGAATCTCTGAAAGACGGCATCGCCATATTCTTGAAACCGGTCGTGCTCTTTTACACCACGCACAACTTCCGGCCTCGTTCTGGAGCTTTGCGTTTCAAACTGCCGTCTATCTCATCAATCGCCTTCCGTCTAATGCCACTGGCGATATTCCATTTCGGCTTCTATTTAATTCTTCGCCTAATTTTTTGAAGCTTCGGGTTTTCGGGTGCTTATGTTACCCCTGTCTTAAGCCGTACGTTGCTGGAAAGCTCTCTTTTCCGTCCAAGCCATGCCTTTTCTTGGGCTATTCCACGTCTCAGAGTGCTTATAAGTGTTGGGATCCGACTACTCAAAGGCTGTTTATTTCGAGGCATGTTCGCTTTTGCGAACACAAATTTCCGTCTTACTCGCCTCAATCTGCCGCAAGTTCCACGCCTTCCACACTTCCACCGTCGTGCCCTGCTCCGGTTCTTTACTTACCGCCCCCAGCTGTTTCTTCTTCCTCTCCACGACCCTCTCCTTCGGCCCCTGCCGAACCGTCCACTGAAGCTGCTCCTCCTCTACCCGAATCTGCACCGCAGCCCCTTCCATCTTCTCCAACTGCTCCGCCTAATAATCATCATCCTATGGTGACGCGCGCTAAAAATAATATTTTCAAGCGCAAATTGGCTCATGCCACTACTAAACACCCGATTGACGATGCTAACCTGGAACCATCTTGTGTCTCGTCTGCTCTTCAATATCCTCAATGGCGCATGGCTATGTCTCAAGAATTTACGGCCCTTATGCAGCATGGAACATGGGAATTAGTTCCTCGCCATCTTGCTTCTAATATTATTGGTTGCAAGTGGGTCTTTCGTATCAAACGAAAACCCGATGGCACAATTGACAAGTATAAAGCTCGCCTCGTTGCTAAGGGCTTTCATCAACGCCCCGGCGTTGATTATGCCGAGACTTTTAGCCCCGTGGTAAAACCTGTGACCATTCGCATCATTCTTTCTTTGGCGGTTAATCATGGATGGAATATTCGTCAATTGGATGTAAGCAACGCGTTTCTTCATGGCTCTCTTTCTGAGGTTGTTTATATGCAACAACCCCCCGGTTTTATTGATCCCACACATCCCCATCACGTTTGTCGTCTCCACAAATCTCTCTACGGCCTCAAACAAGCACCTCGTGCTTGGTTTCATGCTCTTCGATCGGCGTTACTTGGCCTCGGTTTTCAGCAGTCCAAATCGGATAGTTCCCTTTTTATTTTTCGACAAGGCAAGGTCTCGCTCTTTCTCCTTGTCTATGTCGACGATATTGTCTTCACTGGCAATGACACGGCTCTCGTTTCGTCCATCATCTCCAAGCTTCAGTCCTCTTTTGCCGTCAAGGACCTCGGATCCTTGTCATACTTCCTTGGCGTTGAAGCTGTTCCTTGTGCCGAAGGATTACTTCTTTCCCAACACAAGTATGTTCGTGATCTTCTTGCTCGTCATCACATGGATGGTGCCAAAGTTGTTTCCACGCCCATGTCTACCTCTGATTCGTCCGCTTCAACCACTTCTTCCGCTGCCTGTGATCCGTCTCTTTATCGCCAAGCTATCGGCGAGTTACAATACCTCTCTTTAACTCGCCCCGACATTGCTTTTCCGGTAAATCGCCTTGCTCAGTTTGTTTCGTCCCCAACAGAATATCATTGGTCCTGTGTTAAACGCATCTTTCGGTACCTCAAAGGAACGCTTACACATGGTCTCCTTATCCGCAAGTCTCCTCAATTCACTCTCACGGCTTTCTCGGATGCGGATTGGGCTGGAAATCCGCATGATCGTACTTCTACATCAGCTTTCATCATCTTCCTCGGCAACACACCAATTTCATGGACTTCTCGCAAACAACGGGCTGTTGCTCGCTCCTCGACTGAGGCCGAGTATCGGTCATTGGCTACTACGACTTCTGAAGTTATGTGGATTCACAACCTTCTCTTGGAACTTCATCTTCCTCTTCGTTCCAAACCTGTGGTTTACTGCGATAACATTGGCGCCACTCATCTCTCGCTTCATCCGGTCCTTCACTCGCGAATGAAGCACATTGCTATTGACATTCACTTTGTCCGCGATGCTGTTGCAAAGGGAATTGTTTCGGTTTGTCATATCAACACTCATGATCAACTTGCTGATCTTCTTACTAAGGCTCTCTCTCGTGCTCGATTTCAACTTCTTCGTTCCAAAATTGCCTTAGCCGATGGAACGGCAATTTTGAGGGGACGTATTAAGGAATAGGATATCTTAGAATCTTTTATTCCTATCCTTGTATATATTTGTTTCCTTTCTAGCTTAGGACTCTTGTATATTTATAGTTATACTAACCTCACATTGTAATTGAGTTTGATCAATATACGAACATATTCATCTTCTACACTCCTCCTCTACAATTTTTATTTGGTAGGCTAGAGGAGAGGAGCTCCATAGACTGGAATAAGTATTGTAATAGCGTTCCTGCATTCTGCATTTAGCTCTCGGTTTAGCAAGTTTATATAGGTTGGGGAAAAAATATTTTAATGTAATCGTAGGATTGTTGTTGTGGTGTAAACGATCAAGATAATATATAGTAATTTTTAAAATGTAAGTATTAACTACTTATAATTTGGTTCCCACTATGCATTTACATCAACAATCGATTTATTGCCGTCTTGTCTTAGCGTGCAATAGTTGCGTGAAAATAATATCTCTAGCTTTGTGCCTTGTACACAACAAATTATTAGGTGCACAAACTGCACGATGAGATGATGTAACCAATTCAATTGTTACTGATAATGCATGGTGATAGAATGTAGCAAAGTAAAAGCCCCATAATTAAGGGGAAATCAATAATCTTCACTCATTTGTTGCACTACGTCATCATGCAACCTATGCATGTAATAATATTTTTTTTGTACGCGTATCAAGTGTTCTACGCACTGTGGGAGGATCCCAGGCTAGGAATTTGTGTGAAGAGTTATCTTAGGCTATGTATTTCTCGATATATATAATATCTTATGCTTCTTCAACATAATTTAAGCATATAATATATTTCTCACTATTGATAAAGTGTATGACAAAAACAATTTTTATATTATAATATTTATATCTAAACTTCCTGGAATTTAATTAATTACACAAGTTTCTCATGAAGTATCAATAATTATAGAGACATCCCTGAAATGTCTTTTCTATGTTTTAGATCATCCAAACTCCAAAAAGGATTGTAACTAGAAAAGTCTCAATTAATATAAATTTGATAAAGTAACGATTATTAAAATATTTCTTTCTCGTGGTATGAGTATAACCATCTATTCGGAAGAAATGATCGTAAAGGTTCCCCAACGTTTGACCACTTTCTCACTTTTCTTTCAATATCGTGGAAGTGATGTTTGATAACTTGTCTTTTAGCATAAATCCATCATAATCACCGAATCCATGGCTTAGGTTATCAAATGATAATAATTGACTTGTTATAAATGAGAAGGTATATTAATATGGCGGTTTATAATTTGAGTGATTCACACGTAGCACCTCAGAAACATTGGCGATTTATGATACACGTCCATTTATGATTTTTATTTATGGAAACAATTTAAAAAAGTTTTACGAATTTTCTTGAAACCCTAAGTCTCGAACTCAAAACAAAAGGATAAATAGTAATTATAAAAATAGAACAATGAAGAAAAAGAAAACTCATGTTCTGCCCAAAATGAAAAAGGAAAAAACACTCCTTAAATGAAATAACTAATTGAAGTCACAATCTAAAATGTCGCGAGCCAACTTTTCCTAATTATAGAGTTATTTCTATCTCGAATTATATATTATTAGATTCGTTGACATAATTTTAATATTCTATATATGACCTCAACATTCTAAAATATTACTTAAATGATGAGATGAATGTAAAATGCACAGGGCAGAGGGGATGTTTTCCATTTATTAATTGAAATTATTCTCAAGAGATTAGTACTTGTTTTTGAACCTATTTTTGAGAAACTAATTTGTGATGACGCAATTACAGTCGTCATGAATGAAATTTGATTCAATTGGATGACGAAATACAAGGATACTGCTTTATCTCGTTCCATTGGGTTTTTCTTCCACAGACTCGCGTCGCGTAACAATTTGTTTAATATATACTATATAATCATTGAAATCTTTTAATTATCAAATAGTTTTGTAATGTATTTTGAAGAAACTTTAATCTTACTATTTCCTCTAGATATATAAATATCATGTATTTATGGGGCAACATGTTTATTTATTAATTTGACAGTTTGGCAAGTTGAAAAGTATAAAAGATAGAGGCAAAGTGCAACAGAAGAAGTATATGGGGTTTGATATTTTAATCCTATAATAATATGCTAAGTTTTAACTCAGAAAACTTAAAATTGGCTTCAAAATAAATAACACAACAGATCCGTCACGCAAGTCAATAAGTTATCCGTCTTACCGACTAGTATAAAGTTTGTGAACATAGAGTTAGATTTGGAATTTAGTTGTATTACATCAATAATTGTCTCTCTTATTAGATTAATTAAGAAGGTTGAAACTTCCATGAAGTACCTCATTCTACAAAGTGCTTCATAATTTCGAAAGGGAAACTTGCCCCCAACTTATTTAAAATGTACAATTTGCTCCGAAGTCAACTTTCATTTAAATTTTGGATTTTTACAATTATTTGGCATATTGTTTATAGATGAAATCATCCAAAAAGAAAAGTGTAATTTACAATTACTTGGAATGTGACAAAGAGAATGCCAATAAATATTAAATTAGGGTAGCTGCCCAACCACTTCATTACAATAATTAATATACCAATTCACTCATTATCCATTCATCATTAGTACAATACAACTCTTTGTTGTAAACAACATGAGACCAAATTGACCATCATATATATATTTAGAAGACAAAGATTCAAAGATCTAAAGAACTTCTTTTATATCAAGGGATGCATCATGCTCCACCTTAACTTCTCAATACAAATTACTAACAACAACAGTTGACCGTATAACTCTTACAATTCGATGATCATTCTGGCTTCTCATCCACCATCTTCGAATATGACGAGATCCCACTCTTACCGTATGATCTTTCCCAATTTCCTCCATCAAACTCCCTGATCTCGACGTGGTTCAACGTTCCAGGATCCACACATTTGACCGTGACGGATATGCCATCAGGATTAGACCTAGGAATGTAGAAGGAAGTTATACCACAAACTTTGCAGAAAATGTGCTTAGCCGTGTGTGTGCCAAATGTGTATGTCGTTAGAAACTCTTTGGAGCCTTCATTAAGGTCGAATTCTTGGGAGGGGACGATGAAGTGAACGTTTCCTCTCATGGAGCAGTCTGAGCAGTTGCATTGCCAGGCTACGACACTCTGTGGAGCTCGTACTTGCCATCTTACCCCTTTGCAGTGGCATCCACCACTGTGCACCACGATCTTTGAGTCCATACGCGAATAATATATCTGCGGAAATCAGTGGAGGATATTGAATTGGTTGAATATATAATAATACCGTATTAGATCTCACAGCAAAGAAATTTAACTAGAGGATATTTTATAACCTCTGCATGTGGAAAAACTTCTTATATTAAAAGGGTTTAATTAAGAGGAGATGATAAGATAAACATCTTTAAACAGAGAAGCCCACGCTTTATTCGAGCACAAGTTTGAAAATTCCCTTTCTCGTGTTGCACCCCCTTTCAAAGATAAGTTTGAAAACACCCTTTGACATTTGGGCTTATTAATTCCGGTCCAATGAAATACGCAAACTCATTTACCTACTGGTCATCTTAAAAAGCCTTATGCAGACAAGATGCACGACCTATTTGTATATAGAAGGCCAGGTTGCATCTCAAGCAACAACTGGTAAATGGAAAATATTTTGATTTTTGAGCAATAAACTGTGGAAACTTAACATTCAGAGATTTAGGAGGATCAGTTAACACTAACTAATAGCTCATTTATTGAAAGTTGTCCAAGATCCAGGGCCCTTTCCAGAGGTCTTTAAGTAATTTGACTAATCGACAAATCGGACAGTAACATTTGACTGTTATTAGTCTATCAGGCTGTAAAATATATCTGCACAAGAGAAAGAAGTCACCTTTGGCAAGAGAAACCTACAAATATACTTATTGATCCATGCTTACCAGAACAGCACAAAAGAGAAGTGACACACATAACTATTGAGGTCTTTTTTAAGTTCTAACTTTAAGCGTCTACTATATTCCACTCTTTACTCATCTGCTGTATTATTGCAAAGACAGAGATGGAAAGATGTATATATTTCCAAATACATACGTAACATTGCTTTTGTTGCTATATGATTCAACTCTGTAGTCGCAATATCAGAACTGAAGCACGAGGGCAACTCCTAAAATGAATCGAGACTGCCCTTTTTTGATGTCAACTTACTATGTTATCGACCGAAGATTACTATTGTTTTGTGATAGTGGACAATGCAAGAAACTTGGACAAGTTTAGAATTGGACATACATTCTCCAAGAAAGACAAGGGGGCAAAATACAATAGGCGAGCACGCAATCAACAAACGGCATTGTTCACATAGAAATCCTCTTTCACTTCGATCCCTTTTTGCCCGGGAGATAAAAATGTACCACTAGCCCTGATTCTATTGCATTAAGAAGAACCTAATTCTCAAAATTGAAAACAACGCATAATCGAACAATTAAAAAAACAAAAGGACTTTTACACACAAAGGGAACAAAAGAACTTCCAAAGGAAACAAATGAATCACAAGAATGCTTCAAGAACTATTCATGAACTTAAAATATGGGCAACAAATTCTTTTCATTTTTGCTGCTTATTTTAACTCACAAGATACATAACCTGATCCATTTACTTCATTTGGTCACTTATGGCACAAAATCTTGTTCAGCTCCCAATCTTACCTCTATCAAATGTAATTCAATAAAAAATAATGGGTTCAATCGAGCAAGAGGTGAAGATAAAGATGAGTAAATAGTCAAATTAAACAGAGATACTTCTTGATTTTTCAAGTAAAAATTAACTCATTTAAGGTTAGCTGATCCACAACAAGTATTATGAGTAAGAGATAGATGAAATGAGATAATACCTTGTAGAGGAGCGAATCAATCTTTGAATAGATAGTCAAACGAGTCTGCTATAAAGTGCTGAATTATATTATTTATAAATGTATACTTAGACAAATTTCCTTTGTCTTCCTCAATAGTCCACGGAGTCAGAGGAGATTATTACTTTATAAAATAGTTCATAGAATTTCTGGTTATTATTTTGATAAAATAACGCATAAAAATGAGCAAAATTTAATGATAATGTTTTCTCTAAAGTTCCGATGGGAGTGATTAGAGACCAATAAAATAAAAGTCACTAGTACTCTATCAAATTCGTCTTTAATATCGTCAACAATCATTTGAGCTTTTAGTCTTAGATAATACGGAGGAACAACTATTAAAATTTACTTTTGCAATCACATATGTAGTATTGTTAACAGTCACAGTTGGAGTTTAAAAGCTATTTGCAGCAAAACACGAATTATTAAAGTTTTACATTTCAATTGTAATTTATTTTCAATTTACAGATGTTAAAAACTGTAATGATTCCATCTCAAACTCAATCATCAAAGTTTAGAAACAAATCTGGACCACAGTTCTTCAAAAAGCCCAAACTGAATTACAACTTTTTCGGTAAAACTGAAACAAAACGGGTCCGGCCCACTGCAATAAAAAAACTCAACGATCCATTTTCCCGCTTCAAATTTCCCCAAATCATTTCAAATTTCACATACACACAACCAAAATTGGAGAAGCAGATCCAAAAATCCTTCACAAATTTGTGCAATCATCTCCAATATGGCACTCGCCACCGAAGAATCCAGTAAACAGGACCAACATCATCATCATCATCATCATCATCATCATCATCAGCAGCAGCAGCAGCAGCAGAGTGAATTATCCACGAAAATAGCTAGGGTTTTGGACGAGGTTCGATCCTCACACGCGACGCACATTCGCAAACTCAAGGAGCTCGGCGTTCTCCGCTCATCGTCCAAATCTCCGGTTGAATTTTGCACGGAGTTTTGTAAAGCGATAGCGCCTCTTTTCAATTTTCAGCGGCGAACCGCCTCCGCGGAGCGGATCATTAAGTTCATTTCGGTTTTTGCTTGCTCGAGAGGCGCAAAAGAAGAGGAAGAGGATGTCGGATTTGAGTTTTTGGAGAGTTTTCTCAGGTTTCTTCTGGTGGCGGCTGCCGCGGCTAACAGGACCGCCAGGTTTCGAGCTTGTCAGATTGTTTCTGAGGTACATAATTGTGTTGGTTAAGGAAAATTGGTGTTGCTGGTTTGTGATTTTTGTTACGTGCTGCATAATTGTCATTTAAGTGGAGTAACGAATGAGATTTACTGGAAATAGCGTGACATTTCGATTTCAATTCGACAGATGGCGTGTAGTTTGTTTAGACATGAGTTTTAGTTTATGAATTCTTAATTTTTTTAGAGTTATAGTTTATTGTACACTTTTAAGTAGCTTGAAATTGTTGTGTCACTTTGTGGGTGTGGCAGGGTTTCTGTATTATTGAATCACTAGGTAGTGAAATTTGAGAATCGAGCATTCAAAATCTTACTTCTCGTTATTTGTTCATACATGGCAATTGGCACAAAATCCTGGCATGGGAACCTGAGTATTACTCGATGTCCAATAGCTAAAGTGAAGTTTAGCTCCCGCACCATATGATAAATAGTTTTTGAGATGCGAACAAGTTTGTCGAAGTAGATTTGAGGTTCTCCATACCTCCTTTTCCCCTTAGCTCTTTAGTTACATAATGTTGTTTACTAGGAAAAAGCAGTTAATATGATGAGGCAATATGTTAATTTTATATATTGTATTTGCTGACTTGGTCTAACTAAATGTAATACGTTCAACGTGTTTACAATATAGTGCATGTTTATGGGATTTTAGCCAGGCAGATAGCTTACTACCTTTATAAAGTGAGAATCATAACTTGGTCTGGAATGCAAGAAATATGTCTCCTGAAAAGTTTTGTTCAATGTATATTCTTTTACAGATAATTATGCGTTTGCCAGATGATGCCGAAGTGAGCAGTGAACTTTGGGATGATGTTATAGAATGCATGCAGATACGAGTGGCTGATAAGATTCCTGCAGTTCGAACATTTGCAATCAGGGCTCTTTCACGCTTTGCAAATGATTCAGAGAATGGAGACATTCTTGAATTGTTTCTCGAGAAATTGACTTTGGAGCAGAATGCTGTGAGTTATTATCTACACTTTCGAAGAGTTATGCACTTATCTCCACTTTCTGGGTCCCAATCCAGAGTCTTTAATAGGTTGATCCAAACTAAATCAAAGCTTTCAATATTAAAATTGGGGATTCCGCTGGGTGCATCATTCAAATTGCTGGTCAGATTAACTTCATAGAGGACCTGATTATGTGATACACCACATGTTTTTCTCCTTATATTGTACTATGTACAGGGCCTACTGTCACATTTTTTTGTGTTCTAACTGTTGCAAAATGCAGGATGTTCGCAAAACAATTGTGTTGTCTTTTCCTCCTACAACTGAGACCTTGTCTGTGATAATTGAGTGCACTCTTGACGTGAGTGAACCAGTACGAAAGGCAGCATACTGTGTTCTAGCAAGTAAATTCCCCCTACAGAGCCTCAGGTAACTCGACTTTTTAGTTGTATTAAACTTTTATGCTTCTGTTAACTGAAATTCATTTGGTTCCAGGTAACCCAGTCTTGAAGTTAAATTGGAAGGTCTATGTTTCTTGATGAAGTCTAAAGCACAAAATCAAGCTTAATCTTTTAAGGATTCAGCTTGGCTCTATTACTACTGTTTACAATTTTTCCATATTCAAAGTTCTCACTTGATTTTATAACATGTGTTCCCAGCATCAAGTTAAGAACAATTATTCTTCAGAGGGGCCTAACTGATCGATCCTCAGCTGTCACTAAGGAGTGCTTAAAGTTGATGAAGGATGAGTGGCTTGAGAAATGTTGCAGTGGCGACCCTTTAAAATTACTTCAATTTCTTGATGTTGAAACCTACGAGTCAGTTGGAGAGTCAGTAATGGCCACTCTACTGGAAGCAGGGTTGGTAAAAGTGCAAGATGGTCAAAGTATTAGGAAATTTATCAAAGGTAACGAAGCTGAAGGTTAGTATGTCTATCTTGATTTACACTCTTCCTCGGTCTTTGTTATCTCCCCAGCATACATATAACTATGTAGCCAGATTTTCATCTTTCAAATATTATCGTAGTGTTCGATGATTTATTGTTGGCTCGGTCAAAATTAGCAGTTTGTTATGGTTGGCCCTTACTGCTGTAGTTGACTTCATTCAATAATATAGCTGCAAGTACGTTGGAGTTTTACCTTATTTTTGTACCAAAATCTCTAGTCGATGTTAGGAAGATGTACATTCACTTACTATTATTTTTCAGATGACAAACAGTGGATGCTGTTACTGCTAAAGTCTTATGTTGCTTATAGCTCTGATTAATTATGAAAAAATCCTTATGCCTGAGTTAGTGCCAATAAAACCCGCCCCAATTGCATTAACCAGGATATCAACAATTTATAGCTTTGCAGTTCAAATAGTTTGTAAAACAATCATTTTATTTTAACTTCGCCACAGCCGTCTAGTTTTTTGCACAAGCACTTGTGAGATACAAGCTTCAGGAACATAGTCATATACGTTTCTGCCTAAAAAAAAGCAGGACCCGGCAATCACTCTGTTGAGCTAATGGAGGCTGAAGTTGCACTTTTTTGGAGAATGGTCTGTAAGCACCTGCAGATGAAAGCACATGTAAGTGGTTGATTTTGACTGTCATTCCCTTTGCTATTTATCCTTTAGAATCTTTTGAACATTTTGAACAGAGAAATATTTTGCATCACTTGTAATAATGTTATACATGTATTTGCCAGTTATTTTGAATATGCCTATCCATTCAGTTACATAAGACTCAATATATTTCCTATAGAACTCCAATATATATATTTGCTTTTGTCGTCTCAACTTACCTCCTAATGTAAAGTGAATGAGTTATTCTAATATGTTCTAGGGTAAAAAGTGTATTGTTCAACTCATATTTGATGGAGCACCCGTGTTCTTCCAAGTCATAATTAATATAACACAAACTTTGATTTTCAGCCTTTTCGTTAGCATTGCCTTGACACGACATTGCTAGAGCTGTAGGCCCTTTTAGAGTTAGATGATCATATTTATCCATTTTTGCCTACTTTTCTGTGTGCACTCAGTTGATTTTACCTCCTTTTTGCACGACGCCATGCTGCGTGTACACTTGTCTTCTGCCTGTTTGGTAGTCTTACCACAGTACTCATCTTATTACTCAATTTGGCCAGTTAGGCCTCATCCATTAGGTATAAACTACCATCCTTTGTTCAGTGACTTATTCATATTGATGTCAATATGCGTGTGCAATTCGGGGAAATGCTATAGTTAGTAAGTTAGTAAAATATGTGGACTTTCTGTAGAAAGGTATGTTACTGGCACAGAGTTAGTCCTTGAGTGGTTTATATCTAATGCTTCTCTATCTTCCTTTTCCAAATGATGTTAGCTTAACTGCTGCAATACAAATAATTGTAGTTCAAAACTGCGTAACTGATGTTTGCTTGTATAGTTATTGATTCATTATCATTTGTGAAAATGTCATTCAGAATCAAGGTTCTTTTCAGTAAGTTGTCACAGAAACTCAATTTTAATTTTTAATTTGCCCTGTCTAAATTATGTATCGTAAAGGTAGAGGAAATTTTACATCAGTCTCGTCTTGAAAATTATAAAACCAAGTTCTCTAATGTCATAGAGGTTCATGATTTCTAATCGTTTCATATTTAATGTTTTGTTATGTAACATTTCGCTTCATTTTTGTTTGTGAATCATCTACCTTAAGAGCAGTAAAGTAAAATTAATACATTCATGTGGTCCTGCTAAATAGGATAAGTACCATTCCTATTTTTGAAGAAGTTGTGCCAGCTATAGTCGATAAGTTACTCTTTTACTAACTGCCTTCTCGATAATTAATCAGTCGAAAGGGTCAGATGCTGCTACAACAATGGGCACAGAGTCGGCAGTTTATGCAGCAGAAGCTTCAGAGAGCAATGATCTCCTTGACAGTATTCTTCCTGCTTCCATTTCTGAATATGTTGAATTGGTCAAGGCTCACATTGCAGCTGGTGGGTGAAGGTTAGCTTAAGACAATGCACGTCTGTATCACACAGTACATTTTCATGCCATTTAATTTTACAGGGCCAAATTACCGATTTTCATCTCGGCAGCTGCTATTGCTGGGTGCTATGCTTGATTTCTCTGACACTTCAAACAGAAAAGTGGCCAGTGAATTTCTTCAGCATTTGCTGCACATGCCCCTAGATCACGAGTTGGATGATTCAGGAATGGAAGTCGTCATTGGAGATGGTATCAATTTAGGAGGGGAGAGACATTGGGCTGCTGCAGTAGCAGACTTGGCAAAGAAAGTCCATGCAGCCACAGGAGAGTTTGAAGAGGTTGTTCTAGCAGTAGTGGAGGAGCTTGCTCAGCCTTGCCGGGAGAGAACAGCAGACTTCCGACAGTGGCTGCACTGTCTTGCGGTGACTGCACTTCTTTTGGAGAATGTGACTTCATTTCTTCATATGCAGGGAAAGGCCATTGGTTTGACTGAAATTCTTCAAACGCTATTGCTTCCTGGGGTATGTTTCTGGGAAAATGACTTTCATTATTGTTCTTATATATATATATGTATATATAAATGTTTAATTGTTTGTGGTAGAGAAATGATGAAGAGTATACTTTATTAATTTGACACTTCAACTTCAATTCTCCCAGTCACTGTACTTAGCTAGTGGTTTGTGAATACAGGCAAAACATGCTCATTATGATGTCCAGAGGATTGCTATCAGGTGCCTTGGTCTTTTTGGGTTGCTCGAGAGGAAACCTAGCGAGAATCTAGTAAAGCAATTGAGAAGTTCTTTTATAAAAGGCCCATCATCAGTTACCTTAATGGCTTCTAAGGCATTACTTGATCTCGGAACTTGGCATGGTCTCGATGAAATGGACAAAGCCATGAACATTAATCTCTCAGCAGAACCCTGTGATCATAAATTGACTTTAACCCCGGTAGAGTTTTCCAATGAAAGTGAGGATTCACATGTTCAATTGCTTGATCTGTTGTACGCTGGACTTGGACATGATTGGGGTTCTGTCATAGAGGTTGAAGAAAATCAGTCTGTTCAAGGAATTATTGGTGAAGGTTTTGCAAAGATTCTTCTAGTTAGCAACAAATTTCTTGGATCATATGCTGCTGTACATCACTTGCTGTTGGCTAAGCTTATTAGCCTGTTCTTTATTGGAGATGGCGAGGAGCTTCAGAGGTACTCCTCTTCTAAACTCACAAGGTTTACCTCTATACATTTATATACATAGTATGGAAGGCTAACAAACTTTATATTGTTTTCTTCTGTAGGTTGAAACAGTGCTTATCAGTTTTCTTTGAGCATTACCCATCAATTTCTGCAAACCACAAGGTCGGAGTTATTACAAATACGCAACTGTACTGTGTACTTTCTGACCAGTTCATCCACATGGAAATGATTCTATTGTGTGATTAAAATACTTTCACTTGTTTGCAGAAATGTATATCCGAGGCATTTTTGCCAGTTATGCATTCCTTGTGGCCTGGTATCAATGGCAATGCTACAGGTTCTGCTATGATGGTGTCTAACTTACGAAAGCGTGCTGTGCAAGCATCAAGATATATGCTGCAAATGATGCAAGCCCCCCTTTATGCAAAGGATACTACAAAGCCAGATGATAATAATGATGATGGCGAGACAAATCCTTCCCCTGATTTTGAAAGTGGAGAGGAAGGGCTTGCAATACGCATTGCCACAGAGGTATATTAGTCAACTTTTAATAAGGAGCATAGTGATTGGAGATTATAATTACTCAAGAACTAGCTAATTAGTTTTTCTTCCTGTCCGCCTCTGAAGTTTTGTAATATTATTGTTTTCTCAAGTTTAGAGGACGATGGCATAGTGTTATATCCCGTTTGTGATAAAACACTGCATTTTTTCTTCATCTTCTTTTTTCATCGTGCTGCTATGTATTTTACATTCTAACTTTTTACCTCCCAAAATAAAGGTGGCAAGCTTTGGTGCTAAGAAGACAGCCGCAGAAAGAGCATTCCTTTCTGCTCTTTGTAAAATTCTTCTCTTGCTTCATTTTCGGGAATCAGAACAAGGGCCCGTGAAACTCATGCGGACGTTGTTAAACCGAGTGATTGCATCTGTATCAGCTGAGAAAGATCTTGTGAGGGAGTTGAGGCAGATGGCTACACGTCTGCAAGCAATAGATAGAAATCCAGATGAGAAATTGTCGCCTGATCAAACTATGATTTTAGGTACTAATTTTCTCTCATTCCAGTTGCATTTGAAGTTATCAATCTTTTACTTGGAGGGGGGGGGGGGGGTGCTAAAATCAGATATTGATTGTTGATTTTTCAGCTGGAGTATGTTAAAATAATGCTTTTATTGATTGAGAAAAAATGACATATAACAGAGGATACAGCAAAATAGACCCCGTATCTGCAGGACAGGATTATATCTTCTAGTTCTTTTACGAGTGGCAAAAGAGGACCTTGATCTACATTGACCATAATACCATTAAGCTAAGCTCACTAATACCATGGATCAAAATTTCCATATGTTTCCTCGAAAATCATCGAAACGTTTCCTTTTCTCACTTAGCCGAAACGAAACTTAGAAGTAGTTTCCAATTTCATTACAACTATAACTTTTACGAAATTTTCGAAACACGTCGAAAAGCTTCCGAAAAAATACGAAATGTTTCTAATATTTAGGAGACCGAAACATACGTCGAAATCGAAACTTGATCTATGACTAATACTAGAGCCAAGTTTGATAAACTTTTAGGGCTGCAAAAGCTTAACTTGAGAGGATTATGTCTAGTTGAATACAGATTCCATGTAATTTGTGAAGAACACGAGTATGCAGAAGTATTTGTTTGTTCTATGTTCTATGTTCTATTTGATGTGAATGTATTGTAACGTATTATGATAAATGTAAAATTATTGTTCGCTTTGGTGCAGCACTTTAGTATAGAAACACGAAATGATGTGCTACAAAATTTTTCTTATTATCAGGGTGTATAGGTTACTCACAGATACGACCTTTGATGCTAATATTCAAATCTTTTTACGATGTTTTTGTTAAATATACATAACATGACTAGATCTCATCTCTGATAAATCTTTATGTTGCTGTTATTTAACAGGAAGGTTGAAACTTGAGTTTGAACTGGATAAGGGTGAGAACGTGGAAGTTCCACCAACTCCAGTACCTCAAACCAGGAGAACTCGAATAAGAAGACGAGCAAAGGACGATGGAGAATCTTCTGCAGATGACGAGGTTTCTCCCACCTCAGTTGTTCCTGATAAACCTGTTGCGACGAGTACTCGTTCACAGAGGGCAAGCAAAACAGCAGCAATGGCCAGAATGACAACAAAGACAACTTTTAGGATTGAAGAGAATGACAATGCTGGTACAGAGGATGAAGATGATGTCGATGACGGTGACGGTGATGAAGAGTCTGAGGTAACATCTGAAGATGAGTCTTGAGTCTTTTGCATAGTCTGTTTGTGTGTATTAATATGGTTTTATGTGCATTAGTTTCCATTATTTTGCGTTTGCAGCTTCTTGTTGCGCTTTTTGTTCAACTAGCAGAATATTTATGGGCATCCTCTAATTTGTTATGTACAAGTATAACAAATATGTATGAAAAATGTGGAATCTGAGTCGGCCTTGCCAATTCTGCATACTAACGGTAACTTATTGGGTG
This sequence comes from Misopates orontium, assembly GCA_946800315.1. NCBI lineage: Eukaryota > Viridiplantae > Streptophyta > Magnoliopsida > Lamiales > Plantaginaceae > Misopates > Misopates orontium. Next base: position 13,375,924 of record OX326953.1, on the reverse strand, counting down.
AAGTACGATGACAATCGCTACATTTGATCAAATATCACCAATAATCTTTTAAAATTTACAAGAAAAGCCATTTTGGAATATATGTTGCATAAAAGCTATGTTACTCGTACGACTGTGGCAATACGGGTACAATGTCATTAATGAAAAATAGTGGATATGGCTATTTATTGAAATATTAATAATTATATTGTGCATTGATATAGATAATTTAATCTAATATTACATCAAAATTTATTCTACAATGCATAAAATTAATTTATAATATAAACACACAATTCATCAAATCATCTGCATAGAAATGTTTATGTAACGTAGGAACAAGAAAATAATAGATATAGTACACTATATTTTTTGTATCTGCATGTGCCGCATAGGTTAAACTATATGGTAATGAAAAGCCATCCTTCTCTTTTGTTTCTCTATTCTATCTGATAAAAATGTTCAATAAATAAAACTTGTTTCTGAATATTTAACTATCCGCAACGTTATCACATTTTCCCTTAGTCCTGTTTTTTTGGTTGTGTTTCAAAAGTGATTATTTAAATCCTGGCTCTTAGTCCTACAACTCTGACTCTGACTTGCCAACTGTTGAACCAAACAATATTAGTGTGGTTGCATACTTGCACAATGCACTACATGCTAAATTCGCTCTTTCAATTTCCTTGCTCCTCGTGTAAATTTCAAATATTCAATCGACACTCGAAAGCACAGTTTCTGCATTCGAACACAGCGACCCAGATGGGCCCAGTTTGTTTTTGGCATAATCTTTGCTATTGGTACTACAGCAAAACATTAAGTTAATAAATAAGAAATTGCTCGTAATTTTATCAAAATCACTTGCTAATAGCTATTAGTAAGCTAATTTTGCTTGTTACAAGTCACTTAACTAATAATATCAAGCATGTAAATTTCTGACTTTGTTTGCTAATTAGAAAGCAAAAACTTACTAACTAATTTACAAACAAGTCAAAGCTTGATGATTTGGCAAGTACAAACACGCTTGCTAAAACTTAACAAATGAAAATTGCCTACTAAATTTGCAAGCAACCAACACACTTGCCAAACTTTTGTAAATATGTAGTGCAAATATTGTGCCACTAGTTAGAATGATAAGTGACAAGTGTAGGGAGAATGGTGAGAACAAGTGTTAGAGAGATGAGAAGAGTACTCAATTGAGTGTCTTTAGCTTATAATTTTACTAGATGAAACACTAGTGGTCATATAGAGCAGGTAGTCTATTATGGTGCCCGTATTTTCCTGAGGAAATATGCAATATCAATTATAATTTAAACCTTAAAGTATGAGGTAAAAATGCATTCCGTTAAATGATTAAATTTATTATTGCTGGCCCTTCAAAACAAATTTTGTAAAACCTCTACTACTTTAATTATATGCTGACTTGATTTAATTTATTTAAACTCACAAGTGATATCAAGCCATTCTAGACGAAAGAACATAAATAATGCAGATCCCATCAAGAAAGTTTATAATACATGTTTATTGTTTATGTGTTGACTTGATTTAATTAATTTACTTGGAATTCACAAGTTATCAATACATTCGAAACCATAGAACACAAAAAATACAGATTCAATCAAGAGAAGTTAAAATACATGTTTTCATTGTTTATACATATATTGATTCCGAATCCTGTATGTTTCCCTCTCATTGAGGTAAGAATGTTTAATTTTTTTTCAGCTTGCACTACAGAATTGCAAATTTTAGGGGTTTAAACAGAAACGGGATTGTAAATGAATAAAATTAGAGATTGGTGATTTATTTTCTTTCTTTTCCTCATTTTCTTGAGCCTAAATGTAGGTAATTATCCTCCCCGCGTGTCAATCAAAATGACATTAAATGTACAACAGTTAACTGTATGGTCCAAGTTCGCCTCTGGCTATATATCCTTCTATCTCTCCCTTATCTCTGAAGATTCTCTCTCATTTTAATTTTAGTGTTTGGTGCACTTATTTTTTTTGGATTAGGTGCAATCACTAGTGTGCTATACTTCAAGAGGCAGATTTATGTTGACCGCATGCCTACAACTCGGCTACATTTTTAACTTTATATATATTTGCTCTAGTAGACCAGTTGTTCTATATCATATCGAAGCATTATGGTATTATAATCGTTACGATCTTCCAAGATGTAACTAGCCCTGTAATAGCCCATGCGACATTGCGAGGCTAATTCCAAACCGAGGACAAAATATTGCAGCTAGAGATAAGTTTTTATAAGCGAAACATCTTGTTCTATATTGATATTTGAAGTTGTGTTTAATTGACCTTCAAAGGCACACTGGCTGTAAGTGGATCAAGATGCAACCAAATTAGAGGGATACTCACACGTGACATGTTAGGGAACTGTCGAAGAAGTAATTGTCAGCATTGCCATAGGCTCGATATATAATTTTTCTGCTTTAAATTTTACAGCCAATGACCAATACCCTCCAGCCCACCAGACCACGCCCGCACACAAATACGATTTCACTTGCTAATTTCAGCGTTGTGACGAGAACATTTTGCTAAGAACGTCGAGTAAACTAACTAAGTAATGTGGCGGATTTCCTTACGAAGACCAATCTCACTAGTAACTCACCGGGGACTAGTACCCTAATTTGATGTACAACTTGTGGATATTGATTTGGCTAATTGTGTTTTTGTTGTTTTATATGTATATGCGGTGCAATGGTCTTCGGTCATGTACTCATTTCCCGTTCTTGTGTACTGGAACGATTCTACTGATTTAGTTAATAAAACATTATGTTTCTCTAAAAAAAAAAAAAAAATTGACAGTTACAATGCATTTAAACCATTTAAAAAATTATGCGGACTGATTTACAAAAAATTAATTAAAAAGATTATAGACGATAGAGTAAAACGTAACAGGGATATTCTGCGCTTAGAGATAAATGTACGTAGTTCAGTTTATGGAATATTATGAAATTTTCTTATCGTTTGAATAAACAATTACGTATGGACTCAAAATATATATTTTTTTTTTGAACCACTATCCAATTTTATTTTTTTCTTCCCGATGGGATACACTAGTCAATGTTTAATGGGATATATTTTGGTCAATGTAGGTTGATTCAACTTGAGAAAAAATGGATTGCTTCGCGTATGATGTGAGGTCAAATTTTAAATCCCACTTCAATCACGCGAAATGGTATTAGAAAGAGAAATGGTTAAATTATAAATGTACCCAAGTTTTTTGAATATTGTGCTTGCGCATGGCTTGACATTTCTTGGAGGGAACTTACGAGTGAATTTCACCGAAAGCATCGTAGTTATGGGTCAATTTTGTGCAGTCTTTTTCTATAAAAATAATTACTATCACATTAAAGTACTATGTTAGAGTGTAAAAATTAAAATAACTACTTCCATAATGAAGGTTGACTGTAATGATGAAATTTTGATTTTAAAATAATAAAAGAATTGAAGTTGTGAAAGGACCCAAAAGTTAGTGAAAATATCATCCAGAACCTCTGTTTATTTAGCATTAGTAATAAATGCTCATTATAGTAATTAAATGACATGATGATAATTAATTAATTTTTAGGCTAGTATAATTAGTTCAGACTTCAGATGGCATGCCAGCTTTGTAGTTTATAAATCGTGATAGGGTGTATAGTTATAGATATATGTACGTACTAGCTGGTCATCGTACAATTCACACACAAATTTAATAATAACTTTTGAGTACTATATATATTTTTACCTTAACAGTTTGAAAATTGTATATAACAAGAATATAAATGGACATGATCCAATTAGCAGTTTAGACTAGTCAAATGGTGCGACAATGTAATCGATCGTTATATTTAGGATATATGTAATAAACGAGAGTGATTAGGAAATTATATTTGCAATACATAGAATAACACATTATTTGACCCGGATCTGAGATGAGTTTAATTCGCACATTATAAATACACTTAATTTAGACCATTTTCAAGAGTTTTGTCTGTACATTGTACATGAGTAGTCGTTTCTTGCAAAATGGGTCAACGGCTGAGGTAAAGTAAAGCACGAAAAGTTTGGTTTTTAAACGTAGGTAGCGCGAAAATTTTAAAGCTATATATGCTCGAGTCTAAATTGTTCAGCAGTGACTAATAATAAAGAAATTAAAAACAGGTTATTGTTTCAACGAGAAACTCATTATATAACGTTGGTGGACACATTTTTAATGCAAATATGCAATATAACACTCATTGGAAACCTCGTTAGTCGTTAACAAAATAAAAATTATTTAATACTTCATGATCTCCACTAAATTGTGTTAACAAAGACAACTTTTTGCTAATAATGTTAACATATTGAAAAGGTTGAAGATAAAGACCAGAATAAGCTGAGGTCTTCGAATAATATGAAAAGTATAAATAACTACTTTTGATCTGAGCAATTCTTCGCCTTATTAAATTTTAATCATCCATAATTTCGCAGTATTTATGGCCTACTACGTATATATGTGATATATTTTCCTGAATTCTGTGTCGTGGGCATTAGGAATATTGTGCGCACGTGTTTCCTGGTCTATCTTCTGTTGGTTCATTCGTGTTGTTTTTTTTCCCTTCATTTGATTGGTATAGTTTAGTTTGTAAGCTTTGGACCCAATCGGTATGCATGAAAATAGTGTTAAACATAACTATTTATCGATTACGGCCATTGGTGATGTTAACAAATCACACGTTCCCTTTTAATGTGTTCTCTTAACTTTAATTACTAACAGTTTTTTCGAAACATTAATTTAGGAGTTTCTCATGTGAACATTCAAAAGTGTTGTTTTCTTATTTTTATTAAACCAAAGTGTACTGTATTAATTAGTGAAACTATTTATATACTTTGAAATAATATTTTTTTTAAAATAATCTTATCCGTAAAAGTAAATCATTCTAAATAAAATGGGTATCTTTTTTCTTCCCGATTGACACTCTATTATTTGAATCTAATTGAGACTGTAAATTCTTCAGCCCATATTCTACATATTAAGACTTAGAGACACATGTTACACACAAATTGACATACTTAGTGGCACACAAGGTGACATAGTTGATATGTATAAAATTCATAAGATTTCGGTGGAAAATTTATAGCAAAGGTTGGCAAGAGGTACATGTTTTACCTCTTCCATGTCCAGAAAAAGGTGCTCCACCTTGCCAATTTTCTTTCTGAAACCGGAAAAGTAATATTGTAATGTCGGCATAAAGTTGTTATGGCGAAATTATATTTGATGAAACTAAAGAAGGTGAAATTTACAAACAAACTGAAAATACTTGTCAGAAAGAGATATAATTAGCGACAAATGCATGCCACACATTTGACGCGTCAGCAACACGTTGTACTTCATCTCAAATCTTTGTCCTAAATATCATGTTGTCAAGATTTGATTTGCGTCAACGAATGATGTCGATGGAATAAATATTAATAACCTTCTTGTTTTCGTATTTAACATGTGACCCATATTATTAATCAGGGAAAGATCATTATAACCTCAGTAAAAAGTGAATAATAAGGCTTCTTGAGAGGAAACATGAAGGGCCTAATTAATATATGTAAAGGTAATACATTATTGTAACATATATATAACATTTTCATGTTTTAGGACATATTCCTCTCACTCGTGTCAAAAAGATATTTCGCGTGACGTTGATGCGTGATTCAACAATATTTCTCCGAAACTCTTACACATCTTATATGTTATAAAAATCGAAGCTGAGGCAATCCGTTACATATGAAATTAATCCCTATCTATTAATTAAAACGTTAGTAACCACTTAAAAGAGTTGGTGACGTGGCGCAGCCGCCGCAACAAAATAAATCCTTTTAGGCAAGTGAATTTTAAAACTGCTAATAATCTTTCAATGGTTTAATTTTCTGTAGAAATGGTCGAGACAAAGTCTTCAAAAGCGAACTGTGGATAATAGTATAAATAAACTGTGGTCTCCAAACTTCATTTCCACCACTTTTCCCTTGTTTGTTTTTTTCCTAGTTTGTTTTTCTCATATATATCGCTAAAGATTTGTTCATTCACAGTCTCCACTTAATTAAACATGGAATTGAAGAACATGGTTGCTCTTGTTTCTCGTACCGGAAGACATTTGCAGCGCTATAATTTTCATGGTCATCGCCAAGTTGTCGGGTACGTATAAAACTCTTTCTCTAAATACACACATACACATGTGTGTTTGCGCGCGCTTTTGTAATTAAGTGAGGACGACGTACTTTCAATTCATGGTTTCAAAAACTTGCACAATACTACTCTCTAGTTTAATGTTCATTTTGTAAAATCTTATTGTGATTTCTAATACTATGAACACATTACACAAGGTAGTTTGGATATTGCACAATTAAGGTATATTATTCACATATTAGTAGATACAATTCTATCCCACACGTACGAGAATGACTTTGTGTTTACATGTACTATTGACTTCTTCTTCCTCTGATAAGCCGTTTAGGGGAACACGAAGGACACTAAAATCTAACACGCTATAATAGCATACCCAAGTCGAAGATGGATTTTTTTATTACACACACGCATTAGAATTCAGTAATGATCGTTCCTACCTACACATGAAGAGCCACACAACCATTGTATCACTTGTCATAGTTGGATGGCTACGAGCTTCATATAGAAAACAAACGACAAGGGGTTTATTTATTGAGTGACAAAAATCAGAAGATGATATTTGGTGGTCCTTTTCTGGCAAAACTTAAACCATTATCCTGAGAATTAAATTTGTGATTTTATGGCCTCCTTGGATAGTTCTTCTTCTTTTCTAGTAATAAAAAAGCGTTCAAGTTATTTCGATTTTCATGATAGGAAAATACATGATAAGGAAAAGTTTCAGTGTTGCACGTGTTTTCCCATATCAGAAATGATGATATTTATTACTTGGAATTTTCTTCCGGAATAAGTAATGTGTACATATGCATGAACTTTGTTATTCGATAAAAAAAGATTTTCCTGGATCTTTCCAATTCATTTTTCATGTGACTTAATCATGAAGCAATGATAGTTTTAATAATTTGTAATGCACTAATAATTAATTACACTATGTTGGGAAGAAAATATAATCAGCAAATTAATGTCATTTAGATATTTTAATATTTCAAGAATCACTTCGTAATGACATACCAATGATCGTACTTTTGTGACTTTGTATTGCAGATGTATTCCGTACAGATATACTAAAGACAAACTAAATAGGACATCTATGGTGGTTGAGGAAGAGATTGAGGTTCTTGTTATTAGTTCACAGAGAAAAGGAAAAGGGATGTTGTTCCCAAAGGTATTTGATTTTTCAACCTCTTTTACTCCTGTATTTTGGACTATTTCATGTAATTATAAGATAATATTGTCTTGTAAGGAATAGAATTAATTGATAAACTTACGATCTTGATGATTTATTTCTTTATCTGTTTGTTGTTAATTTAGGGTGGATGGGAGAACGATGAAAGCATTGAAGATGCAGCTTTGCGTGAATCAATGGAGGAAGCCGGTGTCATTGGTGACGTTGAGGTTTGTTCCATAACAAAATCGTGTGTGTCATTTTCTGTGTCATCTCATGTTTGTCATATAACCATATATTCTTCATGATTTAATATCCAATACACGTGTCACCATCACAATTATATGTAACACGTAGTGGCACATTTTGCGCTGAATTCTTTACCGAAATAATATATGTTTCGTATGTAGTTGTACAGATAATAAATGTTTACACAAATATTGGGAAGTTCTCTTTAATTTATGAGAACTCAAGAGCCATTTTCTAGTGACTAAATATTGTTCCACTTGCTTGCGCCTTGAGGTTGAAGAATATATATACTGATGCCTTTGTATTCAAATCTGCAGCACAAATTGGGTAAATGGGACTTCAAGAGCAAAAAAAGTGAAACTTGCTATGAGGGTCACATGTTTCCATTGCTTGTTAAGGAGCAACTTGAACTCTGGCCTGAGAAAAATGTCCGTCAAAGAAAATGGGTAAATTTACACTAATCCTTTGATACAACTTTTTTAAAAAATTTGTTGCCGTTTAGTTAAATAAGTTACTGATTATGTATTTATAATGGATTTAATTGTGACAGTTAACTGTAAGAGAAGCAAGGGAAGTTTGTGAATATTGGTGGATGAAGGAAGCCTTAGAATTACTCGTTGATCGTCTTGTATGCCCAAAGTCAATGAGGCTATTAAATACAAATTAAATTAAACTGGTATTAAATATATAAAAAGATTCCCTTCTATATAGAGCTGGAAAAGCCAGGTGGGAATTACTTGAATTGAAGATAACAAAGGCCAGATTAGTTTTTTTTTTTTTTTTTTCCTTTTTGTAATATTTCTTCATTTTATTGTCTAATTGCCAATTTCGTCCATATTTATTTGAATATGCAATTATGAAGAAAGCTCTGTTTCTTATTTAAATTTGCTATTATGTTTCGGAGAAGTCGTTTTCCAGTGTACAATTATCATCGACTCATAGTTAGGCAATAATACATAAGATTATATGGAATGAAATGGAAAAAAAAAAATTAGTTGGTTAAAGAGATGAAATTCTTTCATATTCTCAAAGTCGAGAGCCATGCATGAAAAGTTATAATTGAATAAAATAAAAAGAACAAAAAATCTAAATTAAATTAGTTCACTTAAGTTGGATTTGCTTCTTTGAGCATTTCCGTATCAATTGCACATGATAATTGGGTTGGACTTGGTCTGACTTGGCTTGAAATCCAATTTTGGTATGGGCAACCTTCTCTTCCTTGTCCTCCTAGAATTATTTGGGAATAATTGGGCTAAATCCAATCTATTGGATTAAAATCATTTTTTTTGCACGGAAAAGACTGTTAATGTGCAAGTACTAAATACTTTTCACATAATAAAACTTATCTTTGTCAAAGCAGTCATATAGTTCATATCTTGTCATTCTAAATTGATTTACATTATCAAAACTTGATTTCGAACAGTACATAAAAAGACTGTCAATCTGCAAGTACTAAATACTTTTCACATAATAAAACTTATCTTTGTCAAAAAGCAGTCATATATGAAAGTTCATATCTTGTCATTCTAAATTGATTTACATTATCGAAACTTGATTTCGAACAGTACATTTTCAAACATGAAAAGATAACGTACCTTTTTTTTTGTTTTTACACTTTCACCGTAAAATAGATCAATTCTTCAATTTAGTTCAATAAAACAAAAGGAAATCCTGGTTTTTTTCATAATTTATGACGCATATTTCCGTGAGATTATATTGGCATCAATGACCAACATTCTTTATCAAATGATAAAATCATAAGTTAAATACGTTATAATAAAGTAGATAATTGAGACGGACTTGAAACTCTCTCTACACATACTCTAAGACAATCTTACACCTTAACATCATTTTCTGCACTCTAAACACAAGGTTTCTCGTCTTCTCCTCTTTATACCACTCACCACCCACTCAACTGTCTGAATTCATAATTCTACATTTAACAAACAAATGAACTACGAATAACTTGATTCTCATATTGGATACGTAGATATCTTGGAACTTCTCTAGCTATAGCCGTATATTGCACAAACTCCACCAATATAAGTCTCGGGCTTCATGCCTCATGTTTGGGGTGTTTTAAATAAATACTTCTTGATGTAGAGGCAAAACCCCGACGCAGTTTAACAACCCCCAAAACTTCCTACATCATCAATTTACTTTTACAATAAATTAACAAAAACTTCTTGATTAACAAGTCTAACCACAATCCTAAAAAAGAACAAAAAATGCAATGTTTAAGTAGCCCAAATACATATCCAAGATAAATGTTTGATTCACAAACACAATCAATTACCTGAAAACTTAAAAGCAACTAATTATTACAGTAAATATATTCTAAATTTTATTAGGAAAAATTAGAAATTACACATTTCGAAATTCTCCCAAAAAAGTATCTAAAATCACTAAATGACGTGAGCCTTCTAGTTCATCTTCTCTAATGTACCAAATGGATAAGCCGTCATCGAAGCTGGAACCTTCCAGACGCTCTAGAGTACACCATGTCCCCTTAGTCCACCCCCACATTAAAATATTATTAAACCCTCTTCAACAATTCACTCTATATTAATTATTCATCCGCAAAATCACACTAGCTCGCAGCACACACAACAAAAAGATAAAATAAAAATAAAAAATGGCTTTGTTTGGAGATCCCTTCAGACGCTTCTTCTACACCCCAACCGCCGTGTACCGCACATCGACGGCTCTCCTCGATTGGGTCGAAACACCAAACTCACACGTCTTCAAAATCAACGTCCCAGGTAATAAACTCCCTCTAAACAAATTTGGGCACGTTAAAAAGACACTTAAAAGTTTGTTTAAAGACAATGGGTGTTTGTACAATGTAATTTGACATATGACAAGTTCTTTAAAATTATAATTTTAATTCACAGCCGGCATATGGAATGTCAGGAGGTAGTTTTGAACTTAAACTAGACGAAAGAAAACAATATAATGATATATAGAATGTGAAATAGCTAACCTAATTTAATTCGACATGTGATTTTAATGTGTACATATACAAAAGTGATTTATTTTTTTTGTGGTGTTTGTGGGTGCAGGTTACAACAAGGATGATATAAAGGTGCATGTTGAAGATGGGAATATACTGGTGATCAGAGCTGAAGCTAAGAAAGAGAAAGACGGGAAAGAGAACGACGTGGTGTGGCACGTGGCGGAGAGGAAAACGATGGGCGGTGGAGGTGATTTCTCGCGGGAGATTGAGTTGCCGGAAGATGTGAAGGTGGAGCAGATTAAGGCGCAGGTGGAGAATGGCGTGCTTACTGTGGTTGTACCTAAAGATACAACTCCCAAGCCTTCTAAAGTTCGCAACATTAATATCACTAGCAAACTCTGAATGTGTTTGTGCAAATAAGAGTTAGGAGCTAGCTAAGAATTAGAAATTACTATGTGATTTCATTTACATGTATGTTTGTAGAATAATGAGCTTTTCGGTATATGTAAGACTTGGAATGGGGTATGTCTGCTTTCTTTTGTGTTATCTACACAAATGAAATCGTGATTGTTATTTCAATTTGGTTTCTGGATCTGTCTGTTTCCTTTTCATATTACTATAATAACAATATGGAGTTAGAATAAAATAAAATTATTATAGTTTTAAGTTTTGGGCGTGGCACAAAACTATTTTATTCAGAAAATCCATGTTCAAATTGAAGTAAGAGTTTTCCAAGTGCAAAAGCGATTTATGTATTGGAGTGCTGGTGATTTTTTGTCATTAAATTTGATTAATTACTTCACCTAACTTGTACAATAGGGTGAGAGACCAAACAATATATATCGAATATGAACAATTGAATTAACCAACTAAATGAGAACTAAATAATCTGGTTTGCGGAATCGAATCGACAAATTAACATGACTAATCAAACACAAAAAGATGTCGAATCTAGCTTGGGATTAACCGGTTTTGTTATGTTTAATTCAACACAGAATTTAATGTTAGTTAAAATGGCCTTTAAGATGGCCACCTGACCAATATGGTCAGGTGGTCATTGTTGATTATATGGTTGAGCATTATATTAGGGATGATAAATCAAATGTATTTACGTAATTACATTCAAAATATAGTTGACAAGTGTTCAGAGTTGTCTAAAAAAGAAAATCTCCCATGCATTGTCAATATACGTTAGGAGACTATAGCAATATTTTTTGTTCCTTGGTACTATATCAATATAATTGTGTGAGGTGTAAGTTAAAAAGTACTGCTAATGAGAAGATTACATGAGTGTCGTTAGCGACGAAGGTGAGTCTATTAATTAGTATTTTAAACAAATTACTCTATAGTGCATTTTCACTCTAATTCTCATGATCTTTCCCCAAATTTTAAATTTTCATGTAAAATTCTTATGTTTTTATTATTGTCGTTTTTATCATTTTATTTCTTATTTTTCACAATGAACAAATCTTTAAAGCGCGTATTTATCTAATCACACACCTAATTTAGGTCATAACATATTGTAACTTGTTACATGTATTGTGCAGGGTTCTGGGATAGATTACGTTGAACCCAACCAAATACCTGTGGAGCGTCAAGTTACTTATACAAAATATTAGACTATCAAGTATTACTTAAAAGTTAAATGTATTGTTAATTTGGGCAAAGTGATCATGACTCATGAGAGATCTATTATGTGTGTCCTCTTTTTAACACACAAAATTTATTGAATCAAAATTATCAAATGCCTTGGTAACACTATTCCGCCTTAAAGAGCTAAAGCACGTGTCTTTACTTTCTATTTCTTTCGATATAATTGAGCATACCGTTGTAGACTTTTTACTGCAATAAAATAACAAAATATTGTTGAAAAATGAGCTCATTGATTATAATTGTAACAAATAAATAACTCTTACCCACAAAAGCCCATGAAGGGCCAGTAAATTGAAGCCCAACAGGCCCACACAAAAGATACTTTTCTTAGCCTCGCTACCCACATGTATCTTAACTTCCTTCCTCCCCAAGTTCCAAAACAATCCCCTGAACTATATTAAAAAAAAAATCTCTCTCCTCTCAAAAATCAATCATCATCATCAAAAAATGGCGTTGGAGTGGGTAGTTCTAGGCTACGCCGCGGGCGCAGAAGCAATCATGGTCCTCCTCCTCACTCTCCCCGGTCTAAATCCGCTCCGCAAGGGTCTCATCAGCGTCACGCAGAGCCTGCTCAAACCGCTGCTCTCGGTCGTACCGTTCTGCCTCTTCCTGCTAATGGATATCTACTGGAAGTACGAGACCAGGCCAAGCTGCGACTCCGATTCGTGTTCTCCGACCGAACACCTCCGTCACCAGAAGTCGATCATGAAGTCGCAGCGTAACGCGCTGCTGATCGCGTCGGCGCTGATGTTCTACTGGCTGCTGTACTCCGTTACGGCTCTCGTTGTGAAGATCGATGTGTTGAACAAGCGGATCGAGCGGTTGAAGGCTCGCGAGTGAGTGATTTGGTTGCGGATCTGTGAGATTTGGATCCGGATCGTTGACGTGTTGTTCGCGGTAGGTGTTGTTAATTTGTGTTTTTGGGGATAATAAATAGGAACTGTTGAATTTGTGTTTTTACTGAAGATCTAGGGCTCGATTGCACGGATTATTGTGTTTGTGATACTTTTTATGTGTTCTATTCGTTATACGGATAATTTGCGATGTTGATTAAGAGATTTGTGTTCTTATAGATTTTTTGCTTTGGATTTTGTTATATATCTGTGCTTTTGATTAGTGATGTGATTTCGTGATTTGAGTTGAATTGGTGGTGTATCGTATTCAGCTATGTTGATGAAATTTAGTTGAGTTAAGAAACCGGACCTTTTTGACCATTAAACGTGTGATAATTGTTAGATTTTGTTCCCGTAAGATTCGTTCTGTTTTTTTAGCTTTAGGAGTGTTTTTATGGGAATTCGAATGCTTGCAATTTGTTTAGATGGAACACGGATGATGTTAGATGGACATTTTCATGTTGGTCTTGAAGGTAATCCTTTGATCAATTGGCTCTGGAATTATAGGTTCAGTGAGATGTGAGATAGCGTATAGATTTCTTGTGTTACCCTGAGATGTGTAAAGTGATTATCATTGAGGACGTTTCTGGTTTTACGATAAGAAGTGAGATGTAGTTGGTATGTAGTGAAATCTCTCTAATTTTGTCCGCGTGCCTAGTAAAGAACGAAGGAGTATAAAATTGGACAGAAGCTTGTTTTTTGTCTATAGGATCAGGTTCGGGATCTTTATTTCCTCTGACTTAATCAATGTAGCCATGTAGGCAACTGTCTTCGAGCTGGAAAATGTCAAAAGATAGGCGCAGAAACACTTATGTGTGGTATGACTAGGTCACATGAAGGATATATATGTCTTTCCAATTCTGTGTTCGACAGGTAGTCGAGAAAAAGCCTGAACGGCGTTATGTCGGTTGTTACGTTATTCTGATAAAAATACTAGGCTGGCAATTGTCTCGGTGACTAAGAAATATGGTATCAATTGGTAGGGAAGATTATAGTGTGTACTTTTAAGAGATTTGCAATGGAAACTGGCATTGGTTCATGCTGATAATGTTTCCCTTCTGGTTAATAGATAAGTTTTCTGGGCTTGGGAAACTCGGTTATCTGTTGCATGGTTTTGGAACGATGTGGATAATTTTGAAACTTTGTTCTACATGGCCAAAAGATGTTTGATGAACAACATTACATGAAACCTCAGATGTATCCATCTATTATAAGTTGAATTCTGCCCTATCTCTTGTATGAGTAACAAGAGAAATTCTGAATGTAGATTGCCTTCTTTCTGGGATATAATTATGGTCTGAATAAAAGCAAGGGAAGTGGGGCTTGGCAGAAAAACCAGGCCATGTTTGACAGATCAGTGCAAGATCTTAGACAATGGTGATTCCCAAGTGGTTGCGTTTAATCTTCTGTTTAATGATGTATTAAATCTTAGTTCTATGTTGACTTAAGAAGTTCTCAAAATGTAGTAACATTTCTAAAATCTTATGGGTCATTATCTTGGTCGCACGTGACTAGTAGGCTGATAGACAAGTTTCTGATCTCATATTTGGCTTTTGAAAAAAAAGTATACATGCAACTTTGAGGTTTGGATGATTGAGGAGACTGCCTTTAAAGTTTAGTAAACATAACAGATAAACCACATGGATCTACACGTCTTTTAGGTTCTTTTGGAGTGCCTCTATCTTTAGATAGTATAGCAGGTTGTGCTTACATTAAAACCTCGAGGAACATAGCTGTAAATATCTGTTATTTCATTCATCTGGTTTGGATCCTACTGTTTCTTGTCAAATTATTCGTTTGCTCTGTATCACTCAAATTTATGTCATTATTTTTTTGGTGTGGATTTCGGAGTCCTAATATCCGTTGTAAACTGAATAGTTCTCTTCATATTTTTATGCATAGCTCTCTAATGTCTGGATCATCCAGATTCCAGACTATGTAGCTTTGCATAATTTATGGTTTCATGTTCCCATCACCCAATAGGCCAATACTAGTTTCAATCACACTGTTGAGATGGGGTGGAGTGTGATTTTTATTTGTAATGTAATTATTCAACAATAGTTGCTTCAACTCGGGGTCAAGTCATATATTTGTGCTCAGAGAAGTTGGTGCAAGAAAACCAAGGGAGTCGTGTAATTTTTGTGAATGATTTCTATTACAATTTTCAACGAGTCGGTTGAAAAGTTATTCGAACCGATAGATTACTCAATGACGAGAATTGTTTAAAAAAATATAAGTTGTTCCTAGCTTTTATATATAAATCTGCGCTATTTGGGTATTAGTTTACATTAGAATTGTTCAAGTTTGGATAACTGTTACTATACGAGGAAACCTTTTAAGCACTATAAAAGCTGGGAACAACTATATTTTTTTACACTATAGGGATTGTTATTGTGATTAACAATCTACCAAAATTTAATAAGAAACTTCTATAACTATCCAAATAGTTAAAAAATAGTTTTTAGAAATAGGCAATGATGATACATAATCTATGTTATGCGAGGGTACGGAGCAAGGTCGAAAAGATTGAGAAATAGAACCATCTGATTTAATTCGTTCTCAATAGCATGAAATGATCATCTTAGGGTGATCCGTTTGTCGACAAATGCTCCTATTACACTCGTAGTCTCTATAGGATGAGAACCAACTATATAGCATCTACATCGAGAATTTAAGTATTGTAAACGACATTAGTTCGATCCTTTGTAGGAACTACCCGTAATAACGAGGTTGCAAAATGGATATGTTTATCATAAAGAGATTTGTTGTTCGTGACCCTGCTTCACCTCTTCCAAATCACCATTTTCATGCACCATATTCTTGGTTTCAAGCATTGCTCCGCAAAAGCGGATCCAGTGCTGAAAAAAAGTGATCTTGTATTGATAGTTGGAACCTATTATATATTCGATCTTTCGTGGGTATAGTAGTATATGGCATAAAATATTTACCAAACAAGTTAGTGAATATTTGATCATAGATTAGATTTGCTAGATACTTGTTTGGAGTATCATTAATTTGAGAGATAATGTCGTTTTTTAGAATGTGTGAAGTAGTTTAATAGAATGTGCGAAGTAGTTTAATGCATTGACATAATGTAACAATAAATTGAATATAGATTGAGGCAAAAGAGTCGCTCATGAGTTTGTCCCCTGTTGTTCTACAGTATACACTTTCAGACAAAACTACGCATACTTATTTAAACACCCATATGTGTATCACTAGTTCAATAGGGATCAGTAATTCGTTTGTCAACGAAATCATTAGTTTTTTTTTTTTTTTTTTTTCGTTTGTCGTGATTTTCTTTAACGTTTGTTGTGCAAAATCTATTGTACCCATCAAAGCGTCGGTTGCTGAGTTGATCGGTACAAATTATATTTGTATTAAATAATTAATTCGGTAATTGGTTCATGTGTGATTTGGTAAACGTTCTTGGACTTCGATAATCGGATCATAAGGCAATATACTTATGCATTGGGCTTGTGTTATAAGAAGCTCATGATTCCGTAATGGTGGTTCACTTCATATTATTTCGCCCATAATATCGTGAATGATGAATGGTGAATCGCATTTATGTTAATGTGATTGACTATTGGTGAATTATTTTGTTGCATTCTTTGGTAATATTCTTGGATGAGATCATGGTTTTGCTTTAGATCTTGATACTTGGTTTATAGTGGGATTCTCATTTTGCTTCTTTTTTCTTTTCTTTTTCATAAACAAGAAGTTCAAAAAGAGTTGGGCGAAAATATTGAATCAATAGTAAACAGTAAACTGTTAAACTGAAGTTCGAATCCAAAGGACCTGACTTTTAAAACAACTGAATCTAATCATTCCAAATATCAAATCATTGACACGATAATACCACAGGGCAATCTCTACATTAATCCATTGGCAACATAAAAGACTGATATATTCAATAACATCAAAAAATAAATAGAACTTCTTATAAATTATCCAAGTCATTCACAGCAAAACAAGAGCTCCAAGTTTAAAACTGTTGATAATATCTGAATAAAAAAAAAGGTTTAAAACTGTTCATGTGAAACCATAGTCGAATTATCTGCATCAAAACGAGTTCCAAGTTCCAAACAAAACACTTCCCCTAATCAATCAACGAATCCCAGCCCATGTCCCAAATGTCGCTGTTCATGAACTCCTTGTAATAGTCATCAAATGTCGGCGAAAAAAGCAGTTCTTCGATATAGTTCAATGATGTCACCCCGCCGCCATTGTTGCATGAAGAAGACGAAGAGTACGATGGGGTCGACGAATTATCGTCGTAAGAGATCTGAATCTCGTTGGGTTCGACGATCATTGGAATCTCGTCGATGCAGAAGTCGTTGCCGCTGATCAGTTCAGGGGATTCGGTTAATGGGGTCTCTGTTTTTGGCTCATCAGTTGCAGATTCAACAATGCTGACAACGGCGGTTGCTGGTGGTGGCGGCAACAGAGGTTTGTGGTTCACAGGGTCGATTCCCATTTTCTTGAGCTTCTTTTTGATGTGTGTGTTCCAGTGGTTCTTAATCTCGTTATCAGTTCGACCTGGGAGGTTTGAAGCAATCTTGGACCACCTGGTGATAATTAAAATTAGTAAAATGAAAATTAATTCGAAAACAAATATTATAATTTGTTTTATGTTTTAACGAATATTTGACAAAAAAATCCATAAATTTTATGACATAAAACTTACTATTTATGACGTGGAGAAATTATGCGACAAAGTTATAGTCAGTTAGATACGTGTATTTACTACATAAAAACGTAATTATGTAAAGAGAAGTTCGAATATTTTTTGTCAAAATGTTGTTAACTTCTGACAACAATAATAGGATATATGATATGCTTACGTAATGTGTGATGTAAGAACGTAAGTAAAGACTAGCTGGAATCTGTTCTGTCAAATAGTTGTTTACTTCTGGTGACAGCTGGATTTATGGTAAGTTTACCTAATGTAAGGTAGAATTTTAATGTAATAGTATGGTTGTTAGAGAAGCAAGGATTTACCTTTTCACCTTACAATAAATGTGACATAAAAAATTACTATTTGCTTATTAATTATGACATGAAGTAATTATGAGATATTTTTTATAATGAGGTGTCATAAATTTTTTAAAAATGCTGTGAGATAGACACGGTGAAATCATTTTGTCAAACCGACTCAAAACTATGGTTGAATTTAAGAAAGTGTATTAAAAGTTTAAAAAGATCTCACATATCTTTGATAGTATCACGACATCTTCAACTGAATTTATGGAAGTGTAGGAAAAGTTAACAAGATCTTGTAGACTATAGGCAAAATCTTAAATCCGTTGAAAGTGTCGGAGCAAAATCTAAGAGGTGGCACACAAAAGGAACGTAACATTTTTGGCATATGAAATTTTAGATGTGCAAAACTACGTCTCAATCTAACAATGATATGTCATAGTAATAATAATAAAAATAATTCTTATTGAGGTGGCAATGCAAGAACTGCACTAAAGTGGCAAAATAATGATTGGTATGTAGCAAAACTTTATGATGGAAAAATCGAATAATTAAAGAATATATAAAAGGGATAATTACAGCTACACCCCCTGAGGTTTGGTGTAATTACAGACACCACCCCTGAGGTTTGGGAAATTACACTCACCTCCCCTGTAACTAACTTATGCCATATAAAAGACAATAATGCCCTTTATTAATTTTGTTAGAGAATCTATTAATTACAAAAGGCTAATTGGTTTTTCTTTTTCTCTTTTTGGTTTGATGAGCTCTCATTTTTTCTCCTTTCTTTTTTCTTTTAGTTTTGTAATAAATTTGATACTAAAATATTATTAAATTTGCAAATAAAGAAACCTATGTTTGCTTCATTCTTTTGTGCATTTTTTATTGAGATGAATGAGGAGTTCTAAGCATATTGTATTCTTTTATTTTATATTATTAGAAGAAACTATAATTAGTAAACATTAAAATAATATAATAATTTTTTAAACATTTATAACTAAATTGAAATAAATGAATTAATTAAATAGATGTGTGTTTCTTTTGAAAAAAATATACTTTTTATTTTTAGTATTTTCTAACAATATAATTTTTATGTTGATATTTATAAAGGTATTTTGTAGAATTTTAAAAAAATACTATTTACTTTATATAATAAAACCTACTCAAACTTTGTATAATATCAATTGAAATGGAACAAGGGTAAAATTGGAAGTTTTCATCCATATATTCAATAGAGGGACTTTATTGTAAGGTTGATGCAAACCTCAGGGGTGGTCTCTGTAATTTCTCAAACCTCGGGGGTGGTATCTGTAATTACACCAAACCTCAGGGGGTGTAGCCGTAATTATCCCTATATAAAATTACCTGTTTCCTAGTTGGGCGTGCAGATCGATAACCATCTTCTCTTCATCTTCCGAAAGTAGTCCCCTTTTCAAGTCCGGCCTCAAATAATTTGTCCATCTCAACCTGCAGCTCTTTCCACATCTCAAGAGCCCTGCAACATTTTATATTTTCCTCAATAAAATTGAAAAAAAAAAAAGATAAGAGATAAAAGTAGAAGTGAACTTAAAAAAGAATCAGAAATAACGCAAGTAACTTTATAACAGAAAATGTAACCAGACTAAATATCACGAAGTTTAAATATGACTATCCCAAAAAATTATACGTGCTTTACTTTAATTAAACCATACCATCCTAAGGTCTCTCACAACCAATTATCGAGTAGAAAATGTTGTCTCTAATACAACGACAACAACAAAGTGACATTTAATTTTAATCAATTTAAATTGATTATATGAATCAAACAAGAATCACGACAAGTTAGACACATAAAAATTCTTTTTTTTTCATGACAACGACAACGACAACGATAAACAAACACTTAATCTTAATTACTCAAGATCGTTGTATGAACCGAACAAGAATCACGACAAGTCGGTCAAACACATAGATTCTCTTTTTTCACGACAACGACAACAACAACGACAAACAAATATTTAATCTTAACTAATTAAAATCTTTATATGAACCAAACAAGAATCACGACAAGTCAATCACACACATAAATTCTCTTTTTTTACGACACGTTACGGGAAAACGAAATCAACCTGCAAGTTTAGGGATAGCCCTCCAGCAGCATTGGCCATTGGCAAGGATGAAACCGATGAGTTTCTGGTCTTCATCAGCACTCCATGGTCCTTTCTTTAATCCCACTTTCTCACAACAAGGTTTTCTTCCCATCTCTCTCTCTTCAAATCACTTCACCAAAAAAAACTTTGGTGTAAAGTGAAATATTGAAGAGAGATTTAACAGAATTATTTATAGGAAAATTTAAGGAACTGTTTTGGATTTTAAAACAGCACTTGTCAATAGTAAGAAACAAGTTTGAGGGTGCCTAGCTATATATAGAAACAGGTCAGCCCCTCCTGTGACCAAAAGTGTGGCATTAAATAAATTAATTTGAATAAAAAAAGAAATAATTAAATTCCCGCCCCACCATGGATGCACACGTGTCGGACGAGGATAAAGGCTGAGACCCACTTACTTTATTTTCGAGTATCAAACAAAATCATACTCACTAAGTACAATTCAGCAAAGAAGAGGAGAATTTATTAGTGTTCCTCTTATTTTTAATTTTTTCACCCAATTGCAAATTAGGTTGTGTGTCATATTAAAAGCTATACACATTATTAATTGTAATTTTTTTTTTAAGGATTGGGAGGAGGTTGTGAGAGTTGTAATTAGAAATTCCAAATTTGGAATGTGTTTTATATTTAATTACTTAATTCTAAATGTGTCTAGTTATGATTATATATTCCGTGAATTTTGGAGTGTTACGTTTATTATTCAAAAAACTTCTATATGTGTCGGCCTTACTGAAAATCATTAGACGTAACAATAATAATTAAGGCTCGACGTTTTACTACTGTAACTGTTCAATGTCAATGATGATCTTTTGTACTCTAGTTCGCTTTATTCTTATCCGCAATTTTGTTGGAGGTATTATAATATATTTTTTACTTCTCAATCTTATGTATTTTTGTTATATATACAACCGTAGAATTAATAATGTTAGATGAAATGATCGTGGTATGAGTTTTATCGTTGTTATTTGTGCAACCGATAAATATACATAATTTGGAATGATTTATATTACCGTTATTTGGGCAACCTTAAATTCACATTATGTGAAATGGTTGTTAGGTAAATGTTGTATATTTGCTTAACTTTTTTAAGTATTTAGAAAAGAAGTTTATGATGATAATATTTTTGCTAACTAGATTTTAGAAGTCATAAAGAGATTCTATACAACTTAGGAAGCCATAATCATTCACTTGACATTTTTAAGGGTGAAAATTGAATATTCCATAAAGAAATTGAATATCCACGGATGAACCAAATTGCGTATAATTTTAGGTAAAGGGCTCGAATAGGGAAAAAAATCAATTAAATGACGATTTTAGCATCGATGACAATATGTTATAGGACTATTTTTACAAAAATCCTATGATTATGCCAACCAAAATTGTACAACCTTCTAAACCACGTAGTATAAGTCCAATTCAGATTTAAGTTAGCAGAAATGAAAATTAATACTCAATAACATACATGCCACTGTTAACTTGTGATGTAATATTTTCTCATTTTGCTCCTTAGCTTATCCTTGTATGTTGTCACACGCGCTAAATGGTCAACCTACAACGGCATATGATTAAACCCAATAAATACAAATGCTTTGAACACATATCTTGTATGACAACACACGCTCAGTGGTCAATCTACAACGACATGTAAGCACAAATGTGGTACTCACCTGGAAAATGATGGACGTGAAAATCACAAATTCAGATGAGGACATTGCTCTTGTAAGCATGTCATAAGCATATCATCCCAAACCATAATCAGCCAAAATTAGCTACTTCCATGAACTTCAAGGCCCACAAAGTATATACTAAACAAATAGTTTAATAATATAAAATAATATAAAACAATAATTCGATTATTTCTCTATAACCATAATTTTACAATAATTTACGTGATTAATAAGTATTTGTAAATATTTATTGGACTTCTTAATTTTTAGTATTAATTTTCTAAGTGGTTGTATTATTTCCGAACTCTTTTAACTGTCTTAGTAAACTTACAGAGAAGTACAAACCTAAAAGATTGCAACTGAAGTGCTTCTATGATGCAATGAAATAATTGTAATTAGGTGCATTAGCTGGCTAATTTGGACATTTCTATACTATCTAATACGTCATTTAAATGATAACATATTTGTCTTAACTAGTACTTTAACATTTGAGTATATCTCATTAATTAAACTCTCCAACCTAGGAGGTCATTTGCAATGTGTCTCTATTTACATAAAAAAAAATGAAGAAAAAAACCGTCAAGGCGTCAACCTATTAAAAAATGTGCAAATCCCACTAAGACCAATCCAACCTTCAATTTGATCATGTTTCTGCAATTTCGTTCAATAAATTTTGGCAGTGGGGGAGTTTGTATTTTTATCAAAATGTCAGGATTTTTTTTATTTTTTTTTAGATTAAGAGTCACATTGAGAATATATCCAAAAGTTGGGCGAGTTTGATGTTTTTTATCGTTAATATTTTACAAACTTAGTTTAATATGTAAAACACGCACCGCAAATCTAATAGCGGTACAAAAAATATCTCAATGAGCTTAAATTGATGTTAGGTATTTTATCCCACAAATACGCGCCCCCAGGATTTGCCCATTATGGAATTATGAAGCAAAACGAATAAATACTCACAATAGTAACAACAAAAGAATTTATGTGGAAACTCCAAAACCAGAGAAAAAACCACGGGAATCAGAGCGAAAATTCACTATATAGAAAATTATTACAATTGTATATTTTTCCCTCACCCCACCGACATCCACAGAGCCTTTTCACTATCACTACTCCCTAACTATATCTCACCCCGTGTATAAAACACCTCACAAGATATTACAAGAAGAATAGTACTAAAAAACTCAATTTGGGATGTGTTTCTTCTACTTGCTTCAGGAAAAGGCTATATATAGCCTCATTTCCCAAGCTTAACATAAATTGAAGACATGTTACATGTCTTTCAATTTACATCTCACAATGTGGGAGCATTAAATTCTCTTACATACTTTCGCATGGCCAAGGGCCATTAGTCAACATTTGACACGAGTAGTTAGAGTATCTAGTGCGCCAGAACCTCAAGAAAATCTCAGATTGCCCCATTTG
Source organism: Misopates orontium (assembly GCA_946800315.1). NCBI lineage: Eukaryota > Viridiplantae > Streptophyta > Magnoliopsida > Lamiales > Plantaginaceae > Misopates > Misopates orontium. The sequence goes on along the minus strand of OX326953.1, from coordinate 13,352,654 downwards.
AGATTGTTTTTCTTATGAAAAAATTACTTATAGATTTTCTTAATTCAATCAGATTTTTTTTCATAAAAAGATTTATTAAACATTGTTTACAAGACAAAAACAACCCAAAAGTGACACAAATCTCACCCTTCGGTAAGTGCACCTTCTCCATGTGTTCAAAATCAATCTCAGTACGTCAGATATGACACTACCACTAAAACTTGAACAACATAACTCAAAGTGGAACGAACTATTTATATCTACCACAACAAAAGCAAAAGATTAAATGTACTATAATGAACACAATTGGTTTGATAGAAAGTAAACTAACACTTGTTTAGGCAACATGCCAAACGGACTTGAAGGCAGATAATAACTAACACGCGTTTGCTAAAGGCAACAAACCAAAACCAAATGTCAAAAGTGCATTCAGAAAATAATCATTCCTCAGCAATATGTCGTGTTTCATGTTCGGACCCTTGCCCAATTCCACTCGATTATTGTATACACTAAGAGAGATTTGGCCTCAACTCAAATTATTATGTGTTCGACTACTTTATTTAGGAGTTCTCATGTGTTTTAGATTATATAGAACAAGTGAGAAAATAGAGAAATGCAGATCTTAGTAATTAGATTAGAGTATTATTGCCAACTATAACCTTTTTTGACATGACACATAAGAAAATGAGTTAGTCGTATAAGTGTATACCACAGGCTAAGTGTTGAAATCTATCACACATCGTTTAAGAATTATCCTGACATTTTATATATTAATGATTTTCTCATCTCCCTCCGGTAAGACATTTTAGGAGAAATGTGGGAAGCTCTAATTTGCATATGGTATTAGACTCACTTCTATCGAAGCCAATGTTGGACTTGTCCAATACCCATATGTTAGGATCCGATGCTAATTCCATCCCACATGTGATAGGAATTCTTAAAACTTGTCCCACATCGCTTGGAAACTATATTATGGGCTTATGTGTATTAATGATGTCCCCCTCTTCTTCTAATAAGGCATTTCAGGTAAAACCCAAGAAAGCTCTAATTTCTACCCTAAGAGTACACATTACACCTTTTTTATAACTATGATTTGCTTATAATTTGTGGATGAGGATATATTTCTGTTTGGTATCAACGCATCTTTAAATAGGGGAATGATCAATCACTTTTGGGAGAATCAGGAGCGTCTATATCCGAAGAGCAAAGGAAGAACAAAGAGGGGATGCATATGGTTTACAAGTACTATTTGGTGTATCTGGATTATGAACAAGAATAATTCGTGGTGGGAAGGTTGCTGAAATTGAAAAGATTATTGGTGAAATTAAGGTGCTTAGATTTATGCTCTTAAAAAGACTTTTTTACTCTTTTGTTCACTGGTTTCGTTCACCATTTCATTGTTTTAGCAATTAATAACTACGTTGTAATATGTCATGAGTATCTCTTGTACTCACTCTATTTGTGAATAATATTTTTGCTTATCCAAAACAAAAATGCACTATCCTGGTGTACAAAAGCACAACCGCGAAAAAAATATGAAAAAAGTGTAAAAATAATTACTTTTACTTAGTAGTGCACAAAGAATAGAAGCCATTCAAGTTAGATATAAGAGTATATGAAGAGCTAAGACATTGTAAAATGTAAATATAATGAAGACGTTAGCATGTTGAGAAAACAACAAACTATTTCTGTGTTGTGCATGCTACACACATAAGTATATTCATTGTTTATCTCCTGATCTTACTCGCATATTTTGATCTATGAAGACGATTTGTTATTTGAAAGCTTTTTCTTAACCGGAAGGATATTCACTACTTATTTTCCACATATGGGACTAGAAAGTGAAATCAGTCACACTCTCCAATAATAGTGAGTTTACTTGCATATCAAAAGAGTATTTCCTTTTCAAATAACATTAAACATGAAGGTAGTTAAATTAATTACATTTAATTGCAAAACCCTTTAATTAGTGTTAATTTTCAATTAATATTTTCCATAAGTAAAAGTGGCATATGAGAGCGATGTAAGAAAGAGAATGATCCCATAAGAATGATTGCCCTGGAAAAAGTAATAACTATATAAACATAGACAAATGGGAAAAGAAAAATGTAGTGGTATTATGAGATGGAAAAAATGAATGCCATTTGATAATGATGGTTTGATGAAGACGGTGGAGAAAGCGGGGATTCGTCAATATAGTTATGTCCCTACATGCAAAAAGGATGAGATGAAAATGTAAAGAATTAGTTTCCAAAAATATTTTTAATGAATAGGATTGAAAAAAAGAATTTGGACAAAAATATTTTATCAATTATTGGTAGAATGAAAATACTCACGTACTTGCAAATTATTGATGTAAAATCAAATATATACTTACTATTTTGGGTTAAATACATCAAACTCTCTAACTTATAGGGTGTTTCGCAATGTGCCTCTCATAATAATATTTTAAAAAGAGAAAACACCACTCACCTATTAAAATGCCTCCTTCAACCGAATTTAATGGACAAAAATGCACAAACGAACGGCTAAATAACTATCCAATGAACATTTAATAGATTGAAGGGTTATTTTATCTTTTTTGTAGGTGAGGAAGCACATTTTAATACATTAACCTACTATTTTATGTTGTAACATTTTTGTTAATTATGAAACCACCACAAGATAAACTCATGGACTAAATGCAGTGTCATTTCACATTAGAAAATCTAGTCCTCAGACACAAATTTAGAGACATATATTCAAGTTGTTCTTTGTGAAAATCGAATTTTTAGACCAATTAAAAATTAATCATTTTAATCAATTGGATCACTCTTATAAATAATATTAAAATAAATTTTTTTTCATTGGTGACAAAGCTGGCTCAAAGAGAATAAACATGGCAATAGTATCACACTTTTTATTTTTCCTCCTTTCCTTTTTCAAAAAATATATTTTTTTATCAAGAAGACAATTGGAATTTGGGCGGTTAGAGAGGGCCCGGTCCGCTCATGCGCAAAATTTCTATTGGTTTATTTAAGTGGATCACGAAGGCCCACATTTCCTCCCAACATGCATGAGATGATCGGCCATTTCTTTCATGTCAATCATGATAAATCTTTCTATCAATTTATTTCATATGATTTGTTAAATTCAATAAGAAATACATGATATGTTATAAAAATGATCTATAGGTGCTTTTCATTAACCTAGATTGTAGAACTTCTGTTACTTATAATCAAAATTCTACCGCATTATAACATACACAATAAATTTAGGAATATTATAGATTCTGATAATCAAATCTACCTTTAAAAGTTCCATGTACGCCAAAAACAAATTAGTAGTTTTAATTTTAAATAAATCAATGCTGAGGCGACGTGTCCAATCTGATGAACTTCCCTTCATTTGGAAAAAGTGCAATGAAATATTCTTCTTTAGATTTTCAAAAGTACGATGATATGCGTGTTCACTACTTCACTAATTTGTTAATTTGTATGAGGTAATCGAGCAAGTATGTGATGTAGTGCTGACGTTGGCAGGCGTTAGTCCCTACGTTTTTTATAGTAATGTTTTCAAAATATAATAAATTTGAAATTGTATATTTTTAAACTCTTGAAATTCTTCATATTTCTTATTTACATAATTCGTGAAACACATAAGAAAGTAGATTTTGTTTTCTAAAATATGCACCAAAATTTTATGCCCTCAATTGTTTTTCTGACGTCATAGGATACTATTGCCACTAAGTAACATTAATTCATAATCACCATTGAATTCTAATTTGTAACATGTAATTTAGCGGGTTTTTTTATTAATAAAAAATAACATTAAACCGAGAAAATTTAGGAAACCTTTCAGAAGGACAATTCAAGTAAACAAAAATGTCATTTACAAAAGATCATGCTGAAGAGAATGAGTTGCCTCATTTTAGTTGCGGGGTACGAAACAAAACGTTCATTTTGGTCGCTTAGACCAATAACATCGAATTTATGTTATCATAACTGAAATATTTTAACAAAGTCATTACAAAATCATGATTAAAATTTGAATATAATATATGCAAACTTAATCTGACCCAGAATTTTCGAAATGCACTAATAAATGTTTGCGCCCATATGTACATCTAGTTTCTGTGCCAGATGCCACGAGAGCACAATTTTATATGAATTATGTCTTATCTCTTTCAATAATGATTGAATTTACGATGATAATGGACACGAAAACTTTTGGGTACATTTGATACTTTAATTTATACCTTATCCTCTGCTAACAACAGTATATGTTTCTACACTGTTCTTGAACTTCGTAAAGGTACTATACCCATTTGGAGGAATTGGGGCCATTAGCAAATGAGGGAGAGACATTTTATATTTTGGGTCCACTTAGTAACTCATCATTATTTGAGTTTTGCCTAGGTGTTTCAACAACTTTCTAACACATATGGCCATTTCCTTTTTGGCTCTTTTTTAAGTTTGTTGAGATTGGGTATACTTTAGTGCAATCTTTTGGGGTTTGTTGGGGTGGAAAAGGTTTGGTAGATAATAGTATTTTGTCATTGCCAAGTCAAAAAAGAAAAAGGTTCATTAGGTATTGGCTTGAATCTACATTTTCTGTTAATGGTTAATTTGGAATTTTTAATAAATCATGCTTAAGTCAAACAAATGTCATAGCCATTATTCTGATTTTGATAACAAAAGAAAAAAAAATGGAGAGAGAGAAGATGTGACGTCATATTCTTACATTTGGTACATGTTATATGTAACCTTTTTTTTTTCGAAAATAATCTTGTAGAAGTCAATCACATATTTAACTAAGAAACTTGAGAACCATAGAGTAGAAGAAACAACTGTCTTAGATCATGAATGGCTACATCCACAAAAGCGACTTATGTTGTTAGATTGTTGATATTACTGTCAATGTAAAAGAGAAATCCCGCATTAGAAGGAGGTGATAAAATAAATGAATTTATAGGTATTTGTACGTTTTAGTGTCTACATTTGAGTTGAACTTTTGGATAGGGCCTTGGGCTTTGGCCTTTGAATTAATTCCTTACTAAAAGTTAAAGGTTGTGCACTTGAAGTATCGTGGACTTTGAATTAAATTGAATTAGATATAAAGGTCAACTAATCTTTCTCTAATATTAGTTCTGAAGTTTATTGCTTTAACTTTACTTATTGGAGACGGTAAAATTGTAGCATATATAAAAAGTTTTGGTTTCGATGTATGTTCGGTCTCCTAAATATTATAAACATTTCGTAGTTTTTCGGAAGCTTTTCGACGTGTTTCAAAAATTTTGTAAAAGCTATAGTTGTAATGAAATTGGAAACTGCTTATAAGTTTCGTTTCGACTAAGTGAAAAAAGGAAACGTTTCGGGGGTTTTCGAGGAAACCTATGGAAATTTTGATCCATGCATATATTCAATTTTCAGGAACAACAAACTTGTCCTTAAGACTCGCGTCACGTTTTTTAGAGTTAAGTATGTTCTCACAAATGGATTTTAAGAAGCAATACTTTCAACGACGTCTATGTTGTGGCTGATGCAGCTTTTCAACTTCAACTTTTTAGTATGTGCTTGAAAGTCAGTCTAAACCCGTGTTTTTCTTGTTGTGAGAATAGAATTGCGTATTGACATAATAACCAGTGGCTATGTATAGTCTAGAATTTACATGATTAATTACACAATCATTTGGTAACATAATTTATTCTTCATTATTATCTCTTTTACAGTTTTACCTTATAGATTAAAGTTCACCAAAAAGAAGTAAATTACATTGCATAAGTTGTACAGAATCAATCACCCAGTACTACAATACTCTAATGGCATAAAACTCGGTCTATAAAATGATCTCAAAGGCTCCCTTGATAGGAATTTTGTAGAGTAATGTTAATATGGCATCTGTAAACTTCAAAAACATGTCTTTTATTTTCTAAATTTAGTTTTTGTGTGAAGGTGAAGGAGAAGGCGAAGGAGCATTAGAGAGTATGGTGGTGAAGAAATGTTCTGCAAGGACGACATTAGCCGCATCGGACGGATGAAAAGCGTCCCAAAATACATATTCGCTCCGATTATTGCATAACTTTGAGTTTGGCAGACAAAGCCCACCTAATTGCGTGTCCACGTTGCAGCATGATGTGTTGGACACCTTAAAACCTGTAATCATCAAAATAATAATAATAATAATAATGATAACAATTAATTAATATTATAATACGTATTATTAATTATTGAAAAACTAAATTAAAATACTCTAGGAAACTAAGAAATTCGTACTATCTGATTGCGATTAATATTATTGTTAAAAAACAAAAATGCGTGCTACATAATCATGTAGAAAAAGATAAAACGTCCAATATCTAGGCTATTGTTTAAAGTGCAAACAAGTTGTCCGTAAGTACACCCAATATTTAGGTTGTGGTTCGACTGCGAATTACACTTTTGAAGGTAAGTACAAATACTTAATTGTAAGCATAAGTAGATGAAACATTGGAAGGAAAAATATCCTCTTCTTCATAACTTTTTAGAATAAACACACCACTTTAAAAAGATGTTATGCAATAATTAGTTAAAACGAGAATTACTCAATCGAAGAGTTCAACATCAAATAAAGTAACCTTCATTAGAAATCATTCAAAATTAACATATTAAATTTTTACCAAAAAGTTTTTGTATTCATACCATATGCAGCGGGGTTCTCGATTAAATCAAGAACCACATTGTAAGTGTCCGCAAATGTAATTTGTGCAGATGGGAGGTGCCTATTAAGAACGCCTATCAACTTCTGGACTTTGGAGTTGAATTGTTGGACCCAAAGATTGACTTGGGTCAGGCATTGTCCTCTTCTTGATTTCACTCTTTGTGACGGAATGCATCCAAGTGGACTAAGCCCATGAAACACCATTTTTCTTGCACCAAGTTGGTAAAGTCTCTGGTCATACAAAACAATTGTTACATTTTTTGGGAAAAAAGAATCCTATTTAGTCTCTAATAGTAAGCTCACTGTATTTTTTACTTATACATTACTCACATCGTGACTAAATATTTAAGAATATCTTAATCTATTTTTATTTGAATAAATGAAAATAAGTTAGTGAGAGTAGGAAAGAAATATAGATGAAGGAAAGACAAAAGTCTAAATCAAATAAAAAGAAACTAGAAAAGGGGACACAACTTGTATTTTAAGGGTAAAATCGTAGTAATAATAAAAATAGATAATTTCTAACTGTATCTAAAGTGCATGTAGCATATAGTGGGACGACAAATTGTTCATGTCATTAACTTGTAGCATGAATGCTTTTTCTTAATAAAAATAATACATAGTGTTTTTAGCTAATAGCAGGTGACACAGGGTGCCTGGTGCAATTACTCTGTATATGATGTTTGTACTGGAGTAAATTGTCATTACTTGTGGCAGTTAATTCAATGCAAGTAATTTCACATATTTCTATCGTTTATGAAGTTTAATAGGCTCTAGTCTACTAAAAGCATATGTACAGGGCAATAATTTATCAGAAATAACATTTTTTTTTACCGTAAGCTGTTCGCCCAAGGTTGAGATTAGAAGGCCCACAAACTCATCGTGTGTAAACTGTTGGGCGTCTGCTAGAAATGGCTGCAGATAATTGTTCACATAGTCATTGCTACCTAGGAATTTTTAGAAGTGGAAACATTAAACAATATTTGACGATAAAATAACATAAAATAAATTAATGGTGTCACAGATTCTAATTTTAGCACTTCGATTCTTGATTAAAATATAAGTTGTTATTTTTTAATTGATAATGCTCAAATTGTAAAACTTATAAGCTTTCACTATTCCATAAAAATTTATTTAATAAAATAATCCCTTATACAATGTAGTATACTACTGTGAGTTAAAGTTTTTATATGTTTTCTATCAAAAAAATATGAAGGTGGCTTTTAGCTCAATAAAAGCGCAAGCGCTGTAACAACTATTTTAATTACATATTTATTCGTTACGAGATTGTAATTTTATTATTATAACACATATTAGAAATGAAGATTTAGTCAAACACGACCATCTTGAGATTTATTAAAGAACAAACAAGTAACTTTGTAGAAGTACCTATTCCGATAAAGTAGAGTGCTTCATTACAAAGTCTATTGGTCTCCGATTCTCCTATTTTTGCCTTGATCGATTGCTTTGTCTTCTCAAATCTCGTAATCTGATCATCGAACGATAACCTCTCTATCTGTGGTGCATCATACATCAGAGATTAAAGCATGTATAGGGAAAATAATCTCTTGAATAAATATGGAACCTTTCTTAATAGAGAGAAAAAAATTACCAAGAGACCATTTCAAAAATGCATGTATACAAACTCGGGTAGTTAATCAAAAAGATTAATATGGCCACATGATATTATTGCAAAATATTAGATATATTGCATGATATTGTAAGATCAACAACCACATGAGAGTTTGATGTAAATTTCTTAAACCACATTAGACTGAATATAACTTGTGAAGTATATTGAAAATCTTCAACAGAAGAAGAGAACATACAAAGTAAAGCCCTGTATCATTGAGAATTCCAGCTCCACCAGAAGCATAGTTCACCCCTTTCATAAGTGCATCATCATTCGGCAACAAAGATAGATAAGGAGGAGGCACCGGAATTCCCAACTTGGCAGCTGAAATTTCCACAACCCAAACAATACAGTATAAAAAATGTTATCATATAGTATGTTACATAATTTTTAGTGCGTCACTTAAATCTGTTACGTACATATAATATCTCCAATGGTCCTTCCATTGGTGAACCTTCCGGTAGCTTTTCCACCTTCGAAATCGATACCGTAATAAGGGAAGTTGGATTTTGCAAGAGAGAGTTGCATGTAGTTATTGTTCCCAACTTCAGTTAACGAGTCACCAAAGATATACGTGACCATGGTTGCCGATGAAGGCGCAATAATTGTAATTGCCATAACTATCAAAGTTGAAATTATTTTCTCCATCTTCTCTTGATATTTTGTTCACTTCTTGCTAGTCTGATCCCGAAATATTTATAGTACTTATGTTGATACTGTTGAGATGAATTTGTAGTCATGCCTAGTTACTCAAGTTAAATATAGTAGTTGAGTATTTTTCCAATGCGAGAAATGGGTGCAATTTTGTGAATTGGGATTCGCGGGCACTTAATCAAATCTGCCAAATCAGTTGTTGGTTATTTATCTTCAGATGGTTGGCCAACTTACCTCCTATGGTTCAGAATCTATAGCAAATTAATTGTTCAAGTTCTTTTCTAGAATGTTTTCGATCTTATAGGCAAGTTAATAAATAATTAGTTGCGAAGTTAATAATATGAAGAGCATGTTACTTATTTATTCAGCAAAGATATTGTAAGAATTTGGTGCATTAAGCATGAAATTTAAGGAGAATAAATTATTGCGGAGTTGCTTAGGTTGGATTGACACTGAGGAGCAGCATCTAACTAAATTTACTCGAATTAAATTAGAATATAAGCAGATTTCCTATCTTCATCATCATATGTCAAAAGTCAAGCCAAATGCTAGCAATTGGCAGTACTTAAAATACACTACAAGTTACATGGAACTCTAACAAAAGCTGTATGTGCAGGTCCTGCTATAGAGAAATTATATGGAGAGTACATAATAAATTGACCTACTTAATAGAAGCTGAACTTGTAAGGTGTGTTGATCTATAGGTTTACATTGTTTTAAGCTATTGCTTAATTCTGGCAAAAATATAAACATCTATATATGACTTATATTACTAGGAGAATCAGTATGAATTACTTACATGGTAGGTTGTTATTATTCCAAGACAAGAACTGCAATAACATCAAAGTTCAGCTGAATATTTGAAGCAAATACTTATGTTTCATCCTCTTCCATTAGGCACTTGGTGAATAACTCTATTTCCTCCAGTAGTTCTTTTTTCCATCTTTCAGATCTCTGGGAGCCTAATTCCTGATATATCTCTAAGGCCATGAGTCTGAAGAGAAACACACGAGCTTTTCCCGCACAATCTATGCCTACAGCTACATTATCTGTATCCTTCACACTGCTCCTGTATTGAACTTCATCCGTATACAAATGTTTCCGGCACGCCTAGATGACAATACAACATGGAACATCAGATCAAACTTATACAATAAGCAATGAATCAAAAAAAAATTAATGTTCTAAATTTAGTTCTGGGACCTTATAGTTTCTGTGTTAACACCTTTTAGATGATTAAGTGATGCGAAGGTCCATAGATTTCTAGTTACTATCAATACAAGCAAGAACATATGGTCATTGAAGGAATACAGTTCTACTACCTGGAACTCTCTATTCAGATCAGAAATATGAATGGAGTTCAAATAGCCAGATTTGAGAAGCTCTCGAAACAAAAGAACTAATTCTGTGCTAACGTTATTTGGTGATATGTTCTGAATAATACTACTAATAGCAGAATCATCAAAAACTCGATCCATCCAATTTGGTACTTTGCTCAGCCTTAGTAGTGCAACAGCCACAATAATTGCAGGTTTGTGATGAATCATGAACAAATTTGAAGTCAAACTTGGAGTCGACAAATACATCACAAGCTCTTCTATTATCAATCTGCCCCAACTATTCTCTTCGAAAGGCGTTGCTTCATTTGTTGGTTGTTCCCAGTTCATGAGAGTAGACAAACAACGGGAACAGTTCAACGAGACTCTCATGTCAGGGGAAAATACAAGGCCTTCCAGTATAGCTGATAGAGACAAAAGGTACCCTTCTCTAAAGTTCAAATCAAGTTGGTTTCTATTTCTGTATTCTGACATTCCATCAAACAGTTCAACTAGGCAGAATGAAGCAATGGATTTTACTGGAGAGGATCCAAAATGCATCAACTTGCACAAATCATGGCACCGGATGCTGACATAAGAAAATTGCTGCATTTCGCCACCCTCATCGAGTAATTTTTGAAAGTCAATAATACCTGGTAGAATCGCTCGTACACTGTCACATGAAAAAAGGTCAGTTTGCAATGAGGGAAAGGAATATTTCGTCTGAATGACATGAGATGTGGTTACCTTCTCATAGAGAAGAAGAGCAAAGAGAGCATCAATATGAGAACTTCCCCTGTTTTTGTTCCCTCATCATGGTCAAACAGAGCAGGTCCTTTGGAACAGGCTTCAGAGATTGTGATATTAATTAAAGAGATGAAATGAGCATTCAAAAGTATGGTTTTTGAAGCTTCTACTAGTGCCTGATTTGTGGAGTGGTGCAGAATTAGACAAAAAATGCCAATTATTGTGATAACTTCTTCTGTCCATCCGTCTGAACCCAGTGCTGGGATCAAGTAATCCAATAACTACACGATATGGTGAAAGAACAATTAATTTCCGGGAGGTATGAAGAACTAACAAGAATATTAAAAAGGATAAACGCTATACCTTCAAAGTTATCAACACCCACGCCTCATCATCTGAAATTGATTCGGACTTTGATGATCGTAAAATGCTAAATACAAGTTGAGATGTGCACATAAATAATTCTGGGAAAGAGTACTTCGAAAGACTATATATATTTTGTAGCACGACTCCTATCCCATGCATGCAGAATTGATCAGAAGCAACTGGAGCAATTTCAATAATTTCAGATAATACTCTGACTACTGAAATGGTATCATGCTCATGGCTGCCATTTTTCGTAATATCATCTAATAAGCACATAAAAACTGTAGCTACAAGGTTGTCTGTAGATGTTATCAATTCAGCAAACATGCGTAAATCAATTGTTTGGCTGTTTTTATGATGAACAACAAGGTTATGTGTTGAGCTATTGTATCTGCAGAAGTTCAACACCTGTTCAGTTAACGACTTGCAGAGTTTTTCCTGTTGGAACAACCATTTCAGTGATGTCAAATGAATTCCTGTGGAAAGAGAATCCCATTCCTTTTCAGCCAATAGATTGTATAAGATTCTCTCAGCTTCCGCACTGTATGGTATTTGGTAGCTCACCTTGGCATATCCCCTGTAAAGGCCATACAGGTTTACTAGTAGTTCTATTGTCACCGAGGATGAACCTCCAAATTGAAAATCACTGCTGTTGAGTAGAATATACTGCTCCAAGGAAGCTAAAACCAACTTATCATCAGCAATCCTACGAAAAAGTTTACTCTGGTTAAACTCCATTGCATAAGGGATTCTAGAAAAATACAAGTTAGAACCTTAATTACCTGTCATTATACAGAGAGCTGACGTATAATATCAGAAGAACTGAAGATTGACAACAAAACACTTCGACATTACCAGAACTCTTCTGGCCGAGTAGGAATAGCAAATCTGTAGGGTCAGATTGCAAATGAAATGCAGCATCCCTAATGGGCTGACCAGAATCACTCCCTAATAATACGTCGACAATTGAACTGAAACTCAGATAAACCATCCATTTCATCTTTTCAGAGGGAAAGAGACCCAAGCATCCAAATAATACACTAAACCAGGAAGAAGAAACTAAAGTTTCTGCAAACTTCTTCGTTTCAACTGAATCATAAAGCAGTATAGAATGAAAAGTTTCAATCACTCCCATGACAATAGCATCTTCTTCATTTTCATTTATTTCGTTCATGAACCAAGGTAAAATTTTCAATTTACATATGTCTATAATACAACCTCTGAGTCCCACATAAGAAGAGCTACAGGGGTCATCTTCAGTATCATATGTGTATGCTTCCTTCAGTAGATAAAGATAGTGCAAAATTTGATCAGTGTGTGCATTACTATTGCCTAATAAAGTCGAAAATGCAGATCTTGATGCATCTCTGATTGATGCTGCTATAACTGAATTCCCACGAGAAGATGGACATTTCATAAGAGCAACAAATATTGAGCATGACAAAGTGAATGTCTCTGGAAGCATGCCAATCTCGCCAGCTATATGTTTCTTGAACATATCAGCCAAGATCATACTTAGTTCTTCAGCACTAGAAGTAGATACTATTCCAGGACAGTTTGACACGCCTTTGAAAATAAGCTTCAGTGTTTGACACTGTACTGGGTGAAAGGGAACTCCTGCTACATATTGCAGAACAGGAATCAGTGTTGTGAATCCAATCGCGAGCCTCTGTCCGAAGGCTTCTTCAGCAGCTGATAAAACATCAAGAACCTGAATGGAAGAGTTGACAACCGGATCTTTGCATCCTATATTTTCAGGAATCAGCAAAAGAGAAAATGGTAAGTATTGTCAAACTGTAAAAATTAAGCTGTTTTAGGTTAGTATTGTACGCGTGGCCAACCTTGGCAAAACTTAAGTCTAACAAATAGGGTAACAACTAATAAACTGAGGACAGCTTGGCATTTAGTAAAACGATATAGAGTCTTATCAGTTCAACAAAACACAAAGATGCAGCAATGAAAGGTACTTTTCCCATGGGAATAGTTAATGATGTTGTATCATACTCCTAGATAATATTTAGGCTTAAGTCACTAATATTAAATCCTATCAATAGTTATTCATTGATCATTGATCAAACAGTACAGTCATATAACTTCCTAAAGTAAACGGCACATCATCTTTTCCCAGAACATATACCTGACAATCTCAAGATTTCATATATGTAATCTGCTATATTCTCTTCTATAAATACTTGCAGTTCTTTTCCTGAGACACCCTCTGATGATAGATACAAAAAGATCAAGTCCATCGTGGCAATTTGAACCTGGCTATCTGAAGATAACATGGGGCCTTTTACAGCTTCAGCAAACAAAGCTTCCAGAATTGGAACATCTGTCACATTATCGGTTGTTTGCATGAAGTTGTCGGCTTCAAAAGTGTCCGTACTCCCTACTTGGTCTCTGCATCTGCGAAAGAACCCTCTCCGAGCCAATACCGTCAGAAATGCTGATGAATGGTTAGAGTTCAGTATAATGCAGTAAATAAAATATATACAATCATGTGCTGGCCCTGCTATGTTGGCTTATGCTATATTTAAAATTTTAGTTTCAGAGCACAGCTCGACTACTGCTACTACATAATTAAGTTTTGTATTGTCTTCTGTACATAACCATAGAACTCCAGCCATCCGCACAATCAAAAGTACTTACTACTGAACATATGATTTACTTTAGAATCTGATGATTCAACCAATTCATCGACTGTCAAATGCAATTTCAGTCAAAAAGAATGTATCACATTGTTAGGCTTATGCATGAGGGACACAGACTTATTGTAATAATTGCTCAAGAAACACTGGCACTCACCAAGATATCGTATATGTAACTTATTATAGTCTTTCCAACACTGACTGGCAAAGTACTCAAACTTTAGTCTGTCAAATTGTGTTTATGAGTTGAAAAAATAATATGGAAAACATAAATTGTTCTTGAATCTATAGATAAGTTAAAAACAAAGAGCAGCGAGAACAACCAACCTATGCAGTTAAGTCGAACATCATCACTTTGACTTTTCATGAGAACGTCCAGTGATAAACGCAAAAGCTTGTGGCAATATGTAAACAAGACATCAGTACAGCTATCACCCATATATGTGTACTGGAGGAGGGATAATTTGTAAAGAACGAACATGATCTCTCCTTGGATCTCTTCACTACAGATAAGAAGTGCAAAATTGTTTATGGACTGACTACATGAGTGAGGAGTAAAAGGAAATTACTTGCATGTACATGGGTTCGACTGACCAAGACAACTGAAGACCTGTGACTAAGTTGCGGATGAGGGAATCATTGTTTTTAATGCAGGCATACGAATTACTTTCCTGATTATCCAGTAGAACACCGAAGCAGTGAAGCTGCACTAAGAAGAAGATGAATTTGTCAAAGGATAAATCGGGATCTGTAGATGGCATGCATTTGGCTTTTTCTTATGTAAATGAGTAACAATACAGAACCATTTCCATAACAAATACATTATTGCAAAACCTGATGCTACATTGGAGTTTTTTGACAAACTACATTTTTCCACACATAAAACACTCATGTTCTCATGCTCGAAATGCACAACCATGTCAATAATCCCAGTTGATAACTTTAGACATGTTCAAGCAATTTAAAAAGCTCAATATATTCTTCCACATAACCACTCCAAACAAGTATGCTCTGGTACTTATTTTTGTACTTTAAATTCCATGGTTGCACCTTACTGGTAATCGAAGATAAACAACTGGATATTGCAACAATCAATAGACAGAACACACAGAACCTCAACACGCTCAAACATCAATATGATATTATCAGAGTACTGCATAATGTCAATTCCATGCATAAATTTACCAAGATCATTGTCGCACTTTTAGCATCTATTCTTAACGATAAACACGCAACCGTCAATAGCATCAGCTTAAATCAGTAAGTACAAATTACTGAGCGATAGCAAATTTAAGAACACATGCCCTTATCATAATTTCAAATATTCTAGATTACAATTGAAATCAATAATTTAGCCTTTTTTTGCAAAACAGCAGCTCACACTATTACCATATACAATTGACGGCGGCTCCAAGCCAACGATCCGGCCGATAGCCAGTCCGAAACCCTAGAAACGAACTCTCTGAAAACATCCTCATTACCAGCACCACGCGAAGCCTCGCACATATTCACGATCAAATCAACGCTCTGTTTCGCGATCGGCTCGTCCTCAAAGTTCGATAATACTGCGACGAGAGGCGAAATTAGGAAGTGAGAGTGGAAGGCGACGAGGATCTGGAGGAATTGAGGCTGAGAGATCGCTTGTGAGAGCTGCGAGAGGGCGTAGGACACGTGTACGGTGGGAGATTTGGCGTTCGATAGAAGGTTCGAGAGACATAGGAGGCAAATTGAGCCGCCTTCGTTTGTACGGAGGATGAGGGTGGATCGGTGACCCTGTGAGCATGTTTCCGGCGGAGGAGGCGGCAGAGACGGTGGCGGAGCGGTGGTGATGGAGTACATTTTAGATAGAGAGAGAGAGAGTTAGAGAGAGAGAAAGAGCGGGAGGTTTGATTTGAAAAAAAAAGGCGGGAAATGTGAAATTTATAAGAGTTGGATGATGTGATTAAACGATTTCACAAGGTGCTTAATTGCATTTTGCATCTTAAAAAAAGTAGTTATTTGATATAATGCATCTTCGTAGAATATAAAGAAATAATGGGAGAATTATAACATTTATTATGTCTATTAGGTTAATTACAAAAGTATATCTAGCAATCATCATGTAATTTTGAGAAGACAATAAATCGCCTTTCTCATGGTCTTTTTTTCGTGTATTAATAGAAGTCTTCTAATTGATATAATAAACTATGTTTTTGTTTCACATAGCATAAAGATTTGTAATTTCTAAGAAATAAGCGTATAGTTATGTTTCTATCTACACTTAAAAAGGCTTAATCTGAAGTAACCACGAGTGTGTAAACATAAACACATGTACGTGAGACAATTACATAAGTAATCACTTATAAAAGTATATAGAGTAGCCACCATTTATTTCATGTGAGAGTTGGTAATCTTTTACCATATCACTAATGTCATAAATGATTGACCAGCAAACATATCCCAAATGGAAAGAAACACTTTTTCCTCGATTTGAAATTTATTCAACAGATTGCACCTTTCAATGTATCAAGGTAAAAAAAAAAAACTATTAGAATTCCTTGATGTTTAATTGCACCACTATCTCCTCCATATCTATCAACTGACAAATCTATGTATCAAAAGATTTTGTTCGATTTATATTTTGGTCTTTAGACACCGTTAACAAGTAATATTTTAAAGTTAAAGTAAAACTAACTTGATATAATTTGGATGCAAAACAACTAGAAAAATTCAAATAAGATGTTCTAAACTCAAATCTCTAGTAATACAGGCTTCCCCTCTTCAATTCGCACTAATGGATATTCATTCGACAAATTAAGTGTAATAATTCACACTAATGGATATTCAATCGACAAATTAAGTGTAATCTTTTATTGTTGAACGAGTGGCTAATTAACCACTTATAGTTATTTCAGCGAAAGAGATAAGTATCTTTTTTACGTAATTTTTTCAGAGTCAAGCTAGACGTTACTTTTAATATTAATTTCAATAACATTTAAGTCTAAGTTACGAGTAATTTGCTTTTGATAAGTGGAATAATATTTTAACAAATGGAGGAAAAAAGCATTTTAATGATGAACAACGACCATATATCCTGTTTTTGGAAATAAACTATTTGTGTATAACAAGTATTATTAACGATAAAATACTTGTGCTTATAACAAACTTTTCTTGATAAGTTAACGCTAGTATGTTTTGTCGATGATAAGTATTCACTTCAACGAATTATTATCAATATTCCAGAAACAGATTTTTAGACTTTTAAAAACGATTTCACTATTCTTAGTACTCGTTTTTTATCTAGTGACGTAGTGATTTGCCCTAAGTCAAGATGGATCAACATGTTATATATTATGTGCAGTGTGCACTTAAATGTTCTCACGTGTCCACTAAGATTCTTTCACATGTTTCCATCAGTTATTTATTATATTCTCTCAGATGGAGTACTTTTACGACTAGTTAATTACTTTATGCCGTAGTTGCAAAAATATACTGGCGTGACATTATATATTATATATTGGAAAAAAGAAATTCAACCATATAATCGATCCCATCTCTATGCAGATAGATTGTTTAAACTAATATTGATATATAATTTGCTAAGTAAGAGTACGAATTAGTATATATATATATATATATATATATATATATATATACACTTCCAATAAATATTTATTAAGTTTTTTCAAACTAATAATCTAAAAGAAAAGCATAAGTTGGTTTCCGAACGTCTACAAAGAAACTGTTAAGTTTTCGTCTACATAAGATTTTTATTAAGGGATAAAAGCATTAAATCCCCTGAACTATACCCTTAGTTGTATTTTGCCCCTTGTCCTTTTATTTTTTGCGACTTGCCCCCTGTACTATGGATAAATAAGCAGTTTGCCCCCTGAGTCCAAATCCAACGACAAAAAATGTTGACACGTATTCAAATCCAATGGTGAAAAAGTGACTGAGGGGGCAAAGTGCTTATTTATCCATAGTACAGGGGGCAAGTCGCAAAAAGTAAAAGGACAGGGGGCAAAGTGCAACATGGGCAATAGTATAGGGGGTTTAATGCTTTTATCCATTTTATTAATTGTTTACATTACGTGGTCATACCTTTGCTTGTTTTAAGCAAAAAGAACGAGAATTAAATACGGAACCAAATGCGCTTGTACGTAGAACATGGTAAGTTGCTAATCTTTTTAATTTATCAAAAACTGTTATTAATGTTTTATACTAATTTCAACTATATAAACTAATATTTTTTATAACTAGGCTAATTTTGAAAACCAAAAAAAAACCCAAATACTTAAGCTTAATGTTTTCTTACTTAATACACTTTTTAATGATGCCATTCATACTTTCTCTACTTTTTCATTTCAATCGAGATTTTAATTAAGGTGACCAAGAGCACGATCTAATTATGATTATGCTTTAACTTTACCTAGAAGTAAGTTTCCAGCTCTACGCAATTACAATCCCAACATATACTAATTATTACCAAACAATATATATACCTCAATTAAGTGGTCGATTGGAGTACCGTACATTAACCGATATGAATGTTATAAACACGTTACTCCATGTGCCCAATTGGCCGCTATTTAGATTTTATAATCCCAAAGTTTAACAACAACATGAAAATCTCAGTAATCTGTAAATCAGTTTTTGGGCAGATACCATTGATGAATTATTGAATATTAACTGAATTTAACGAATTCATGAACATATAACGGTAAACTGGGGTTCCGGGACCAACATGCTGATAATTTTCAAAACTTGGTGGTTGGTGCTAGTTCTGATTTTAGAATTCTTATGGAATTAAAAGTAATTTCAGAAGTGTTTGTTGTCTTAAAAATATAATACTAATTAATATGTGACGTTCCATTATAAATTTTAACATATTAAAAAGTTGTGTCCAGAATATCTGCATGAATTCGAAATTTATAATCTGAGTAAAAGAAATTGAAATTTGAAGTGCTTTTGCATGCTTCTTTAGAAAACTTTTACTTTAAGCCATTTTTGACCTTGAAAGTGCTCGTCAAACTGCAACCATTTCATAAAAGAGTAGTAAGAGGAATGCTTGCTTCTATGATATTATTATATTCAATTGAATAACGTCCCACAATAGTTATATATGGTCTTCGGTAGGGGTAGCTTAATTTGTTCTTATAACAATATCTTACTAATTTTTAGGGTGATCGACACTACACATATACGTACACTCAAAATAAGTATAATGTTGATTGTATCTTGAAATTGTAATTTTTTCTTTGCACCTAGAAATGCATTGGTAATTGGCATGCATGGTGCTGAAAATATAATTTTTAATTAGCATTTGATGATTTTAAGTCATGTATTTCGGTGTGTTATTCCACCATCTTAGTGCTTATTTTAGGGTGATTGTTGGTTTATCAATTTCCTAAAATTTTCCTTGCATCCACCCCGAATAAAATTTTAGAATAGACATGCATGTGTTGTTTGTTGGTGATACATAGATAACATGTAGATCGTCTCGAAATTGTTACGTACACAGTGACGAAGAGTTGAGGTACAATAGAAAGAAAAAAGGACATAAGTAACATGGCCCAAAAGTTAAAAAGTTGACAAAATTTAATCTTAAAATCCAATTTAGCACAACAAACACGGCGTCGTTTCCGCATCAACAAGATTAACATTTATGAACCATTTCTCTGCATGTAACTTCCCTAAATTCATGCCACAAAAAATGCATGTAGATATTTACTCTGTTAACGGACAAGGGTGATGTTATGTTCCTTGATCTGAATCTGAAGATTTTCTTCCTATAAATATGCAATTCATTGTTCGAACCTCATCACAATTTAGCAGTCTCATTTCTACTACTAAGGTTTACTTGTGCAAAGTGAGGGATCTTGAATTTAAAAGTTTACAAGGAGAAACATGGCTGGACGTGCTAGATCCCTACTGCTGGTCCTCTCAGTTTTTTTCTTGATCACATTATCAAATGTGGCCGAGGTAAATTACAAAACCAAACTTTGCTTGTTTTTATATGTTTTGTCTTAAGTCGTTCCAAAAGTTGCGTAAAACCTCTTAATGGTTTGAAAAAACTGCATGAAACTCTCATGCATATTGATAATTGTTTTAAACTCTTTATGGTCTAAAAAACTTAACATAAACCCCCTTCTTAGTTTTATAAATTCTGCAAGGAAACCTGACGTTCTTCATTCAACTTCTTTTTTGTATTTTTGTCTTTTAAAAAGTCTAATACACCCTTTATGACTATTAACATAAAAATAAAATGATGCAATTCGCAGCAACACCTCGTGGTCCCCGAAAATCTGAATTGTTGATTAATTAAATCATGTAATTATTAGGTCGTCTAATAATGTATAGATCACTCAATCAACCGTCAAGATATCTTAAACGTTGTCCTACTCTCAATTTATTATTTTGGGTTCTAAATTCTAAATTCGAATTTCAAGTGTCGTGCAGCGAAAACCTTTGAAATTTACGTAATTAAGTATTGTTCATTTCTTATTCTTGATTAGCTAACTCTTTTCCTATATTATATTCTTTGAAAATTCTGCAGGGGTATAATCACTTGCGTCGTCAAGGTACGTCTGCATCGACCAATTTAATTTACCGCCTTACATACCCCTATGCTTGATTTCAATTTATTTAGAATACATAATAATTTCCCATTCAGTATTTCGTTCGCTTATCTTTTAATTTGCTTATTTTTCATCAAATAAATGGAGAACAAAGTTTCTATTGTTGTTCAAAAACTTGTGTAGGAATTTTTTTTTTTTTTTTTTTTGTCTTTTTCTTATATGAATTATCCTATGTATGTGACATGAACAGATTGCCAGCCGAGGTGTACGTACCGATGCTCCGCAACGTCCCACAAGAAGCCGTGCATGCTTTACTGCTTGCAGTGCTGCACCAAGTGCCTATGCGTGCCGAATGGCGTTTACGGCAACAAGCAAACATGCCCGTGCTACAATAACTGGAAGACCCAAGAAGGCCGCCCTAAATGCCCTTGAACTATCAAATATTCATTTATGATCCCTCTTTATTGATTTCTAATTTTACTTTTATAATTTCAATAATGTTGTTATAAATAGAGGCATCTATGTCTCTGGCCTACTTGTCATAACCTAGAAATTTTATTATCTAGGGTTTATGTAGTAGGTTGTAGTGCTTGCAAGAATTTCAGTTTGATTGTACTCCTTGTTATTTTCAATATAGCTCGTGAACCATATTATAAAGTTCCAAGTTCTTGCCCGGTGTATTGTTTGTTTTGAATAAGAAGAAAAAATGTTTAGTTGTCTATATCACGTGGCACACTAGCCTATATATAGTCTATTAGTCTTTCAATTAATTTATAAGTAAGATGTACGGAATGAGAATACATTCTGTTGAGTTTAGACAGATACTCATCTATTAAGTTGGTGCATGTATCGCGCTACAGGCTTCACTGATCATGACTTGGGTCTGCTCATATAAAAAAAAAAGGCTTTACTCACTTGGGTAAAATCTTGAAAGTATATAACTCTGTAAAATCTGTAACAAAAAAGTTGTCGTAAGTAAATAAAAAATGTTTTAAATTATGTTAATCGTGTATTGCTTCAAATATATACTAAAACAAACATATATTTTATTTTTCTTCATTGGGACAAAGTTATTTGTTGTTGGGGCAAGGGGTGGCCTACAAGACTACAATCAGTTTATAGTTAAAGAAGTCAATCAACGGCTAGGACGTTGATGTTTACTTCTAGATTTCGGATTAAGGACTGATTTGATTTAGATGGGAAAATAGCACGTCTTATATGTTTCATAAGGGCTGATTAGCGAGAGCAAATTTCCTAATGGCCGAGCAAAAACTTATAAAGTTTCATTGAAATCCTTCTGAAGTCAACTATATATGAAATACATTTCTAAATTATCATGACATCATCCGTAATTGATGAGGGAAACCGATTTTAAGTTTTTAACTGAGAATACTGACACTATATGACGGAAATAAGCTTGTTTAATAAAAAGACAACCAAATAATCAGACCTATTACACATACTGAAAAAGAAAATGTGGAAATAAATTGTTCTATTTATAGAGATTATCCAAATACCGGAATATTTTGAACAAATACTACAAAATATTGAATTAGCAAATGACGATTAAAAGAATGTTTTATCTATAATTTCCTGAGGCTATGATCTGCTCCTTTGGTATAACTATAACATATATCGTATCATTTGAGCTATGTACACGGTAGAGTACCATTGCCCCAAATTCTGGCACATTACATAAGAATAAAGGATGGAAATATATCAGTTTCTTTTATTCATAAATACCTCAAGGCAAAGTTATATCTTAAAAGTGAAGAAGAGGTTTGAGATCAAGTGCATGGGACAGAGAGTCGTTCCCACATTGACACTCAATAATTTAGTCGACTTGTGGCTTCAAACAACCATTATGGGTAGAGTACCAGTCACGATGGGTTCATCAGCAAAGGATTTTGTAATGATATTGGGCTACACTCGAAGAGTTCCCAATTCTTGAAATTGATCTCATATTTTTTTATCGTGGTTGAGAGTCTCCATAACATTTAAGGTTAAGTAGAAGTTTCTTTAGCCTGTAACCTTCTGTAGGTATGCAATGCAATTTGTAAGATGCAAAAGGAGTGTTGTATTGTTTGATTGTCAGAGCATTTAGAACTTAGAAGTACTTTATCCTGTCTTTTCTAATCACTACATGTATGTACACGGTTTTCAGTTCTAACATAAAATACGAGCATTTAGAACTTAGAAGTACTTTATCCTGTCTTTTCTAATCACTACATGTATGTACACGGTTTTCAGTTCTAACATAAAATACGATAAATCTAATTATAGTCACACACAATTCATATTAAAGCCTAAGATAAAAAAAAAAATCAAATTAAAGTCTATAGACAACTAGCAAACTATAAATAACTAATTACACATCTAACTTTTTTCCCTATCATTATCCATACTTTTGGATCAATAATCACAAGACTTGGGTTTACCGAACTTGAGCCCGTACATTACTCCCCTGCTAAAGATTGGGCTCGTGATCGAGATCCATTTGAGATTTTGCTTCAATCAATTTATTGGGCTCACTGCTGGAAATCGGAATGGACATGTATAATTGTATATCCTTTTTGGTTTTATGTCAAAAAAAATCCTTTAAAACGCTGCATTATTGTCTTTTCCTCCCACTTCTTTCCAAAATAAGCTATTTTCCTAAGACGCAATAATTGATTCAGCGGCTGATTATGTTTTGGTGGAAAAAGAAATCAATATGACAATTTGCTTGGTGATTAGACAGAGGGATCTCCATATGTACGTGTCTTCGTGTCGTTTATAAAGTCTATTAAAAGTATTGACACTTCCATAAAGTTTGGTGATTGCTAGTCAAATTTGAATTCAGTTGCTGTCAGCACGAAAGGGATTTGGTCGTCTACTCCACGAGAGTGGGTTGATTGGGACTTGAAAGGGGCACGAGAGTTTGTATCTGAAAAACACGAATACTATGAAAATTGTTTTTAGTTCTAATATGAGATAGATCATAGAACAAATTTCTTAGTAAAAGGGTTGAATTGGTCACTTGTATATAGTTTCTTATGATATACTAAAATTGTTTCAATTGTTGTTAATTATTCGTAACACCATTAATATTTTTATTTAACTAAAATTTGAAAATATGTAATAACTTAATCATGCATGAAACTCAATATTCAACATATGAATTGTCATGTGCCAGAAGAATGAGTATTGAGTTCAAATCATCACGATGAATAATTGGTAATGTCATTTATATAATTCATAAATCTGTTAATGAATATTTGTGAGCTCCCACACCATCTAAAGAAGAGGTTTTGGTAATTTACCTCCTAGGTTATGCTAAAGTGGAAAATCACCTTATTGTGAAAAATAAATAGGCAAATGACTTCATTGTGATTTCAAAATTGGTAAATTATCTCCTTATATAGAAATGAGTGGTTTACTTGTTCAAACTTGAGAGTGGGATGATTTTTTAGGCGAAAAAAGACTTTAATATCATTTTTTTCTCAACAAATATATATATCTTTGGTTTAAGAGAAAGAAAAACAAAAAATAAAATTTATAAACTAAGTTATGATTTCATAATATCTTTAATATTTTTACTTATAAATTCTCAAAGAAAAGTTAGAATCAAATTTGAAATTACAGAAATAAAAATATTCAAAATAATAAGGGTATTTTGATCATTTAATATAAAAAATTTACACATAGTTGGTGTACCAATTTTTGAATTCATGGGAGAGTAATTTGCCTATTTATTTTTGAGGAGAATAATTTGTTAATTTAGCATAACACGTGGAGATAAATTGCCAAAAACCCTTTAAAGACAAAAACAGATCTACTTGCATTTCAAGATTCAGTTTTTTTTCTTAACCCACCATTGGCGGGTTAGTTGGAGTCCACTATGCATTATTATGGATAATAATGTACCCATCCCTTTGATCAATCATTGTTATTAAAAAATGTCTGTTAATTTTGATATTGGTACTATAAATTTATAGTATACGAAAAGTAAAAAACAAGAGTTATATATATATATAGAAAATACATAATTAATATGCAACTAAATAGTCAAGTCGTACATTCCTTGTGTAGTCAACACGCCTGCTATTAATTTGAATTGTTTTCCAACAAGAAAACTTTTACAAAACTGTTAAGACTTATTCAATATTAAATAATTTTGGAGGATCGCAGCCAACACAGAAAACCCTAATATATTACAATTGAAAGAGCGCTTTGTTATTACAAAACGAGTTAATGCTAATCACCCCTTTGTTATCTTAATTAGCGCAAAACCCCCTACATTTTTGTTAAACGAGATGATCATATTCATTGTAATTTGTAACACAACATTATTCCCTTCCTTCCTTGTCGTAGAAAGACAACTATTTCAAAAATCATACGAGGTTATTTACCGATAGTTTCTTGTATATGAATTAATGCCAATGGATATAATTCAAGTGAGTAATAATACGTACTATCAATTTTCGTTTGTTATCATAACTTTTCAATATAAAAAGGCAGAAATGCAAAATTTGCCCACTATGTTTGCCTATTTTCTATTTTTGTCCAGTAGCTTTTCGGGCCGGACTTATGCCCTAGTACATTCCACTTTTCGCCGCAAAATATGCCCAATCGGGCCCTAAATGGGCTTTTTGCCTACGTGGCATTCCAGCTGTTAAAACGCTATCCCACGTGTAAAATCGCGACGCCACTTATCTAAAAAAGAAAAAAAGAAAACAGAAAAAAATAAGTCGGGGAAGACGACCCGATTCCCCGCCGCCGCCCCACCTCACCCCACCACCAAACCCCTCCTGACCTCCTCCTCCTCCTCCTCCTCCTCATCATCATCATCATCATCATCATCATCATCATCATCTCAATCGCTCAAATCTCCTGTGAGTCCACAAGCACCACTTTTGTTGGCTGTTGTTGTTCTTGTTGGTGTTCTTGTTGCGTGGTTTTGAGTTTTTTTAACGGGCGGTTGAGGTGGGTACATGGCGGCTTCACCGGGTATGGCGATGAGATCCGACCCGAAGTCCATCTGGGTCGGGGGGTTGAGGACGGGCGAGTCGAATTCGGGTAGCGGGTTGAGGCCGGTGATCATGGATTCGAGCCAGGAGGAGAGATCAGAGGGGTTGTAGTGGACGGTGTCGGAGGCGGAGGAGGAAGAGGAGTGGTGTTTGAGGTCAGGAGGGGTTCGGTGGTGGGGTGGGGCGGCGACAGTGAATCGGGGGCAGTGTTAAGCTCGTCTTCCCCGATGTTATTTTCTTTTCTTTTCTTTTTTTGTTTTAATTTTTATTTTATTTTCTTTTTCAGTTATTATTTTATTTTTGCAATTAAAATTTTTTCTTAAAAACAAACTTAACATTTACTTTATTTCACATTAATTTGAAATAAGAATAAAAAATTATAATGTTAATTAAGTCCATTTAATTGATACAATATTTAACTTAAATGATTTTAACTTTTTTTGGGATTTTATATATTCACATTAAATCATATGTAAATTATTATTAATTAAAAATATGAATTTTTTCAATTTTAAACAAAATTACAAAAAATGCCCATTAACTTTTGGTAAAAACGTGTTTTGCTGTGAAAAAATACAAGTGGCGTCGCGATTTTACACGTGGGATAGCGTTTTAACAGCTGGAATGCCACGTAAGCAAAAAGCCCATTTAGGGCCCGATTGGGCATATTTTGCGGCGAAAAGTGGAATGTACAGGGCATAAGTCCGGCCCGAAAAGTTACTGGACAAAAATGGAAAATGGGCAAACATAGTGGACAAATTTTGCATTTCTACCATATAAAAACAAGCAAAAGGAGTGTACGAGACTACGAGCAACTGAAACATAAGATTAAAAGGTATTTGTTAAATAGACTAAAGGGTCAATATCAATCACCCCTTAACTTTTGACCCGTTTTGTAATTTCTTCCTTAATGTTCTAAAAAAAACGATTTGCGGCCTTTATATTTAAGAATGCGCAATTTGGCTCATGAATCCTTGATCAACTGTTCATTTTTTGACACGTGTCTATCCTTTCATCCATTAGATTTGGTATTAACCGGCAACTAGTACATTTTTACAAACTTTAGGAGGCAAATCGCTCTTTTTAAAACGTTACGGGACATTGTAAAGCCGGTCAAACATTAAGGGACAAATCGCAATTGACCCTAGACTGAATTATGTATGTGTGTGTATATATATGCATGTGTGTATATAGAGATTATGGATTTTTTGATCGACTAGATCTAGAGAAAACGACTACTTGAAAATTTGGTGACGAAGAGGGAATCATGTTTGTGCTACTTTGAACTTAGCTAGCAAAACAAATTTTTCCACCGTCCCACTCCTTAATTACTCATTTAATCTCTATCAATAGACCCGTTAACGCTTCAATTAGCGTACTTAGTACTAAGGCCATATGTTTTTAGATCTTTCACTGAAAAGCCTCTTTCTATTATTTTTGTAATAATTAAAGAAAATGCATATATATGGTCAAAAGCATGCGTAGTTAAGGACGTCGACTTAAAAATATATATACATTGTACATAGAGTTCCTAACTCAAAATTGATATGAATAGTGTTCCTCTTTGTTTATTAAAGCTATAACTTGAAGTTGGTGGCAGCACCAACTAAGTCTTTTCATTATTAAAATAATTGTGGTTATCATCACGTATATATAACAAATCAGCACGACCAAAACACAGGAATGTAGATGACTTTTTTATTATTATTATTATTATTATTGTATTATATGTTTCATCATATATTTAAAACCCGAACTCTTTTGACCACTTTCCTCCAAAATTATTTGGTGAGCCTAGCGAAGACTCTCAGCAAGTTTTGTGAATGATGCACACTAGCTAGTTCCTTTATCCTTACAGTATATACCACGTGTATGATGAGCTCATTGATGAAGTTCACAATTTTTAAACTACAAATTGTATATTTGTTAAGACAAGTACTCACCGATAATTGAATTCTTGCAAATTATTTGAGTTTTAGAGTACTTGGCAGCTAGTTGAAGGTGGTGTTTGCAAACTCTTCTCAAAAAGTAGAAGCCCATAATTTAAGCAAAAACTTGTAAATTATTTTTAAGTCATAAGTTGAGTGGTGTTTTCAAAAAAATCTAAAAGCTCACCATAAGTTGGGGGTGTTTGGAAAAAAATCTAGAAGTTCACAAAAGACTATGTTTTAATTTATTAAAATTAACCACCACAAGCTAGAAGCTAGGAAATAGCAACTTCTAGATTATGACAATTTTTAGCTTAAAAAAAGTGATTATGATATTTTAGCTTGTCAAACCAAACACCTGAAATTAAAAGTGCTTAAATGAGATTAAAAGCAGATCGTAACTTTTTTTAAGAGTTTGCAAACACCACCGAAGTAATTGTTAACTTTCTGTCCATAAAAGATAGATTTAATGGCCATTTAAGGTGGTAGCTAGCCTTAACCTGGTTATTTACTACTTTACCTTTACTTTTTATTTTTGTTTATTCGATACTCCAACATGGTAGAAATCCAATCCTCAGCAGTCAGCAGCAAGGAACTTTCCTAGTACAACCAACTGCGCTTTGATAATTTAAAAAATTGTAATATGACGGAGTGGTTTTTTAAAAAAAATATTCTTCTACTTCTATTTCTTAATCAGTGATCAGTTATGTTTTCTTTATGTCAATGTCTCCTCTTCATTTTCTACATAGGAATCTCCATCATCAAGGATAAATTATTACATTGCAATCATTTCGTATAAAGTGGTGCAACATGTATTGCACAAATTTTTTATGGAAATAATAAGATACTAAATTCTTCATAATTCAATCTTAACTGAATACTTTGTCTAAGTTCACATATAGCACGGGAATTGGATGAGTATTATACACTACATTATAATACAATGGTTGCATAAAATGACTATTCATTTTAAAGATAGAAAAGTGAGGAGAGGTTGAGAAAAAAAAGGCGGTTTTTTTTGGAGTCCTCTTCTTTTGATCTTAATGTTGTTCGACTCTATTTAAAGTTTTAAACTACTGAAGTAAATTTCATTCCAGGATTTACGTTTGCTAGTTAATATTACATTCACTTTTCTTCGGTACGTAAGTAAATTAAGATAAAACATTGAACGTAATTAATTATTCTTAAATTACTAGCTTATTATAATAATTGGGGATGAGATCAATAATAAATAAACATAGACTGTTAATATTATTGTTTCACGGAAATTGCATGAATGACTTGTATTTATTTTTCTTTTGAAGACCCTTAACTAAATTTTAGTTATGGAACCACACAAATTAACTGCCGTTCAATTTTCCTTTTGATGTTTAATATGACGTCATATTCTGATCATTAATTTAATATGACAATTAGTAATAGTTAGTGTTTGTTCTTCTACCGTGAGAGGAGCTGATTGGGGGACTATTTGAGCAATTCACGTAATCATCGACCTTTTGCCAATATTAATCTTCTATTACTTCTTTCTTCTTTTTTTTTTTTTTTTTTTTTTTTTTTTTTGTATTTTATCAGCGTTCTAGTACTTGTGTTATTTATTTGTTGCACAAGAAAAACTTGTTGAATTCCTGTTAGAAAAAGATTTTTCCAAGGCAAAGGCTTATAAGTAACGCTCTCTAATTACCCTTTCCTTTTCCAATTATCTTTTACAAAAACGCCTTTTTATGTAGAACTACATTTTTTTAGAACTACCATTCAAATAAAATTTAAGAGATCACTATGTTGTTCGTCATACGAGTTCTTGGAAATTATATGCCAGAGACATAATATCACATTTTTATATCATATTGCTATAAATGAATGAACATATATATATATATATATATATATATATATATATATATATATATATATATATATATATATATATATATATATATATATATATATATATATATAAGATAGATATTTATATGTATTGGATAATGATCATAAATTAAACAAGTCTAACTAAACATTTAGAAATTTATGAGTCTAACCAAATTCTTTTACGTTTATCTTTGTTTTTCCATTATCTTCATACACGATTGTTCTTTTTGGTCTTTTCATCCCCGCCTTCATGACCCTTCTTACACGAATAGTACCTTATGTTCAAGTTTTCTTACCGTAATAGTTTGGTGAAGTTGAGTTGTGGAATTTGTTCAACTCTATAGTCACTCTACTTCTACTATGGATATTTTTAGAGACAAAACTTAGACAATTTCATTAATTCTCGTTTAAACCAATGTCGGATAGGCTAATCTCAATGTTCGAACACAATTCCCTAGTTTATTTTGTTATTTTAATTTTTGGACACTAAGTCACATGTCTGACACAAGTTCAAACTTATGTACATATATATGATTTGTCATCAAATCTTAATATAAGGCATGGTGCGTATGTACAAACGTAACGATTCTAATTTAATGAGTTACGAAACAAATTATGACACCATTTTAGTCATAAAATTCGAACAAGACAAGTTGCCGGTCCCACACCATTTTAGCGAAATTAACAATGGCGAGTCGGCTTGCGAGCATATTGATTGATGTCAACGGACTTGTAAGAAAATCATTTTCTTTCTATAAATTCTTCTTCTTCATCGTTCATTTTATTAACAATCTCACAGCTTTGAGCTTCTCTAGTTTGTTACACTTTTGTAAACTCATACACCATTGTAAAAATGGCGAAAAACCCTGAAACAGTGCACCCAATTAAGGCCTTTGGATGGGCTGCAAGAGACACTTCTGGGGTTTTTTCTCCTTTCAAGTTTTCAAGAAGGTAAAGTTATAAAAATCCAATCTTTTTTTATGTACTTTAGATATCTGCATTTTGGCTGCTTTTTTTTTTAGTTAATCTTGTGTTATTGTAATTGGTGCAGGGCTACTGGTGAGAAGGATGTGCAGTTCAAAGTTATGTATTGTGGGGTCTGTCATTCAGATCTTCATATGGTGAAGAATGAGTGGGGATTTACTCAGTATCCTATTGTACCTGGGTATGATCATCAATCTCTTTTGTTTTTTAGCTAGTTATTGCTTGTGGTTCTTGTTAAATTAGCTTAGATCATAGGAGGTTTAAGGGTCTTGTAACAATTAGGATTCTTGTGTATTTTCTTATACTTGAGTCTTTATCAAGATTACAACTTTTTATGAGTTACGAGATATTCCCATGGTCTTATACTTATTGTTTGAATCAGGCATGAGATTGTGGGGATAGTAACTGAGGTAGGTAGTAAGGTTGAGAAAGTCAAAGTCGGAGACAAAGTAGGCGTTGGATGTTTGGTTGGATCGTGTCGCGAGTGTGGCCAGTGCAGTGACGATCTTGAAAACTACTGCGCCAAACAGATACTCACCTATAGCGCCCCTTACATCGATGGAACCATTACATACGGAGGCTACTCCGACCTCATGGTGGCTGACGAGCATTTTGTGATTCGTTGGCCCGAGAATTTCCCCCTTGACATCGGTGCCCCTCTCCTTTGTGCGGGTATTACAACTTACAGCCCCTTGCGGTACTTTGGACTCGACAAGCCAGGGATGAGTGTTGGTATTGTTGGTCTTGGCGGTCTCGGTCACGTCGGTGTCAAATTTGCAAAGGCTTTTGGGACTAAGGTGACGGTCATTAGTACGTCTAATAGTAAGAAGAAGGAAGCCATTGAGAAACTTGGCGCTGATGAGTTTTTGGTTAGCAGTGACCCCGAGGAGTTAAAGGTAAGATTGGAGACTTTTGTGGAATAAAATCTTGTATTGAATTATGATTCATTTTAATCAACTTTGTGTGCAGGCTGCAGCGGGCACCTTGGACGGTATTATTGACACTGTCTCGGCAACTCATGCCCTTGTGCCGTTGCTAAGTTTGTTGAAGCCTCACGGGAAGTTAATCTTGGTTGGTGCTCCGGAGAAGCCCCTCGAGCTCCCAGCTTTTCCTCTTATTATGGGTTAGTTTGGCTCCTTTCTTGTTGTTTTAAAGTTTTATTTTGGTGTTGTTGAGTAGGATAACTCTTGTCTAGACTTTATCTGCTATAACATTTGGGACTTTTTGCAACTAAAAGAGGTAATAGTTTCTGTATTGAGCATTATATGAAAACTTGAAGATAATGTATGAAATGGAATGACAGGGAGGAAGTCTGTAGCTGGGAGTGGCATTGGAGGATTGAAAGAAACGCAAGAGATGATTGATTTTGCTGCGAAGCACAACATATTGCCGGATGTGGAAGTGATACCAATAGACTACGTGAACACGGCAATGGAACGCCTTCTGAAATCTGATGTGAAGTACCGTTTTGTGATCGACGTTGCAAACTCAATCAAACCCGAATAAGACTGTTTAGTCTTTGAAAATCGGGCCTATAACTGGAGAGTAAAAGTATTGTCATTTGAAGAAGCCTCACTAGAAGATGGTGAAGGGAGAGGATAGACCTTCCTCCTCTCTCTCTTTATTAGTCCCAGTCGAGCTTCCCTTCCTATTAAGTGTATCCGAATTAGTCTTTTTGCAAAGCTTTTTTTCGGCCATTTCTTGGTGTTGTGTTCTTAGTTCTGTTTACTACTTTGGAATAATAACAGATGGGCATTCTGTTGTGATGATGTATGCCTAGTTATGCAAAACTTCGTGGTTCATGAAGGGTTTATATGGTTAATCTATGCAAAATGTTTGTGTCCTGTTTTATACTGATCATGCATGATGATTGTTCCTGTAGTGCTTTAATTGGTTCACTTTGGATCTGAATTCATTTCAACTTTATTAAATCCTTGCTGTAGTTAAGGAACTTTCTGCTTGATATGGTTAAAAGTTAATTAGCTTATGTGATAAAATTAAGAAACTGTAATTTTTATGATGACAAGATATTGTCATTTGTGATAGTATAAAGTAAAAATTGGTGAGATTAAATGGCTTCTCGGGGGGTGAACAAAATTTTCGTTGAGGAATTATTATTTCTTTCCCTTACAAATATTAGTATATTGTATGATAATTACATTTAGTATGAAACTATTAGTACACCAGATAAGATAAAATTAACTTAAAAAAGGGCACCCGTGATCGTTTGTGGAGAAAATAGTAACTACAAGTGGATTTTAGTCATATCCACCACAAAATCTATTTGAATCCACACTTGGAGAACATCAGTTCCTCTTCTTCTTAAATATAAACCCAAATCCAATAATAATAAACCAAAATGCAAGAGAAAAGAACTACGATGACGGCGTAGATATATTTCGTTCACAGATGCCAGGTGGAGCAGGATGATTACTGTAATTTCAATTAATGTATTTTGATTATTATGTAACTTAAGTTTGCACTTTTGATCATGTAATTTTCGTTGTATTTTAAATCATTAATGTAATTATCAATTAAGTTTGTAAATGCTATGTCTAGATCTTTTTTATTAAATCACTGGCCGCAAAGAATCAGTGACTTCAGCACTCCATTCGTGACCTCAACTTGCATACTCCCAACTGAGCAATTTCTATGTAGTTAACAGAAGATAGTTACTAAGCAGATAATTACTCCGACACACAATGTGAGAAAAAATTATTTTATGCAGCCGTTGCATTGCTGACGTGGTGCAACCAATGATCAAGATCATTATATTTTCCTAAAATATAAGAATTAACAATCCACAATCTCATTCCTCCATGTATTTATTCCTGACCTCAACTTGCATACTCCTATGTAGTTAACAGAAGATAGGAACTTCTATGTAGTTAACAGAAGATAGTTACTAAAGCAAATAATTACTCGGACACACAATGTCGTTAGGAAAAATTATTTTATGCAATCGTTACATTGCTGACGTAGTACAATCAACGGTCAAGATCATTATATTTTCCTAAAATATAAGCATTAACCAACCCATAATCTCATTCCAACCATGTATCTATCCCAATAACTGACTTGTTGCGCCAACTCATCGTGCAACGGTTGCACAAAATAATTTCTCTGTGAATAGGGAGGGTGAAGTCCTTAGTCCCCAAAGGGAGGAAAATCCTTCTCTAGCTTTCTTTGACACTCCTTTTTTATTCCTTATGTCTGGTTTTCCCTTCCTTTGCTTGCTTGGATCACGATGTAAGGCCTAGCCTGAGATACTTCCGACGAACTGTTCAGCTAATTCTCATTCAAAAGGGGAAACTTATTTCATTCCTTTTAGCTCGTCCATCCACATAACATGAAATAAACTTTGAGCACGACTCGAAAAAGCCTTTTAGTCTTCCATAAAAGAATAATAGTATATGCTAATTAAGTTTAGATAAAACTGTTGCACAACAAAAATCCAAAAAAAGATTAATAAGAAAAAGAAAATACAAATGGGGGGCGCCTGGGCTCACAGTTTACTTTCTCACATATCTGAGTAGTAGCCCATGAACATGGGCTTCAGGCCCAATGCTCATGGCCTGGGCCTGCCCAATCGTGATTGAGAAAATGCAAAATTTAGTAAAAAACTTCGTACTTTGAATGTACAAATTTGTTGCTCGAACTAATATTTATTGTTCAATCCAACTTTCATATTCAGAAATATTTATACTTCAAAAATGGAAAACTTACTATCTAGAAATTAACTAACTTAAAGTAAAACAAAATAAAAATGACAAATGAAATAGAGCTGACCGACAAGAGCTCAAAGATTTTTCAAATACTAAAAGATACTAACACTGCTTATGGAAAACAAAGAATAAACTACACCTATCATAAATAAACCTGAACTTTTTGTCATAGATCTATAGTCAGAAAAACAATTTTTTCGTGATAGATTTACGGTCACAACAAGTCCAATTCGTGATAGGTTTTGATCATGGAAAGCCCAATATTGTTTCGTGACCGACTCTTGGTCAAGAAAATTGTAACTTATCGCGGTCATGATCAAACTTCCTATGACGGTTTTGTGGTCACACAAAGTCAGACTTGTCATGGCGATTTTGAGATATAGACTATATAGTTGATTTCAAGACAGTTTTGCGGTCACGTTAGGTTGGATTTTCAATGACCATGCATTTTGTAGGGCTTTTTTTGTTTTTACATTAAGAAAAGAAGAAATTTATTCGCGGTTGCTCTTATGGAACATGAAATGAAATCCGTGATACGAAGTAACGTAGATCTGCTCGATATTGCAATTACGTACACAATGACGATAGTAAAGAGACAACAGAAAGAAAATAGGACATAAGTAACATGGCCAAAACGCAAAAGGATCACGAAATTTGATCTTATAAGCAAACAAACACAGCGTCCATTTCCATTAACAAGATTTATAACACTAAACGGATTTCTCGTTAGCATGTAATTAACTTCCCAAAATTCAAGCCACAAACAATGCATGATCATTTTATATTAATTAATGATCATGTGATGCTTGGTTTTGCGTTAATCCAAATCTCAAGATAAATTATTTCCTATGAATATGCAATCCGTTATTCGAGCTACACAATCATTAGCAGTCTTATTCTACGTACTAATAAGGTTCACTTGTGTTTAATAAGGGATATTGTGAAATTAGAAAGATTTGAAGGGCAAAATGGCTGGACGTCAGTACGGTGCTAGACCCCTTGTGCTGGTCTTATCAATTCTTTTATTGATCACATTATCAAATGTGGTCGAGGTAAATTACATAGACATACTTTGCTTGCTTTTACGTTTTGTTACATGTTTTGTGTTAATTCTTTATACACACACACACAAAAAGAAAAAGAGCTTATTTGGTTCTCAGCATTTCGTCTCCAGTTAAAAACGGAGAAAATGCAAAAAATTGTACAACCAATACTAAATTCAATTATGTTTTTTTTTTCTAAAGAATTCCTTCGTATTTTCAAGTTTTTTGCTATGAAAACCTCTAGAAGCATATATATATATATATATATATATATATATATATATATATATATATATATATATATATATATCAAACGTTACTTGGCTATATATACTACTCATTCGATAATCTCAATTAACAATTTTTTTGTTCTTTCAAAATTCTGCAGGGATACAATAACTTGCGCCCTCAAGGTACGTCAATGACCAATGATATAAATTAAAATTCCCAAGAAAAATTCTACTATACTAAGAAAAAATACAATTTACTAGTACTTTGTTTTTAAAACCATATATATGCATTAATAATTATCATATGTATGTATGTAACATGAACAGATTGCCAGCCGAGGTGTACGTACCGATGCTCCGCAACGTCGCACGAGAAGCCGTGCATGTTTTACTGCTTGGAGTGCTGCGCCAAGTGCCTATGTGTGCCGGATGGCGTTTACGGCAATAAGGAAACATGCCCTTGCTACAATAACTGGAAGACCCAAGAAGGCGGCCCTAAATGCCCTTGAACTTTCAAATAGTTGTCCTATTTTGGATTAAAAAATTACTTCTCTAACTTTGATAATATTATGTCATGAACAAAAGCATCTATGGCTGGCCTATTTATCATGGCCTATAAATTTTAATATCTAGGGTTTATGTAATAGGTTTATCCTTCTAGTTCGATTTGATTGTACTCTATGATATTTTTATCGTATTAATGCACCGTTTCTTAGCGTTTCGAGTTCTTAAATGTAATTTCAATAATTCGTGATTTTTTTCTTCAGTTTGGAAAAGAAACAAGTTACATTTTTCTCGTGTCACATCTAGGTAGTATGAGCTTGCGACATGCAAACATACAGGGCGTATTCAAGAATCTAATTTGCGCGGGGCTAGATACTAAGATATATTTTTTTAACATTTAAACTTACAAATCTAATTAGACAGTATAAATATTTTGTTTATTAATTATTAAATAAAGTACCACAAATTGCTTATTAGACCTGAGGTAATAAAATATTGGAAGGAAAATCTCAAGTCTGATGTAATAAGTTACTAAATGTATGGAATCTCAACGTATATACTATATAATACTATATATATGATATAAATACATTTTAGAAATAGTACCGCGCGATTTTTCTCCCAAAAATAGGTTATCAGGAAAGAAGATTTATACATATATTAAAATTAGATTTCTTATCAAAACATAAAAGTAGATATATCACTGTCAAGCTTAACAAAGTTTTCTTATTTGATGCTCATGTTACTAGAATATTGCTTAAATACAACACAAACATGTCGCTTTTCTTTGTTTTTCATTTTTACAATGATCGACGTTTAACTTTTTTACAATAGTCAGCGATGAATTTGTGCACACGTGACTCGACCAAAGTTAATACCAATCAACATTTGAGGAGATGTGTTGAAAATTATCTTCGATGACTCAATGAATAATTTATGGAAAAGATGAATAATAAAGGGACTCGATCTTTACATAAGTACTAAGTAAGCGAAAAAAGTTGTTACTCTTGTACTTCATACCACGCCAAAATGCAACAACAGTTTTAGAAAATATTCTTTTTCGGTTTTCAGACCATCAGTGTATAGGCGAATACTAATAGTGATAAAATAATGGAGATCTAATTATCCCCGAACGCTTGGTCTTTTTGTGATTTGGCCGATTAAGGTTTGTCCTTTTCAAATTTTATGTGCTCCTGATACTGTTAGGGTTCGTTTTGACGGCCCAAAGAACTAATGATTAAGAATTTTAGTGATGATTGACCCCAATTTAATTATAGGCTAGGGAACCTGCTAAAAAAACAGTATGTGAATGTTAACATATGATAATAAAGTTTTGGGATATATGAACAAAGCAAAAGCGTTGTAATTAAGCATATAATTCTTATACGGCACAGATAGTTGAGTTTTTCCATATCATTGTGTACGCATGAAAATTTGTTTTGTGAATTTATTAGCATAGTACACAAGTTAATATGTAAAGCTTCTCACCATATTTATTTTTTATTACCAAAAACAAACAAAATAACCAAAATCCAAATTTATCAAAATTAAATAATTGCCCGTATCTCTATAATCAATTCATCTTTCCTATATGCATTGTTGGTATACTAATGTACCCATCTCTTTGGCCTACTATTGTTACAAGAACTATAAGTTGTAAAGTAACGCGTCGAAATCTGCACTATAGCACGTCGAATGTTCCCTACCTAATACCAACTCTTAGTGATATTATATTGAGTAATCTAGTGCACGCAATGCATGAGGGAGACTAAATAATTCACTTTCACTAATGATTACGGTCTTCTCTTTCCAACATATGGACATTTTAAATGTCAATGTGAAATTAAATTAATTATTTTTATGGGAATGTATAGTAGATTGGGCAAAGGATCGAAGAGATCTACTGGAATTCTTTTTCCTGGAAGTTTGATGGAATTAATTGGAGTAGTGACTTAGTCAATCAACATCATGAAGCTCGAATTATCTTTCAAGGATGAATCATACTGAGGCTTATATTGAGAGTTTACTAAAATTCTTTAATATATTAGATATCCTGATTAAAATCATATCATATATATCACCGGTATTTTGTTAAGGTAATAATTAAATTACTATCACAAAATTAGAAAATTTAATATCTATAATTCCACTTGTTTTTAGGGTGTTATTTCTGCTTCGATGCAGTTGGTACTAGATTAGACCCTATTATTTAGAAATCAAGTGAATTCAGCTAAGAACCGAAATTCATGTATTTAACGAATTAACAAAATACGCACTTTTTAAGTTTGAAGTGGAGTTTTACTTGTCGCCTATTAAGTGTTTGCTGCATTTTGATAGAATTAGAGAACTTTAGCTAGGTATCTCCTAATACATTTTACTAAAGGAATGTATTCCAAAGTGACATACTATTAAATGTATTTGGTGAGCTTATTGCAGTACCGATTAAATTGGACTGAATCCTATATATATATAATATATAAGACAACAGATATCATGATAGAAAATAAACTATATTACCGCTACAATCATGCAATGCAAATAACTTTTTCCAGTGTTATAGCTCGTATCTAGTTATTTTACTATCAAACAACTCCTTATAGTACACATATAAATCTAAAAATTAGACTATTTAGTTTTTTAGGTTGACGACAAAGCGTTAGGATCTATGAAGTACCAAGTACAAAGACGTTGATTTTATGGATACAGGACACGCGTCTTTGATTATTGTTGATGCACGTCGTACGCTTGTATAATGAGCTTCATCTATTGTAAACTACCTACCAGTGCGGCGCGGTGAGGATTCTCTGTCTCATTTTTGTGTTCCACTTCTTTTCCTACTGTGTAGGATCATGACACGTGTCCTTGATCTTAATACATAGGAGGTGGGTGGATGACAAGTGTACATAAATGTGGATGAATGGGGTAAATGAGTCATGGAATGGAACACAAAGTGGCATAGATGATCTTTTGCCAGTGCGGCGGGGTAGGAGACTTCTTGAATAACTAGAAATTCACATATGACTGAGTTATGCAGTGCCACAAAAAGTATTATCACTTGATCGGAAATTTCATCCACCTCCCTCGAAGTGTTTTTTCTCTCCATCCACCTCCCATTTAGTTTCACTTTTTTCATCCACCTCCCTTTAGTTAATTGACCAACCAAATTCGAGGGGAAATTTTTTACTTAATTAAAAATAAAACAAATTAATAAATTCTTAGATTAAATAGACTTACTCAAAATGCAAATAGTTTTTTAATAAATTAAAAGTTACTAATATGTAATTAAATGGTTGAATATTAGATAAAACTATATTTATATAATTTAAATTTAGCAATCATATATTAGATAAAATTATATTTATATAATTACACATATCTATTGTCAAAAAAATATAACAACCGATTACTTAATTCTGTTTGCACCGTTTGTAACACGTTGATTGAAAAATTCAAAGATATGTGTATCTGATTATTTAAATAACACATCTCGTGGGTTTAAATGATGATTTGAAATTCTAAAAGTAATTATCACTATCAAATAATTTGGATACATTTATTTGAAATCGTATAAATAAAAAAAAATTAGAACAGTAGATGTCTCACTAATTTTATTCTATTACACTTTATTGTTTTTTTAAAGTTTAGTTAATTTTATATTTTTTTGGAAAATATTTTGCACTAACTCTTCTACATACATTTAAAGGTAACTTAAATCTTTTACTAGAGAAGTAGATCTAATTAGTTAGTTCGGTAAAAACGATTGAAATGAGTCCATTCACTTATATTATTTAACAATTACGTAATTATGTTTTCTTGGAAACGAACATGTATACTTTTTTGAAGTTTAACTATTTAAATACGACTTTTATTTAAGGGATAATTACAGCTACGCCCCCTGAGGTTTGGTGTAATTACACATACCTCCCCTGTGGTTTGAGAAATTACACATACCTCCCATGAGGTTTGAAACCTTACACATACCTCCCCTCTACAACTTAAGGGTTGTTTGG
The DNA here is from genome assembly GCA_946800315.1 of Misopates orontium. Taxonomy (NCBI): domain Eukaryota; kingdom Viridiplantae; phylum Streptophyta; class Magnoliopsida; order Lamiales; family Plantaginaceae; genus Misopates; species Misopates orontium. Next base: position 13,312,777 of record OX326953.1, on the reverse strand, counting down.
GTGTAAGTTATGATAAAATTATGCTTATTATGCTTACACCCCTAAAGTTCGGTATATTTGTAAAAGTAATCCTTGATGTTAGAAAAATTAAAATTAAATACTCCAAATAATTTTAGAAACTACTATATGACTAACCAAAAATATAAAAAGTATTTAAATTATTTTAAAAATTTAATATAATCTTAATATTTTTATTATTTTGTAAAAATATTTAATTTCTTGTTTTTGTTTGTTTTTTTATTTCTTCATTTTTGTTTTACTTTTAATAATCTCATAAATTTCATTACAGTTCCATATTAAATACTATTACGCGTGCCCACGGAAATTTCAGTTTATCACAACAAAAAAGAAGCATTTGGTAGAATAATAAATATCTATGCAATCTCCGAAAAAAAAAAGACAAGAAATAGAAAATTCAATTGTAAAAACTCTCATTTTCAATGAAAATTAACAAATATAACAGAAATAATCAAGATTTTCATAACCCATTTTAAAAAATGAAGAATGATGACAAAATTACCAGCAACAGTGACAATAGAATTATCATCCTTGGATCAGACATGGTCACTGGTTGTAGCAAGTTTTGTTGAACTTTTTGACAAAATAAACAACCTAAATGCACTATATTTAGTGAAACCAATATTCGGTGTTTTATCTTCTTCTATTTCTAAAATAGTTGTTAGATTAAAATTGTAACGAGAACAAAAGCACAAAGATGAGTAGTTAGTTAAGTTTTGACTGAGATTTACGGGAATTGTTTTAAAGAAAAAAACTAAAAGTTACGTGTTTTGATTCAAAAATATATTTTGGATTAGATTAACTTATTTTTAAATTTAAATTTAAATTTAAATTTAAATACTTTTTATATTTACAGGTAATGATATAATAGTTTATAAAACTTTTTGGAGTATTTAATTTTAATTTTTCTAACATCAAGGATTACTTTTATAAATATACCAAACTTTAGGGGTGTAAGTATAATAAGCATAATTTTATCATAACTTACACCCAAACAACCCTTAAATTGAAGAGGGGAGGTATGTGTAAGGTTTCAAACCTCAGGGGAGGTATGTGTAATTTCTCAAACCACATGGGAGGTATGTGTAATTACACCAAACCTCAGGGGAGGTAGCTGTAATTATCCCTTTATTTAATATGTGTAATTGAATATAATTATTAATTTATTAAGTCAAATTTCTTGGTTGTGTTTTAATATGTTACTTAATTTGATAATTGAATAGTTTATTTTATATACATCGGTGACACTTTTACCCTTTAAAATTAACTTTTGACTACCAACCAATTGACCAAGGGGAGGTGGATGAGAATTTCTCAAACTAGAGGGGAGGTGGTTGGAGAAAGAGGAAACTTCAGGGGAGGTGGATGAAATTAACCCTCACTTGACTATTATATATGGAGATATTATTTCAAATGAGTTAAGTTAAAATTGACAATTCTATTGCATTGTCTATTCATAGAAAAAGTCACTACTCACTACCAACTCAAAACCTTTAATTATTTTTAAGTTTTTATTATTATTTAGCTCAAAACCATCATAATTAGTTGCACGCGGAAATCTCTTGCGTACATAAATTGTTGGCATTTTGATTTATCTAACACGTCTGTCCTTAAAGTGATTTGTTGTCTAAGCTGGTCTTGTGAAGAGTACATAGATATTTTGATGATTGTGAGGGATTAGTTTTTAAAGCTGAAGATGTGTGAGGAGAAATACAATTAATTTGTTTGTGAGAAAATAAATTAATACTCTACCTTTTTTGTAATTAATTTTAAAAGCAGCAAAATATTCTATTTTTAGCATTGAGTTCGTGTGGTTTCTTGAAACACAATTGGCTTTTTGGGGGTTAATTAAGACAATTAAACTAGTAAACTTCTTAAAATCAAGAAATTTGTGTTATGCTCTTGACGCACGTTACCCCCTTAAAAAGTGGCAACTAATCCAGGTTTAGATAACAAAGGCCATATTTATGAGATTATTTTCGTTTATAAAAGTCAAAATAAATGAAGAAATCATAAGTAGTGGACAACTTTCTTAAAATCATTGCGAGTTCTTTACTGATTTTTTTATATAAATTTTAAATATATACTTAATATAGATAATGTGAGCACAGTACTATTAGTTTTTGCTTGTTATCAAACTAAATGTAGAGAATAAAAACATGATATTAGCATATAAGCAACTGAAATATAAATATAAAAGATACTTGTAATATGCTTAATACGTATGTGGATGCAATAAATTAATAAGTTAGACTTGAACTAGAGAAAAAGACAGCTCAAATCAGTAATGAAAATGATATCATGGTCATGCCACTTTTCAACTTATTTAGGAAAATCCGTTTCTCGTATTATAAATCAAAAGCATGCATGTTCCAACAAGTTCTCCACTCTTCATTATTGCTTTAAATCTCAGATTTGACTCTCTCTCTCTCTCTCTTACTAGGGTTACAACTTGCAAGCTAGCTTGTTGGCTATGTGTTATTAGTAGGATGTTGGTAAAATTAATTAAGTACCTATGTTTTAATTGATGATATAAATATTCATTACAATATTAATGGCTATCACGTATATGGACCTAAGTCTGGAACGTGTATTGAGTATGGACATGCAAACTAGCTAGAGACCAGATCAATTTTTTCCTCTTTCTCTTTTATTTTTTATATGTCAACTTTTGGTGATACCCATTACGGCATTTATATATTCCAGACTATTCTTACCAATTTCATCCACAAAATTTTGTTCCTGATGAGCCTGGAAGATCTTGATGCGCATGGATTTCGTATAAAGTACGTTGTGTGTGTGATGGGCACACACAAGTGATGTCCACAAAGTTAAAAGTTTGATTTATACATCGAAGATTTTCAGAGACAGCTCATCGATTTTTCTTTGTCGCATCAAGAAGTTCCAACTTTGTTTCCTTCAAGAAAAATTCCGATAAATAGTTATGAAGGTGCATCTTTAATTAGTTATTCACTGATTTTACATTTTGTATCTTTTTTATTTGACGCTCTAAGATGATCTAAATATAAAGGCAAAAAATGGATCGACATAATTTAAGATCTAAAAGGTTATACTACCAAGTGTCAAATAATACATAAATATTGATAAATATGAATTATTTCTACGTACTTAAACCTATAGAAAGACGTTATGGCATAGAAACTCAGGCTAAAAAAGAGTTTAAATTAGTATCCAATCGTCATTTACTTACTGAAAAATATTACAAGTGAGGCATAAGAGATATATTTACACTCTATACATGAGGGATCATGTTCAAAAATATTTATAAATTAATAAATACCAATTATAGTAATTCTTTATTGATTTATACTACCATTTTTAATTGAATTTCTTTACCCCTAAAGATCTGGATTTGTTATTACATGAGCAATGACGTGTTTGTTTCCTGATCTCACGACGGACGTCAGAAAGCGGCCCCCAGATTCGGGCGCCCTCAGCAATTAATAATGATTAGGAATTTTAAAAAATATTAACAAAACCTAATATTTTATTAAACTTGTTTTAATTTAGAAAATTAAAGTCAACTAGAACCCAAGAAAACAAGAATACTAAATGATTATATAACATTCTAAATTCCTATAATGCATAGTGTTATCCTGCTTTTTTGTACTTTATCGTAAAATTAGATCTTGAACGTTGTACGATCCAATGCAATTTTCAAGGAAGTAATAAATAATATTATACATATATACATATATGCATATATATATATATATATACACACACACTTAAGAATTTAGAAAGTCTTATCCGTTGGATTATATTATTATCAATTTTTGTTCCACTAACGGCTGTCAAGATTCCTAGTGCGGCAAGATCACTATATGTACAATGTAGACAGTATCTGAATTAGTCGTTTATCTTGAACTTGTTAACATGTAGGAAACATGTAGAATAATAAAATATAAATGTTGACAAATTAATAAATTAATTATTATTCCTAGAATCTTTAGATAATCAAAATCATTAATACACACACACACACACAATTTTTTTTTTGACTATGTCCCTAAATTTTCAGAATTTATTTTATTTCTTTCTTCGAAGAAGAAGAGTTTCAAGATAAAGTTTTCTGCATGAGCAACCTGTTCTTTAATTTCCGGGTCAAATTTTGTATCAAGAATTAAATTTGGTAGGTGCATTTAATTTGACAACTAACTTGTTGGAGGGGTAGCCGGTCACATCATTTTAGCCACCTTTCATACTTGTGTTAAAGAAAAAGTTAACTTTCCTTCTATATATAATATACCTCTTTTTGGCCTCTGCTTATATTCATCATCTGTCACTCTGTCAGCATTTGTATCTATTTCTTTGTTAGTTTTAAAAATGGCGAAAACCCCTGAAACAGAGCACCCGATTAAGGCCTTTGGATGGGCTGCAAGAGACACTTCTGGAGTCTTTTCTCCTTTCAAGTTCTCAAGAAGGTGAAGAGCTAAAAATCCGATCTTTTTTTATGTACTTTAGATATGTGTATTTGCTGTTTTTGTTGATGTGTTTTAAAGGGAAAAAAAATGTAATCTTGTGGTGTGATGGTGCAGGGCTACTGGTGAGAAGGATGTGCAGTTCAAGGTTTTGTACTGTGGGATTTGTCATTCAGATCTTCACATGGTGAAGAATGAGTGGGGATTTACTCAGTATCCTATTGTACCTGGGTATCATCATCAATCTCTCTTGTGTTTTTGTGGTATTTTTTGAGTTTTAGTGTTATTGGAGTTAAAGATGGATTTTTTTGTGTTTATTTTCCAAGTTTGAGTGCATCCAACTTAGTTCTTTTTAGCTATGATGATTAGTTGTGGTCCTTGTTGAATGAAAATGACTTTTTGGGTAGGTTTTTAGTTTATGGACAAATAATATACTAACTTGACTCTGTTTCTTTAAGTATTCATCTCAAAAGTGGATCTTTGGATATATAAAAGTGTCTAATTAAATATATCAATTTTAGAGAGAATCTTTAGTGTGTCAGTTTTGGGTGATTCTGAGACCAAATCAAGCGATTATTGAATGACTTACTACTACATCTAAGTTGTTTCATCTTGATTAGGAATAAAACAAGACCACATTTATATGATTTATTCAGTTATGTCATTCTGGATTGTAAAATTCTGACTAATTATAACTGTTCTATGGTGGCTTTTACCCTTTAATGATACTTAGGCTTCATCTTATAATCCATACAAGAACTTACAAGGACTTATAACTTTACTTGTAAACTTTGTACCATTTGGTATCATATAGATGAAATTTGGTAATTTACAAACCCTTCAAACACCTCAAATAAGCTTATTATTGTAGGAGGCGGCTCCATACGCTTTCTTGAACATCTTTTTTTCCAGTAAAAACATTACCACTTTAAAAGAGTTTCTAAAGCAACCATATACTAAAGCTTATTATTTGATACAGGCATGAGATTGTGGGGGTGGTAACTGAGGTGGGTAGTAAGGTGGAGAAAGTCAAAGTTGGGGACAAAGTGGGCGTCGGATGCTTAGTTGGATCTTGTCGCCAATGCGATCAATGCTCCAACGATCTCGAAAACTACTGCTCCAAACAAATATTGACATATAGCGTCCCTTACATTGATGGAACTCTTACCTATGGAGGCTACTCGGATCTCATGGTGGCCGATGAGCATTTTATCATCCGTTGGCCCGAGAATTTCCCCCTCGACATTGGTGCCCCTCTCCTCTGCGCAGGGATCACAACTTACAGCCCCTTACGGTACTTTGGACTCGATAAGCCAGGGATGAGCGTGGGTGTTGTTGGTCTTGGCGGTCTTGGTCATGTTGCCGTCAAATTTGCAAAGGCTTTTGGGACTAAAGTTACGGTTATCAGTACGTCTATCCGTAAGAAGCAGGAAGCGATTGAGAAACTGGGTGCCGATGAGTTTGTGGTTAGCAGTGACCCCGAGGAGTTAAAGGTAATTACTTGTGACTTTGTTGGATTGAATTTGATAATGCATTTGGCTTCTTATTGATCTATCTAGAGGCCTCTGCTACAATGCACTAAACGTTTCTAATCAGTTATAGTGAGGCGTAGTTATAATTCATGCTTAATGAGTACATGTTTACCAAATGACCCCTATTTTACAGGCTGCAGCTGGCACCTTGGACGGTATTATTGACACTGTCTCGGCAACTCATGCCCTTGTGCCATTACTAAGTTTGTTGAAGCCCCACGGAAAGTTAATCTTGGTCGGTGCTCCGGAGAAGCCCCTCGAGCTCCCAGCTTTTCCCATTATTATGGGTTAGTTCTGGTTCCTTTTTCTTTTGTTTTCAATTTTATTTGAGGACAATTCCTTTCTAGCCTTTTATTGAGCATTATATGAAAAGTTGAGATGACATTTGTGATGGTATGACAGGAAGGAAGGCGGTAGTGGGAAGTGCGATCGGAGGATTGAAAGAAACGCAAGAGATGATTGATTTTGCTGCGAAGCACAACATATTGCCGGATGTGGAGATGATCCCAATAGACTACGTGAACACGGCAATGGAACGCCTTCTGAAATCTGATGTGAAGTACCGTTTTGTGATCGACGTTGCAAACTCAATGAAGCCCGAGTGAGAATGTGATATCAATCTCTGAAAGTTAGGCTTCTTCAAGACAAATTTATGCTATTGAAAGCATCGGTTTATTGCTATTGAGATTGGCAGATTTGGTATTTTCTTGGCTCCACTGACTATTTTGGATAATAAGAGAGATGGGTATTAGCAGTTTCATTGTGTTGTTACAAAAAATTCATGGTTCATTAAAGTTATGGTTAATCTATGCAAAATATTTGGTTTTATACTGGACCATGATGTTGATTCTTCGTTTTAGAGCTTCAAGTGGTTCATTTTGGATTTGACTTCAGCTAAGTTTATTAATCCTTGCCGAAATTGAGGTTCTTTGCAGTGAAAAGTCATCTATTTTATTAGAAAATAAAACAAGTAGCTGTTCTTTATACGTGCTTGAACATTTTTTTTAGTCCCACTATTCTTGCAGAAAGGATGTAACTTTGTTAGATATTGTCTTACAAGTTACAGCGGGCCGGGTTTTAAATAGCATTTAGAACCGGCTCTTAGTACAAGGAGAAAATAAATTTGTCCAGTCAGTTTGCATATATGGTGAAAAGAAAAAAAACAAAAGAAAAGGACCTAGCAGCACAATAGTTCATGTTTTATGACTATGTAACATATTTTTAATAGTTGAAAGAAGATCAGGTAGCTAGCAAAACGACTGTAGTGAATCAATCGTCTATTCTATCTCTTAATTTATATTTTTTATTTTAACCTGGTAAAATGATTATACTCCAATTTCAGATCAAAAATGAATTTTTAAATTGTGACTGTAAGGTATTATTTATGTAACTAATTATATTTAATTTATTACCTTAACATTGTTAACATCTCCCACTCGTTTAAAAAACTAGAGGTTGTAATTGGTGCCGGACATATTCTATTTGACTAAATAATCAATTAAGTTAAGGCAGGTCATACTCTCTCATAGTATGAAAATAATAAAAGTCTTTTATTTTTTTCATCAAAAAAAAAAAAGTCTTTTTTTCTTTTTTGAAAGTAAATAACGTAACTTCTACAAGCAATCACTTCTTTGTTACTTAAAACAATTACCTGTGGGATGTGCTTTATAGTTCACATGTAATCTTGAAAATATTGAAGACACAATGTGCTACAAAATATAACGCAATTGTTTTCTAATAGATCTTTTTTTTTTTTTGAATTGTAAGATTATTATTTTCTACTAAAACTACTTTTATGATAATTCAAATATTTAACCTTCCTTTGTAAGTTAGCATATAATTTATTTGCATTCTCGTGATCAAACCACACCTTTCAAAATAGTTTACAAAGAAAATCGAGAAAAATGTGTTACTCGTGTGGAGTGTTGACATAATCTCGAATTAAAATTTAGTGGACAATTAACGTTATTACGCGAGCCTAATTGCCATTACGAAAGAGTCAATTTTCTCATAACTATTTGTTTGTGACATACCTACTTTTGCAAAGAAAAAGAAAAAGAAAAAGGAAAAAGAGGATAAGTTTAAAGTCATTGGTGTGAAATTGATTGCCACATGCAATAAATAAATGTAGTTGGTTGGATACTAAAGGTCCACTAATCTCGCTGCTTGGTAGGTGCAATGCAATGCAAGCAATAATTGTATGGAGTATGGACCACTACCAAAACAAACAATTCAGTCATAATAATTAATAACCGTTGGCTTTTGTAACTCCAAATGATACTCAACTTTCAGCTAATTTTTCAAACTATAAATATAGCCAATTGTTGGCTCTAACTTAAAATACAACTAGAGAGATAGTTGTAAGGATATTACCTATGTTATTCGGACCCAGTTAATATTACCTAAAAGCCTAAATTTTAGCGGTGTATGATCTATATTCTATGGGGACTTTTAATTTTCGTTTCGACAAAGTTGAAAACATAAACGTTACAATAGTTTTCGTAGAAATATTTTTTTTTTTAATCTATGATAATAATAACAGAACCAAAGTACCTTTCTAGATGAGGGATGTGAATAATATAATATAAATCTTTGTAAGATGTTTTATGTATCTTTTATAAAAGATGAATTAAATCTACTTGCCAAAAGCTACCATATTTTTAGATTAATTTAATCGTTTCATTTTAAGCATTTATGAAATTTGAAATGAGTTGCTTGGAATAAAAAGAAATGGTAATTATTTCATCATTAATTATAGATGTGAGACATTATAATTCAATTTTGAAAAGCTGTGCGTGCAATTATGATAAATCCAAGTATAATAAACAAAAAGAAAGGTTAACAAATGAAAAGGAGAAAAATACTAACAAAAATCCTTGCCGCCTCGCTTGCTAATCCTGGGACGACTACTTCGCTGATCAACAGTTTTTTGTGGATGCAGGGTCATGACTCATGAGTGGTTAGAACTTAAGAATGAGTAGTTTTTGTCATGTATTTCAATAAAATATTATGATTTAAATTTATTTATAATTATATATATATGATAGTTCACAAATATTTGTGGAAAATGCATAAAACCTCTTCGTGTTATCAAAAACCTGCTCCAAGTTCTCTCATATTATTATTCTTTTTGTCTAGAATCCCTTTATATTTCCAAATACTTAGGACTAAATCTCTCCCCCTTATCAAACATGCAATCCCCTTCGATTAATAGAAGCATGCATGAGACAACCTCTTATTATAAAAAACTATACAACATTCTCTTACGATTGTAAAAATTTGCATCACATCCCTTTTTATTGAAGACATCAGCAAGGTTGCATAAAATAATTTTTCCTTAAGAAGAGGATAAATTGACAATTCATACATAATTAGGGGAGTTTAGTGCATGATTTTTAAAAATAAGAGACAATTTCATCAAAAATAAAATAAAATAACACAAGAAGGTTGGCGCAGATTTTCCTAAAACACAAAGGTATTTAACTTTTTATGCTTATCCCAATAATTTATTAAATAAACATTGTTTCCATATTCTTAATGAATAAAATTGACTTCTTATTTATGAAACTAATAATTTTACTAATAACGTTAACTAATTAAGTTATGGAGGGGTTATTGATACTAACTGAATTACTAATTATGTCTAATTATTTTAGTAACAATTTGAATAACGTTGTCATAATCTGAAAGGATGCATTAATCGTGAGCATTATTCTCCTTCAGTCTCACAATTAATTCTGTTTTCCCACTTGCTAAAAATACTTTCTCACATTGAGAAATGTCAACAGAACAATCAGTGAAGGCTTTTGGTTGGGCTGCAAGGGATCAATCTGGAATATTTTCTCCTATCAAGTTCTCAAGGAGGTACGTAGTAAATAAATCACATTTTTTAGTTTTTATGTAACTTAGATGTGTGTAAATTATGGTCCTTTTTTTCTTATGATCTTGTGTTGTGATGGTGCAGGGCTACTGGTGAGTATGATGTGCAGTTCAAAGTTATGTATTGTGGGATTTGTCACTCGGATCTTCACATGGCCAAGAATGAGTGGGGAATTACTCAGTATCCTGTTGTACTTGGGTATGATCAATCTTGATATATTAAATGTTATAAGAGTTACTGATGTAATTCTTTTAATTTGAATGGATATAACTTGTGCACGTGTACAGTAGTGATCTTAGCCATATTTTATTACTTCACTAAGATTTTTCAATTATTTGGTTAATGACCATTGGAACAATTAGTTCACTGCAAGCTTGCTGGCTGCTGCACATCAGCTTAGACATATATAATTGACATAATTAGGTGACATTAATTTGTTTTTAAAGTTTTTTCTTGAGGACTAAAAATTCTAGTCAAATTTTCAGATACTTGGGCTTAGTTGTACTCATTGAGCACACACACACACAAAAGAAAAAAGAATATAGAGTACAGAGGTTGTATGTTTTTACTCTACATATATTGTTTATATAAAATTACATATTTAGCAAGAAGAAAAGTGTATCTCTAAGCATCCATTGCAAATGAAACTAAAACATTGTGGTTGAGTTGTTGTATGCTGGAGGCAAAAGCGCGGTAACCATGCTGCATCCCGATATTATCCATCCTAAAAGAGTTGTGACATAGTCCGCGCTACATTGCTGCCGATTACTTTTGAGAATTGGTAGTTATCAACGTTCCAAATAACAGTCATTTTTAGATTCTCTTCTATGGAGTAGGAACACTTACAAATGAATTTTCACTTAATTTCTTCTCATAGTTCAAGTGCATCTGATGAGGTATTTTTATTTGTGGCTCTTGTTGATATGACTCTTTTCTTGAAAAAGGAAGAAAATGAATTGATGCTTCATGCTAAAAACTTATAATTGGTTTGATACAGGCATGAGATTACAGGAATCGTAACTGAAGTGGGTAGCAAGGTGGAAGAATTTAGAGTCGGGGACAAAGTAGGCCTTGGATGTTTAGTTGGAGCATGTCGCGAATGCAACCAATGCGCTAACAATCTCGAAAATCACTGTGTCAAACAAATACTCACCTATGGTGTGCCTTACACTGTAGGTATCGCTACTTATGGAGGCTACTCCAATTTAATGGTTGCCGATGAGCATTCTGTTTTCCGTTGGCCCGAGAATTTGCCTCTAGACATAGGCGCCCCTCTCCTATGTGCGGGTATTACAACTTACAGCCCGTTAAGGTACTTTGGACTTGACAAGCCTGGATTGAACGTTGGTGTCGTTGGCCTTGGCGGACTTGGTCACCTTGCTGTGAAATTTGCAAAGAGTTTTGGAACTAAGGTGACGGTCATCAGTACATCTATTGGCAAGAAAAAGGAAGCTATGGAAAAACTTGGCGCGCATGAGTTTTTGCTTAGCTCTGACCCTGAACAGCTAAAGGTGGCTTATTATTGATTTTTGTGGTTTAAAGTCTCTTTTGATACTCATAAAATTCGGTCTAATTACGGACTCATCTCTTACTGTTTATATATTTATAGACACTCCTAACTAGTTATAGAGACACCCTTTTAGGTAGAAATGTTTTTGTAACTAGACCAACCATGGAGGTGTAAATGTAATTATACCTTATATTAGTCTGTCATGTGTGCCACAGGCTGCAGAGGGCTCCTTGGACGGCATCGTCGACACTGTCTCAGCAACTCATCCCCTTCTCCCATTGCTAAGTTTTTTGAAGCCTCACGGTAGGCTTATCATGGTTGGGGGTGCAGAAGAGCCCATCGAGCTCCCGGTTTTCCCCATGATTGTTGGTTAGTATGGCACCTTTGATTTATGACAGTATTGTTGCTTGGAAGCTACATGAGAATTTTCGTATTGAGTCCTAATTATTTGAAACATGAGGATGACATCTATAATGGAATAACAGGAAGGAAGTCCATATCCGGAAGTTCAGGTGGGGGATTAAAAGAGACTCGGGAGATGCTTGATTATGCTGCGGAGCACAAGATATGGCCAGATGTGGAGGTGATCCCAATAGACTATATCAACATAGCAATGGAACGACTTGCGAAATCAGATGTGAAGTATCGATTTGTCATCGACGTTGCAAATTCAATGAGATCATCAGAGTAAAGCTGGGCGTGATGTCTGGACTCTGGAGGCTTGCTTGTTTTAACAACATTACATGTTGAGAATAATTGAGCAGTTGTTTTGCATATTACTTTTTCGGGACTACCTTCTTTAAGCTAGTCTATAAATTTATGTATAAGTCATGTCTCAACGAAAAATATTTATGTCGATGCCCGAAGAAAACTACAAGAGTAAGGTAGATTCCTTGACCATATGGCAGGTCCCTTACAATTATCCTAACTTCAAAACATTGCAAGTGAACGAGTGGAGTTTCATCCACAAAAAAGATAGATGAATGAGGTGAGATTCCAATTCTCCATGGGAGACTAGTGAATCAGAAACAGATTTTATCTTGGCTACTATGTAAGTTCTGGGGCTAATTTTGCGGAAATTTTAAGTGAAAAAACAAGAAAAATCAATAGGAATCTCAATAACAACTAATATATATAATAATAATAATTTTAAAAAAAAAAAAAACTGGACAGTGACCACGTAATACCCTATTACAAGAAAAACTTAACCCTAAACCCTATTACAAAAGATACTGCAATCAATGATTTTGTCTGAAACTATAAATTTTCCAGATCATCATTGCTACCCTCTCACATGTTATAAGTCAATTCTAATTCAATCACGCACAACAATAAAACCCTACCAAACGATACGTTCCAGATTTTCGAACTCTTCTGCATGATTTATTGTTGTAACACGAGCACAAATAGATACATACACACTACGGGTTCCTTTCTTCCTGACAACCTATGACCAGACGACGAAGCTAAGGTTATAAGGACCGCAATATCCAATCCGAACGTCGCACAAATGGGATTTCACTGAGAGATCACAGGAAGAAAGGCATACAGTGTGTATAATAACTAAAAGTCGAGGGATCCTGTTTTAGAAGAACTGGAACAACTGCCAGAAGAAGCGTATGAAGTTCCACTGGAACCATCCACGGGGGCTTGGTTTAGACATTCCAGGACTAAGGATCTTCTCTTCTGCAATTTCATTGAGAATGTGGTTGCCTCTAGAATTGCAGGGACCTGATTTTACAAGAAGAATTAAAAAACAAAGTTAACATACCATGCAGGATGCTGCCCCCATCACCTAGTACAAATTACAACAGTATTTTGGTCTTGATCAAATAACCACCTGTTTTACAGTAATGTGATTACTGACTTCTGAGAATATTTTATCATCTTTTCGGAGAAATGTATCATCAGCTAAATATTTGTTTATTCTTTTTTGGGTTGATTAGGAAGCTAAATATATATATATGTATATATATATATATATATATATATATATATATATATATATATATATATATTATTTTTAATTCTAGTTACCCATTTAAATGAAGCATACCATCCTAATGAAAGAAAAAATAAATTATGATGAAATCTAAGAGATCAGAGAAACCAAAAGTTACCTGAGTATTAATACGTGCCACTTTGTGCACACTGAGAAGGCCGACCATATCCTGATATCCTGTAAGAAGTTTAGCTAGTTCCTTGTCTTCATCTGATACAAGGATCGCATTCATAAATTATTTTTCCATGAAAATTTGACCGAATCTGTTGCAAACAGAGGAGGAACAAAAGCTGAGAAGAAAATATAGCACACCTGGAATGGCTTTTACAGAGACCAAGGTGTCAGCCAAATGTTGCAGCCTCTTCGAGAAGGCTGGTGAAACAAGAGAAGGCGGAAATGTTACAATGGCTACTGCATTTGACAGTCGTACCACACTTTTGAGAGATCTTACAAAAGAAAGCATGTCCCACTCCTACAGGAAAAGGCATGTAGATCGTTAAAAGATAAATTTTAGTCTGAAAAGAATAACAAATAGCCGAGCTTCATAATGTCACAAAGCATATCAAAGGAACATCGGTTATATATTGCCAAAAGAACGTTAACTCTCACCTGGTTGGAAAATTCACACTGCGGCGAACACAATGATTGAACAGCAATTCGAGCGCCAATAACATTTCCATCACTAGTGAAAAAGATGAAACCAATATTTAATAAATTTTGAAAAACAATATAATGTATCAAAGAAGCTCACAAAATCATTAATAGATTAATCAGATATACAACTTCATTTCAACCAAACGCAGTTATCAACAACTGCCAAACGGCTTCACTAATCATATAAGATAGGACTTTCCGGAAAAAATATATGATGTCTCTTATTTGCTATGCAGCTTCTTTAAATGAGATTTGAGAACTTGTTCATTTGGATCTCTTTTTCATGATAATGATCGTTTTTTAAAGAGTTAATAATATTAAAGTAAAAGAGAAATGGGTGAAAACCATGATATTTATCCCTGCAACTTCCAAAGCAACAAATTCTAGGTTTTAATTATCTTTCATTTTGTGACTGCATCAGTGTGATCAATTACAAATTCTCAGTTTTCACCAGGATATCCCTCATTCATGCACCTCAATATTTTTATTGAAATTTATAAGCAGGGGAGGTAAATTCAATTGATACTACCGAGGAATTTGAGATAAGAAGCTAGCACAACGGTCATGAAATGTGGCAAGATCAGCAGAATCCTTGAGGCTAATGCAATCAATATGTTGTCCGGTAAAGAAATGTCTCTCTAGTGGCTTCCGCAAGTCAAAGTCACAGCAATACTCTGACTTTCCTTCTGAAATTTAAACAGAAATTGATTATAACATTTATAGGTGCAAACTGCAAAGAACAACTTGTTGCTCGCAAGAAACAAGCAAATGGGCTGAGGAATCTCTACAATAACAGAAGCTAGTTACGATGGAAACTTATCAAACAAATGACGATTTCAAAGATTTCTGAAGTAATGATGGTAATTGTATGACAAAATGTTTCAAGTTATAACCACAGAGTCCTACCTTAGACTTTTATGGCATGTGAAATTATTCAGATAAAAATGAACAACAATATACAAGAAAAATAAAAAATAGCTTCTTTTATTTGTTCATTCCTCCAAATTTCTTGCCAACCCTCTCTCTTCTCTTTGAGAGCATATATTTCAGCAGATTGGTCTACCTTCTCGTATAATCGATATTTTTTTTAGATTAACAATAATCTTTATTTTCATCTCGTTATTTAATATAGATGTTTGGACAAATTTATGTTGGTTATTTAGTTTAATTCTACTGTATCTCTATCTAATACATCTTCTAGTGCACCTGCCCCAAAAGAAAACTTAGTTTGACACCACCAGCAACTAGTACGAAATCATTATGGAGATCAATTCAGAAGGGGAAAACACATATGTCATCAAAAGATTACGAAAATGATAAGGATATGAGGATCATGGCAATGAAAATATGACACAAGCAGAAAAACAGAGAAACTAAAACAGGAAGCACGAGAAGGATTTCACATTGAACGAACTTTACCTCTTTGAGAATCCGAGTTCGGTTCACCAAAGTATTTCTTATATTGCCAAGCAATCCTCAACCCATTATCCTGCAATTCAAAGTAAGATGATTCCTTTCATTCAAAAGCCAGCAACACCAAGAGAAAGACACAACTATCCTCACATTAATAGACACCAGAGAAATGAAAAGGAATCAAGACCTGTTCGGCGCTATGAACACGAGATTTATCTTCCTTAGAGGCAACAGGACGAGGCAGCGTGCCAAGAAACTCTTTTGGATCTTTCGCAGGGCTAGCATAAATAAGCGGCTGATTGTGAAGTAGTCCTTGAGACATAAAATTTCTCAACAAAAGCATATGATGCGGTGCTTCGGGGTCTTCCATAACCATCACTAGACTTCCCAATGTAAACCCACCTCCCAAAATCCCTAACAAAGCATACAGACAATAAGCGCCAAAACGAATAATCTCGCGCAATCTAAAATACACAAAAACAAGTTTATGGGTTTTTACTGTCAAGGTCCGCAATGCCACACGAAAGAAACATAGTTCCGTTGGGGCCATGCTTCAGCCCCGGATTGCGCGAAATTCCTGCGTTAGATGCCGCGGACACGTTGCGTGAGAAACTACTCGTACGAGGTTTATTAGCAGCCATGTACCACCTTATATCAAACTCTACACCTACATGGGTACAAAAAGTTGGAAAAATTGTATAAAAGTTTCACATGGGCATTTCATCGAACACATGTTCTGCAATGAGCAAAAGCTTGACAAATAGCCTAAAACAGAGACGGCGAAGTTGAACCTTAATTCGGCGAGATAAACCTCCAACAGCTACACTTTATTTTGGGTCTGCCGCCAAAAGTATGCTGTGAAAAATTCCACAGAGTATTCAGTTTGCGCACTGCTAAAAGTCAACTATTTATGGGTTTTGACTAAAAAAGAAAATAGCAACGGAGGGTACAAATATTCTTAATTCTAATTTGTTGACATATGTTACGGGCTCAATTAGTAGACTGGGCTTGTTTGGCAGATGGGCTGTCAGGCCCATCACGCATCTTATTATAAGTGTAAGTTATTAGGATAGAATATTACACCTTTTAATTATAAATCGATTATTTTAATTTTGCTATTGCAGATAGAGCAGGTGTGAGAATTTCCACTTTACAATATGTTATGTCATCAGGAAAACTACCACAAAAATAATTTACTAATTTTCAATAACATCAAGGATAAATTTTACAATTTAGTCATAGTTTTTGGTTAGGCAAAGGAGGAGTTGGCCCGGGTTTGGGCTAGCCTGTAAGGGGGTCACAGACTCACAGTTTTGTTTGTAAGGTTTGCAATTTGATTTTAGAATCGTGTCAGTTGTTATAGTTTAGAACAATTTAGGGGCAATATTGTAACTTGGCATAGCATATAAAAGAAAACTAAAAACGAGTGGCCATTTGCAGATCGGGACGTGTTATTTGTCTGACCAGTTTGTATTGGTTCAGAGCGTTAAGAATCGTTTTTTGACTATCTTTGAATCACCCAAAACCAGACGAAACATATGTAACTCTGAATTAAATTATCGAATTGATTTGTGTAATCCCACTCGAGTTTAATAACTCTGAGTTTCTATATGTAACATATCATAAGTTTCTAGGATAAAATGAGTTGCACACAGGGATTGAGTAAATTGGCTTTTCTAGTTCATATAGAATATTTCTAAATATATCTTAGAGTTTATCGAAAAAATGCTCAATAAATTGCTTACATCGAAATTTTTCGTTAGATATTTTATCTTTGAAATCTCCATCATATACTTAAACGTAGTAGATAATTTAGGCTCAAGTACCTACTCATGATTGCGGACTAAATATTTGGTCTTGATGGTAGTATTTATGTGGGTAGCTAGGCTAAAAGATGAACAATATACCAAAGCACTCTTCAGAATCTTATTAAGAGCAAAAATGTTAAATATATCATGTAACTTGTAGAGTCATTTGTTGTCATCTTCAATTTACCCACTCTAGACTTGCAACCCCTAAACTTGAAATGATGTCAAATGTGAGGTTCTCTGAAGTGTCTGGAGGATCACTGGTGGAACATGATATGTTTGAGTTGTTCTTTTCAATGCATCCAAAAAAAGAAAAAGTTGGCCTTCTTTATTTATTTTCAGATAAACAAGTTGGCCATCTTTATTGGTTTTAACTTCTAATAAAGTAAAGAGCATAATCTTCCTTTTCTTTTCTTCCTTTTGTGAACTGGTAAAGCATCGCAACAATCATTTAATTGGTGATGAAAAACTTTTTTGATGGACCCGATCAAAATTTAAATTTAAATGCTTATTGATGACGCATACTCTTACTCTTGAGATCGTACTCGTCCACGTGGCCTAATCCCCCGATCTCGGTCTGTTTCACGACCCCCTCTCTAGAATTTTTCGCCCTAGGTAAACCAGCTCTCGGATTTCCCGACCCTGATAAGTATTATAATATATTATATGTCGTGCCAACGAGGGGGGGTCGTATTTTGCACGTGTAGGTATGGCCTCCTTAATCGTTAAGCAAAGGCAACCGTCCCCTCTGGCCAACCAGGGGGAAGCATCGGACGTCAGCCTTGACATCATCCCCTACTATCCGAGTGCGTTGTCGCCCTTATGGGGCTCGACCGCCCTGCTTTCCCAATAAGAAGCGAGGGCTCGAGGATTATAGAATGTATACGGAGCACGACATGCACCGAGGGTAACATGCAGGCACCACGTGCCCTACTCTACGAAGCCTACTCAAGCATCACGTGCATATTCTTCCCAAGACTCAGAAACTCCATGTACCCTACTCTACGGGGACACGCAAATACCCTATTACCATCGAACCAGCATGCATGCCGACACGTGCCCTTGATAAAGTTACGTCTATGCCCTCCCCTCGCCCTATAAAGAGGGAAGCAGGTTAGTCATAAATGCATCTCACCTCAGAACACACAATCTCCAATATAAGCGAGAGCATAGCTATAAGAGCCCTGCCTAGAGAGAGAAAGAGCGAGCACGAGCCAGTAAGGTCGGAAGAGTTCGAGCCCCAGCCGAGGTAGCAGTTTTGAAGGGAGATCGTGCGAACGGAGCCCGAACCCCCAAGGGTCGTGGATAATTGCAGCAGAAGGCCTCCCCGACGAGTCCACCACCCCCGCCAGGAGCTTGCCGAATCCAGGATCATCTTAAGTCGGGACCGGCGTGCGGACAGCCTCGGTGACGGGCACGGCGATCCAGAGGCGTCATCACTTATGGTATCAATTTAAGATTATATTATTTATAGAAAATTGTACTATTTTCGGTTTTATGCTCATATATTCTGGACTTTAAAGAAAACTAACAATAGAACATTTTAATAGAATGTGTTAAAAGTTATTGTTTCGGTTTAGCATTTTGCAAAAATCCTAACATAGGCTCATCATGGTTATATCGTCGATGACCAAATGTTTAAACAAAATACATATTTTTCGAAACCAAATTGGAATGCTATAATTGGTCAACATGTGTTTGAACGAGTTACATAGAGAGTCTCTCCCTTAAGACATAATAGAAGATTGATGCATTCAAGGTCATAATATCCAACCGAGTCCTTTGATCACATCATCCAACTGCCATGTTGAGTTGGCAAATCAATTGTTTAGTCTATAAATAGTTCAACCTTCAGAATAATCCTTGATGAGTTAGATTTTGGGTGCAAGTTATTTTGGACTAAATTAAAGAATGACTTCTATATTAAAAAAATTAGATAGTTAATGAGACATGAAATATCCATTTGATAGACAAAATAATACCTTTTAGCAAATAAAGTGTTAGATACTTGACCCTGCAAATACATTTGCTCCTAGGATTTACCCATTATGTAAATATTTAAAAGAAAATGAATAAATACTAACAATATTGACAACACGTGGGCTTAACGTGGAATTTCTAAATTCATCGAAAAACGCTGCAAGAGCTAAAATTATTAACTATATATAAAATTATTAGAACTATATAATTTTTCATCACTCTTACTGACTATACTCACTTAACTTATACTTCACTCTACAAATAAAAAATTATAAGTACATTAATAAACACTTTGTTTTTGAACGACCGAAATAATGAAAGGGTGCATCTATTTATAGGAGCACTTTGTAGAGGAAACATTAAAATTTGCATAAATAAAAGCAGATCTATACAAAATAGAATTAGCCACTATATGCAATTTTAACCATTCAATCACTTTGACCGGCCTACCATAAAACCCCAAATTTGACCCTAATTTCAACCTCATGCAGCCTTAATTGCATATTTGACTTAATACTAACATAAAGTACGTAGTGGATAAAACAAATAAAAGTTAAAGATGTAGATGCCACGAAGGTGTTTCTGTTTTCTTTCTTTCATGCAGGACACATCAGGGGCGTAGCCACCTCAAAGGCTGGGGTGGGCTACGGCCCGGGGTAAATTTTTTAAATTAAATGCATAATTAGATATATTAGTCCAACTCAATGTAATTTAATTGAAAAAAATTTAAGAAACATAAGTATATAAGCCCAAGTTAACAAATTATTTTTCTAACTCAACTAATATTCTCACTTGACAATCAATTTCACACATATACAATTTAACTAACATGTAGATGTTTCTACCGCAACAAAAGGACAAATATTTTTAACTATGATAAATTACATACATTGAAAGAGAGAGTTGAAAGTATAGATTTCAACTGAAATTGTTAGATGAATTTTATTCTCTAAAGAACCGTTGGGTTCAACTTCAATGGAGTTTTCAGAAGAAAATGCATAAAATACCCATGTATTTTCAAAATCATGCATCAACTCATCTCGTGTTTAAAAAATAAACGCCTCGTAATTTCAATAATCTTCCACCAAAATCTCTATCTATGTACTACACATAATGGAGCACGCATGTCAATTGCGTTTAATGAGACCTTTTAAACTTTTATATACCTACTAAATTCACTAAAATATCTTAAAGTAAGAAATGCTTAAAACTCTATTTCTCAATCTTGCGTCAAATTCATATTATTAAGAACCCACAACTAGTTACTAGCTAATTTTTTTTTCCTGAACCCACTTAAAGTAATTAAAAATCTTTCACCAAACTCCCTCTTATTATAACAAAAGTACAAAAAGTTTTACAAGATACGTAAAGTTGATAATACATATTAACTAACGTATGTTAAGTCGTTTGTTAAAAGGGGTTGGATGGTAGTTTGTGAAAAGAAATGTTATGCATGCTCCCTTCGATTTGCATTTATTTGTTTGATACTATATACATTTTATAGTTTTTTTTTGTCTAATAATGTGTATTTTCTTATTATATTTTAGACATTTTGTATTCAATTCTTTTCGACTTTTTTGTTTGAATACCTTAGTATTTTAGCATAGCCCAGGGTGAAAAAAATTTCTGGCTACGCCCCTGGACACATAATTGACGCCCACCCTTTACTAATTGCGCGAGTTATCCAGATTCGACTCTCTCGCTTTAGAGTTTACACTTTATACCAATAGCATGTCGGTTAATGTGACATGTCCACTATGCATTATTATAAATAAAAAATAAAAAATAATAAAGTTTCCATACCTTTGAGGTCTTTGACAATTATTGTTTATCATAAATAAGTTTTAATTTTGCTTTGAGAAACAAGTCGAACCTAGTGGAACTATATATTAATTCAAATTCGAGGTCCCCAACCTAACACGTACTTGCGTGTCTCTCACATGTGATATTTATTTACTTAATCTAATCTTATATCATGGAATGCTCGAGAAAATTAATGAGATCTTTACAACTAAGCTATTATGATGTTGAGGCTAATTATAGGAATTGAAATTGTATCCAAGCCTAATGATTGGGCGTGACGAGATATATATTCATATGATTAGGTTAATTAAGGTAACTAATTATTTTATAACGAATAATAGTAGCGCTGTAGCGTTTCACCTTTATATACTTTTATAAGTCGTAAACTAACTTGAGAATGAGACTTTTTGTGTATAATCGAAGTATCAAACAATGTTGTAAATAGTTTAGTTATGCTTAGTTTACAATTTCTTTTTTTCCTGTAAGAAAAAACTAAATAAACATCATTTGATCAATTCTTTTCCATGTGGTTGTGTTTGTTTTTGCGGTCCTAAATATACGGAAAAAGCAATTAGTGCTGAACTAATTTTTGGGGACCACAAGGAGGTGTATATTTAAAGCGTAATATGGCTATTAAATAAAATATAGTTGATAATTTAACTAATATATCAAAACCTTTCATTTAAATATATGATGGGTGCAGCAATTGAAGTCCTCCAACACTAAACGTTAAAGTAACGTGCCTAAAGATTTATCAAAGTTTAATACGTTAACGCTAAAAGTTTTTTAATATGTTAACTAGTGTCATAACATGAAGAGTGCATGTAATTGATAGGAAAAAGAAAATGAAGAAGATGCAAATTTAATCATCACATATTCATTATAAGCGTTGGATATTCAACAAGAAAACTTCAAAATGTTGGCTTGTAAACTTTTTAATTTTAATCCATGTTTATGAATTATCAAAAAAATATTCAACAATAACGGCATAAAACTTAAGTAAAAATTAGATAATCTGGAAAACAAACAATCCAACCGAATCGGATTCTTAGCCTACCACACAAATCTCGAGTTCACGAGTAAGAACTTGTTGATTTCACATCTCATATTGGATTTTCAACGTGAGCAAGAAAACTTTAAATTGTTGGCTTGTAAACTTTAATTCTTTTTCTTCTAAAAAACGCTGCAACATTTCTAATTTAGAGTATTTAGAATAAAAAAGAATGCACTTTTTAAGTTCATTACAACAATTAATTTATAAATTTTAAAACGTGCTGGGAATCTCTCAAAAAATTGTGCAAATCTTAGCATCCGTAAACAAAATTTAGTCCATGGTTATAACCATTTACGAATTATCAAAAAGGATATTCAACAATAACGCATAAAACTTAAGTAAGTTTTTATAAAAATTAGATTTATCTGTAAAGACAAACAATCCAACCGAATCTAATTCTTAGCCGACCACAGAACTCTCGAGTGCACGAGTAAGAGCACGTTGATTTCAACTCTTATTTTATTTTCAACGTGATTAATCATCTCGCGTCCTCTTCTGGTCTATTGACCGCCGTCCGATCGCGTGATCTGTCCACATGGACGGTGGATATTACGTAGATCAATTACGATTTCATTTTAAAATTCTAAAAACCAAAACTATTTTAAAAATTCGATCAGCAGAATATTTTCTCTCTCTCCTCACAAGATATTTTTACCCATGGACGGATGGACCGTAACGGCCCAGGGGTAATATCGTAATTACGCATCCCTACGTCACGCGTGAGGTGGCTTTGGTCCTTGATGTCACGCTCAACGTCAACGAGTCTTGCTATATAATACCCTCATTGCTCACTAGCTCAATTCACAGTCTTCATCAGTCTTCATTTTACATATAATCAATTTTACACTCTCTGATATTTTTTCTGCAAAACACATTGATAAAAATGGCTGAATCTCACCCACACAAGGCTTTTGGATACGCTGCTAAAGACACATCTGGTGTTCTAACTCCGTTCAATTTCACCAGGAGGTACTGATCTGATCCGATTGTAGTTCGATTTGCTTAGATTCGTGTGTTTTGGCTGTAATTTGTTGTTTTTTAGGGCTTTTGTTGATGAGATTTGTGTTGTGATTTGTGCAGGAAAACTGGTGAGAAGGATGTGCAGTTCAAGGTTTTGTATTGTGGTATTTGTCACTCTGATCTTCACATGGCGAAGAATGAGTGGGGAATCTCTCAGTATCCTGTTGTGCCTGGGTATGATAATCAATCTCTTTTTGTGTGTTCTGTTTTTTTGGCTATTGAATCGTTGAATGTTGATGTAGATCTATGGGATATGATGATGTTTAATTCAGTTTGTGACATGTTTTATGTTAAGAATCTGATGAGATCTGAAGTAGATTGTGAGTTTGAGCTGATCTGCTTGAGCTAGGTTTTAATGCGATTATAATGGATATTTCTGAAATTCAGTAGCTCTTTTGTCAATTTGAGCAGTTGCTCTTGTGTATATGAAAATGGTGAAGTATGTTAAATTGTGATGGATGTTTTCATAAACATTGACATTTTTTGATCGGTTGTTCATATTCATTTGATGCCTCTCTGTCAATATTTGGTACAGTGCAGAGAGAATTAAATGTGATGGTTAACAGAAAAATTTCTGTGTATGAATCTGTCACGAAAAACAATGGGTGAATGGATTATGATCTTATCCCTACTTCGTTTCTTCCATCTCTTATGACGTATGAAACTTGGAGTTTTCTTTGCTTTTAGGTGTGACTTCCACTATGATGATGTCCTCTATTGTTTTGTCTGTATCATCAGAGCCATGACTGGACTCTCAGTGCACCTTTGCAGATGTGAATGATCTAATATATGTTTAATTTGGTGCAGGCACGAGATTGTGGGGGAAGTAACTGAGATTGGTAGCAAGGTGGAGAAAGTGAAGGTCGGGGACAAAGTCGGCATTGGATGCTTGGTTAATTCGTGCCGCAAATGTGACCAATGCTCTAACGATTACGAGAATTACTGCTCCAAGGTTATACTCACCTACGGCAGCGATGACGTTGATGGCACCCCGACATACGGAGGTTACTCCGATCTCATGGTTGCTGATGAGCATTTCATCATCCGTTGGCCCGAGACCTTGCCTCTCGAAAGTGCACCTCTTCTATGTGCCGGTGTTACAGTTTGGAGCCCAATGAAATACTTTGGACTCGACAAGCCCGGAATGAGCTTGGGTGTAGTAGGTCTTGGTGGACTTGGTCATGTTGCTGTCAAATTCGCAAAGAGTTTCGGACTGACTGTGACAATCATCAGTAGATCTCTTAACAAGAAAGATGAAGCGCTTTCCAAGCTTGGTGCTGACAAGTTTGTGATTAGCACTGACCCTGAGGATTTGAAGGTAATTATTCATCGGTATATTTTGTGTTTTATGTAGTTTTGTAATCAATTTTGATATCATCGTACTAATCTATCCATTTCTACAGGCTGCAGCAGGGACATTGGATGGTATCATTGACACTGTCTCGGCAGTTCATGCAGTTCAACCATTGGTGGGTTTGTTGAAGCCTCACGGTAAGATGGTTCTTGTTGGTGCACCGGAGAAGCCCCTCGATCTCCCAGTTTTCCCCATGATAGTAGGAAGGCTGTCGATTGCTGCAAGTGCCAATGGAGGAATTAAAGAGACGCAAGAGATGGTTGACTACGCGGCAGAGCACAAGATTTATCCAGATGTGGAGGTGATCCCCGCGGACTATATCAACACTGCAATGGAGCGCCTAATGAAACAGGACGTGAAGTATCGGTTTGTCATTGATGTTGCAAACACATTCAAACCCCAGTGAGGCTGTGATCGTGATCTCTTGTAGTTGGCTTCTTCAAGACGAATATGGTTTGCATGTTGTGTATCCAGGACTGCTGTATTTCTTCTATTAGTATTTGATGTTCTGTTCTTAGTTGTATCTGCTACTTTGGAATAATGAGTTGTGTAATCGTATATGCCGTTTTATGTGGGATCATTGAGGCTATGATTTGCAAGATATAGTGTCTTGTTTTATATTGGTGTGCATGGTCTTTGATCCTTCGTTTAGTACATTTCACAGGCATTATCAAAGCCCATTTTATCCAGCCAGTTTTATTATTTGCAATAATAAAATGAAGTAGAAAGCAAAAATATTTGCAGTACACTTGTTACACAGACTATTCATATGTTTCTTTTTAATTACTAAATAGCTTTTTCGTAATATCAATTCACAAACTTCTCTTTGTAAAGTTATATAAAAGAAGAAAAAAAAAGAATGCACCGTATACCTAGTACATGTTCTTCCAAGTCATATATAGAACTCTCCAAACAAGTAGTTAGGTGCTTCTCAAACCACTTTTGCAATTGTGGTATTTTAAGAAGTATTTTAAAAAAAAAAACAATTACTATTTTAAGTAGATTTTTTTTAAAAAAAAATCCTACATTTGTAACTTTTAGCCGGAAAAATTGAAGCAAAAAATTCAAGAAATGATTCCGTAGTTTAATTCCCACCAGCGTTATAGGAGACTCATAAATCTTCCCACATATGCGAGCTACTCTACCATTTTTAGTCATAAATAATCGTATTTATATCTTTGAGGATTTAAGCAACTATAATATGTGTTATTAAATGAAAGAGTACTGCTAAAACGAAAAACACGTGGAATTAATATTAAATGATGTTTCCCACAAAAACTCCAACCGTGTTTCTTCATGTCATTAACTATTAATTTATTAAATTACGTAATCTTTATTGTAGGTAGGGAGGCATGGGCGCATGAGAGGAATCAGTCTCTAAGACAAAATTGAGAAGCACTGCCAAACGTTCAAAACTTATTGACTCTTGTTTTAAAAATAAAATAAAACCTTATTGACTAAAAAATTCAGAACTATCTCTTAAACTTCAATTTATTACATTTTCTAAGCACACAAAAACAAACGCTAATTCTGCAGTACTATTCAGTATTCATTCTTCTCCATGGGCTCTAATTAAAAAACTTCAATTCTAATTTCTTTAAACAATGTTCGTTGATAACTTGATATATATATTATCTAAAAATAAAAAACATAGATGAAAGCGTCTTCGTTTAAATCCCCGATATCTCGCACAGCAGTTCCGAGTCTAATGGTGCCTTCAGATCTCATGGACTGCAAAATACTCTTGCTATAAATAATTCTTAACCATATTCTCAATCTTTTGCTTTTGTTCATAATCAGTGAACAATGGCGAAAAATCCCGAGAGTGTGCACCCAATCCCGGCATTTGCATGGGCTTCGAGAGACACATCTGGGGTTCTAGCTCCTTTTAAATTCTCCAGGAGGTATGTGAGAATTCATTTTTTTGTCAAATTGGAGTTTTTTGTTCTAATTTTGTGTTGCAGGAAAACTGGTGAGCTTGATGTGCAGTTCAAGGTTATGTTCTGTGGTGTTTGTCACTCTGATCTTCATATGGCCAAAAATGAGTGGGGACTCTCTCAGTATCCTGTTGTGCCTGGGTATGAATATGATCAATCTCTCACTGTGTATGTGTGTATATGCTCTGTTTTCAATTTAATGGTGAGTCGTAAATGTGGTTCCGTTATTTCAGGTCCATTCGTTGTAGTTGGTTTTAAGTAAAACATTTTTTGCTTGTTGTTGCAAGTTTTCGACCGGGCTTCTCGTAGTTTATTCTGCTACTTTAGCTGCTCATTTTAGATATATATAGTTGGAATAGTACACAATAATGTTGGATTTAGCCTCGCATATTGATGCGGAGTTTTGCGCGTTAGACTAAGATACTCCAACTTATTAGACCGAACTTCATCCACGTTGTTGCTTTTGCAAACTAAGTCTGACTTGTATCGGAACTACATGCACTCACAGTACATAAATGACACACCTTGTCCCAATGAAGAAGGGGGTATTTATAGATTTCCTCGTAAATCGGGGTGGAATCCCAGTAAGACCTGTACTTGGTCAGCTCATCATGAGCCGATTATGCAAAGTTGGTCGAATAAGTCATTTTCGCAAAGGTAGTCGTATAGGTTGAAATGTTGAATGTCTTGGTGACACGTGGCTACTTGTGCGAGATGCCACGTGTTATGTCTCAAATATGGTACATGATTACATATTTCTTGTCAGAAAATGCAATGATGCTCTTATTCTATGAGTTTGATCTGCTGAAGGTGTTGTATGTTTCAGGAAAGTTGTTTGAGCTATTTCCTTTGTATGATGCAGAGAAAGGGGCCAGCTGTAATTTGGTACCCTTACTTAACTTATCTGCTTATCCAGTTTGGTAACTTTTGTTATAATTGATATATACAGTTTTTTAGTTAATTTATGTCGGGAAAGTTCGTAATTTTTTTGAGGCCACTCTCTATACATGACGTTCTTGACAAAGAATTAATCATAATTAAGAGAAAGAGATTTTCCGCATAGATCTTTCAAAATAAAACACAATGAGTGAATGAGTTATATTCCATTGGAACTCCCATTTTCATCTCAAGAAAAATAACGCTAGGAGATTTTCGCTTGTAGGTCCCGAGTGTGCTGGTTTCTCATTTCAACTATTATGACGTTCTTGACTATCTATGTGCCCTGTAAAATGCAGTACAATTCTTGATGGAATGTCATGAAAATATACCAATGTGCATACATATACTAGAACTGATCGTTTGGTGCAGGCATGAAATCGTGGGGATTGTAACTGAGGTGGGTAGCAAAGTGAAGAAAGTCAAAGTCGGAGACAAAGTGGGTGTTGGATGCTTGGTTAATTCATGCCGCAAATGTGACCAATGCGCTAACAATTTCGAAAATTACTGCTCCAAGGTTATACTCACCTACGGCAGTGATGACGTTGATGGCACCCCTACATATGGAGGTTACTCTGATCTCATGGTTGCTGATGAACATTTTATTATTCGTTGGCCAGAGAACCTACCCCTCGAAAGCGCACCTCTACTATGTGCGGGTGTTACAGTTTGGAGCCCAATGAAATACTTTGGGCTCGACAAGCCCGGAATGAGCTTGGGTGTGGTTGGTCTTGGTGGACTTGGTCATGTTGCAGTCAAATTTGCAAAGAGTTTCGGAGCTAAAGTGACGGTCATCAGTACGTCTATTGGCAAGAAAGAGGAAGCGATTGGAAAACTTGGTGCTCATAATTTTTTGCTTAGCACTGACCCTGCGCAGTTAAATGTAATTACTAGGACTTTTTGTGATTAAGGTCTTGTATTAAGCTATGATAATGCATTTGATCTCGTTTTAATCTATCCGTTTTACAGGCTGCAGCGTGCACGTTGGATGGTATTATTGATACCGTGTCAGCTGTTCATACGGTCCAACCAATAGTATGTTTGTTGAAGCGTCAGGGAAAGCTAGTTATGGTTGGTGCCCCTGGAAAGCCCCTCGACCTCCCTGTTTTTCCCATGATCGTAGGTCAGTAACCACGTGCTTTCTTTGTTTCTTCTTGGTGTTTTCTAACTTTCGAAGTAAATCATTTATTTGTGACCTTCCATGGAGCAGGAACTCTCATTTTTTCCACAAGCACATCATTTATGGCTCAGGCCTGAATGATGTTGCTTATCATCATTTTGCTATCATATTTATTTTCTGGTTGTGTCATATACATATAGATCAATCTCGTGCCTTCTTTGAATGATTGAGAAACACACCTTAAAAGTTAAAAGCATATTGCAGTTAGATTTTGAAGTTTAAATAGTTAGAGAGAGACCTCTGAAGTTTTGAAGAGCATTACAGACCAGCCACCTACTTTTTAGATTTTTAAAGTTGCAGGAGATGTCGAGTAATTATGCAAATCGTATTGAAGATTATTGTAATCAAACCAAATCTCAAGGGTGTAGATCTCATCTTGGCTCGTTCCGAACACATGGAAGAATCTCAACCATGAGTACTCCGTATACATCTGGTCTATATAAGAATTTGCGTGTATAACGTTTACAATGGTTTATAACAGGGAGGCTGTCAATTTCTGCAAGTGCAAATGGAGGAATTAAAGAGACACAAGAGATGATTGATTATGCGGCAAAGCACAAAATATATCCAGACGTTGAGGTGATCAAAGTAGACTATATCAACACTGCAATGGAGCGTCTAATGAAACAGGACGTGAAGTATCGGTTTGTCATTGACGTTGCAAACTCAATGAAACCCAAGTGAGAATGTCACCATTCTCTGTGACAGTTAGATTT
The DNA here is from genome assembly GCA_946800315.1 of Misopates orontium. NCBI lineage: Eukaryota > Viridiplantae > Streptophyta > Magnoliopsida > Lamiales > Plantaginaceae > Misopates > Misopates orontium. The sequence goes on along the minus strand of OX326953.1, from coordinate 13,283,538 downwards.
TTTTCGAGACAAATTTACTGTTGAGAATATGGAGTGATTGTCTTGTTATTTAGGTTCTTCCATGGTGTTTGTTCTTGTTCTTTGTTTCATTTTGTTCCGTTCCTTTTAATGAATATTTCATTGTTTATTCTACCTTCAGTTTATTTTATACTAACCAAAAACATTCAGCAAATTAACTGTTTGTGCTGTCTCAAAAATGCCAAACCGCTTTGCTTGTGCAGTTGATCCCTGATTATGATATAGTATATATACTCTTTATAAAGTTTAGTCTGAGATAGAAATTTAGCAGATTGTTTGAATAGTTGCAATTTTCATAATAAGTTACATACAACTTGACCTAAAAACTTAGTGAAATTACAAATTAGTCTATAGCTTTGCTTTAGTTACGGGAACAATCTTGATAACTTCTCGTACTTCTGGAACATAATCGTATATCATCACTAAGTTAAATGACGCCTTTTTCCTGCAATTTCAATCGTTAATTTCTCAAAATCTCCAAGAATTGCCTTATTTTCCATGTTCATGCACAATCGCATGTGAAAACTAGTGGAATAAATAAGAATCTTTCTACAAAAATGACACTTGTTTCTTCAAAGAAGCCTTTGGATATTATGCTATATGTTTGTATTTATCGTTTAATAAATTCGACACGTAACGGATAGATTTCGAAAGTGTTCAGAATTGTTTTCTTCGGGTTAAAAGTTCAAATACTCCATTCGTGAACAATATAAGCACTGAAGGACCCATACAGAACTGAATACAAATCTCTCATACATTCATTAACAACATCCTCAACGAACTATAAAATGACAATCATGATACTCAGACACAAAATCACTCAAAACGGGACCAAGATAGTAGCCCAGAAAACACAGAAATGCACAACAATCAATACTCTTATTAGCAACATTTGTCTTGAAGAAGCCAACTACAAGAGATCACGATCACAGCCTCTCACTGGGGTTTGAATGTGTTTGCAACATCAATGACAAACCGATACTTCACGTCCTGTTTCATTAGGCGCTCCATTGCAGTGTTGATATAGTCGGCGGGGATCACCTCCACATCTGGATAAATCTTGTGCTCTGCCGCGTAGTCAACCATCTCTTGCGTCTCTTTAATTCCTCCATTGGCACTTGCAGCAATCGACAGCCTTCCTACTATCATGGGGAAAACTGGGAGATCGAGGGGCTTCTCCGGTGCACCAACCAGAACCATCTTACCGTGAGGCTTCAACAAACCCACCAATGGTTGAACTGCATGAACTGCCGAGACAGTGTCAATGATACCATCCAATGTCCCTGCTGCAGCCTGTAGAAATGGATAGATTAGTACGATGATATTAATATTGACTACAAAACGACATAAAACACAAAATTTACCGATGAATGATTACCTTTAAATCCTCAGGGTCAGTGCTAATCACAAACTTGTCAGCACCAAGCTTGGAGAGCGCTTCATCTTTCTTGTTAAGAGATCTACTGATGATTGTCACCGTCAGTCCGAAACTCTTTGCGAATTTGACAGCAACATGACCGAGTCCACCAAGACCTACGACACCCAAGCTCATTCCGGGCTTGTCAAGTCCAAAGTATTTCATTGGGCTCCAAACTGTAACACCGGCACATAGAAGAGGTGCACTTTCGAGGGGCAAGGTCTCGGGCCAACGGATGATGAAATGTTCATCAGCAACCATGAGATCGGAGTAACCTCCGTATGTCGGGGTGCCATCAACGTCATCACTGCCATAGGTGAGTATAACCTTGGAGCAGTAATTTTCGTAATCGTTAGAGCATTGGTCACATTTGCGGCATGAATTAACCAAGCATCCAATGCCGACTTTGTCCCCGACCTTCACTTTCTCCACCTTGCTACCAACCTCGGTTACAACCCCCACAATCTCGTGCCTGCACCAAATTAAACATATATCACGACATTTTCACAATAACTTATTCAGAGATGAAAACTACAAAATTTGAACAAATCCTTTGAGCATTAAATTGCAAAACAGAATGGAACCACATCTATAACTCTTAATTTAAAATCAATAATCAGAAAACAGAGCACACACACACACACAGTGAGAGATCGATCATCATACCCAGGCACAACAGGATACTGAGAGATTCCCCACTCATTCTTCGCCATGTGAAGATCAGAGTGACAAATACCACAATACAAAACCTTGAACTGCACATCCTTCTCACCAGTTTTCCTGCACAAATTTCATCAAAACAAGCCCTAAAAAACACCAAAATACACAAATCTGAGCAAATCAAGCTCCAATTGGAACAGAGCAGTACCTCCTGGTGAAATTGAATGGAGTTAGAACACCAGATGTGTCTTTAGCAGCGTATCCAAAAGCCTTGTGTGGGTGAGATTCAGCCATTTTTGCACTAGTATTATAAGTTGAAATCAGAGAGAATTTTATAAAACCACAAGAGAAGAGTGATGATGATGAATAATTTGGATTTGCCAAAGATGAAATTTATAGCAAGCATTTTGCTCTCTGTGGGTCCGTACGCTGACGTTGCCCGTGAGATCAGAATAAGAACACACCTCACCCCTTATGTAATAATATTATAATAAACCCAAAAAACAAAACAGTAATAGATTAAGCAATTTTATAATATTTATATTTAGAGTTTGGAACGTCTTAAAAAAAGTTAGAAAGAATAAACAGGTAGGATGTATTTCTCCAACTGTTTTTAAAAATATATTATTTTAAAAAAAAAATTAAAAGAAAAAATTACTTTTAGTTAATTTTTACAAACACCTAATAAATGTTTTAAGCAGTTTAAAAAAAGAAAAAAACTTTGTAGACACTACTTTTTGTCAAAAACCATTTAAGATGACTTTTAAACAAAAATAGTTCGGAGCAAACTCGTTTTATAAACTTTTGCAAAATATACTTTTAGTTTAAGTACAATTATTGACAATGATACTAATTAAGTCGTTAAACTTTTCAAACCACATGGACACGCAATCAATGTCCACAATTTTGTATGAAAAAATTGTTGGATTTGTCGAGACCTATTAATACTTTTTATTAACTATTGTCCATCATGCGTCCGTAATAATGAAGCACGGGTACCTTCCGCCAATTATATTATTTATTATTAAAAAATTATCTTTTTAAACTTTCAATCACATGGGAAACTATACATATATTATGATGATGTGAGGTGGTAGTCGGTAGAGGCATGAATGCAACTTAAAAGGACAAAACCAATTTTTTTTTTGTTAATTAAGGGCAAAATCACTTTCGGAAAAAACATTTTTTAAATTACAAATATAAATTTGACACATGGTGTCTCTTATTGTAAAGATATTAATTGAATCAAATATTATATACTATGCCGTCACTTTATGCATATAACATAGGAAGTGAATTGTTAAATTGATTCATCACACGTATCAGAAACCCAACAATTAATAGAATATCCCCACTTTTTCTAACATTAATTTGAAACTAGCATATTTATTAATATCTGGAAACTTGTAAAAGCCCTGATTCAAATTTATCACGTGGGATTTATAGGAATGCTCAAATAAAGTCTTATGGCCCATATTATGGTCTAATGTGATAGACTTCTGTCGGTCAATCGAGGTGGCCACGTCCGTGATGCCTTAGCGGCGCCGACCATATTTAATTATTTTTAGTATTAAGTTAACAATATTTTAATACTATAGTGTTAAATTATGGTTAAATACTTTTTCATTATTAAGTATAAAATTATAATTTCCTTTTATATATTTATTAAGCTCTGAAAATAGTAATTTTCATTAATAATTACTAAAAACTTATAAATTTGTTAAGTGATAAAAAATAGAAAGAATTATAGCTACACTCCTTGAGTTTTGGTGTTATTAAACATTTATTCTTTTCTTCACACTTAAATATAAACATGTAATAGTTTACAATACAAAAAACCTAATGTGCGTGGGGCCCAGTTTCTAATATACATATCTCTTGTCTAAACAATATACCATATCTAAATGAGGTGGCATTTTTGTTTTATAAAATGTTTCTACCTATTAGTATGGGTTCTTTTTTAATGGGCCCTTATAGAAAAGCAACTGTGGCTATAGAATATTATAATTCAGAGGCCCACTCTCATCATCATATTCAGCTCTACTCTCCAAAACGCAAAACCCTAACCCTAATCGACTCTGCACTCTCCTCTGTCATCGCGATCGCCTCTGCATTCTTCCGGTAATTTTATTATCTTTGAATGCGATCAAATACTCGTTTTTACTGACATAGCAAATAAATTTACTGATAATTTTGTTAGTTGTATGGATCATATACTCGTTTCTTCTAACATAGCTAATTAATTTACTGATAATTTTGTTAATTGTATGGATAAAATACTCGTTTTTACTAATATAGCTAATTAGTTTATTGATAACTTTGATATTGATCATATACTCGTTTATACTAACATATATAATCAATTTATTGATAATGTTGTTAAATTCCATCAGATTACAGAGATATGGAAGCTGAATCCCCAATTTCAAAACCTAATTTTGCCCCTCTGAAGGCTCAGGAGATTTCACAAGGACGAGCCGAGTATCGCAAGGTTCCCGTCCCTAATCACCGTCGTAAGCCTCTCCATCAGGCGTGGGAATCCGTATACGCTCTAGTCTACGACGAGATGAAGGTCGACATTCGCATGAATCTCAGGGATCGCCGCGTGGAGCTAAAAACCCGACCGGACACCCCCGAGATCGGCCACCTGCAAAAGTGCGCCGATTTCGTTCACGCCGTTGTACTGGGGTTCGAAGTACTGGATGCAGAGATCCTGCTGCGGCTCGACGAGATGTACGTTGATTCTTTCGAGATTAAGGACGTGAAGACGTTCAGCGGGAAGGAGCACAAGTCCCGCGCCATTGGCAGGCTGTCGGGGAGCAAAGGGAGGACCAAATTCGCGATCCAGAACGCCACGAGGACGAGGATCGTGATCGCGGATACGAAGATTCATGTTTTGGGTTCGGTTAAGTCCATCAAAGTCGCGAGGAGTTGTCTTTGTAGTCTGATTATGGGATCGCCTGCGGGTAAAGTTTACTCCAAACTTCGGCTGCTTGCGCCTCGGCTTGGCGCCATTGCTTAGTCGACTTCATGCTTAGGAACCCTGATTTATAGTAGTAGTAGTAGTATCATCATTAGTAATTGGGTGTTTCTTGATTAATATTCACCCAGTTTATAAGTTCTATATATATCTATACTTCATATTTGTAGTGCAGATCTGATTTTTTTGGATGCTGAGAGCAATTGTGAAGCACACTAACTATTTACATATTCTACAATTAGATTTGCCAAAAAGTTTACTCTCCAACTGCAATATCATCTTACATTCTTATCAGATAGAATCTTCATGCTGCTGTTTGCCGTCAATGCCTTAAAACATGTACTTTTAGTAGACTAAAGCAAAGCATTTTATGATGATTGAATCTAGAAACATGTGATATATATTTCCAAGCCATGGATCAAAGTTTAGTAGCTCTCTTAAGACTTGGTCTGTGGATATTACAAACGTTTTTGTAATTTATACAAGTGCATTTTGTTACACAAACATCCTTTTTAGTGTTTTTTGCCCTTGACCATGAGTTCTCTATTTCTGTCATTGCTTCTGCTTGCTCTATAGGCATATGCACCACCACCTCAACCTGCAATTTAACAATGAATATTTATTGCCGAGGTTTAATTTTGTAATTTATTACTCTAATTCATAATACTTTTTTTTACCTGTTGTGAATTGCCTCCCAAATATTAGTTTATTTACCCAAATATTTCATGCACAACAGGCGATTTATCTCTTTTGAATGTAACTACTAACTTTTGGTAACCATTCGACATATAATAGTAGTCAAATTGTCCTAATCAGATTTTTTAATTCCCAATTCAAGTTTTTGTTCATTAATTACTATCTTCCTATAAACTAATGTTTTATTTATTTATTTTAAACTTAAGATTGTTAACGAAGGCATTTTTTTCTTTTTTTGCATCACAAAACATGGATCAGCCTAACCGGTTCTGTGTGGTCAAGGCAAAATTACTAAATCTTTATTTTACGTTTATTAGGCTTACTCTAAATATTTTATCTACATTCAATATATGTTACATGTCTAGATTTATACTACAGGCATGCATGTTGTAGTTTTTCCAACTTTTTCTCCATAATGACCTTCCTTTTATTTCAGTGCAAACTGTTGCCCGTGATATTTCTCTTTCTGCCCATTGCTTCAATGCTTGCTGATTTTTAGTGAAATTTTTGTTTTTTCTACTTTTTCTCCATCATGACCAGCTTAAGTTTTTGTTGTCTTTTAATTTGCCTTTGGTATTATTTTTAATTATGTAATTTTAACCTTAATTAAGAATGTTTAAGTTAAATAGCGGATTTGTTTTTTGTAGTTTATTATCTTAATTAACAATATAAATTATTTTCCCTTTATATCACATCAATTCACTGTACATAATTAAATTGCCTCCTAACGTATTTTGTTTCCCCAATGTGCTCTGGCCATTAGTAGAACGTCATGAGTTTTTCATATCAAAAGAAATAAAACTGAATAATAACATAAAATAAAACTGAATAATAACATAAAATTATATTCTGAAAAATCGAAAAAATAAACCAAATTTTAGGGGGGGGGGGGGGGGGGGGGTCATTCTAAGAAACACATAAAAGTAAATGAAGAAACAAAACTAAACAAAACGAAAAACCCACCTTTTCCTGATGATTAAGAAAAGAGCCCCTTCTTTTCCTCAATCAAAGGGATGAAAAAATATAAAGCAAGAACATTGGGTCAATTCGTGGCACTACTTCCGGACGAATATCTCCAATGGCTTTAATAATCATGTAATCCATATAATTACTGTGAGGGGTGATGTGAGTGCCACAAAATATGAGAAGATCGTCGCGACTCTTGAAGAGGAGAATCGATGTCGTGGACGCTCTGATGTTATCGACAACCCAAGAAACGAGCGATTGAGTACTCAACTCATGGCACAACTTTCGAACAACCTTTTGTGCCATGAGTTGAGTACCCAACCGCTCGTTTTTTGGGTTGTTGATAACGTCAGACCGTCTACGGCTTCAATTCTCGTCTTCGAGAGTGGCGACGATCTTCTCATATTTAGCGGCACTCACATCACCCCTCACAGAATATGGATTATATATATGATTATTAAAGCCCTTGGGGATATCCCTCTCGGAGGTCTTTCCTGGAGGCAACAACTCTTGGATGGATGGGTGCACTATTATCCATTATGTATATTTTGAGAGGTGTAAGAAAAAATTAATTAGTTGGCATACTAGCTAGAGATGGAGGGTGCATGTATATATAGGGTTCAAATTGTACGTAGCAATGGTTTATGCATGTTGTACTATATTTCTCCATCATGCATTTACCATTCATTTTTTTCAGTGCATACAAACCCATCCTCTATCATACACCTTTCATTTTATTCCTTACATGACAACCCATTCTTTGTTGCTTGTGATCATGAGTTTTCTTCTTTTGCGTTGATTAGTCCAATCTAAATATTTTTGTTTTACATTCAAAATATGTTACCTGTCAGGACTTGTACAACCTCTTGTATTTTTTTCCGACTTTTCCTCCATCATTTAACTTTCACTATTTTCAATGCATGCCCGTGACTTTTATCTTTCTGGCATTGATTCAATGCTTGCTAATTTTTGTGGTTTTCTTGATTCATCCATGATTTACCAGCTTACGTTTCTGTTCTCTTTTCAACTTTGCTATTTCTTTTTTTATGTGATTTTAATCTTATAAGTTGAATATAGGGAAGAATGTTGTAATTAGTTATAACGTACTCTACTTGATAAATTCCTTTACCTAGCAATACTATTAGTGTCTTTCTTTATCATGAATTAGGTTCAAACGGGCCGGTCTTTTGAGGGTTCAATCCACATTGGAATAATTGTGTGATAGTCATTGCAATGTCAACTAGATATAGTCGTAACTAAAAAGTTGTTTTCCGAATAAAATTTTCAATTCAAGTTTCTATTTCTGATAATAAACTTTAATGATAATAATAAGCTCCATCTGCAATATATTACATTCTTACTCGATAGAATCTTGCGTCTTCATGCTGTTGTTCGTTGTCAATGCCTTCAAACATGTATTTGTACTAGACTAAAACAAAGCATTTTATGATGATTGAATCTGGAAACATGAGAGATATCCAAGTCATGGACCAAAGTTTTAGCTCTTAAGACTTGATCGGTAGATATTATGAACGCTTTCATAATTTTTCACGGAGTATCAAAATCCTACAGCTTTAATGAATGTGGATACATCGGTTCCACAAGTTGAATATAAAAGCTATTTGGCGGTGTTTTTGATGGAAATGTTTTGAAGATTTGATCCATACTTCACAGCATTATTGGCATCACACAAACACTATGTGATTGGTAGCGGCAAACATCTTTTAAACATTTCTTTAGCTAACATTAATGGCTAACTAGATATGAAAAATTCGATGATTCTTCCAATTTTGTGCTGTTGCAAAACTATTCTTACTGCAGTTGCGTAATATATAAAAGTTTCACGCAGTTCTATTCCACCATTTCAGTGTATTCATCTTTGTGTTAAATAACAAGTGTGTGCAATCTATATGAGATCACGTGGAGAACGAGTAAATGAGAGAAAAATCAAGGTGCGGTATCCAATTTTTATAATTCTGAACAAATGTATGAGGCAAAAGTTATAAATCGATATAATACTTTTTGCATTTTCAGATATGAAAACAATTACAAGTTGGGCTATTTGAACGTCGATTTAATGATTGATTAAATTTTTTTTTTTTTTAAGAACCACAAAATACAATTCCGATAACATCCTTCTCTAAGATTCTTTTATAGAATTTCATTATTGAATCTTCCAGATATGACCCTCTCTAATTGGGGTAATTAACAATTCATTTTATTATCTAAATTAGCAAATATCTTGATTTTAAACCTGATTTCTTGATGGAAAAAATCAACTACGATTATCATATTTATGAAGGGTCCTAGCCTTCTCTATAAATAAAAGGAGTATGTGTCACCATCAAAAATAGGTTTCATCTGATAATAATATAAAGTAAGTAAATCTCACATTTTTTTCATTTGATGAAGTACAGATTTCATTATCTCTTGTACTATATTTTATATTCTACTTTCAATACTTTATATTTAATCTATTAAAAATATTATTTTACAATATGTCATCTTACAAAGAGCAAACAGAGAATGGTACAGTTTTAACATTAAAGTATTTGAGATGGTCACGTACTCATATATAACAATAATGGAAATTTCTTCATATATAGTGACTTTCTAAAAACAAAAGTTGCCCTAATTCTGCAGAAGATTGGGCCGCCAATCCAGCCCGGCCGTTGAGTATATATATTCTTCTTACGCTAAGAAATATCAAAACCCTAAAAATCTATTAGATCGATCACTAGTACGTAACTTCTCTTGCAAACACATGATGGACAACGTCCAAACCAACTTCCGCAAAATCCCGGTCCCCTCGGACCGCTTCACGCCCTTGAAGAAATCCTGGCTCGACATCTCCACATGCATCAACCAAGACATGATAATCGACGTCCACATGAACCTCCAAGACCTCCGCGTGGAGCTCCAGACCCGGCCCGACACCCCGCAACCTTGATAGGTCCGCGGACTTTGTACAAGCGTTCATTGACGGCTTTGACGTGTACGACGCCATGGCGATTCTCCGAAACCACGATATGCACGTGGAGTCGTTCAAAATTGACGATGTGGAGAATTTGAGCGTTGAGAAGGTCACTGAGATAGAGAACGAGACGATGACGAGGATCGTCATTCGTCCAGGTGACGAAACTAAGGTACTCGGGTTTTCAGCGAATGTTAAGATGGTTAGGTATTTGCTTTATGTGACTGATTGATATGGAGGTTGTACCATGTCATCGTGGAGCGACTGCTTAAAATAATTTTAATTTTTTTCAGAGTGTTGCTTGACTGATGGGTTTTTGATTTTTCTTGCATAATTAATTTTAAATGTTTTGGGGTATTTATCCAAGATATATAGTAGCGTTTTGTCTTTGAGTAATTGTCGTTCTTCTGACAATTATTATGATTTATTAGTTTTAGCCTTGAGAAAGCGAGTATTGAATTAGACTCCTGATTTACAATATCTCCGTAAAAATTGAAAAGTTGGTGCTTGTCGTTTGGTGTGGGATGTGTGATTCTCGCCTGGGATTAATTTTGTTGGAGCTATTAATCATATTGTTGAAGAAATCGCCTACAATATTAAATAATTCAATTAAACTTGTGGCCAAAAGAAACTATTGATTCCTGTAGGAAATAAGTTTAGGCAAATTTATATATTCTATAACGAGATGATAATCTTCCTTTTAAACGAAACGTCCAAATGTCTTGTTACTTGAGTAGTATACTGGTTTGACTTACAAGGGTAAAATTGAGATATTGGGAGGGGAGATGATATATGAGCAAAAACCTTAAATGTATTGTTTAATGTTATACTTATACCCTCTCAATATTAGTAACTTACTTATTTTCCTTTTATCGTCTATAATTAGCGGCTAGCGATATTGCCAAAGTAACAATTGTTGTTGCCAAAGCAAATTTTTTCAATTGTCTAATTTATCCCTCTTAATTAGATTTTATTTAAGAAAGCTCTTAAAATTCCATTTTATCTTAATTAACCAATCCATAATTATAGCAAAAGTATATTTCTTTAACTTATTAGAACATCTATTTTTGGTTAATCGATATGTTAGTATCTTTCCTTGATTATATATTCTGTTCTCCACCATTAGAATCTCAAAGGGAAAATTATTATATTAAAACTTCCACCATTAAAGTCATATAATAACAGATTAACAAGTAAATTTTGTTAAATTTATAAAATGCTCAAATTAAAATTATGTATAAAGCTCGAGTTAAATTGTGTACTAAATGTCAAATGAAGCGCTCCAATTTGATTTAGGCCGTTTCACTTCGTTTTTCTGATTTTTTTTTTTTATTTCTAAGTAATTTCATCGCCATCAATTTTCTAAGAACAATTATGCAACTAATAATTAGAAACATATTTATAGAACAAATTAATCCACAAATTAAATTTTTCTTTCTGGATTGAGATGCAAAATCTTGTAACTACGTACTATAATATTACATTTTTTAGAATATTTATCTTAAACTTTTTCAAAGTATTTGGAAAATGTTTGAATGTATGTATGTATATATATATATATATATATATCTTTTAATTCTTACTTGTTGCAGAATATATTCTTGGGTATGAATAAAAATTGACCTACAAATTTAGATACTTAATATGATATTTTGAAAAAATATGAACTGCAAATTTAATGTTTTCACTTGATTCGTTCAAATGATCATAAATAAGTAATTTGTAATCAATTAAATTTGTATTCTTTAATTTGCTGATTGAGAAGTGATTAATGAGGTAAAGAGAGATATTATTGGGATTTCAAAAACTTACCTATTCAAAGGTTTGACTGAGGAGGGCAAATCGAGTAAATATAAATAATTGCTTTGGCAACAACAATTGTTGCTTTGGCAATATCGCTAGCCATAATTAGCATAATCTTTGAAAATATTGTTAAAACATTCATCGTTCCAATTTATGAAATGGAAAGATTATATTTCTTTATTTAACAATAATCCATGTTAATAAGTTAATAAAACTGTAATTAGTTACTTTAGTTTTTGATATAGAACCTCAAAATTCTGGTTTCGCTATTATGACAGAATAATCTTTTTGTTACGTCATATTTTGTCAGAAAATAGGTTAATTGAATTTATTGTTGCTTGTAAATAGACGTGTTGATGAATATATTTATACTAATTGATGATGAGTGCTAATTGCCTTCTTGTTTTAATCATTTTTATTATATCTTTATAATTCACGCAATTTCAACGTATAGTCAATAAATGAATTCCTCTTTCGAAACTTGGTTGTGCACTACAAATACTCATGGTCAGTGGTAGCAACTAAAAAAGTTAATTTGCTTACATCCAATACGTTCTTCTTTTATTTGTATTAAGTGTTGTTGAGACAATTGATATAGTTTCCTTTTTTTTTTTTCTTTCTATTTTAAACCAATAATTCAGACATTTCAAAATTATATTTTTTTTTTCTATCATTAAACAATAATTAAAGCTTTATGGTAGTTAAATGGATACTTCAAAGTTTGAAGAGAATAAGCTATGATCAAATAGGCTATGGAAGTTGGTAATGATATACTTTTCAGTTCGTAGCCACTTAAATTTTGTGCCTAATTAAATTAATGTATTAGAGATTAATCTCATTTTTACTATTTTTAAATTGGAGTTTTACTAAATTAAATTCTAATATAAAATAGTTAAATTTGTTAATTTTCTAATATATTTTGTTGGCCAATTAAATGGTGACAAATGTCAAACATGATGTGTTTTATTTAATTACTTCTTGATAAATACAAAATCAATTTGTATTTATCTTTAAAATGGAATAACCAATAGTATGCTTCCACCTCATCTCTTGATCTTATCAAGATTCTACTTCTACACCTATAAATAGAGGTCTTCACTCAAAGCAAATTCACAACACAAAATTTATATTTTGAAGAGAAAAAAGCCTCACTTGGCTCATATTATATTTTGAAGAGAAGAAAGCCTCACTTGGCTCTACACTAAGCTCATCTTCAAGGAGTTCTTCACAAAGATTAAAGGAAGCCTCACTTGGCTCAACATCAGCTGCAAAGCCGTTGAAAAAACTACTTCTGAGGATCGTGACTCTGCTCAAGAAGATCGAACTTCAATAAATTCGAGGAACTCAAGACGAAGATCAAGTCGTTCGTCTCAAATATCAAGTCAAATTCAACTTTAATTCAAGATCAAGCCCAAAAGCCATTGGATTAATATTAAATCAAGTAAAAATCTCCCTTTGATTCAAGATCAAGCTCAAAGGCCCTTGAATCGACGTTTAAATCAAAGCCACGCAGAAGAGATCAAAATCAACTCCACCCTCAAGTCTACCAAATTTTCAAGTTCATATAGTTTAGAAAAGAATCAGATGATTATTGAGATTTAACCCCATATTCTTCTTGAATAAATATAAATTTTATTTGTTCTAACTTTTCTTGTCTTTTATTTTAAGAACTTGAAATTTCATAGCAACACAGTTAATTTTATGTTTAACTTCGTATGTTATTAAAATCTTCTCTATGTTATTGTTAATATTCAACCCGGGAATTTTAGATATTCTTGGTGAAGTCCTTAAGCATTCTATCTTTTCTCTTCCATTAATATTTGTACACTTTTGGATCAACCTCTTTATTTTCTAGCAATTATACAGAATTATAGATACATATACATATTTGCAAATGGGCGCTTGGAGGCCCATCCCATCTTTCCTTAGGTGAAAAGAATACTCTAATTTTAACTCATACTTTTTAAAATATTTTTGATACTATTGGAAATGATCGTTGGATCACTCGGGCGCTTTTAATCGCTTCGCTGGGACAATCTGGTCGAGAGGTCACGGTGAGTAATTTTGCTATGGCACCTATGTCCATAGCTATTTCCAAACAAAGACCCAATTGAATGGGTTTGACCTGCGCACATTTGCACTTTTTTCGCCCTATAACCCGGCGGATTTGAGTTGCGGGCGCCTGACTCACTCGGGCTGGGTTGTGACCGCTATCTGTTTCTTAAACCCCAGAACAAGTACCCATGGCCCACTTCAGACTGATCGTTGGATCACTTGGGCGCATGTTCAATAATTTTTAAAAAAAAGTTTGTGTTATCAATAAAATAAAGTAAGCTATCAATATCAAGAAAAAATACTAACTAAAAAAAAAAAGATCAAATACAGTTCCAAAAAATTATAATCCCTATTCAAGCCGTTTCTCCAGACCATTAAGTGTGTAAGGGGGAAGTTTTTCAATATATAGTACAAATTAACAAAAACAAGTATTTTCCGGGTAAGCAATTTTTAAACAAATACATACATCATAGCTTTTTTCTTATGGATTAAAGATCATTAAGTTAAAAATGAAAATAAGAGCAACTGGCGCTATGCGCATAACTATTGAAGGATACAACTTTTATATTTACACAAATATTTATCACACCATATAATGTTCTTACCAAAATCGTTATGAAGATAATTAATTACTATCTTGTCATAGACTTGAAAATTGCAAATGTCATTGTTTAATATTAATCAGGATTGACATGACTATTACTTTATATAGAAGGAAATTTAGGAAAGGTTTCTCCTATTTCCATGTGCTTCTCTTTGCACTAGTTGAGGAAAAAACACGAGTCCCAGCAAATGGCGTGATATAATTTAGGGATAATTACAGCTAGACCCCCTGAGGTTTGAGAAATTACAGAGACCTCCCCTGAGGTTCGAAGAATTACAGGGACCTCCCCTCTACAAATTAAGTGTTGTTTGGGGTGTCATTATAATATAATTATACTTTATTACACTTACATCCTTGAAGTTTGGTATATCTATAAAAATAATCTTTTGATATTTGAAAAATATAAAAAATACTCCAAATAATTTTATAAAATACTATATTACTAACTAAAGATATACAAATATTTAAATTATTTTTCTCAAAATCATATTTTTTTAATTAATCACTATGCAGCATCAATAAATTATGTCTTAACTACACAATTTATTTATTTTCTCACTCAAAAAATTGTTTAAATTAAAGTTTAAAATTTGAAATAAATTTAAAATTTTAATCCAAAATACATTTTTGAATCAAAACATTCAACTTTTAGTTTTCTTTTTCTTTATATTTTATTTTCTCAGGCAAATCTCCGTTCAAACTTAACTAACTACTATCTTTTGTCTTTCTAGTTGCAATTATAACGTACCAAATATTTTTGCAATAGAAGAACATAACCACTAAGATTTGGTTGCACAATATTGGAAGAAAAGCAAACTCTAAAAAATTGGAAGCTGCAGTAAAGACAGCTTGCTTGCTTTGTCAAAAAGTTCAACAAAACTTGCTTCCTAAAACTAATGACCACGTACATCCAAGGATAATAATTCTCTTGTCACCGTCGTCGGTAATTTTTTCATCATTCCTCATTTCTTAAATGTGTTGTGAAAATCTTGATTATTTGTTTTGAGTTTTTTTTATTATTATTTTCATTAAGAAGGTGAAAATTTGGAATTGAGTTTTCTATTTCTTGTCTTATTTTTTTTTGGAGATTAGGGGAAGATTTGATTCTCTTACCAAATGCTTACTTTTTGTTGTGATAATTTGAAAATTCTATTGTCACAATAGTAATAGTATTAATATGGAACTGTGCTGAAATTCATGAGACTATTAAGAGTAATACACAAATAAAAAATTAAAATGAGAAACAAAAATAAGAAAATAACTAATTTTTATAATATAAAAATATTTTGATTAAATTTTAAAATTTAATTTAAATAATTTTTATATCTCTAGTTAGTAATATAGTAGTTTTGAAAATTATTTGGAGTATTTTTTATATTTTCAAATATCAAAGATTAGTTTCATAGGTATACAAAACTTTAAGGATGTAAGTGTAATAAAGCATACTACTATAGAAATGACACCCCAAACAACCCTTAATTTTAGAGAGGAGGTCCCTGTAATTTTTCAAACCTCAGGGGAGGTTTCTGTAATTTTGCAAACCACAGGGGAGTATGTGTAATTACATCAAACCTCAGGGGGTGTAGCTGTAATTATCCCTATAATTTAACTTATTTTTGTAAGTTGGCCTTTCCTATCGGATATAGATACTTAGGTGGTGTTTGCAAATGCTTATAAAAGGAGCTTGTTCACTAATTTTGCTTAAAACCATTTTAAGTGACTTTTAATAAAAAAGTCGGGAGTGTTTGCAAATCTTTTTAAAAAGCTACTTAAATCATTAATTAGGTGTTTGCAAAAATAATGAGAAGTTACTTTTCTATTTAAAAACCTTTCAAAAATAACATAATACCAAAAGCAGTTGGAGAAGCACCCCTGGACATGCTTTTGCGGCTTGTGCTTTTTCTGACTTATTTTTAGACTAGCAGAAGCAAAAGCCAACATTCCAAACACTTAAAATGTGCTTTTGCGGCTGCAAAAGCCAACAAGCTCCTTTTATAAGCATTTGCAAACACCACCTTAGCAGGTCCAATCATCTCTGGAACACCTATAATCCAGTCCCCAAATGCCAGTAATGACGAGCACATTTGTGCAACTCTAAATCATTATCTTTAGACTCTAATTTCTCCTGTTTTCAAACTTCAAATAGGAGAAAGAAAAAAAATTCGAGAAATATGTTATAAAGAAAAAACTAAACCAGCCCTCCCAAAAATGCAAGCATGGGCACACATCCCAGTCGGGTACCCCGAACGCTGGTATCCAACAACATCGGGTTCGGGAATGGCAAAAAAGTTCCATTCCCGAACACGTGAGATTAGGTGACATGAAGTGATACACAAAGTGAATCAAAATATTTGTGGGTGCAAATCCTTGAATGCCACACAAGTTGTTTCTTGAATATTTGAGATTAATAGCATGACTTGTAGTAATAAAAATAGAAGAACTATGGCCTCTTTGCATTTTCATCCAACTCTGTGGAATAGCAAATCATTCTAATAACTAATAAGCTACCAAAGCATTGATTCATTGTATAAGTACTTTATTATAAGATTTTGTATATTCCAAAATCCAGGAACACTGGGGAAAATGGAAAACAGCTTGAAAATTAATCCAAATCCCAGTGCTCCTTTCAACATACATCTAAATTCAAAAGCTAGATGTTACTTACACCAATGCCACCCCCGTTACCATCAAAATCTAATCCTAAACAATAACAGGTCATTTAAAGTTCCCTTTATGAAAAAACACCAACACCAGCTACAGTTAAAAACACTTGTCAAAGACTAGTCTAATGTAGCTAAGCTAGCACAGGTCATGTGATCATTATGCTAATAGGACTGATGAGGCCACCCGAAAAACTCGGGGGTCGACGACATCAGACTTGCCGCTGCTGAGATGGAGCCGGTCGGGCCCTGGTTACCAGATTGAAGGTGGTGGATGAGGTTTTGGTGATAAAACGGGGTGGAAATGTCGAATGGTTGCACCCCACAAGGGACGGCGGCCGGTTGAATGGAGGCGAAGCTGATGTTGCCCCTGCTGCTGCACGGAGTTTGAAGGGTAGCGCCGAAAGGAAGCTTCTCGTCTACTCCTTCAAGAGGGAGTTTCAAACGCTTTGACGCTCCAATAGGAAGAGAGCTCTTGGTGATGGTCTCGACGTCGTAACGGCTCATCTCGAAATTAGTCACCGCGTTTACTCCCCTGAACTTTATTGCAGCTATGTCGTATGCCTCTGCTGCTTCCTCCTCCGTTGCTGTGAGATGGACAAAGAGTTTTATATCATGAAATCTCTCATGGGAGAACGAGACAATCCTCTGGACAAATGTAACACTATGTGGAACAATCTATTGGTTCATGAATATAAATACAATCGACAAAGAAGTGTTTTGAGTGCTTTCTGGAGATGAATGTTAATTAAAATCGCACAAACGACTTTCGGCCTATTAGGAATATAGACAAAGAGTTAGTAGCAAAGAGTCTTGGCCGCTCCAAACTTGATTTATAGGACTTACACTCGAAGTAAATCAACCAACTTTCAATTAAAAGTGTACGAATTTATACATACCAAATGTCCCGAGGTACAAATCTTTATTCCCTGCAACACGACCAATCCTTGCTTGCCATCTACCTTGTTGATGATGCCTGCACAAGTTCATCACTGGTTAACGATAGAGGAAGATTTTACGGTGCCAAGAACATTTACATATATCGTAGTTCAGGATTAAACTGAATAAACATGGATGTCCATCTTAATGAAGAACATATATACAATTTACTACTTGTCTAAAAGTTCAGACCTTGTTACACCCCTGTAGATAGATGCTCCCCTTGAGAAACCGCTGCTTTTCCTACAAATTATGAAAAGAAGTATCATGAGAAACCTTTTTTTAAAAATAACTATGCCCATTTTTTAAAAGATTCCATAAATAGCAAAGCTGTCATACCTTCTAAGAGAGGCAATGAATTCTTGCTTAGTTGCATGCTGCATATCCTCAATTTCTTTTGAATAATTGGACATCTGAAGGCAAAAATTTCTCCCATAAGACTTCATGCCATGCAGAAGCATAAACGCTGATTTGTCCAATTTCAAAAGAGAAAAAGAAAATTCACTACAAAGAAAAGAGTATCGTACAGGGAAGTTGGTCGTTGCACTAGAACCCCAGTACTTCAAGGCGGCCAAATCATATGCCCTTGCTGCTTTATCTTCCTTATCATATCCACCTGCATATACCACAATTTTCACCATTACTAATCACCATCAGAAAGAATAACAAAAGAAACCAGAGATATACATTAGACTAAAAGAGAGCTCAACTTACCCAAATACACTGCAGAACGTCCACATTTCAGCAACAATAATAAACACGATCGCGGTACATGCAAAAAAGGAGATAGCCAATTAGCACATCAAGAGATACATTAACTTGTAATTCACATGACATAAAAAAAAAAAAAAAAAAAAAAAAAAAAAAAAAAAAGAGCTAAAAGTTTACGAGGTGTAAATTATTAAATTTCTGTGAGCCCCATCTATTACTTTTTATCTTTGTGTCAAACATTTTTATCTCAAAATATTAGAAAATTGTAATAGTTAATCCTGGCAGATTTTGATAAAGGGGCAGCACCCAAAATTATGATCATAAGTGAACATATGACAAACTAAATTTGCAGCATTAAGTCAACAAATATCCAAGCAAAGCCCATAAAATAAGGTGGGCAGGTCATTAAATTCCCAGGGGTGCTGCTGGTCAAACACTTCTTTTTGACTCTTTGGCCCAAAAAAAGGGAAAAGTAAAAGGGTATAATTCAGAAATTTAGGCACTAGTGTCTAAAGTCTAAACTAGCTGAGGTATGTACTACTGTGGGGATAGGAGGTGGGGGGGGGGGGGGGGGGGGTTCATAAGATGCTTTTGCCAGAATAAATGGAAAAGAGATGAGTATCTCATGGACAAAAATGCTGCAGAGCTGAAGATCCAAAGAATAATTGAGCATAACAAGTTGAATGTACTAACATGAATGAAGATGGCGGCACATCTGATTAAATTAGTGAAAGATTGAAAGGAAGAGAGACATAACAAGAAATATCAAGTACAATTTGTACATCTTTTTTCCAGTCAATCAATCATCATAAAAGAAGTGTACTTACACCTTCTTCTCTTCTACACAGTAGAACAGAACAAGATAAAAAAAACAAAGGCTTTTATACTTTAGCACCTCAATAATTTATTTTTTCCTTTTTCAATTTAGAATTCAGTGATGTTTCTTGAATGAAATGCAAAAATTAAACTGACCCTTTTCTCCATTTTGATCATTTTTTGTGATTCTACTAAAAAGAAGTCATTTTTATTATTGTCTTAAGAAAGTACCAACTGAAGTTAAAGTTGTACCTTGACGCCCTTTTCTTGCCTGACCCTCCCTTCTACAGCTGTTATCCCATAGATGTGCTTCATATCTTCCTGTCCATCTGTGTCTGAATCCAACCAAACATCGAAAGTTAATCAAAAAAGAGTACTTCATATTTAGGCATATTATGGAACCTTAAAGACTGAAAATCAAGAAACAAAATTCAGTCAAAATGGGAAGAAAATGATAAATACCTGGTGACCCCTCGATAAATGGAAGTTCTTTGGCCAAAAGTATCAGTACTAATTTTTTTGCAACTCTCAGTTTCCACAGGAACAATGGCTTTATTGTTTTCATTGTTGTTATTAGTACTATTAACAACTCCCAGTGACAGGCCACTAACGGGGTTGCCATTGCTCTGAGAGTAAGCCATCAACTCGGCCCCAGACTCAACTGGAGAGGAGGTCTGACCCGTAAAAGCCGAGTCAGGGCTCGAGTTCGCCTGGAAATCGCGAAACGTGCTGATGTTATTAAGATTTTGTTGCTCGCCACTGCAGAAGTAGGTGGCGCTCCCTCCATTGGCGTGATGGTCGTAGATGTGGGTCAAGGACGAGTCCTGAGTCTCCGTCTGTCAAAAAATATACATAAAAATAATGAATATCAATTTTCTCTGTAAACTTAAACTTTTAGGTGCGATAACCTTTTAGATACGACGGAAAATTCAATATGGCATCAATACCGGACAAAAAGGAATGACACTAAAACAAGATCACGTTCAAATCTCACCGTCACTCGCTTATCAAAAAGTAACTCGTCTAAGACATAACAAATAGATCTACAGTCTACACGTGATGCGACTCAATGCGCTAAAGAATATTCATAGAACAATAAATATCAATCCTTTTTACAAGATTAAGCTATTAGACTACGAGATAACTTCATACCGTTGAGTCGCCCACGGCGAAGAAATCCTCGAGCTTCGGCTGCTCCATATAGCTGGAGAAAATGGTGGCGGCGGATGCGGCGTTGTGTTCTTTCGGTTCACTTGCATACATGGGATGAGGCTCTTGATTATTCCACCCTAAACCCCAACAACCAGAATTAATACACACGAAAAAAGGTGAGTGATCCAAGCTGTAAATGAATTTGAAAAATCCGCTTTTAAT
The DNA here is from genome assembly GCA_946800315.1 of Misopates orontium. Classification (NCBI taxonomy): domain Eukaryota; kingdom Viridiplantae; phylum Streptophyta; class Magnoliopsida; order Lamiales; family Plantaginaceae; genus Misopates; species Misopates orontium. The sequence goes on along the minus strand of OX326953.1, from coordinate 13,262,865 downwards.
AGAAAATCCAGTTTGGACAATAACAGAATAATGAATCGCTCTTTAATTAGTACTGCTTTTAATTGAATTGAAAAATGCCAAAAAATAACAGAAAATGACTTAGTCTCCCTCGAAGGGTTGTAATAAAACTGATTGGATTAAGCAAAAAATAAAATAAGATAAAATTTTATCGGAAATGAAGAAATCACACGAGTGCAATTTCTTGTCCTTTTCTACCTTTTTTCAAACTTATTTCGCTCATCAAACGGAAAAACAGAGGATTTTATGCAATGTTTAAATATAGATACCGTTCATTCATTCAAAGATTCCAAAAATGCTGACGCCATAAATACATACATACATACATACACATATACGTACACATTGGGCTGTATGTAAATGTAATGAGCATTGAGTCACAATTAATTTACCTGTTGTTGCATAGAAATTATCGTCAAAAGAGTAGAAATTTTGTGACTCTGCAGCAGAAGCAGCAGAGTTGAGCATGTCCATTGAAGACAGCGAAAATGAGAGCCAGTTGCTATCAGGTGCCATTTTTAATAAAAACTAATAATAATTTCTTCTTCACAAATCTCAAAAATCACACTCAAACTCAACTTGGGTTTCTTCTAAAAACCTTCAATCACACCTAAAATCACAAGAGCAAACCAAACCAACAATAAAGATTGAATCTTTAAGCATAAAAATGAACAAGAACAAGAAAATAACAAGTAACTAAATCTATTAGTGCACCGAACGTACCTCATTTTTATACAAATCCAAACACTGCCCACAAAAACTTATCTTGTAATGGATCAGAACAAAGGAAACAAAATCGAAAATGACTTAGTTTTTTTTTTTTTCTCTTCTACCTTAAAGTTGAAGCAAGAATGAAGATAAACATAAACCCCAAAAACCAAAAGGGTGCTGAGCACATATATATATATATAAACACTTTGACCCGCAAGAAGACAAAAGACTGTAGAAGAGGAGAAGCACATGCAAAGGGTTGAACAAAAGCAGTAAATAAATTTACTCAACAACAGAGAGAGAGAGGAGTAAAAAGCAGAGAAAGTTTTGGTTCATTTTAAATATATTTAGTTTGGTTAAAAGAGAAAAATGGAAGCTAGTTTTAGCTAACTAGGGAACAAAGTTAGCAGTAGAGAGAGAAAGTTGGAGAGAGAGAAAAAGGGCAGGTGGAGGAATACAATGGGAACATAAGGCGGTTCACTCTGCCATTCGGCGTAGAGAGAGGGGGGGGACAAAGTTTTTTTTAAAAGAAAATTGTAATTTATTTTTTTATTAACTTTTTGTGGGTTTTTTAATTTTATATAAAGTTAAATATGAGTGTGAAATTTGAAATGGTGAATTAATTAAAAAATTACTGAATAAGGGATAAAAGAAATGGGAGTAAAATGTGGGAGAAGAAAATCTGTCTGCAACAAGGTGGCGAGAGATCCGGGGTGGCGGTCGTTCTTGTGGAGTGAAAGCTTATTATAAGTTATATATTATGTAACTGGCTCAAGATGATTTATGTTCCCAAAAAGAGAAAAAAAGTGTAGCTAATTTGTTATTTGAGATTGGATTTGTTTACCACATTTGTGTGCATAGTGCATAGTTTAGGATGTTTTGCATTTTAGGCCACCAAGAAATAGAAATGGTGGAGAAACCCTCAAGATAAATGGTAACACAACCCTCTTGAGAAGTGGAAAATCAAGGGCTAAACAAGGGATAAAATCAGCCTTTTAACATCATGGACAAAATTCAGTTGTGTATAGAATAAAAGACAAGATTTTATCCTCGATTTCTGAAAGGATCATAAAAATTAGGAAAATGAACGACAGAGATACTACACGTGCATCGTGATATTGTTAATTCTGTAGAACAGATCAACTCTTGATTTTATTCTTCTCTCTTAAGGGAATATTATGACACGTAATCTTTATGTAGTTCCCGAGTTCGTTGAAAAACTATTGTCGTCATTGTGTTTGGATATTATAAAGACCAGTGGTGATGTTGTTTGCTTGCGGTAAGAGGTGATTATGATTGTTTGAGAATAGTGCACGGTGCCAGCTACATTTTCGATTAGATAAAGGATAATGATTGAAACAATGTGACGACAAATTTACTACTTTTTTGTGTTACACGAGGTGGCGACACATTTTTGTGTTAGATTATGGTCAACATTTAATTTCATTTGTTATGATAACATATTTTAATAAATAATCAACATGATTGAGAAAGGCAATACACTCTTGTTGGTCGATTTAATAAGAGAAAGAAAGATATAACTCGGATAAATTTGTTAAACACCGTCAAAAGATCATACTTTTATAAGATACAGTCGATTACGTTTGTCACTGCGTGTGATTGCTTTTGCCAAATATTTTTAAACTTGGATTTTTTCGGGGTACTTCTTTGTTATTTTCATATTTCATAAGGTTGCAATAGCTATTCGCCCTGAATTAGTTAGGGAATGCATGATCTAAGAAGTTTTTGAAACCATATCAAAATTTTGAATTGTTTTGATTGGAAATAAGATATGTGAACTATAAGCTCTCTTCTCAAATTTGTTTTGGAAACAAATCTTTTGAACTGAACTCGACACTCAGTTCAGGCCAACCCCATATATACATTGAGCATTCTATAAAACCATTGATCTACTTCATAAATTATTCAACCTTTTAGTGCACAACAAAAATCCAATAACTATTAAGATTAATTAAATATAATTTCGATTTTCTTTTTGACAATAACATAATTTTAGAAATTGTTGTAAAAAACATAGTGGAGTATCCTACACTGATGAAAATAGATAAGTAAAACGAGTGATATATTAATGGAAAAAATTTATGGACTAAATGCCTTAAGATTTTGGATCAAGATTTGGAGTCAAACTAACTAATGTGTATTATTTGGGCTTGTGTGTTAATGTTTCTTTGTTGTAGACTATTTTTTTATAGTTCTAACAAGTGATATCAGAGTCGAAGCTCGAATGCGGTCGAAAAGCATTGGAGGTGCGGAATTAGGATAAGCATTGGGGCTCTCCTCGGCAATTTCTGATCTCAACATAATTATCATTTTAAAATACTATAGGGCATAATGGTACGTGCATCTACCGGATATCGTGAAATGGACGCAAACGAAATGCATGTAAGAATTGGATAGAATTAGAACAAAACCTATAATTAAAACAAGGCTTGTCAGATATTATCATATGAATGGAGGCCCAAAATATATATTGTACATATGATCTGTCATCATAAAAATGAATAATTATAGTTTCACCGCTTTGAGATTTGGCCTAACTACCGAAATATATGTTTGTTACTAATTGAACAAGTACATGAACTTTCTTTCGAATATTAAATCACTTGCAAAGAAATCCGTTAAGACAACTTCTTAAAGTTTGAAAAAATAATAATTTAAATGTGTATTATTTTTACAAGTCTTGATGTTTCAAACTTTCAATGGATGTTTTCTTAATTATCCAAATTGTATGGAAGTTTATGTAAACCATACCTTATAGAGTGTACATGTAATTATCCGTAGTAAAAATACTCAAAATAAGGGCTACGTACTTTGACACAGACTAAATTCATATATCTCGTGATCACAAATTCTTAAATAATTAATAAATCCATGATCGCAATATTTACATATTGTATATATATATATTCAGACTTTGTAAATCGTTCGCCACATGAAAATATCGTACAATAATGCTCACAAACTAATTTGGCGAGTCAAAATAACAAACAGAAATAGAGCTTTAGCTAGTTCACTTGAAAGGTTGCTTTCAATCGAACTCTTCGAACTAATTTTAGCATGTTTATTGGATTTTGTTCCTACAGAATTTCATCTCCCGTGAAAATGAATGCATATGTACCTCGCGGAAATATGTCAGTACCTTCTTTAGGAAAAAAAATATACATTTTGGTAAAAAAAGAAAAAATCAATAAAGAGTAATACAGTTCTATGAAATATTTAAGTCAACATTTTTTCTTGCGGATCTAGTCGAACATCATAGCAATCAGTTTAGTATAACATAACATAATATCCTAAAATATGAAGAGAAAATATTATTGGCGTTAGTGTCCTTGATAATTCGACCAGAAAAAGGACCGATTATCAAATAATCAAGTAACAATTTCTTTGTTGTTTTCTTCATTTAAAAGAACGGGCAAAAATTACCTGTTGAAGCATTGTAATTATGAATGCCCGAAGAAGGGTAATAAAGTTGTGCATGGTCAGGTTCCATTTCAAGAATAGAGCATAAATGTCAAAGTATTAATTTAGGTGAGGTCAGGGTTTTGATATTTTCACTGTCCAAACCATACCTCTCGATGTAAGTTTTTTCACCTAGAACTAATGTATGCACGCACAATATCAATAAATTAGCATCAATACTTTCGTTGTGTATTTTTTTCACATTTCTTTTATTATTATTAGATGATAAATCTTTACAATTAGTATTTTTTTTGTTTGCATGACACAAATTTCAAGAGCATTATTATTACAAGACATTATCGGTTAAAAAGGAAGAAGAAGAGAATTTTGACCATTAAATAACGTCTTATGATAAAAAAATGCTCTTGAAATTTGTAAAGGAATTCAGTTCGAGACCAAAATGCATATTTTTAAACTTATAGGAGCATTATTTTTAAGTTTTTGGGGGTAAAGTGCTTGAAATGTCACTTTTGCGAGGTAAAGCGCTCTTACGAATTATAAGTTATGACCGAGAATGTTTTTGAGATTCGTGAAAAAGATTCAGTTAGGGACAAATTGCCGCGTATTCTGAATTTTTAGGAGATTACGTACTTATTCATTTTTTAGTTATGGAGTTTAAAGAGTCGAAAATTGTCATTTTGGAGGGGGGAGGGGAGAGGATGTGTGTGCTATTATCCAGAGTACGCTACATCAATGACAAAACAAATAACAAATTAAACAGGAATTTCCTTTCACTTTCATGTATACGACTAATACGTTTGGTAGTGATATAAGAGGAGTTCGCAAGCTTTCCTAATAACTATAAGTTAGAAGCAATTTTAAAATTTAATTGAGAGCGTCTGAGAAATAATCTAGAAAATTATTATTTATTTAATTTACGGAAAAAGCTACCATAAAACAAAAGTAAATCCACACAAGCTTTGATAGTACGAATCTTAGTTTAAAATTTAGTTTAAATCAAAAAAATGCTATATTCGCTACCTCCTAGAAATATTTATGGCATTAAAAAAAAATTAATTTTAGCTTTTCTCTAAAAGAGTTTGCAACAATGCCATATTTTTGGTACATAAGTTTTTGAAAATTATATACGTAAATCAGTGAATGTGTCTGCAGTCTGCACATATAAATACACAGTACTGAATCATTAAAAGTGTGAAAATTCTGAGAGAGCAGACCAGCGGCCGAATAAACAGGACAACAGTTAGCCGGTGAGCAGAGCTAGCCTGGTTCCATGCACATAAATTCTGAGCCACACGCACCCCCTGGTTTTAAGGTGGTTTAAAATTTTGTGTCATTAAATGTACCAATTAATTGTACAATCATGGGATTAAAGTTTACCCTAAACAATATAAAATAAAGTTCTCATGGCAGTCTACATGTGTATTGTAATTTCACCATGGTCTCGGCAATTAAGGCATGAAGTTTGGTCTAGTAACAAGGCTCAATATATCTATTTCGACAATTATAGAGAGACACTCTTTGAGTCTTAAAACACATCAAAATATAAATTAATTATTTGTAATGTTCCTAATGTGTATGTAATTATTCAAGCATTAAAGAGTCTATTTGTAATATTTCTTCAAATTTCACGAGAGTTGTGCTGTTATTTAGGAACACATTTATAATCAAACCAGTTATTAGGCGTATAAAATATAATATCTTATGAAATTAATAGATTTTAAGAGGAAAATAAATAAAAGTGATGGTTATTAACTTATTATACTGGTTCATGCTCAGAGCTCACTAGCCAGTCGGGTTCCCGTTTAAGGCCAACCCGGACCAATTAACATTCATATTTTTTCATTTATTTGAATTATGATCCTCTCTTAAAAAAAAAAAAAAAAAAAAAAAAAAAAAAAAAAAAAAAAAAAAAAGAGGATCCTAAGTACGTTCCTAACCCATAGAATTAAATTAGATACGATTCTGCTTGTACAAAGAAAGTATTCACATTGAATTTCATCCTTTTGACCAGCATCAATGTCGCCATGATACCACACGTGCTCTACTTAACATAAAATGATAAACAAAAATAAAAAAATGTGTAAGTAATATTCTGCTATAATTTTATGATGGAGTGCATATAAAAACTGTCCTTACTTTTGGCAAGTTGAACAAGCCTAAACTAATTCCATCAAAGTTCTTATATGTGCTAGTCATGTAAGATTCATTGCGTTATCACTTTCTTTGACCCGCTACGTAGATACTATTATTTTTAAATTTCAATAATTTTATTTTTAAATGTTGATAAAACCAGAGTTGTTTAAAATATGTACGAGAGATTAAAGGGCAGCTTGGAACGTGAACTAAAAAAAATTCATAGTTGTAATCTTTATATGTACGCAATTATAATTTAGAGTGAAGTGAAGGGGATTGTAGTTATGAAGTCTCGCTCCAAGCAAGTATTACCCGTAGAAATCAACTTGAAGCCAGCTTAATGAAAGATTCATAAAACTCTATCAAGATTAAAAAATGTCATTTAAAACTAAAATGATACTAAATCCATGTAAAACTCTAATCCAAAGACCTATGAATAATTGTGCATAAAGAATGACATCGTTTAACAATAATTGCCATTGTTATTAGAAAAAAAACGTGTTAGGCCTTCGGTGTAATGGTTCCCGTTTACATGGGGCAATAGAATAGCCGAAATACAGAACATAAATTTTAAAGAGAACTCGTTAAAACGTTGAAGCTTTAAATGGTAGGGAGTTTGGAATCTAAAGAAAAGAATACGTGATTTTCATTGTCATATCTTAAATAATTTATTAGCGGAGGAGAATTTCATGTTAACTGGATCATGTTAAACTACATAGTTCTTGCCTAACTTTAGTTTATGTCAAGTTTATTAATGTTATCTCTATATATGAACATAATCTGTCGCGTCCATTGCAAAAAATCATGATAAGATGTACATGAGATATATATTGATAATTATGTAGATGACATATATAATGACGGTGCAATATTATTAAATTATACAATAATTAAACTCGTTTGGCCTTGATATAATACTAGTTACATGCGGGAAATAGCGAGAAGCATATGATCGTAATTATTAGTTTAGTTTATCTTGTGATTAGTCTAGGCCAAGAAAAAAAGATCTAAGACATTGAAGAGCTTCTGTATTATTTAACAAAAAAAAAAGAGCTTCCGTATTAATTTATATCTTCCTCCTTTCGTTAAGGAAGCAAGTTGGATATCATCAATCTAATTTATGATCCAAAAAACTAAAACTTAGCGAGATGTTATCTCTCTGCATATATCTCACAAATCACAGTAATCACGCTTTGAGAATGTTTGAGTCCAAAAATGTTTCCCACCTAAAGCTAATTAATTATTCATGGATACAGAAAGATATATCTCATAGTCCCTCATTTAAAAATTGATTCTTATACTATATACTTTTTTATATTAAAATTAAATAATATGGTTATTAGCTTAGTTGCAACGTCTATAGGAGCTAATGACTAGAAAGCTGAATGGTATATATCTTAGGCATGAGATTAAATCTCATTTTGTGACATGGCATATAAATATACACATTAATAGCAGTTGGTTAAAAAGATAAAATCCATGATGCTTTTATAGTTTGAGCATAATTCTAAGTCCATGATACTTAAGATTATTATAATTATTTTTATTGTAGAAAGAGGGTCATTTTTTTTTAAAATTATAACATCTTAGATTATGATCGGTTAAAACATATTTTAGTGGAGACGCAAAAAATCTTAAAAACTTGCTGTTTCTGACACATGCAAGACCTAACTTGTTGATAGTAGTTTTTTAAGTATATACCATATGGAACTTTTATATGTCGGATCGTAAGATGTGAACTCAATGGCCTTTTTATTGAACACAAAATTCGTCTAAAACGTCTAAATTTTAAACTACATTAAAATATATTATTCCTTTGCAAACTTTACTGTCTAACCACAATCATTTACAGAATACAATATTGTATGTAAGAGAAATAATATTATTCAATTTATGTTCTCAAAATGATTCTAACATTATACATTAAACAATATATAGCCACAACGAGCAAACCATGTTCATATTGGTCAACAATATCGACATTATTATCCTAAAGTTATAGATATGAAGATAATTTAATTGGAATCTAAGGTTAGAATTCGATAGAAAGAGTGCATGCGTCCTGCTCATCGTTCTTATCCTAGCTTAGGAGTCTCATTTTTCGCCTTTTCTTTATTGTTAGTTTGTTACATATAAAAAATGAAAAAGTACAAAATGAAGTAATATAAGCTCGTGTAATGTAATTACTGCCTTTTGACCTTTGACTATGTGGCACGTGCCTTGCATCTTTTGAGTCAAATATCTCAGCCATTGTGGGAAGACGCACGTGCACTCTGCCATTAATTACTGTTGTCGTAATCATAATGCTATTCTAAAACTTTAGTTTATTTAATTATTATGTGATACTCTTGAAAGTTAAGAATCCTTTCTTACGTACGCTATGGTAACTATAGATTGGAGAAATTGTTTCCAATAATTGGTAAAAGATATGATAGCGTGCGTGTCTCAATTGCTTCTTGTCACGTTACGTTGTGAAATTATTGGCATAAGGAAAAAATTATATTATAGGTTTAGGCAAGAATGTTCCATGATATAAAAGTAATTTTAAGGATTCACAGAATCTCGACAATCGAGAGTCATAACTTGTTAAGCCCCTAATATCTAGGCAAACCCTAAATTAATTTTGGATAGAAGATATGTATCTTGTCAGTGTTATATAATTGTAGAGTTTTTGCTCAAAATTTAGGGATTTTCTTAAATAAGTTAGGACTACAGTGGTGATAATTTTATGTATTAAGATTAATAGCCATTTATACTATATTTAATAACATGATTTTTAAATGACGTCTATAACTTTTGATATATAATTATATCACATGATATAAGCGAAAAATCATTTTATTGCTCTTAGATTCTTGGTGAATAAAACTTGTAACAGTGCGTACGTATAAGATACGTACAAATGTTTATGTTTCGACTGTGGTGTGGTCATCTTTTGTTCAACAAGAGTTTTGCACACAAATCATTGACCGTTTATGTTTTATTTGAGTAATTTTATCAAGTTGCTCTATGTTAGAATTTTACCCAAATTTCTAGTTGCACTTTCACACACAAAATAGACAACATCTGACACTTTTCACCAACATATTATTAAAATTATTTTGCATTCATTTGATATAGTTGGACTACATTCAAAAAAAAAAAAAAAAAAAAAAGATACAGTTGGACAAGTTCTAGTTCCTTCCAGGTTATTTTGTTCATCTACCCTTGGATATGAATCGATTTGAAATATGAAAATTTGAAAGCCTGCTTCAATTCAAAAGATCCTAGAAGCTTACGAACTTTTCAGAGTTTTAAGTTTTGATACCTTTAGTAAATTCAGGTTGAAAGGGCTGAAGAATGGGCTCTCTCTTTAATCTGAGGCCCAAATGTAAATGACTACTTAGCTCAAGAATTTACGTGGGCCTATTATGGAATACCTCCCTCATGTCTTAAATCCAATCAAATTGCCATCTTTAAAATACTTAAATGTGCATTTCCGAACGTCCAAAAAATATGAAGGCACTTCGTATGAAAACTTTTTATTCTAAAGAAGTATATATCCTCAACAGTACTCAGTTTATATATCCTAGAATCTGTTAACTATAATTCTTTCATGCCAACTTAGAAACTATAATATTAGAGAATAGATTTTTGCCACAAGTCCTCATTAAAAAAGATCGATATTTTGTGGAACTAACCATTTAAGTAAATGTCAACGGCCACATGTTGACCTGGTTGACTCCTACTTTCTAATAAGAACTTCAAAAATAACGTTTATTTATTAACCAAAGATATTAAACGAGTTCATAGTGATGTAGAGGGTCAGATATAACAGACAAAAGTATATAAAAGGTCGGACTCGACACACGATAGAAGTCAATTAGGACAAGTCTCCCAATGAATGATTGTACAGTCCATCTTGACTGCGATGGTAGAGTAGTATTTATAAACTGCAATTTAATCACCTTGTTTGCGACACACTCGATTGGTCTGCCTATAATTAAGGCTCGGTTGCGAGCTGTGAAGCTCAGTCACCAGTATGCAAATATAGCCTTAAGGAAGGTGAATCTCACTAGAGGAACCTGACTCCTCGACTCCTCCTTCTAAAATGGTGGATGATAGGTTATATATCGGCGATAAGTGAAATGGCTCAGCAATGTGGAAAACGACTTCCATGTTGACTACTTTGTTCCCACCAGCTGGACCAAGAGAATGTCATTATTCTACAGTACTCAAATTCCTCCAGTGAAACCCATCGATGTTATTACGACTAAACCATCAAAAGATAGATGACAAATAATGATGGTTGAGGGGTCCGGGCGAGTCTCAAGAAGAATCAGGATGGAAGATCCGCGTTATCAAATTAGATCAAGCACAACTTCAAAAAACTTTAGCCTACCCACACCCCTATAGTTCCAACAATTATCTCGATTAAAATGATTAGAAACAAAAAGATTGGGTACGTCGTACCATTTGTCTAAGTCAGTGTCAGTTTCACATGCCTGTTTGGTGGAAGTATAACCATGACGAGAAAGCGTGGCGTTTGCATTGAGTATTAGTCTGAGATTGAAATGATTTACCCGGCCTTCTCAGTTAGTAACCCTAACTCTTAATGAACTTCTAATATTAATTACGTTTTCGTGATATTTAATGAGAACTAGTTTTTGTGTTTCTTTTTTAAAAGAAAAATTAGTAAGATCCCATATTCTACAAAATAGATGCAACCTAAATCGAGCTTCTTGGTTTTTCCTTTTTTACAACTTTAAAAAATTAGAGATGCAAATTTCTAAAATATAATAATTTGAGCGTGGGAAAATGCCATTTTTAATAAACATTTTACAAATTAAACCTAAATATGAGCTCAAAACAACGGATTCTAGTAGACGTCTCCAAAACCTTCCACACACCATTAAACCGCCAAAATTTAACCTCCAATACGACGCCGTTACCTCCAAAACCCTCATCTTCACAATCAAATTTCTCCTCCTAAACCCTGCACATCAAGCTCTAATCCATGGCGGCCACAGCAGATTCATCATCATCTTCCTCAATCTTCAACCTCAAAAACTCCCGCCCACCGGACGACACCGTTTTCTACTCAATCTACCCCGATAATTCCTCTACAAATCTCCAATCTCTCAATCTCCAAATCCTCAGCCACATATCTCCACTCACATCACCGTACCTATGGCAGCACCAGCCTTTTACGCTCTCAATAACACCCTCGCCTGTTCCACACCTCTCAGGCCACCTCAAATTCGGCGACAATTTGGAAGACGAGTGGTTCGTAGTTTATCTCCTATTCGAAATATCGAAAAATTTCCCCGATTTATCGATCCGCGTGCACGATTCTGACGGTGAGTTTTTGCTGATCGAATCGGCGTTTCATTTACCTAAGTGGCTGAATCCGGAGACTTCGGTCAATCGCGTGTTTGTACGGCGAGGATTTGTGCATATCGTGCCGCAATCGCGGTTTGCTGATACTCCGAGTTTGGAGGAGGCGTTGCGGTTTTTGATTAGTTGTGATGGTAATGGTGATGGTGATTGTGTGTCGAGGGCTCCGGAGGGTTTGCAGTTGCATTTGAGTAGGAAAATCGGGGAGTATCCGGAGCGGGCCTATAAGAATGTGCATAAGGTTAGGGTTAGGGTTCCGGTGTCGGTGGCGTGGGTGTTGAGGCACGAGCCGAGTTTCGTGGCGTTGGCGGTGGAGGGGTTTTACGATAGGGATGTGGATAGTATGAAGTACGCGGCGAGGATGGAGAGGTTTTTGGGAAAGGGGAAGGGTGAGGAGATGGTGGAGGTTGTTGTTAGTATGTCGAGGGCAATGTACGCGCAGCTGGTGCAGCAGAAGTTTCAGGCGCCCGGTTGCTATCCGATGCCGGAGAGGAGCAATGTGGGGAAGTATGTGGAGGCGGAGCTCGGGATGAAGATTGCGTGTGGGTTTGAGATGATGTATCAGTTGAGGAAGAGGCAGGGGGAGGAAGGGAAGGGGAGTACGTGGGAGGCTTTTAAGGAAACCTTGGAGAGTTGCGGATATTTTGAAGGGTTGCTTCCGGGGTCGAAGGAGTATAAGAGGAAAATGGAGAATGCTGAGGAGGATTACCGGAAAGGTTTGACGCATGTTAGGGCCAGGTATATGGCGCTGATGTACTTTTGTTACCATTGAACTGATTGGTTCTAAGACGTTTGAATTCTAAATGATATTACGTACTGCCATGGTCATGTTTAATCTAACCAACATGGATGTTTTGTGTGTCGAGTGGAGTCGAACAAGAATTAAATTTTGGTTTTGGACTCTGTGAGTTTATGGTTTTGAGTTAGATTCAATTCTTTGGAAGAATTCTCTAAGTCTTGTTATTTTGGTAACTGTTTTCTGTTTTCTTCTAGCCGTGTCTTTTACACTGCAGTTCATGTAATTTGGATATATGTATTACTTCTGCTGAAATGCTACCACTGATGCAGGGAAGCGCTGAGTGCACCTGTGAAACGCATAGATGAAATTCTTGCACTTCCTCACTCAGCTGATGATTTTACAACTCAAGAGCTTCCTCCATCTGATGATGATTCATGGCTTTATGGGGGTGAAGATGAATTAAATGCTGTTCTTCAAGAAAGGCAAGATGAGATGGAGCTTTATAATTTAAAACATAAAAAGAAACAGAAGTCAAAAGAGCAGCAAGATGGGGGTTCAGCATCCGGCAAAGATGTTAATGAGTATGATCTGGGGGATATTGCTAAATCCATGCAAGCATTTGTTAAAAAAATCTCAAGTTATCAAGGGGCAGAGGTTCCAGAAGACAGGTATTCCTTTAATTCTTCAGTTGAATGTTGTGAAATCTGGTTTATTTAATTAATCAATTATGTGAAAATATTTATGAATCTTGTATTGGTGGTCTCGAGTTCATACGCACGGCTATTTATTTGTTTTTTCACCCTTTGCCACAAGAATTCATTTCGTAATTTATATTATAACTTATCTTGATCATTTTTCTCCATTGATTTGTTTGATACTACTCGATGCAAACTTATGATTATTTTCTTTTCACGTTCAGCTTAACTTCTGCATGACTTATCTTGCCAATCATTTGTCTTATATCTAGAAATGTTTGATTGAACTTTTTTTCTCCATTTGCAGAAACTTGAACGATGTTGATTTTGATGTGGATCAGTTTATGAAGGACATGGAATCAGTAATGAGACCGCAGGGTTCTGAAGATGACGACAGTGATCGTGATCTGGAAGATGGTTCATTGTCAGACCTGGATTTTGGTAATGTTTTAGGAACTGCTTGTGTAGTAACTTCATATGTGGTAGTTGCTAACTTAAGTTCTTTTTGATTTGAGGAGGATTACTTGCCACTGACCTCTTCACCTATCCCCTCAAGCTACAAGAGATTCTTATAATCTCCACCGCTGTTTATATTATTACTTAATCAGTTTCTTAATTTAACTGTGTAAAAGGAGTTGCTACCCTGTTAGATTAAAGAGAAAAAGGCGTCAAAACGCCCATGGTATACCCCGTTACTCAACATGCCCTCATCCTTATATAAGAGGCTCTGGCCTCCCAACCTATTTAAAACACATATGGAAGATTAATTGGAATCTTAGTTTACATGTGGTTGTACTTGATGCCCACCATTTGAGCTTTGCTGTTCGTATTATTAGTCACCTTCGTGGCCCTAATATATGTATCTGATATTGAACATAAACCTGCAGATGACGATGAAGATGACAGTGAGCAGTCGGAGGATGTCGAAGAGGAAAGGGATGCTTTCATGGATTCTTATTCCAATGCCCTGAATAAGGAATTGAAGGCTACAACTCTGAATAACACCTTTGTTCATGCACATGAACCGTCCTCGTCAAAGAATGAAGAGGTAGAATTTTACAACTATCAGACTGGAATTTGTCTCCTAAACACTCACTTCATTTCCAAATTTGGCTGGCTAGATGAGTACATCAGATGCAATGTGTTAATTTACACAATGCAGTGTCCTAACAGACGTTTTATGAGAACTGCTGCTGAAATTTGGGCTTGGTTTTTGGTTTTTGGTTCTGTTCTCGTTATATCATCTAATACATATGCATGGATGCAGGGAACGTCGAATGTTGATGAGGAGATGGAGGAGTTGACCCCTGTGGATGTAGATATCAACCTAGTAAAGAATCTCCTGGATTCTTACTCTTCTCAAGAAGGGATGCCTGGCCCTGCTTCCAATCTTCTGGGACTGATGGGTTTAAGGTTGCCCGATGACGCTGCCAAAGGCAAATGATTGCTCATTTGCTTCAGTGTAACTTTTTCGGTTGAAAGATTTTGTAACCAAATTACTTATCAAATGTTGAGCTGCCAGAAAAATTCCCTAATTCTGATAAATTCCCTCTTGGAGAAGTCTTGATGATATTTCTTACTCTTATCTTTCAGGATAAATATAAGCTGTGGTTGAAATCTATAGGAGATTCTTTGTATCGTTTTACGTACCTTACTGTGTATTTGATACATATTTTGTTCATGGAGTATTGCTTGTATTTGTATTTAGTGTAAATATTCTGGAACAGAATCGGTTACCTAAGTTTTGATACAACTGTCGCACATAGTATGTAGTATTTACAGTATTAGCCTATATCTCATTATATAGTTCAATTGAATCCACGAACTTTTGAGTAATGCTTTTGACATTCATGCGCAAGGAGTAAGTAGCTTACCTAGCAGTGTTAAAGATTCAGAGTTTGTGCAGACAGATGAAATTTTCTACTCAAGTCTTGCGAAATGTCTTTGCCAAAAATTTCCAAGTAAAAAACTACCTTTATCTGATTTTGGACTATCAAGACTTTGATGTTTTGCAAGGTTAAGGCTTTATAAGGTACGTAGTTTATTATTTATCTTCAAAAAAGAAGAAGTTTTATATTGATTTTTTGTTCGAGTATATAGAAATAAAGGAGATCAATTTTATATAATTTTGTTTAAGCTTTTAAAAAATAGTCTCAATCTCATAAAGCGACAAATATTGTGCGGATGAAATTGAAAGGCAGTCAACCCTACTCCAGATTCGGCCAAGCCACCAGTCAAAAAATCTTAAATTATCTCAGTCCAATCGAAAATTGAGAACCAAACGATTGTCGGGAATCTGAGTGCGAAATTACGCAAAAAGACAAAAGATGAATAAATAAATAAATAAATAACAAACCACTTTTTAATTACACATACATACATACACTAAAAAGTCAACAATTATACGGTCTTGTCTGCATTACGCTCACGCACACAAAGTTGAATCCACATTGATCCGCAGTCAACAAAATCAGGATGGTTTCATTGGACGCAATTCATCTCTTAAAGACCGAGATTCCTCTCGAACAAGAATCTCTTCTCCTCTCCGGTGACGTTAAGTCCGGTTTGGTGCTCGTTGACATCGTTAATGGCTTTTGCACCGTCGGATCAGGCAACCTGGTAAAACCCTTTATTTATCTATCTTTAGGTGTATCAAATATTAGTTATGTTTGCTTTGATTTCTATTGTTTTTTTCAATAAGGTTAAATTTATGTTAAAAGGTAAATTTTGGTTACAGGCCCCACAAGCCCCTGATAAACAAATAGAGGGTATGGTTGATGAATCTGTGAGAATTGCAAAAGAGTTTTGTAAAAAGAATTGGCCTATTTATGCTCTTCTTGATTCTCATCATCCAGATGTTCCGGAGCCACCTTATCCGCCTCATTGTATCGTCGGAACGGACGAATCGAGACTGGTTCCTGGTACTGAGGAATTACTTAACAGTGTTATTTCGAAAGATATGATTTTTGTTTGTTCCTTTATTAAAGTCTTGCAACATGCGTAATTGCCAATTGACGACGATCATGGATTAGTATTCTGTTTTTAAAGCTTTTTGGGGTGCTTTGCCAAGTGTTTCGAAAACGTTATGCTTGTAGGTTGTACACATTTTTTGGTGGTGAGTATAGGAAGTCATAGTTTAGACGATGTTTCTACCTTATAGAATACATTCAGTGTAAAATCAAGTCGTACACTTTAGCTCGTTTTAACCCGATATAGAATGACAGGAGGCAGGTTTACGTTGACTAATCTTCAGAAAGTGTCGATTAGGATTAATGTAGAGACGGTTACTTTCTTTATGATGGTTCTCTTACTTCGTTTGGTACTTAACGCAGGTTTACAGTGGCTGGAAAACGAACCAAATGTAACACTTAGACCTAAAGATTGCATCGACGGCTTTCTTGGTTCGGTGGAAAAAGATGGCTCCAATGTGTTCGTTGATTGGGTTAAAGCCAATGAGATCAAATCCGTGAGTATTTACTATTTCTTTACTTATTTACACGGTTCTAGGAGAGAGATTTGGATGCACGTTTAAAGTTTTTTGAAGTATTTCTGATGCATTTCTGATTGATATTTTCTTTTGTGAAGTTATTGGTTGTAGGGATATGTACAGACATATGTGTCCTTGATTTTGTATCCTCTGCACTGTCGGCGAGAAACCGTGGATTCCTCAAACCGTTGGAGGATGTGATCGTGTATTCTCGTGGCTGTGCTACATACGATCTTCCTGTTGAAGTTGCAAAGAATATCAAGGGTGCTCTGGCTCATCCACAGGTTGAACTTTCTCCATGCATCTATCCTTTTTTGTGTTCAGCAGTTTTTCTTGGATAAATTAGTTGTTCTTACTTATTGAATTGATTATAAGTTTCAAGTCACAAAAAACCACAGGAAAGATAGAGAGGATAAGCTAAATGTTTCTCACTTTTTTTGTTTCTTTTATTTTATTTTAAATCAAGAATTATCCTATAATTGTTTTTTTCCCTATGTTGTGCAACAAGCTTGTCTCTGTAACATGCTAATTTGAAGTCCCTCACTGTTAGTAATATATGAGAATTCTCAAATTTGAATTCTGTTTATTTTTCTACATGTTTATCTGAGTCATGTGTCTTATTGTTCCTTTATTTCTTTTTTGTGTGTGACAGGAGTTAATGCATCATATAGGACTTTACATTGCCAAAAGCAGAGGAGCCAAGTTGGTATCACAAGTTTCATTTGTTATATAGCAATATCATGTTTTCAGATTTTCTGTACAAAATCTTTGTGGTGTTCAGTTTTTGTTTCTTCCATGACACTTTAAATTTGTTGTTTAGTATTTGTTTTTCTCATGACTTATGCCTTGTTTTATACTGGTGGTGGCTTTACTGTAACACCCAGTCAAACTATAATATCTCTTTGAAAGGCTCAGATCACTCCTCTAAGCCAAACTAACGACAATGATGAAATTTTGCTCTTACTCTATAAGATGAAAAAAAGGCTTAATAAAATTAAAGATACAACTATCATAGATTTCCTCACAGCTTCATAAATCTTTGAAGTGTTTTCTGCGTGTTTCGTGGTTAATGGATATTGTTTTATAAATACCTAATGAATATAACCTATTGCTTGATCAAACATCAAGAACATAAAACCATACGTGTGGACTATGACTAATTTCATTTGCCGTTTAACAAGTATAAGGAGTTTTCATTATAAAAAAGATAGCGTAATAAGAACACGGTCTTTAATCGACATTACTGAAGAAAGACGAGCTATCTTCCATGCTAACAAAATCTCAACTGGATTCTTATCTAACTAGCGTCCAGATAATTATTTATGTTTAATTCGATAAACAAAATAATATTGAATTTGCAACGAAAAGTGAATAGGTTAAAACTGATCTGTAAAATTTTCGTGGTAGAATGTTACAAGTGTAAAAGAATTTTACATTACTAGAAAAACTAAAGACTACTGCCTTGTTGAATGCCAAAACCTTTGACATTTATCAAACCATCTTGGCATTATGTTTACAATTAACCCTTGTGGCTCCGATTAGTTATAGAATGTTTTCTTATTAATTAAATAATTACAAAGACACCTCCAAAAGTTGTAAAAACGAGGGGACAATCTACCTTGAGAGACCTTATTTGTAATTCCCTTACAATATTTCAGAGGGTATCATGTAATTATTCAAACGATATGAGATGTTATATAATTAGACTAAACTTCAGGAGATAGTACTATAGGTGCAATCATCCAAAAAGCTATCACGTTCTCTCAATAAAAATAGAAAAATGAAGTCATTTATTCACGAATAAATAAAAAAATAATCGTAGACAATATAATAAAGTGACATATCACAAGAACTTCTATTCATGATCTGTATTTTCTAACCAAGACACGCGATAGTAACCCCAAATTTATACAACAAACTCCAACCTCCCAGCCCCCCGAGAGGTTGTAATTCCAAAAGACTCTCAGCATCCCAACACCAAGAAAATCTCGACCGTTAATTGGCGTCCTCGCCAATTGTAGAGTCGAGTTCCCTTAGGACCAGAAATCCTTGAAAGCCTTTAAGAATTTACCAGATAAATTTCTATTTGTGGCAAAATATGAGTGGAACAAAAGAGGCCACTGTTTATTTTGATAACTTAATACAAGCTCGAAAGCAGGTGCAACTAAGAGAAGATATATATGCCTAAACTGAGTTGCAAAGAGGTGAAGAGGTCCTCTAAGCATTGCACATACAATCAGGGGCCGGATACGTGTAAATGGATTGGGTTGGTTTGCGTAGTTTGAGCTGTCCTTGCCTGCCTTTGTGCCCTTGGACGACAGAATCCTGGAACTCCGGCCAGGTTAGGCTCTTGTTCAAGAAAAGTTGGCCCAACAATCCCATGTTCGGCCTTATAGTTTTCATGTTTTCATACGTTCGATGACCCACCTGATATCATCAAGGAAAATACGAACTTGTCAAGCCAAACATATTTTGAGACATTGTTTAGAGCCTGTTGTTAAAACTGTTGCCTTTCTAGTATATTCCAACATCATGTAAGAGTAGAGGCTTTGTTGTTATGGCACAATGACACCCTCTAATATTTTATCAAATAAGAGGCTTTGTTGTTATGGCACAATGACACCCTCTAATATTTTATCAAATAAGAATAACACCTCATACGAATTAAGGATGTCCTTGCGTATACATCTTCTCTTCTCTTAACTTCACCCAGAATACTGATATTGTCTACACTTTAAAAACGAATTGTGAACCGTTTGTAACGGAACATATTTCACATCGCATCTTTCTAACAACTCCACTAAGGACATCGTTGCAAAACAAAGAAGTGATTCCAAGGCAAAACAAACTCGAGGGAGAAAAATGACTGAGTACATACTTCTAACAAACTTCAATCCATCAATATTTTCAAAAAGATAGATTCTACAGTCAAACAAAATCTTGCATATTGTTATCCATTTGAGCGGCACCAAAAAAACCCGCCATTGTTGGGCACCACTACACGGCGTAATATTTTCGGCAGATCCATGTTAAGCATCTTAATTACTAGCATTAGGCAAATTCTAACAACGAAGTTCACATGAGGAACAAAAAGAATACTCAAAAAGAGAGAAGTCTTACCATCGCATTGTGCATATTTCCCGGTGAAGCGGAAATGAAGATATCACTATGCATGCTGACATAGTAATCAACTGCAGCTAATAAGGAAGCTTTTCCTTTAATTTGAGCTCTTTCTTCTGAAGAAGCCAAACTCTTTTTGTCTTCCATTAGCGGAAACAAACTCCGCAAAGTTGATATCCTAGCTTCCCCACCATATACCTAAAACATAATTAAGACAACATTATAGCCTTCAAGATTTTACTATGTTCAATTATTAAGAAATAAGAAGCCCCTAAATTTTCTTTCTCTACTTAATTCTTATCGAAACAATAGAGTAAGACTCAAAGAAACTTCGCATGGAGACCTTGTGTGAAGCAAGATACAAACGAGTACTATTGTCAAATCCCAAAGCGGCCAGTAGCAGCCCGATTTCTTCTGGAGTCAATGGGCATCGTCCTTGACTTCTTAATTCCTCGTCAGTGAATTGAGAATTCAGTACCCTTCCCTGCCAAATAACTTGTCGATACTTGGCCAAAGCCAATTTTTCTGCCTTCCCTCCACCAAAGTCGCAAGCTGAGTGGGCAGCCATATCCTGCGACAACAACCAAACTTATGTATTTGACTAGACGGAGAAGAAATCAAGTAAAGGCAAAGTTACGAGGGACCCTCTCTTCAAATCAGTTTTGCAGCACATTTTACGGAAGTTATGGCATAATACGGCTCGGGCTGTTTGCTTGTAAATAAACCGAAATAAGATTCCTTATCTGATTTATTACATGTTTTAATTGACACGATAATATTTTCAATGAACCAGAGATTAAATCAAAAACCCATCGTATATTCCTGATTAATTTAGCTTATTAATCTGGGATCTATCTCCAAGATTACTTGAGTCCACTTTCAATATTGAAGGCTAACGAGTCCTATGTTCTGCTAAGTGTTTTCATTTTATCTTTCATTTCCCAGTAAATCAGAAACAAAACAATAATGATAGGGATAAAATATCAAATTATACTCTATCTAATCCAATCCTGAACATAACAGCCTTTAAAAACCAACCATGAGTGTCAAATTTTATCTTCAATTTTAGCTCCTGAAAACTCACGCATTCTCATCTTTAAAACCAAAATGTGCTCTATATTGATAACTGTAGTTTTAAGATTAAGCTAAATAATGTCAATGGCACATCAGAACAGCAAGAAAATGATGCAAAAAGTATTACCTAAGATACAAAAACAACTCAACCAGTTTAAAAAAGATTATTTAAAACAAGTGAGGATACCTTGTCAAAACGAAGGTGGAGAACAACAAACTTCCCTGTCCCTTGGTTGTCTCTAGCATTACTTACTTCTCTTAAGTGATTAGTGTTGTCCATTTCACCTGTGGCGAGAGGATCTCTGAGACGACTAACAAGAGCATCACCAAGAGCTCTGATGTGAGGAACAAATGCTAAAGCTTGGAAGTTAACTTTGCATCGTAGTCGTTGGATGTATTCGGGCATATTGTCAAAAGCTAGACGATGAGAAAATGGTGCAATTGCCGCAATCCCATAACTGGATAATCCAAAATTGTGAAAATTAACACAAAAGATAAAGTACAAGCTTAAATTAAAATCTGCTAGAAGTCATGCCCGCAATTGGTATGGTATTTACTTGTGTTTCTTGGATATGAGCTTTATTTTAAGTTTAAAACATGACTAGCCCATTAATTTTTAGAAAAAGCAAATCATAATTTGATAAAGACAACTCAGAAGGACAAAACTCGTGGCATGCTAAAAGAATTTGCAGAAGGAACATAATTTATTAAATTAGATATTAGAAAGGTAACATGAATGTTATGCACTAACCTCTCCATAATGGGCTTAACATTCTCTATATACCAGTTTGCTGAAGCATGTACAGGAGCCGATTTTACTCTGTTTGCTCGAATAGCTGTAGCATAATATTCGCGTGTGCTCCAAAAGTACTCGTCAGGCAACTCTCTAACAATAGATATGTCATCTTTCAAGACATTAATGAAGTGATCAACGTCAAATATATCCATGAACGTGCTGCCACCGAAAAAGAATATTTGTTTTCAGTAATGGCTTCCTGGAAATTAAAAAGAGGAAGCAAAGAAAAATATGCTGAATCTTTATATATGTTGGGGAGAACCTTGAGTCTTGCCAAACAGGGTTTACTTCAAGATGTGGGATAACGAGAGTTGCATTCAAGATTTTGGCAACAGCAACTGCATCACAAATCTTTACAAAAGAAGCATACATCTTAGTGACTCGTGAAAACTTATATCATATTGCAAAAAATTTATAAGTACTTACACCCATTCTCTGTTGATTTAGTCCACCATCAAGGAACACTTGAATATATCCTTGGGACTTCTCTGGCAATGCTGCTTAAAGTAAAAAACCAGTCAATCAATTATAAACATGAGACAAAGGAATGAATTGGTCTACACTATCCAAAAATTGAACTTTGTCACCTAGTTATATATTAGACTTAATAGAGAGAAACAATTTTTTTCAAAATTCACTTTTTAAATGATTACCTAAATAAATAAATAAAGCATAGAGATTAATAGAAGGATTTCTGTTACTTACCAGAGGTACTGTCAGACTGAACACAACGTTTCCATTTTTGATGGGGCAAAGGCATCCAGAGGTCAGCCTGTTGTTCGTCAGGCTGAACGAAAGGAACGATAAGATAATGTGCATCAGTTTCATGAAGAATCAGTAAAGTGGTTGCAGCTAAAAATTAACACCAAAAATATTAGTACACTCTTACTCACAATTTGTCGCTGCAAAGCATCCTTAAGCAAACGAGAGTGTCTAGGTTTTGGAGTATTCCATTCCTGCACGTAATAATCAGACTATGAGTATGAAAGACAGTATGTACCATGATCAACTCCAAGAAATTAGCAGTAGACTCCTTTTGGCAAAACAAAATAAAATAGGCATGCAGTTATCCAGAAGAGTATAGTTTTGGTTTGATTCATCTTTAAATATTTTTCAACGAAATTGATCCTTATAAAAACTATAAGCTCAGGGAAAATAAATCACGCTGCTGCTCTAACTAATTTCTAGATTTGATTAGGTACGGCCACGCAAGTCCCGCTGCAATTATTTTTCTAACACCTATTATCCTTAAGAGTAAAATGAGCTTCTAATACCATGAAACTTTTCATACTAAAAGAACACCTCTAAATTAATAAGCTGACAATTTAATACCAGTTCAAAAAAAACCATTCACTATCCATGGACAAACTCATGTTCAGCCTGATGAACCATGTGTATGGCCACAAGTTATGAGCACCAAAAAGAAAAAGAAGAAAAAGGGATTTTACTCATACAAGTCTACTATTCCAGATTCAGAAGTCAACATCCCCATATATGATTATACTTAAGTGATACTTATCTAGTTTTCAACGAAATTTGACTTGAACAAGGCCGAGATCAACCAGTCCACAGCATCAAAAAACATTACACAATTTGACTATGTTACTTGTTACACCACTTACCACTTGACCAATAAAGAATCAAACCTGAAGCAGCTTAACTTCACCTTTCAGCAACAACTAAAAATTAGCTGCAATCTAATTAAACATTAATCAACTTCACCGACAGAGTTCCACTTACCCAAAAAACACAAGAACCCCCTCAAGATCAAACCTTTATGTGACAAACTGGTCTACAACCTTAAAAGAAACCATAATAAACCAAAGAACAAACTTCCCCCCTTGTGCATTCTTTTATCCTCAAACACAAAAACCCAGATACCATTTAAATGGACAAAACCCAAAACTTAAAACAAACATATTCCCCAAACACTGAAACACAAAATCTACACACTACACATAGATCACATTCACCACCAAACAAAGTACAAAAAAAGTCACAAACAAATCTAAAACATACCGAGAGAACAGAGGGTAAAGCATGGCCCAAAGGAGTAAAAAGACTAGGAAACAACAACGGCAACAGCATCAAGAAAGCAGCAGCCATGGCTCCTCCTCTGTGACTATGACTGTGGTGGTAATGAGACTGTTGCCTCATTCTATCAACAAATAATGCCTCCTTTTATTAATCTCTATTTATTGCACTGTAGCTGCAATAAATACAACACGGGCTTCAAGTCTAAAAAACAAAATAAAAGAAAAACTACTAAAGAAACTCTGTCTTATACAAGAGAGAGAGAGAGAGAGAGAGAGAGAGAATAAATATATAATTAGAAAGAAGCTATTCTCAATTATCAGCCAAAAGTCATAGCATCACATGCCCCATCGCCGTATTTGTTATACGCAAGCCAGCTTATTATAGACACTTCTAAGTTTATCTAAGTTTACAAAATTACAATTCACTCATTGTACATAATAAAGATAGCATTTTTCTTAATTATCATGACAAATATCAACAACCCTTTTGTGGGTTTTCTCTAAAAAAGCAATTATGAATTATGAAATTGAATCATACATGAGAATCAGGCATAATCCTATGTGGGTTTTCTCTAAAAGCAAACATAACGCCATAAAAAAGTGATCTTGAATTCACCACTGTGTAAACTGCAATTAATTGTGCACCAACAGTATACTAATTACAGTATAATAGTACCATTAATAATTGTGACAAATAATAATGCAGTGAAAGCGATGGGGAATTGAAGCAAAAGCTGTAATGACATTATTGGAACAAACACATACACACAATATGAGTACAAGAAACAGCTTGACTGATATCGAAGTGTATTTTATTGTAACGCGTAAAATTGAGGGGTGTGTGTGTGATTTAGATGTTTTTGGTGGGTGTCTTTTTCGAAAAGGGACCCCATAAATAAATAAGTAAATAAAGTTGTATTATTATTATTATTATTTTAAGGGAGAAAAAGAAGGGCACCGCTTCGAGAAGTTGTACGTGTCACAAATTGAATGATAGTGTGTGCTGGGCGGTTGTACTTTTCGTGATTTTTGAGATACAACTTTAGCTAAGGTTCCCATTTATTTCGTGCAATTTATTGTGGTTGTGGGGGGTGGGGTGGGTGAGGGGGTGGGTGGGTGGGGTGATGGTACACCTGGTAATGCACCACCGACAAGATGCTGTCAACCGGGGTCAAACTGCAATTAGATAATAATTTTATGAGTTAGAAACAAAAATATGTATTTTGCATCATGGTGACAGAATTTTAACGTGGTATGTAGAACACGTGTCCAGAAGAGAATTCTTTTATGCAATTTAAAATTTATGATTAGAATTTTATCATGTGAGTACATATATTTTTTATATAATAATGAAGAAATGATTAAGTACAAGTTCTGAGGCTTTGACAAGCATTATTCATGAAAGATTTAGATTCTGTTACAATGGTTTAAGTTTGGTTTTCAATTTTGTTTGAGATGAATTAGAGTTTATCTTTTCTTATTTTAATACGAAATGTAATATTTAACATTATAAAACCGTATTGAGTTGCGCATTTGTGAAACCCTAAATGTTAAACTAAATATGGAAATGCATGGTTTTATTGTCGGGTTAGTATGTTTAGGATCTTAGGTTGTTTACAACTTAAGTTAGACAAGTAATATAAAATTACATCGATACGAACGAGATTTAACTCTTTTAATACGTAATCAGTGTTTATTGTTGTTTTATAGAAGATATGAAGAATTAAATAAGTTTATTTGGTTAAATTTAAAATTGACAGTAATTGTTTTGAAGTCGACCAAAACTTGGCTCAAAAGGAAAGCAAATCAGACACATTATTCTTCGGTTTTCGGATCTGATCTTCTTCTAACCTAGCGAATCGACTGGTGACAAAATATAAACCTACTACTTTCGAACAATTTCAATTATTTATGAATTAGCCCTACACCTGTGCTGGAGCCATAAAATATACAAGTTGAAGGTGTCCATAAATGCAAAAGATATTTTGTATCATTTATTCATTTTCTATTTGATGAATATATTGTGTCATTTCTGGCATGAATGATCCACGTATATTCGAAAGATCTTAGTCCATATGATTTAATTACTAATTTAAGTGAAAGTTGTCACAATAAACATCGTTATTGTTGCAATGATTAAGACAATGTATGTGAGTTATTGCCAAAATACTCAGGCTAGCTTCTTTCTTCGGATAAATAATGACATTGACATTAACTATTCTGGAAATAATTTTACAGAATATCGGAAAGTAAATTCTAGATCAAATACAAACAGAAATAAATCAGAAAATGAATATTTGCTTAATATACAATATCCCAGTAAGATTCTTTTTTTAGTTTCCAAAAACAAATGATTTTCAGAATAAAGATTTTATAAAACTTGGCAACATATGTAGGACGGAATATTATATTTGGCCCTAACAATATTTTTCATACTATACGCTTCAATGAAAAGATTGTATGCCGATTTATCTTACATTAAGACATCGACATTCCTTAAAATAAAATCATACAACAAGAACAACAAAGCGATAGACATTTTCTTACTATAAATAGTAGAAAAGTATCTCTCTACATATATATAATTCGTTGTGTACTCACAAGACTTGCAAGTTCGAACAGTTTATCGACTTTCATAAATAAAAATATGTTCTTACATCCCAAAAAAAGAAATTATCAAATATCCAAAATCAATTAAAAAAAATTGATTGTGATTTGTGACATGATCAGTTTTAGTTTTATACGTCAAGAGTATCTATTAAAAGAAGAATTCAGGAGCAAATTTATAAACATGGATCAAAGTTTCTTTTCTTTTTTCTCGAAAACCACCGAAACGTTTCCATTTTTGATTCTGTGGAAAAAAATACATACAATATTATCTACATCTATTGTGCGCACAATTTTTACAAAATTTCCAAAACATATCGAAAAGATCTCGAAACATTGCGAAAAGTTTCTAATATTTAAAGAACCGAAACATACCATCGAAACGAAACTTTGATCCATGTTTATAAAACGGGGACATGTTAAATCATTGCATGGCACGGTTCGGTCCAAGTTAATGTGGCTAGCCCGCATATACATATTATTGTATTTGTTCGAAGCGACGGGCCGGCCCAAATTGATAAATCAAGCCGAACTACTGTATTCTCCCCAAGTTTTTAATGATGACTCATTTCAACTGAAAAACAAGAGAGAAAAAGATACAAAAGAAACAAAAATGAAGAGAAGTTTGTTTCATTAGATATGAAAATTCAGCCTCAGTTTCATAAGCTGTGAGTACAAATCCCCTAAATATTTAGATCATTGCTTGTTTGTTGACTTAAATATTTAATAAAAAGAAATTAAGGACTAAATTCAAGAGAGTGATGTAATTCTTTGATATTTGAAGATAAATGATGATGATTTACAAGTCATAAAAGGAAAAAGGAATAAAATTGCAGAAAATGACTTAGCTAAAGATAAAGAATCAAATTTTGCAAGTCTATAAAAAGTAAGGACTACTTTTTACAACCACCATAAAGTTAATTAATGGCTTAATTTTGCATTTTGCCCTATATTCTCTCCATTTATTGCTATCTCGCTAGCGCTTAAAAGTGATTATTGCTTTAAGATTATCACAATAATTCAATATATAACACAATAAATCCATACAAATCCATAGAGTAAACTTAGATTCCCATAAAAAACAAAAAAGAAAAAAAAAAGAGTAAACTTAGATTCAAAATATAGAATTGCAATTTCACCAGCCAAACGCTGCAGTTTATTCATATAAGCTATATATGATAAACATACATAGCCGCTATAATTTATTTACCACACTGTACATGATAAACATGTACATGTACAATATATAGACTAGAAACTTTAGTTCTTGATTGCATTTTGTAGGCTCTCCTTAAAGGCTTTGGCTTCTGCAGCAGTAGCACAGCAAGTGCAAGTGGCATAACCACCATGTCCTAAGCTCCATCCAGATGATTTACTGCAACACCCATGAAGACAATGGTGCCCACTTTTATATGCACCACCATGACTGTACCCTGCACTCCAACCGCCGCCATCGGTTTGGGGCTTGATTTGGTTTACTGCATTAGAAGATCACACATACACATCAAAATTATGAAACGATAAGAATGAGGCTCAAATACATGCATGTCACATCAATACCTACTAAGTATTTTTTTTTATACGAATCAAAATGACAAAGGGTTGGATTTCAGCGGACCGTGGAATCAAGCCTACTTTTTTTTTTTCTTTTGCAAATTATAATGGCAAAAGGCTGAATCTCAACACATCGTGGCATAGAGTTCACTATGACATCAATATTTATAACTAATATGCATGCTAATACAAAACTTTCTACCTTTTACTTCATTTTGAGCCACTTTCCTACCCCATTGTTGAGTCTTTTCCTCTGCAAACACCAAAGAAGAAACAAAAAGGAAAAGAGCCAACACAACAAAAGCTTTAGTATTCATTTTTTTTTTCTTTGTATTGAACTGAAACGTTTGACAATGTTAATGGCTTGGAGAGTACCTCAATATATATAGCTACATGGAATCACTAGTGGACGCAAATTAAGCGGTACATGAGCTCATGTATGACAAGGGAGGCATTTATGGCCGATCACCGATGGATGCAAATTTAGGTTGCGGGTGAGTATTAAAATCATGGATGTCAAATTTATTTAAATTTCCTTATCTTAAAAATATAGGAACTTAGAAAACTCATGCATGTAGACTGAATCAACGTCATGAATGTCAATGTGTCTCATGATACGTAAACCACATGTCCATAAAAATGGATTCTTGTCATTCCTTTTCTTCACCACTTTGCAGTTTTGTGCATGGGACAGGTGATCGTGTTGGTTTGGTACCAAAGAAATTAATTCGCATTAATGAAGAACATATCAATTCTTCTAGCTATTCCAATCTAGCACGTCTCATGATTTTGCATCAAATATGGTTTTATCTAGAAATATATTATGGATGTTAATGAATATATATTTGTCTTGTTCAATTCTTCTCTAATTTTCAGACTCTCTATATATATATGGACTATTTAATTTCTATGATTTAATCTCCATATTTTACGTGATATGCACGTATAGCACGTAAATTGAAGTTTTAAGTTTGATGTACTATAAATCTCTGTTATTAACCAATATAGTTCGAATCTTCTATTATGAAAGGGTATATATGACATCTCATATTTAGTACCAGCCTTTACCTCGAGTATCTGTTATTTTCTCCATGTAAAAAGGCTTTAGTGAATAATTGTCATCAACTCATCATGCTAATAGTGTTGCTGCTTCTGTTTTGTTGATCTAGTTGAGCATTCATCGTTTAGTTTATTGCAATTAAGTTCAAGGAAAACTTGCTTATCTCTGGAATTAGTAAAAGAGCAATTCGAGTATATGAGATAGCTCTTCTTGATGATCATTTACAAACAATAAATAGAAAATTTCATTAACAGAAAAATTACGCACCATTGCAGATGCCAGCACTATAAAATACAAAACCGAAGTCAAATTGAGACCGGGATGATCCGAACTCTGTAACTGTAAAGCACCATTGAAATTGGTGAATTGTTGTTTAGAGAAGACGAATCAGGAATCGACATTGAAATGATCGGAAAATGAAAAAAAACAATCTGAGAGGACAATCAGATAGATCGGAGAAGATGATTACAGAAAATCACCGATCAAAATCATGAAGACAAAGCAATATTCGTGAGATTTGGCGAATGATACCATGTAGAATTGTAAACTACTTAAGAGAATTTTAAATCTTCATTAGCAATCAATCAGTTTACAAATGAGATTAATCTAGCCTTTAAATACTAAACGACTAACGGAGCTAACTAACTATAGCGGGAAATAACAGAATGGAAACTAACTAACTAACTAACTGCATAAGCGTATTTACATAAAAGTCCCTCTATTTACAATATATTCCAATAAATACAAAGAAGCACACAAACATATATAACTCCTAATCATCAAATACAAGTATAGAATCAACTCAAATAAATCATAAAATATTCGAATAAACGAAAAGGATCATCGTGAGTCGAGTAAAGTTGATATTGCATGTGGCTCAAGGCCGAGCTAGTTTGAGGGGGGCGGCGTGGGGAAAGGAAAAGAAGGCTTTGTAGTTGGGATATTCGGGAACGAAGGGATTGTAGGGAATGGAGGCAGCGCGGTGTTTGGGATGGTGGGCAAGTCGGTTGGGAATGGAGGCAACGCGGTGTTTGGGATGGTGGGCAAGTCGGTTGGGAATGGCGGCAGCGTGGGCTTTGGTAGGGACGGATTAGTCGGAAACGTTGGCAAACGAGTGCTCGGAAGTGGTGCAACATGGGGCGAGTCTGGCATTGTAGGTAGAGGTGGCAGTGTGTCCTTAGGCTCCTCCGGAATTGTGGCAAATTCCGGATGAGAAGGCTGCAATAGGGTGCGAGCCGCCCCGTTTCCATGGATGCATGAGAGTGAGATGACCATTGCTAAAGATAGAACTTGGTAAAAAGTTTGGGATGCCATTGATGATTGAATATTGGTTTAAGATTTTTTTGGTTTGATTTAGAATTAGACTTGCGTTACATATTTATAGATGGGGATTGGATGAAGAGTATTGAAGTTTGATTGGATGTAGTTCAAGTAAGTTTGAAACTAATTAGGCTGACTACCTATTGATTGTGTGGCATATATGTTTGGCAGATTATATCCCGCACATGCAACTACTATAGAAATACTGGGATATAATCTGCCAAACATATATGCCACACAATCAATAGGTAGTCAATCTAATTAGTTTCAAACTTACTTGAACTACATTCCATCAAACTTCAAGACACTTCATCAAATTTCCATCTACAAATATGCAACAAAATTCTGATTCTAAATCAAACATTCAAACCACAACAAAATCTCTAAGCAATATTTAATCATCAATGGCATCCCAAACCTTTTATTTGTTCTATCTTTAACAATGCTCATCTCACTATCAAACATCAATGCAAGCCAGGCGGCGCGCATGCTATTGCAAACTTCTCAAGTACTGCCTACAATTCCGACATTGCCTAAGGCCACACTGCCACCGCTGCCCGCCATGCCAAACTTTCCCGCCTCTACACCAATGCCTAGCACTCCTTTGCCAACGTTGCCTACTAATCCGTCCCTACCTAAACCCACTCTACCGCAACTACCAACCACCATGCCGACCATCCCAAACACCTTGCTGCCTCCAATGCCAGCAGCTTCACTGCCAACTATCCCTTCAATCCCGACTATCCCAACTACAATGCCTTCTTTCCCTTTCCCCACGCCATCGCCTTCTAACTAGTTCTTGAGCTAGA
This sequence comes from Misopates orontium, assembly GCA_946800315.1. NCBI lineage: Eukaryota > Viridiplantae > Streptophyta > Magnoliopsida > Lamiales > Plantaginaceae > Misopates > Misopates orontium. The sequence goes on along the minus strand of OX326953.1, from coordinate 13,231,889 downwards.
TGTGATCCCAGTGATATTTGATTCAACTTTTTTATTCATTATGCGTGTTATTTGACGATTTCTTTTAGTTGATACTACACTAGTATTCTATTGTTAGAATTTTTATTTGTTCGCTTTCGTTTGTATTCATAGTTTCAGGCTTGAGGTGTTCTGTATTTTATAGTATTTCAGAGTGTATTTTAATGAACATTGTTGTGTTTGTCATCTATAATGTTGAAATTCTTTTTGTTAATGAAGTTTCCTGTTTCTTTGTTTCTAACTGCACCTCTGATCACCCCAAAAAATGTTACTGGCCTACTCCAACTCCTTCAATTCCGGTTAAAAGGAACAAAGACTAGATACGCAGAACCAAAGTCATAGTCTGCTTAGATGCAAAGTTCCCACAGAAACTAAAAGGAATATTGAAAAACTGTTCTAGGACAGAACGTAATAAGTTAATATTGTTGAAAGCAAGTCATGGCAATTTTCCTATTGCAGGTTTATAATATCTGACATGCACAAACTGGAACTTGCATGGAATGCAGAAAAACAAACCTACAAATTGATAAAATGTTGTTCAAATTCAGTAATATTATATCCCGAGCACAACTATCCAAAATTTGTGGAAACAAGAAAACTGACTCTGATGAAACTATAGTAGTGGTAAAATCTAGTTTTATATACAAAGGACACAAGGCTTGAACTTGTCAGTCACCATGTGCCTTAGTTGCTGAAAAAGTAACTATACGAATAAGTATTCACGCGTAGATCAAGAATTTTGTATCAAGTAAGAGCTTGCTATTGTGTAGATGGAAGTTTAATGGAATTGTCCTGAAATCAAATTTCTGCTTTGATTGATCCCATTGATACTGTAGGAGATATCAAAAGTATATTCAGAGCTTGTAAAACACAATATCAGGAATACAATTGGCCTTTAGAGTTTCGTCCAAACTTCGTGCTACAATCAAGAGAAAGAACCAAAAGGCAGCTGCTTGATTAATGAGATTCTGATGCTACTGTTTCTTTTTTCCTTCGATATTCTTTACAAATTATACATAAATTCAAGAATGATATAATGAATCTGATCTAGTATAAAACTTTGTCGTGAGCCAATCCTAATCTTTTGCTACAAAATGCTGTGATATGACATCCATAATGTACATGTCCACCTTTACCACGCGTAGTTGTGATTTGCGCCACGTAACAAAGATTTGGTGGAGATTTTGTTTATCAACTCATCATGTTTATAGTGTTACAGCTTCTCTTTTTTGGATATAACTGGACATTGATGATTTAGTATTTTGCAACAAAGTGTAAAGGAACCAGCTAGCTATTTAGTTGAATTAATAAAACGAACGAACTGAGGGAGATGAAGTTGGCTTAAAGATGAAACAGTTCATCTTGATGATCACTGGTGCAGTTATAAACAACAGTTCATCTTGATGATCACTGGTGCAGTTATAAACAATAAATAGGATATCTCATTAACAGAACAGACTCAGTACTGCAGACACATACACAGCAATGTGGAAGACAATACAATAACGAGTAACTCGAGCTTAGAACTATTAATTATGAGTGAAGCGAACAACTATAAATCTATACCGTAGAATACAGGTATAGTATCAACTCAAATAAATTGTACTAAATACACGAACTGAATATCATTGGCATCGAATCCAAGCTCAAGGACTAGTTTGAGGGTGGTGGTGCGGAGAAAGGAAACGAAGGCATTGTAGTTGGGATAGTTGGAAACGAAGGGATGGTCGGCAGTGAACTTCCTGGCACTGGGGGCAGGGCAGCATTAGGGATGGCGGGCACGGTGGTTGGCAGTGGGGGCAAAGTGGCCTTTGGTAGTGATGGATTAGTCGGCAACGTTGGCAAGGGAGTGGTCGTCAGTGTGGCAACCGGGGGCAAGTTTGGCATGGCAGGCAGTGGTGGTCGGAATTGTGGGCATTGCCGGTTGAGAAGTTTGTAATAGGCTGCGCGCCGCTTGGCTTGCATGCATGCTTGAGAGTGAAATGACCATTGTTAAAGATAGAACAAGGTAAAAGCTGTGAAATGCCATTGATTGAATATTTATTGTTAAGGATTTTCTTGTGGTTTTGTTTGGAATTAGAATTGTGTTACTTATTTATAGATGGGAATTTGATGAAGTGGCTTGATGTTTGATAATCGAGTAAGTTTGAAGATGCATTAATTAGGCCAACTTCCTATTGATCGTCAAGAATGGTTGTTGAAAAGAATATATCCCATTGCTGTTGATTAGCTGAAACGAAGCCTAAAGAGCATTTGAGAAGTCGTGATTAATTCTATTAATCTGGGTGTAACAAGAAGTTCGCAGTAGTCAATCTTAAACATATTAGTTGGACAAAGTTTAGTACGTGTCGAGTTCAAATAATATTCGGGACAACATGAAGATTAAAGAAAACTAGGCTATTCAAAATTGAAATAACATGTTTAATTAGAGCAAGAAAGTTTCGTCTGAAGGTTTTTGATCGGGCAGCCCTAGGAAACTTGTTCCACAAAGCCATGAAACTTGAGGCTTGCAACATTGAGAGGAAATTTAATACTTAACCTCTGTTAATTGCTATCATCAAAGCATATTTATCCTTCATAAATTGGAGATGTAATCTGGGCCTTTAGTTTCTTTATATTGCTAATAATAAATTTGTTCCACTTATAAGAGAGATATAGCTCTATATCCCACGTTTTGGATGAGTTATATATAGTCATGTTCGGCTATAATATTGCATATTAGATGATATCAATGAGATGATAATACATGCACATAACATATCCAAATAAATCATGAATTCTGGTTACTCGAACAAAAATCATTACGAATAATTGAGATCTTTAATCAACCATAGCTACAGTCGGTTCTCATCTTTGAGACCTTTTTTGTCACTGAAAATATGCACAATAGCGGATCTAAAGAATATTTTCAAGGTAAACTACACATTAAATTTCATAATTTTGATAAATATTTCATCAAAAAAAATTTCAATATTTAACAAGTAACAATTTTGTGAGCTCAACACGTGTAACTACTACTGAATTAATGAACTTCTTGTTACACCTAAATGCCAATTGTCCAAAACTTCTTATAAAATTGTAGACTTACTAACTTCTGTTGAATTCAACATCGAAATATACTTTTGTCAACAAATATGCTACACGATCAACATGAAGTTAACCTAACCAGTACATCTTCAAAACTTACTTGAACTAAATGCAATCAAACTTCAAGACACTTCATCAAATTTCCATCTATAAATATGCAACACTAGTCTAAGTCTAAATCAAACCACAACATATATCCTCATCTATATTCAATCAATGGCATCCTACAACTTTTACCTTGTTCTATCTTTAACAATGCTCATCTCACTATCAAGCATCCATGCAAGCCAGGCGGCACGCACCCTATTGCAAACTTCTCAACCGACACTGCCCACAATTCCGACTTTGCCTAAGGCCACGCTGCCACCACTGCCCGCCATGCCAAACTTGCCCCCGGCTGCACCATTGCCAAGCACTCCGCTGCCAACTAATCCATCCCTACCTATCCCCACTCTGCCACCATTACCAACCGCCTTGCCCACCGTCCCAAACACCGCCCTGCCAACAATCCCTTCAATTCCGACTATTCCAACTACAATGCCTTCTTTTCCTTTCCCCACTCCACCGCCCTCGAACTAGTTTTTTGAACTAGAAGTGATTCCAGTGATACTTGATTCTACTTTTTTATTCATTATGTGTCAGAATTCACGATTTCTTTGAGTTGATACGACACTTATAGTCGACTGTTAGGTTTCTAATTTGTTTGCTTTTGATTGTATTCATACTTCCAGGCTTGAGGTATTCTGTATTTTATAGCATTTCAGATTGTTATTTAAAAGATATTGCTGTGTTTGCCATCTATAATGTTGTATTTTCTGTTGATGAAGTTTCCTGTTTATTGTTTCCATCTGACCATCAAGAAAAAGGAACAATTACTAAATATGCAGAACCAATTACATATTTTGCCTTAAATGCAAAGATAATATTAGAAACTGAAAGGAATAATTAATAACTATCCTAGCGGCAGAACATGATAAGATTAGTATGACATTTTTCGTAGTGCAAATTCATAAAATCTGACTTTGGAATGTTGAAAAAAAAACTTACAAGGAGAATTTGTCTTACCAAATAGACATAACTTTTACTGCTGCTGCAATATTCAATCCTTTGCTTATTAATTATTAAGTAAAGATTACACTATGTAAGAACAGAACAGCTTCCGATTAAGTATTACTATATCCGGAGCACAACTATCCAAGATTTATAGAAAAAGAAAACTTACACTGATGAAACTAAGTGAAGTCAATTTCAAATTAGTTTTATATACAAAGATCATAACATCTGCCTTAGTTACCAGAAAACTAACCACGACAATGTATATCAAATCTTGTATGGAATAAGAAGTTTGCTATTGTCTAGTTCGAAGTTTCGTGGCTGTACGTCCTGAGTTGAAGTCCTGGTGTAAGTGTAGCTTCGATAGATACCGATGCTTCCATTGGAGATATAATGTTATCCGAAAGGAAATATCAAAAAATATGCTTCGGGGCTTGTAAATCACAATATCACGGCTATAATTAGCCTTTAGAGCTTCGTCCAAACTTTGTGCTACAATCAAGGAGAAGAGAACCAAAAAGGCACTTGCTTGAATCAATGGGATTTTGATGCCAATGTTTCATCTTTTCCATCGATAGTATTTAAGTATATTCAGGAGCCATATAATGAATCTAATCTACTATAAGACTCTGTCTTGAGCCAATTCAAATCTTTTGGTGGAAATCTAGTTATTAACTCATCATGTTTATTGTTTATAATTTTACATTGATCATAGTATTCTTGAATTGATACCTCATCTAAAAACTTAAGCTTGTAGAGATGCTGGACTTTTATTGTTTTAAATATTCTTTCTAACAAGTATACTGCAACAAAAATTAAAGGAACTGGCTAGCTAATTTCTGGAATTAATTAAGAAAGAACACAATTGATCTTGATGATCACAAATGCAAATAAAAACTATAAATAGGATATTTCATTAACTGAACAAACACATTACTGCACAAGCATACAAAGCAATGTGCAAGATAACACAATACAATACAATACAGAGCAACTCAAGCCTAGAACAATTAATAACAAATTAAGCAATCAAATATAAATCCTATATAGCGGAATACAAGTATATTGTAAAAACACAACTCATAAAGAATTAAAAACGTGAACCGAATATCATTGGCATCAAATCTAGCTCAATGACTAGTTTGAGGGTGGGGGTGTGGGGAATGGAAACGAAGGCATTGTTGTTGGGATAGTTGGAAATGAAGGGATGGTTGGTAGGGAAGCTGCCGGCAATGGAGGCAGCACGGTGTTTGGGATGGTAGGCATGGTGGTTGGGAGTGGCGGTAGCGTGGCCTGTGGCAGGGAGGGATTAGTCGGCAATGTTGGCAAAGGAGTGGCTGGCAACTGTCCAGCCGGGAGCAAGTTTGGCATGGCAGGTAGCGGAGGAAGTGTGGTAGGCAGTGTTGGAATGCTGGGCAGTCCCGGTTGAGAAGTTTGCAATAGGCTGCGCGCCGCTTGGCTTGCATGCATGCTTGAGATGACAATTGTTAAAGATAGAACAAGGTATAAGTTGTGGGATGCCATTGATGATTGAATATTGCTTGGGGATTTTGTTGTGGTTTGATGAGAATTAAACTTTTGTGTTACATATTTATAGATGGGGATTTGATGAAGTGTCTTGAGGTTTGATGGTATGTAGTTCAAGTAAGTTTGAAGATGTACAAATTAGGTCAACGGCCTATGAGCATGTAGCATATTTGTTGACAAAATTATACCCCGATACAGATTTCAACAAAGATTGGTTAAAAGAAGAGAAGCTCGGTTACCATTTGATAAATTAGTTGTGATCGATGCTAATTTTGGTGTAACAAGAAGTGTACAATAGTCAATCAAGAACATGTTAGTTTAAACAAAATCTGACATACGTCAAGGTCCAATAATCTTCCGACAACATGAAGACCAAAGAAAACTTAGTTAATTCAATTTTAGGTAATATGATCAACAAGAAAGTTCAGACTCGTAAGCAACAAAACACGCGTAAGTAATAGAATTCTAAAACACTAAAAAAAAAAAACCAAAGAAACAACAGATAAAAGGGTCTAGAAAACAGTCCTAAGAAATTGGTTCTTAACAGATGAAATCTTGAGGTTTCATTTTGCGTTATTGAGAAATGAAATAAGACATTTAAATACTAATTGCAGAAATTTAAAATACTAAAATTGATTAGCTCGACACATATAAGCATAATATATTAAAAAACACTGAATGACCTTCTTGTTACACCTAAATGCCAATTGTCACAACTACTCTTTAAACAGTTAAGGCTTACTAACCTATGTTGAAGTTCAACACCGGGCTGTAAACCTAATTAGTACATCTTCAAACTTACTTGAACTACATCCAATCAAACTTCAAGACACTTCATCAAATTTCCAATCTATAAATATGCAACAGAAGTTTAATCCAAATCAAACCACAACAAAAATCTTCAAGCAATATCCAATCATGGCATCCCAAACGTTTTACTTTGTTCTATCTTTGACAATGATCATCTCACTCTCAAGCATCCATGCAAGTCAGGCGGCACGCAGCCTACTGCAAACGTCTCAACCGACACTGCCCACAATTCCCATACTGCCTAAGGCTACACTGCCACCGCTACCCCCCATGCCAAACTTGCCCGCGGCTTCCCCACTGCCGACCACTCCTTTGCCAACGCTCCCGACTAATCCGTCCCTACCAAAGCCCACTCTGCCATCACTGCCAACCACCGTGCCTACCATCCCTAACGTTGCCCTGCCCCCAATGCCGGCAACTCCATTGCCAACAATCCCGACTATCCCAACTACAATGCCTTCATTTCCTTTCCCCACACCGCCGCCCTCAAACTAGTTCTTGAGCTAGCAGTGAGAAAAATGTTATCCGACGCACCTTTTACATTCATGAGGAGTTGATATTTCACGATTTCTTTGAGTTGATACTGTACTTGGGTTTGACTGTTGTTAGGATTTATATTTGTTTGCTTCATTTTATATTGCTCCAGGCCTTAGTTACTCTATTTTTCTCTGTTCCGTTGTGTGTTGTAAATTTTGTAATACACGATATTGCTGTGTATGCCATCTGAACAACATGCTTGTCCTTTTTTCAGTGTAAAAAGACTGCTTTTCTTTATATTCATTGCTCTACCTTATAAATTTTTTTCCTTCTCCACCTTGTTTAAGTTTCCCCCATGTCATCAAAAGTACGGTTATAAGCAAATTAACGATAAGTAGTCAAACAGAAACAAAGGTCAGAAAATGACATCATATTAAATGAAAGTATATGCTCGCTTAGAATGGTAAAACAAAATATGCAGAGAAAAAGAAACAAATGGAAGAGAAAACAGTTGAGCGATAAGGGTATGTCAAATTAACTTTCTATACAAAAGATATGAAGCAAACTGGAATATTAATTGTATCTAACCGCACCTATGATCATCAAGAAAAACTGTTACATATACTTCTTTAGCCAACTTGAATTACTTCAATGCCGGTCGAAAGGAACATATACGCAGAACCAATTTCATAGTCCGCCTCAAATGCAAAGTTCAAACAGAAACTGAAAGAAATAATCAAAAACTATCATAGGACAGAATGTAATAAGATTAATATTGTTGAAACAAGCCATGATAGTTTTCCTATCTGACACTATGTAAGAACGGAGCAGTTTCTAGTGAAAAATAAGTAGTCATGCAGAAAGGCAATTGAGAATTTTTTTATTTTTTTTCTAAGTAATATTATATCCCCAGTTATTATGTGAAATTTATAGAAAAGAAAAACTATCCAAAATCTATGGAAAAGAAAAACGTACACCGACTGAAACTATGTGAAATCCATTTCTAACATAGTGCTAAAATCTAGTTTTATATACAAGGTTTCAACATGTCCATCACCATCTGCCTTAATAAGTACTGATAAGCCAACTACAACAAAGTATTCTGAGCATATATCAAGAATCTTGTAGGAATAAGAAGCTTGCTTTTTGTTAAGATGGAAGTCTAGTGGCAGTTCTGAAATCGAGTTCCAACTATAAGTGTAACTTTGATAGATCAAATATAATTGTAGGAGATATAACAGTATCCAGAAGGAAAATATCAAACATATGCTACAGTGCTTGTAAAACACAATACCACGGCCACAATTGGCCTTTAAAGCTTCGTCCAAACGCTGTGCTACTGTCTAGTATGTGTACTTGTGATTTGCGCCACGTAACATAGGTTTGGTGGAAGTTTTGTCATCAAGTTATTATGTTTATAGTGTTATAGCTTCTTAATCGTTAATATAACTGGGCGTTGATCCATCAGTATTATTGAATTGCTACCTCATCTAAAAGCCTAAGCTGGTAGAGAAGTTGGCAAATTATTGTTTTACATGTTAAAAAAACACAATAGAGGGAGAAAAGTTGGCCTGAGAAGTAATTAAAACAGTTGAGCTCAATGATCACTTGTCCAATTAAAAATAATAAGTAGTAAATTTCATTAACAGAACTAACACATTACTGCACAAACATGCAAAGCAATGTGGAAGACAATACAATACAGAGCAACTCGGCCCTAGAACAATTGATAACAACTGAAGCAAACAAATATATATCCTCTATTGTAGAATACAAGTAAAGTATCAACTCAAATAAATTGTAAAAGAACACAAAGCATAAAGACTGAAAAACACGAACTGAATATCATTGGGTCGAACTTAGATCAAAGACTAGTTTGAGGGCGGGGGTGTGGGGAAAGCAAAAGAAGGCATTGTAGTTGGGATAGTTGGAAGTGAAGGGATGGTTGGCAGGGAAGCTGCTGGCATTGGGGGCAGCACGGAGTTTGGGATGGAGGGCATGGTGGTTGGAAGTGGTGGCAGCGTGGCCTTTGGCAGGGACGGATTAGCCGGCAGTGTTGGTAATGGAGTAGTTGGAAGTGTTGGTAAAGGAGTACTCGGCATGTTTGGCATGGCGGGAAGCGGAGGCAGGGTGGTAGGCAGTGCCGGAATGGTGGGCATTGCCGGCTGGGAAGTTTGCAATAGGCTGCGTGCCGCTTGACTTGCATGCATGCTTGAGAGTGAGATGAGCATTGTAAAAGATAGAACAAGGTACAAGTTGTGGGATGCCATTGTTTGACTATTGCTTGGAGATTTTGTTGTGGTTTGATTTAGAATTAGACTTGTGCTGTATATTTATAGATGGGAATTTGATGAAGTGTCTTTAAGTTTGATGAAATATAGTTCAAGTAAGTTTGAACGTGTACAAATTAGGTTAACTTCCTTTTGATCATCAAGCATGATTGGTGAAAAAAGTATATCCCAGATATTAAATAAATAAATAAGAAAGACTAAAATAGGGCATATGATTCCCCTCTATTGCTTGTCAAATCATATTTCAGTTCTTCATTACTTGGAGATGATTTCGGGCAGTCTTCTTCATTTTAATTATTTAATAGATAACTTCCACTTAGCTCAAGTGTTTGGATTATAGGTGTATGCAAGATTAAATTTAGCATACAAAACTATTGACCGTCCTATATTTTGTTGGCTATTTTGCATATTATATATCAGTAATGAACTCATAGTAATATTCACATTTCAAAAGTAAAAATCGAAAAGCCAAGAACGAGATGTGTAGAAATATTATCTTTTGTGGGAGCAATTACTGATAGAATTTCATATAACTAATCATGAAGTTGGAACTTACTTTGTATCTTGCATTTTTGACTAAAAACTATTACTGAGCACATCTAATTGTAGAGAGCGTAGTAAAAAGGAACAAATATAAACACACACTATATCCAAATAACTCGTGAATTTTGGGTTTAGCAAACAAAATCATTAATACAAATACTTGAGATCATAAATCCACCATATGGGTATAAAATCATGTGTGAACTGAGATCCTTTTACATTTTCACAGGAAATATGATAAGTATTGAAAAAAAGAGTATTTTCTCGTGTTATATTTTCCTAATAATTTATAATTTATATTTTATAAGAACCTCTTAGAAAATGTGAAAAAACATTCATGCATTTAGCAGGTTGGAATTTTTCTTAAGCTCGACATCTGTAACTACTAAAGAAATAGTGGATGCAATTCTTGTTACACCGAAACTCCAATTGTCCACAACTATATTAGTTAAGACTTCTAACTTCTTTTGAAATGCAACACCGAGATATATTTTTGTCAACAAATATGCTATACGATCAATAGGAAGTTAACCTAATTAGTACACTTTGAACTTACTTGAACAACACCAAATGAAACTTTAAGACACCTCATCAAAATCACATCTATAAATATGCAACACAAGTCTAATTCTAAATCAAACCACAACAAAATATTCAAGCAATTTTCAGTACCCAATGGCATCCCAAACCTTTTACTTTGTTCTATCTTTAACAATGGTCATCTCACTCTCAAGCATCCATGCAAGTCAGGCGGCACGTAGCCTATTGCAAACTTCTCAACCGGGACTGCCCACCATTCCGGCACTGCCTAAGGCCACGTTGCCACCGCTACCTGCCATGCCAAACTTGCCCCCCGCTGCCTCATTGCCAACCAATCCTTTGCCAACGCTGCCGACTAATCCCTCACTACCAAAGCCCACTCTGCCACCACTGCCAACCACCGTGCCCACCATCCCTAACGCTGCCCTTCCCCCAATTCCGGGAAGTTCACTCCCAACCATCCCCAACACTGCCCTGCCCCCGATGCCTGGAAGTTCACTCCCTACCCTCCCTTCCATTCCAACTGTCCCAACCATCCCTTCCATTCCAACTGTCCCAACCATCCCTTCCATTCCAACTATCCCAACTACAATGCCTTCTTTTCCTTTCCCCTCACCGCCACCCTCAAAGTAGGCCTTGAGCTAGCAATGCGACCATGTAATTCAATTCACCTTTTTCATTCATGGGTGTCGGAATTCAACAATTTCTTTGAGTTGATAGTATACTCGGGTTTCACTGTCAGGATTTACATTTGTTGCTTCAGATTGTATTGTACCAGGCTTGAGTTGAGCTATTGCTCACATTGTTGTTTATGTCATCTGTACTAGTGTGTTTGTTCTTTAATGAAATATCATATTTATTGTTTTTAGCTGCAACTTTGATCACGAAGGAGATTACATATTTTCCCTTGACCAATTTCATCTCTCTAATGTGTTCAGTTACATTAAAGTCTGAAGTCCTCGTAACTAATTCTATAAGCACTTAACGACACTAAAGAATTACCCAAGTGTTTCTTAGTAGTCATATTCATTGAACTTCTGATAAAGGAGTGATGTGAAAAAGGCATGCGCCAAAACACTATTTGTTCTATTACCAAACACAAACATTTTGTAGTACAACATTAATAACAAACCTATGTTTTTGGACTCCAGATCCGAACTACTGTACATTCATGAACAACTACAAGCCAGTTTGGTTTCCAAATCAGGCAACTGTGTCAGTAATGAAAATGATATTGAGAGTAAAGGGTAGTAAAACTGTTGACAATGGCTTTGGTATGAATAACAAGAGACTGCATTGATTCATGTAGACCAGAATTGTATGATTAGCTTTGAATGCAAGGTTTTAACACCAACGAAAGGGAATAATGCATCGAAGGGCAAAGAGGTGTAAGTTTCATAAAGTTGGAACATAAGCCAAGGCAGTTATTTCCAGTTCATGATAGATATCGAATATGAACACACTTGAATGTAGAATATTGGCTAAAAAGGAAAAAGAAATAAATGCAAACTTACCGGGAAAAATTTCTTCAGCTTTACTGCTGCATTTCTTTCTGTTTGTTGTTCTGTCTTATAATATTTTCCCTTTCCCGTATTTCGCTGGTTTCTTTGTGGCACTAAAACAGTATGGTTGCTAGCAAACAGCAAGTAGTCAGGCAGAATCAAAGATGAGCAAAATCACATTATAAATAAGAGAGAAAACAGTAACAGTGATGGTAGTATGTCAATTTCATTGTTGGTAATGGTGCTGATGTTTAATGTTATTTACAGAGAATATGAAGCAGACTGGGAAATCTTGGCATAATCTGTGCTAAAGTTGAGTTCCTACAGCTTTAAAAGCTCCCTATATTGGCATATAGATAAACTTAAAAATGTATGCCTCAGTGCTTGTAAAAAACGATATCACGGCTACAATTGGCCTTTAGAGCTTCTTCCAAATTTTGCACGCGGTCAAAGTCAACTTTAAAAGTGACCATTGTAACATTATCTTTTCCAGTGTCATAGTCTTGCTTGATGTCCTCTGCTTGAAAAGCTTGAAGCTGCAAAAGCAATTGAATGATGAACTTAAGAAACATTTTCCACAAGTGAAATGATAAAAAAGAGCAATTATAGGTCACACACACACACACACATATATATATATATATATATGTGTGTGTGTGTGTGTGTGTGTGTGTGTGTGTGTGTGCACGTCATGCCATGAGTATTTTCAGATGCTTTTTCAGTCTCATTCTTCTTATGCATGGACTAAAGTAGTGTTATTAATCTGCATTTCGAACGGCTATATGTAACACCACAATTTTTATAGTTAAAAGGGTAGGGGGGTAAGATGGTGTATTTAACCAGTTAAGCCCTTAAAAACAGTTGTAAGCCCAGAAAAGGGACACTTTAGAAAACTGTGATAACTCCAACAGTGAAAGCAAAAGCCCTTTCCATCCCACAGCATTAGAGTATGTTGGGCAAGGAAGGACAGTTACTTGACACTTGGGAATGAAAGGTTTGGTTGAAGGAATTGGGTAGACATAACTAATTCAAGAACTTGACGGGCAATAATATGCTTTTAGCTTTAAGCAATAAGAGTGCAAAAACTGGCCTCTGCACTGTCGTCACCTGATAACATGCATTAGCCTAAATTTAAAAAATAAGACTTGTAATGGCAAATAACAGAGAGAAGCGAACAATAGTATAAAACTTCTACGTTAAAAATCATATATCTCCGAAATTGAAGATCAAAGGTACATTATAATTGCAACAGAGTTATATAATTCAGTAACTATAAATTCATACATTTGATTATTTTGTACTTTACAAATGCACCCTTTATTCAGTCATACAAAGACACATCTGATGGATAACCGCAAGTGTATCCATTCCTTTTACTACGTTAAAGTCAAGGAATTAGATTTACGGTCATAAACAGCAAACTTAGAACTTCAAATTAATAAATCGTGAAGTCACTGTAGTGGGTATCTTACTTGATGGTAAAGAACTCCCAAAAGGTCGAAGGGAACCTCCAAACCCATAGGAACCTAAAACCAGAAGAACAAGCACCAATTCATGAAAAGTGTACCAAACTTCGTTGCCCGCAAGAAAATTCAACTGCATAAACGCAAAAGAGAACACAAAGGTCTAGCAATGCAATTCATTACTTTGGATTTCACTAAACAAGTTGGAGCATTTCTCAAACATTCTGCTGCTACTCCTCCATAAGCTCTAACTAATCCTCCAGTGCCTAGTTTGATTCCTCCGAAATATCTGAATGAAGAGATAACAAAAAAAAATTACAGATTTCAAGAGAATTAAATATAACAGAGTTTGAGGCAGGGACCCTTAACAAATACAAACAACTATACTACGAGTTTTTAACTATAGTACCAAATATCTTCAAAATATAAATTAAACGGAAAATAATTCAAAACAGTACCTGATAACAACGACCATAACTCGATCTATCCCTGAAGAAGAGATTGCAGATAACATGGGCTTGCCAGCTGTGCCAGATGGTTCACCATCGTCGTTGCTCCGAAACTGATCACCAACCTAGATTGAAAAAATTAAGATACAAGGAAAAACTGGTATCAGTAAAGATGCACTATATGCCAACTACACTTCCCATTTCAGATTCAATGGTTCAACAGATTTATGTTTCTTAAATCAAGTAAAACAACTGATCGAGTGATATAGAATTAAAAGTAAAAAACACTGAGGGAGTTACGTCAAAAATAACTCCAAATTACTCTCATGTTTGTTTCCTTCTTTAATCGAGCAACTAGCTCGTGAAGATAACCAATCGTGCACATAGTATGGTGCATACAGAGTCTGAAACTGAATCAAACCAAAACGTTTGTTTCCTTCTGTATTCATCGACTATGTCCTTAGTGCACATCAATGAATATATTTCAGCACTAATAAAGTATTCAACTTTCTTCAGTAACCAGCTATATGTAGCAAAATCAATCCTCTACAATGTTAAGTCCCAACAAAAACAGGACAAACAAAGCAAAAATCCTAAACACTTAATCATTATACATATGGCAGGACAAAAATATACTATTAATCAATACCTTGTAAGCCCAACAATTATGAGTGGCTTTGGGATCCTTAACCTACACAAAATCAATCAAATCCCAACAAAAAATAGTAGTCAGCTCAATCACAACAAAAAAAAAAACCCTAATTTGAGAAGATTAAACAAATGGGTTTTTGAGATGATGAATTTATTTGTTTACCTCGGAGAGAAATAAAGCGGCGGAGCGTTCGTCGGAGATGGGGCCCGCAATAGCGATGAATTTGCTTTTTTTGATATCTTTTTCAAATGTGACTCTTTCTTTAAGCGTCGTGAATGCTCCGCCGCTATTACAACTGGTTGCCATCATGGATGCTGCTCTCTTGATTAATAAAATGTTGTTGTTGTGCCTTGGAAAAATTGAAGTGGCGTTCATCAATTTACGTTTCATATATACGACGCTTCGTGGATTGCTAATTTCTTTTCCCAAAAATAAAAAATACAAAGAGTTCGAAAGTTTAAAATTATTATATTAATACTTTTGTGATAAATGAGAATTTTTCTTAAACTGTAAAAAATAGTTTAATGTAATGTGTTTTTGGTTCACCCTTTTCTTTTACTATTAACAAAAATATAGTGTACAAAACATCTTGCAGGAAAAAATAACGTATCAATTTAGACGCGATGTCATATATTTATTTTAAACAAAGATGTTTCGAATCGAGCCACTTAATGTGTTATCATTTTTTGTACAATATGTGTCAAATATGAATGAACAATTTCAAGTCCATCTCAATATGCATGCCTGAACTTTGCAGTTAAGATTTCGTAAAAAAAAAAAAAAAAAAATTAAGTTAAGATACTAATTTTTATGTTTCCAAAATTTTCCTTCTTAACAAAACTAAAATGTAAATCGCGAACTCGTGTTCGGTTAAGCAGAAATGTATTAGCTCCATGCCAGTGACAAGTGAACAAGACATCAATTGAATCAAGCCCATTTTAGACGTGAATGGGCTGTTGCAGGAGTTATTGGATATCAGACATCAATTGGATCAAGCCCATTTTAGACGTGAATGGACTGTTGCAGGAGTTATTTTGTGGATCTTCGACCCAGCCCAGTATGGACCTATATTTCTAATCCCCACACCATAAAACTCGTTTTCATATTAAATTTAATGTTTAAATCTCCCCACTGCCACATCAAGTCGCTTTGGCCGAGTGGTTAAGGCGTGTGCCTGCTAAGTACATGGGGTTTCCCCGCGAGAGTTCGAATCTCTCAGGCGACGCTACAATTTATTTTTTTGTATTGTTTGTTATTAATGAACATCTAATATGGTTCCTCAAGTAATACAACTTATCACAGAGAATAGTCGATTTCCTAACTCTTATTTTTTAAAATAAAATTTAAAAACCTCTGATCCTTAATTTAAATCTACTCACATTTTTTAAGTTACACATATACGTGGAGGAAAATTGACAAAAGATATCACTAAACTTGGCAAAGTTGTGTAGAGTTTACGTAAGCTATAAGTTTGTTTATTACATTTTCTATAACTTTTCCATTCACTGTGTAATTTAATCACTAATAATTGGTGCACTAATAATGACACGGAAGATGATAGCTAAACTTGTATAGGAGAATCGAGAGTATGATCTTCTTCTTAATTAAATAAATACCTTTTGACTGAAATTCCTCAATAAATAAGTTCTTTTTCACTTGATAGTTTAGACCGTCGCTGTCTCAAACTATTAGTCATGTTTTTTTTTTTTTTTTGAATTAGAAGTTTTATTATTGTAAAATATAACAACAAGGTCAACCCTCCAAGAATATAGAGTAAAACAACAAACTTTTGTCCAAATATACGTAATAACATATCTATGATTGTTTTTTGCACCATAAATTACTCTTTAGACACAAGTTTACCAAGTGTCAAATCTCTTCACTTCTTGAATGTGCAACTTGTTTCCTAACTTGTAAAAAGCTACAATACTCACTCTAACTTTTCGAAAAGGAAATGTGAATTAATCCATGTGTCATGACCTGCCGTCGGATTTGGACATATTTTTGCATTCTCGTTCGCCAGATTTTATCTAAATAGGCACTTCGCACATTTTTAATATTTTATGGTCCATGTGATTTTTCTATTGTGTGAAAAAAGTAGACCTCTAGGTTCTTTGAAAGTAAATTCTTAGTCGTGACATCTGAAATCAAACAAAATGGAATAGAATAAAATCAAATCTTGAAAGTGTGACAATTTCTCATCAATTACCGTCTCAATTTGAAAAAGTAAATTGAAAGGCGCAGGTCTAGAGGGACTTAGTCAAAAGATGACCTCCCCCAAATAAAACCTTCTGAACGGCCCTACCTTTGACGCGGAAACTCGTTCTGGTTTTTCATTGTGTCCGATTCTTACATGACAACCAACGTTCGACACGTGCAATAGTATTCTCAAAAGTTCAATTATTTTCTCCACACTCCTCCATTCAATTTGGAATCAAGAATTAATAAAATAAAAGAAAAGTCAAACATCAGTTGTTTTGTCCCCATATATACCCGAAGAGTGGCTTTTCTTCTCCCAATTGATGTAATTCACATTATAAAATTCAAAGTATGGCCCCTAATTTCAGCTAACTCTTAATTAACCCCTCGTCTTAAAGCGTCGACAAATTTTCTTGCGTTCTTTTTTGCTTTAATTGCCCTTTTAGCCAAGTCAAGGTGATGATGGTCTTGACTTTTGAAATTGTTATTAATTCGAACGGGAAGAAAATAATTATGTCAAGCTGATTAGGAATATATGTGTATATATATATATATATATATATATATACATATAAGACTTATATACATGATGGAACAATGCTTGGTTTACCATGTGTAATTAACTAATTATTAGTTGACTCCTGACCCATAGATGTTATATTATTGTAAAATATTAAGGACTTCTTAAGGATAGTAGATTTCTATATATATATGGATATCCATTGGTAAATCATGGTAATTCTTACTTGAATTTCGAGATTTGAGCATAAGAGATCAATACTTAACTTATTCAGTTAAATTTTTAAACAATATATTGAATTTTCCCAAAGTTGAGCTTTAAATCTTATTAGAAGTTGATAAGATAATGTGTTTTCAAGGAGAAAAATAGTGATAAAGAGACTTTAATCATACTTGTATGCAACACATAAACTAGATGCTACATATATGTAATAATCTCATCCAACCAAATATTAGAAAAAAGACTAAAATGATTTTACTATGTCATACTAATACGCAGTCTTTCATAATTTATTCATTGTTTCTGCATCGAATTATGGTCTTATGCCCCAGGTTTGAAAAAATCACTATGCACAACCGTTGAATGATGACATAGTATGACCTCATTAAAAATATATATGTAATTTCTAAATTATTAGACATTAACTTTTCAAAACATACCAACAATCGTGAATTTAAAACAATAATTAATCCAACTGTTTACACCACTTTGCTGTGCAACATAATAATTTTTGCCAGGCAAGCTGCCCAGGTGGATATGGATCCATGGTACATATTTATGGAATATTTTCTATAGAAAAAGGAAATGCCTATTGTTGTGAAAAGTTGCACCTGAAATGTGATAATTATACCCTATCTAGATCACTTGTTTTTTCGATGATGACCAAGTTTGAGGTATTTGTTCAATAATTCGTTGTTACTGAAAAACAGTGCATGATCCTCCTATAAGTGCGATGCACTTGCGGCTGCTTAATTTCTTTATTTCATCTCCGAGCATCCAATACTATGCCTTTAGATTCAATAAGAACATGTCCTACGTACTCTGCCGATAAGAATAATATTTGTGTACAACTTGCACCAAGTTGTGGTCACTATGTACCGAAGCATTTTAATTATATTTCAAGCTGTATTCAAAAAATTGAAAAGCATATTTATTAAAAGAACGTGACTATCTTATCCGATAAATTATCAAAATTCATAAATCGTTACAATATTACTCGCTATTTTAATTAGCCCATAAAACTTGAGAATCAAAATACTACAACCAACCGTTGACCAATTAAATCATATTAGATAAACTCGCTGCGATATTTAATTAAACTTGAGATTAAGTAAGAAAATACCTATTTAATCAATTAGGCCACTTTCACTATCCATAAATGCAATTTGAAGGAGAAGTCACTTTATAATAAAAGTTATCAACGAAATTAGTGACTTGTTCACATCTTATCGTGTTGTTTATAACATAATACAAAATCAACTTATCTGTTCTTTTATTTTAAATTCACGTTCATTGATACGATAGTCTTCTCTCTGTTTGATTTTTCGAGCAAAGTGTTTCTTTAAAGAAAAAAGAATTATATTGAGTTAATAAACTAAATTAATATTAAGGATAAAACACTTTAAACCCTCCAACCTATGGGGGGTTTCACAATGTACCCTTGAATTACAAAAAAGAACAAATAACCCCCAACCTACTGAAAAATGTGCGAAATGCCCCCTGAGTCGTCGATCCAACGTTTATTTTGGACACATGTCCTGTATTTTTGTCCGTTAGATTTGGTCTCAGGTGGCACATCGCACATTTTTCAATAGGTTTGGGAGCCATTTGCTCTTTTTTATAGGTTAAAGTGCACATTGTAAAACACCCTATAGGTTAGGGATTTAAAGTGTTTTACCCTAATACTAACCTCTAATATTAGAATTAGCAGCCACGTCTCCTTGAAAAGTTTTTCGTAGCTAAGGTACGTGTCATGATTAACGGTCATAAAACTACATACGCACTTTTACTGCCATGTTGTATGGTTCCAGTTTTGTTTGAAAATGCACCTGTCTACTAGCTAAGTAGCTAATATGCATATATATCTTTGTTCTCTTCCAGCGGAAAACTGGAAGAGACCCAGGGCCAGTTTGTTTGTACAATCTTTATGCAATATTATATCAAGTATGCCCTTTATCATCAATCATGAATTCATGACAAAGGGAATGCGCAAGCTTGATTTCAACCAAATTTAATTTCCAAAAGTGAAAAAAGAATTTAGAAAGTTCTATAATATATTGGAAAGTAAATTTTACTTTAAAGTCGAGTAACCTAATGAGGATCTGGTTCAAAACGTACTATATAGACTTATAGATACGCCACGTAATATAAGAGAGAAACTATTATTTCAAGAAACAATTAACTAAATTTTAAATATTTATATTTTAAATTAGACTCGGAACAAAAAAATATGCCAATATATAACAAATATTATTTATGATTTTTATAGAATAAAATAAAAAATTAAATTATAAAATACACAGGAATGAAGCAAAATACTTGTTTACAAATATCAAACAAAAGAATTCTTCCATTTATAGGGGCAATACTTAAAAAAATTCAGATACATTTAATATAACATAAGAAAACAATTATTACAATATATAGGTATTCATTTTTATAAATTGTCAACTAACTAATATTGCTCGAGCAACTGGTGTCTCATTATTTTGTTTGGATTTCAAATGTTAACTTACTATATATAAAGTTTTTTTATAAATTAATTTAAAATAATGAACCACTTTAGTCAGTCAGGTATCCGGTTTAAACGTGAAATTGGGTGGTTCTTTGAGAAACGGGTTTTAGACGTTAGTAGGTTTTTCCAAGTGAACAAGAGTCTCGGTCACCAACTCTCCTTTCAAATCAATTGAACCGGCTTGTCCGAACCGGTTCTAAAAACTGTGCCATAGACCCGTCAAGACTTAAGAGTATGTCTAAATCTAAGACGTTAGATAATTAAGTTTCATGTGCAACATGCACCCCACTGTACTATAGCAAAATAATTCAAGTTGTGATCAATGACAACCCGTGGAATTTTCGTTCAACTTGTGCTCAATAATTGAATAGCATATTAATTATTATAACATGTCTTGTTCGCCCTAGTATCTTATAGTTATCATAAACCAATATACTATAAAAGTTATTTGTTGTATTCTAATAATTGCAATTTCAAAATAGTCACTGCGCTTAGGTCTTATAAGACCCATGGCGTAAGTAATTAAGTTCACCCGTAATGCATGTAACAAGTGAATATAATAAGAGAAAAGTCGCGATATTTTATAATGGAAGCTCTCCATCCTATTCACAACGGAACCCCCAATTTTGACTAGTTCAAATTTTATATATCATCATGCTCTTTCTAGCATACAGTAATTCAAACTAATTTTTTTAATTGAAACTATGTTCTCATAGAAGTTTGTGTTATCTCAATTTTGTTTTATTTGCAACAAAATCTTCCTTTTACAAAAATAAAATAAAATAAACAAGTAAATTTAACATTAAGTCTAAGCACAGTTTGGTCCCAATTAAATTAACGTAGGAGAAAATGAAAAGGAACGAAGAAAAATGAGATTTCTCAAGAAAACTTACTTTAAGAAAAAGATTTTTCTTCATTTTCTATTGTGTTCGGCTTCATTTTGATTTTGCTGAAGTATAGGTGCTTTAACATTTGAATTAATGATATAAACAAATATTGCACAATTTCATTTCAAATGTTCTATGTAAAAATAAGCTATATTATTCTCAAATATTGCTTTTATAGTTTTATTTTTATAAGCAACAATTAAAAAATATGTTTACTTCGGTATCAAGAGTGACATACATAACATATAATAAACAGAATTACATATAAACTCATCATATAATTATTGACACATAGTAATCAAACAATTTTTTTATAGATCAAATTAGAAACCGTTAGTATGCATACACACGCATTTATATATATATATATATATATTGCTCGAGTTGACAGCTTTTACTTTTCATTAATACTACTTTTATACATCGATCTTCTTGAAATAATTTAATATGCAATATTATGTGAATTAAACATAAAAAATATATATATAAGAATATGGAGATTATATGAAGATGAATTGTTATAAAAGAATAAGAATAACTGAATAAGGAGATCCATTCCTCCCATTTTTCTTGAAACCAAACTAACCTAATATCAGAAGAAGAGCCATATCTCCTTGAAAGACTTTTCCAACCATGTTGTATATAGGTCCTATTATGTTTGAGAATACCCTCACACGCATTCTTTTGCTGTCTTTCAACTTGAGAAGGAAAAATTTAAGAGGCCCATTTTGTTGTTGAATATTTTTCATCGAAAAATTAAATGTGGACGTCGCTGCTTAGTTGTGTCCTGTAATAATCTATATTTATTTCTATCTATTTGTAAAGAAAACAATTTGGTCAAACCTTGGTAATGCGTACTTGTACTGATAGAAACTACACACACATTATATATAAATTACGTTTTAAAACTGATAAAAATAATTTGTTGCTAAAGAAATTAAAGTTATTCATGACAATACAAATAAACATGAGAAGGTAATTCCTAATTCTAGAAAATCTAAATTCGAAGCATATGTTGAATTGGTCACTTCAATCTAAAATAGAAGTAATAATCAATGTCAAATATTATCGTATAATTCTTCCCTAAATTAAAACCCGAAAAATAATTTTATTGAGGTAATATTGTTTTGGATTTAAGTTCATGATATAATTTGTGATCAACATTCTTAACATACAGAATAAATATAACCATAAGTTATTATCATAATCTTACCATATTAATTTCAAAAAATTGTGATTATTAATTTATTATAGATAAACGTTATGTGTATTTACTTTGTCAACTTCTCAGAATACAAACATAATGTCAACTAAATTAAATTTCCAAAAGAACACAATGTCAACTAAATTAAACTTCCAAAATAAAAAAAATGAAAAGTAAAAAATCAGAGAATTTATAATATTGGAAACAAAATTTAACTTAAAAGTCAAGTACCCCCTCGCCCCCTACCCCACCTTCCTATTAAAATTCTCCAGACCTCCATGAGTTGGCCAAACTAAAAACAACTTGGAATAATTCAGCCAAAGTGGGCTCCACACCCCGCGTAACAGTTCCAAGTCCATTGATATTTTCCCCTACACGAAAAAATCAAAATTAAACAATGGGAGATTACACAAACACCCCTTAGGTACGAGCTACTTATCCAGTAGACCCATAGATCATGGAACAAATAGGGTGGGTGGGCCCAAGCACCACACTACACGTATAGACGCGAACCCCCTCGTAAGACTGACGAACTTACTGATCCAGAGAGAGCAAAGACTAACGGTGAGGCTTCTTTAATTTCACAAACGAGCTTATGTTCTTATATCCTAATAGAAAAATGAAATGACAACTAATTTATCAAAATATTCAAAAATATCCTTTGTTGTTTATGTTCTTACGTGTTTTTCAAACACAGTAAATGACACTTATTTTCATTTTGTTTAATTATTTTTGGTTTATTTCTCATTTATTATTCAGAAAGAATGAACGAGGGATGCAACAGATTTTAAACAAAAATTAAACACAAAAGGTAGTTGTGTAATGATTTAAACAAAAATTAACCACAAAAGGTAGTTGTGTAATTCTCAAACACGAGAAAATGTAATTGGAAAAATTATTAAGTACAATTGTTGTATGATGATGTTGTATAGTCAATGGTATAGATTAAATTTTATTCTAAAAATTATAGGACAATAAACTTTTCGACACATCATCCCAAACATACATCTACACTAATAACCAACTTGATGCACTAGCTCATCATATTGCAGCTGCATATGCACTTAATTATCTCTCTTGTAATTGACTCATATTTTTAGGGGTATTTGCCCTTAAAAAAGAAAAAATTCCCATTTTCACCTTGTAACCGCGTGGTGAAACTGAAAACCTAGTTTCCTTTGATCTTCGTCCTCCACATCCAATCCACCCCTATAAATACTCTGCGCCACCACTAACAAAACAAACTGTTTGACAGCATATGTCTCAAAGGCCAAACGTACCACACTTCTCCCTTATCGCCTTCGGCCACCACTCCCATCTCCTGGTCTCCAGTGAGATGAACTCTAACTCCAACTGGTCCAATTAAATATTCAATCAATTTTTCCACCCCCAAATCAAATCACAACAAAAAAACCATCTTTTTTTCCCACACCCAAATCACAAAAAGACACAATCTTTATCCAAACCAAGAAATGGGTGTGAAGGGATTCGTCGAAGGAGGCATCGCCTCGATCATCGCCGGCTGCAGCACACACCCACTCGACCTCATCAAGGTCCGTATGCAGCTCCAAGGCGAGTCCGCCAAATCCACCAACGTTCAATCTTTAAGACCCGCTTTAGCCTTCCACCAATCAACCTCCACCGTCCATCTCCCGCCGCCACGTGTCGGCCCCGTAGCCGTCGGATTAAAGATCATCCAACAAGACGGCGCAAAGGCCCTCTTCTCCGGCGTGTCCGCCACCGTGCTCCGTCAAACGCTCTATTCGACAACAAGAATGGGCCTCTACGACATCCTCAAAACAAAATGGACCGATCCGACAACAAAAAACATGCCTTTAATCAAGAAAATCGGCGCCGGATTAATCGCCGGCGGGATCGGCGCCGCCGTCGGAAACCCCGCCGACGTGGCGATGGTCCGTATGCAGGCTGATGGGAGACTACCCATTTCTCAGCGGCGCAATTACAAGAGCGTGGTTGATGCGATCTCGCAAATGGCGAAGAACGAGGGGATTACTAGCCTGTGGCGCGGCTCAGCGCTTACGGTGAACCGCGCGATGCTCGTAACGGCTAGTCAGCTCGCGTCGTACGATCAGTTCAAGGAGACGATCTTGGAGAGGGGCGTGATGAGGGATGGGCTCGGGACGCACGTAACGGCTAGTTTTGCGGCGGGGTTTGTGGCGGCGGTTGTCTCGAATCCTGTGGACGTGATTAAGACACGTGTGATGAATATGAAGGTGGAGATTGGTGGGAAGGCGCCGTACACGGGAGCGATTGACTGTGCGATGCAGACGATTAGAGCCGAGGGGCCGTTTGCGTTGTACAAGGGGTTTGTGCCTACGATATCGAGACAAGGGCCGTTTACGATTGTTTTGTTTGTTACGCTTGAACAGGTCAGGAAGTTGCTTAAGGATTTTTAATTACGATGATGATGACGATTAAGAAGAAGATTAAGGAGAAGATTTAGTAATAATTCTGGGTTTTATTACTTAGGAGAAAAAAAATATTATTAGTGTGATGTGAGATACTACTGGCTTGATTTGGTCAGAAGAATCGATTTGATGTAATACTAAGCGTTACGTGTTGTTTGTTTTTATTGTTGTGTTGCTTTAAGTTTTGTTATGTGTGCTTTTTTTTTTGAACCAATTTGTTATGTGTGCTTTGGTACAAAATTTCGAAAGTAAAATTTACTCTACAATAGAAAATCTATAAGTTTATTAATTCTTTTTTACTCGTTTGGTGTTGTAAGAACTTTTTCAAGTGTTATGATATATATTTTTTACAGGAACTCATTTTTGTTTGACTTTATCAGATTCCTACCAATTTTTTTTTGTGATTTTTATTTAGGCCAAGTTGAACTAACTGGTACAGAGCTATAGTGCTATTGCCAGGATCTATACATTGTGATTGGTGAGAATCGGAATCTCCAACCAGGGAGAGATTCTTACAAACGCGTTTGTAAGCTAATATGTCGGTTTGTGAAGGAGTTAACGTTAAACACGCAAATGTTACTAGTAATTTATTGCAAAAGTGGTTGAATGATTAGGGTAGCTAGTGCGGAAGACCGCAAAAAAATAGGATGGACGTGAGCCGTTGCTTAAAATGATTTAGGAACCAATAAATGAGGTGCGCGTAAGAGAATTCGGCCTTGAACTATTTTTATAATTGTCTAGTGGGAGTCAATACTTAAAAGAGATTTTTTAATTTTTTTGCGTAACTAATTTTAAAGTTCTTTTAAACATCTTAAAAAACTTTTACAAATTGAAAATAATCTAATTTTAGCTAACCGAAGCATAAGCGATACTCAAACTCTAATGACTACAGATAGTTAACATCAGCCTTTATAAGTTTGTTACGTGAAATGCGGAAATGTTAGGGGGTTAAGTGCCATATCGTATAAATATGCTAAACGTAACTTTGAACGGAACAAAACTCCTTTAGTCTATAGTTGAGTTGTTAATAGTATGATGTTAAAAGAATAATATTGTTGCAGTCACAATTAATGTATGAAAGACTTCCTGACCACGAATATACATAACTTAGCCTACGCAACCTGATAACTCGAGCATAAATGCGCAGTAATAAAATTGTGAAGAATCTGAGGACTACAATAAGTTTTGGCTTAACTAAATAATTCGAGCACAAAGGCACAATAATGAAATTGGAAGAATCTGAGAACTACAATAGTTTTTGTGACATAACACGTTGGTTGCTTTAAGTTTTTGGTGCAAGAACCGTATCAGAATTTGGTCATGGGGCCAAAGAATATTTCTCTTGCCATTTGCTTTTACGCAGAAGTTGCGTTAATTACGTATTTCATGTCATATACTCTTTTATTAATTATTAGGGGCTCTAGGCAGAGAAAAGTAGAATAATTCGTGACAGATACTGCTATTATTGTTCCATAGTTTAGGAATAATATAAAGGAATATAAGCACATGAATTCGCTTTAATCAGAGTGACTAATCATTTATTTGATTTATTGGAATAAGTATCGAATGGCCATAGCATCGTTTTAACTAAATTTAACTAAAAAGTATATATACTAATCGGAAATAAAGTGTACATATTTTTTACAACGTGGTAACAAAATTCCTTTCGTTAGTCTAATAGAATAAGAGCGTGTGTTTAGCACAGGTAACAGCACATGTCGACTGATGTCGTGCGATTGGACATTAGCGTGTGGACAAATATTAGTTTCATGTCACAATCAGCACTATTCGTTGCTTGTGACATATATTGTAGGGTTTCAGCATTTATTTGTCCTTAAAATATGCACCCAACACATGGTCTATGCCAGAATATTTAAAACTAGCATTTTATGCATATCTTTTAAACTGAGAATATTTCCTAAAATATAAAAAACAAGGGGCAGCTGTGGAAACTCATACAATTTTAAACAATATATATATATATAATTAAAAATATCCTATTTTATGCATATGGTAGAGTGGAAGTGACATTAAAAAAAATATAAAGTAGGGCTGGCAATGGATGTAATTTTACATCATTGACGCCCAGATAATTCATAATTTCGTTGAATGGATTCCATGGTAATAATTTCTTAAAGTTAATTAAACTGTACTAATTTATTTTAAAATTATAAGCTATGGTTGCACGAGTTCTGTATAAACTTAGTCAATGTAAAGACCCTTTTCTACAATAGTTGTATTGGGTTGAGTTCAGATTTTCAATTGAATAGTAGAGATCTGATTTTTGAACAATATTAGTGACTTTATGCACTAAAAACAAGTGCAGCGACTGAATGAAATAACAGATCTATATGTTGGTCACAAACTCGCAATAGTTGATATAAAGATCAAGAATTTTATCCTAGCAATGGAGAACAGTTAATAATCTTATGGTTTTATTATATCACATCAAAAAAATAATTTGTTCCTTGCAATTATGAGCTTTCTTCAGTTGATAACTTGATATATTCCTTTTATACATTCTATAAACTGATGAACTCAAAACTACTATTGAAACTTCAAAGAAAAACAAAGAGATTGACACCCAACAATGCGTTGGTTTTTCATCACCAGAACTGCTCCCAGCCCCTCACAATGCCATTAGCAAGATTTTTTGCCGCACTCTCTGAAAAGCGCTCGTTCCAACGTTGTCAAGAATTGTCTAAATTCTAAAAATAGTAGTTCTTTTCCTTGTGGTTGGTGACATCTTTACAGAGCATGGATTGCACGTCCCGGATGCATCGTGGGGGTTCCAGGTCTTTCTCTTGTACTGCATTCCCGAGCAACCGTTGCATTTGTGAAGCAAATGTGTCGTCTAGAGCCTGAGAATTAGTTGCACACATAAAAAAATATATTAGCCATTAATTAACACAACACGTTTACGTTTGGACAAAGAACAAGAAGTCATCCGATGTTTCAAAATTTATAAAACAACCCTTGCGAATTAACTGCACTACCAAAGAACAAGACCTTAACCGTATTTTAGCTACCAGCAACGAGGATAGCAGTGCAGATATGGGAGAATGAAATGACAAAAAGACCAAAAAAGAAACTTGAGTTTATTTCAGATTAAAAATCAATCAATTTTTATTAGTGTCACCAACTTCGTAATGTCTGTCCACGAGAACATGTAGATAACTTTTGAAACATGGAGGACAGTTATTGTAATTTAACCAAATGACAGAGTATTATCATGATTCACCCTACTATATGCATCAACGTGATAATATCAGATTGACTTACAGTCACTGCAACTCGTGAGGCTTTATACCAGGTTCTGTTTTCTTTCCTGTCTTCCAAAAACTTAAGCATATCCTGCAGGTGAAATACGTTATTAGAATGAGTCATTATTATTATTATTTGCAAAAACACGAATCATGTTTAAACGGCTTTCCACCTGTCCCATGCGATCCCAGAAACCTCGACAAACTATCACAAAAACTTGAGTTTCAACCACAGAGTGCAACTGATTGATAGTATTAGAAAGCAACTCCTTTAGCGGCTGCATACGGTGCCTTAAATCCGATTCTACCACATTTCCCTTAGCATCTTGAATAATCTTCTTTAGCTTCGTAACGTTATGTAGTTTCGTCTGCATTCAAAGAAATAAGCATAGAGACACAACGTCAGAGTTGAGTAAATTTTAACAGTTGATGTAATTTGAATAAACATCAGGGGGTCTCCATTGTAATACGTTTATTAGTAACAGTTGGTACAAATCTTTAATAACTAATTCATGCATCACTCTCTAAAGTGTTTCACCAAGAAACTCAGAGCCATTCCGTCCAAAAGGCATCTCTATATTAAGATTCTAAGCACTAGATATCGCTTTGTTTCATCGACAAAGTGATCAAATTGTCGTTGGCACAATTTAACTGAACTTGACATTTTCATAGTGAAATGTATAAAAATACTTTCTCAGTAAAATACTCACATTTTCAACCAGTTTATCAATAACTGCTTGGACATAAGCTCTGAATTTGGATCGTATCATCACCGTTACTTCACTGAGAGACTCCCCAGGGACCATATTCCCGGTTTCAGGTATGCAAGAACCCCACGTCTTCATTTGTGATTCTATTGGGGGACGCAGAAAATCCAGCATCCTTTTCATGGAATTCAAAAGAACTCCCAGCTGAAAAAACCAATAACATAAATGTCAACTAAGGCATGAATAAGCGAGTCTACAGAAAATTGATAATTACAACTACACCCCCCTAAAGATGAAACGAAACCACATAAACTCCACCAAGGTTTGGGTAGTTATGAGTACACCCATATGATTTAGCACCTATACTTTCATTAATTTTTTCAAAAACTTACGAAGGTTAATCAGGACATTTTATAGCTAACATCGACATTTTCTTAACAGAGTAACAGAAGGAGGTGCATTGTAGTTACTCAAACTACCAATAGAAAAAGAAAAAAAAAACTATCAAATTGCAAAAGATCAACTCAAAGTACCTCGGTGGAGACGTTATAAGGAGACACGTTCCCCTTTGCAAATTTCTGGACATACTTAAGACCAAATTTCATAGGTATCGTGTTTTCTTTCAGTGGAGATAAGGCTTCAGCATACCGTTTCTCCAAGCTTTCCATTATTGCCTTCTCAACATCTGCTATGGCCTTTTGCAAATTAAGATGGAAATGCATGAGAGAAAAGAATAAACGGAGAAGTTCATGACCCAAAACTTCGAATACTGAGGCCCAAATACAGATAATATCCATTTCGTGCAAATAAAATAAGAGTACAAACTAAATTATGTTTCCAAACTGTGTAAAATGGCTAGAAATTAGTGAAATATGAGGATTGATAAAAAGTAAGAACAGTGCGTACCTTTTCTAACGTAAAAGTATATTCCGGCCACCTCCTTATAATGATGTCATATTCGGTGAGAGTCTCCTTTAGCCGGTTATAAATGTCATCAACGAAAGAATTTGCGGAATGCTGGGTAGGGAAGCTGGAAGACTTTACCTGCTATACATTAGCTCCAGTAAGAATGAAATAACAAACAGTTTTTCAAGAATTAGTCATAGAAATTTCATTTCAGTTTTTGGGACAAGAAAGTTGAGCTTTCAATATAGAAAATTTCCAAATTAAATAAGCGCAATATATCCACTGCCTCGGGGTATAGGAAAAGTATGATTTCCAGCAAGAATGCATAAACCACGATATTTCATAACATATTACATCAAATGAGATTTATTTGCAATTTCATGTTGAACAAAATATGCTTATAACAAGACAGAATCTAGAGGCAAAATGAAAGTTACTCATCTTTAAAAGATCTTCGTGGTTTCACTTAATAATAAAATACTGTTCTTAAGAAACACTTGATAACACCTATATATTGCTTTATTTGGTTTTATATAAGAGCTTTTCATTTTTAAGTTCAATCACTATTTGGAACTATGTTGAAATATCAATGACTCTAGCATCAGTTTCGCGTTTGATTACTACTTGAAACTATATCCATATGCATGATAAGAGAGGAGTTTCGGGCGCTTTGTTTACAAGTTTTCAGATGGCTAAATTGTTTGGTGTTGTTGACTTTGTGGTTGGTTATATCTATCACTTTTTATGTTTAACAAATGCAGTACCAAATCCTACTCAAGATGCATAGGTGATTTCACGGTCATCAAAAACATAGAAAATTTATCAATATTTTAAAAACTACAACAATAGAGTCGTACCTTGTCAAATTTGCACAGTTCAAGTAAAGCAAGACGCTTATCTTGGATCCAGACAGTTATATACAAGTGGAACAACTCCTTTGCATCAACCCCGCCTTTGATAAAACTGCACAAAAATCAGAATATGAGTGAACATAAAACAAGTGTGACTACTTTCACAATGACTATTGCTCTTCTGTTACCTAATATTCCACAAAGAAAGATCCCTTTGAAAATCAGCAGTAGCAATCACAAGTTCTACCACTGAAGGTGTTGGTCCGGAAGGAGGGCATGAAACAAGGAACGCCCGTAATCTACTACAGAGCTCTGTGCTATAAATGGAGGATGAAAGGTTGGGAAGGTCTATAAAACTGCAAGAAAATCACAATGCATTAGTATAAGAACTAATAGTTATGCAGTGTACTATCATTTGAAGAAGGCATCACTGGATTAATAATGACTCTTGGCCAAATTACAACAACATACTCACAAATCTCAAAAACTACTAAACACTCGCTCACTGATGAAAAGAATTGGCAATAATATACTTGGCGCAATAGCCAAAACACATTTTACATGAAGCAATTCATAAAACGACTTGAGGTGAAAGATGTTCCCTTTTTGTTAGTGCTATTGATTTTAAGATTTTCTTCTCGTATTTCTTGAACAAAAGAGATTGTTTTAAAATTTGACCAAATGTCATCGCAGTTCAGCCTAGTTGAAACACATACCTAGGAAGAAGATCCTGCTTATGGATTTCGATATCAGTCAAAATCTCATTTCGCGTATTCAAACAAACTGATTTCATTTTCCTATAAGCTGTAGAAAGAGCCGCTGGATCCATCAATATGTTCTCATTGTTGTTAGAAACAAACTCGTCTGTTTCTGCCAAGTGCCTTCTTGACCTCTTCTTTGTTGCATTCTGCATAAAACTTTCCAATTAAAAATTTGTAGGGATTACATTCAGAGAAACAAAATGGCAGTAGAAAGATTTCCAACCTGAAAATATCTGCATAACTTTGACTGGATCTCTGGTGAAAGAATGTCGTGCAAAAGCTTGTAAAGCTTTAAGGCAGGAGCAAGAGCGGGCGCTGGCACACCTGTAGCAGGCCCAAACACATCTGAAACTCCGGAGGGTGATGACTCATCCAGTGATTTGTAATTCTCAAAAACCAAAGTGAGTATTTGCTCAATTTGTTCAGACACTTCCCCCAGGATACGGACCTGATGACGATTGGTAAAGTTGTTAGAAGTTGTAACTAGAGAATAAACCCCAACTTAGCATACTTACTACAAAATCAGAATGCATCATAAAAAATTTGTTAGCTTTCACAAGAATCATCATCTGAAATATTAATCAAATAGGAAATACTTGGCCTGACTTTAATTTTTTTTATCCTTCAATTCATTTACACAAAGTCTCGTCAACTCAAGTATCGTTATTGCAACACGTACCAAACTATTAAGGAGAGTACCTCACAGAAACCTACAATGGTACAAATAGCAGAAACAAGACAACTCTTCGTTCAGAACTTTTCAATGAACTTTAGAATAGAAGTTTCAAGATTCATACAAGGATTCCCTATATATGCAACCAAATCAAACAAAAACGCCTCCAAACAATTAATAAGAAAACGAGAAAGTTATCACCAGCATCACCTACCTCTTGGTGACTCAATGCCTGATTACTTTTTCCTTTGATTACCACAGGAAGGAGTAGATCATGTACCAAATCGAGGCAGTCTGCAGTTGGTGTGGCAACATCCATAACATATGAAAGATACCTGACAAGATAATATTTAATTAAGAATTAAAAAAATAACAAAAGTGATTATAAAATCCATCCATTATAATAAACAAGTTGAGCACTAATCACAGTACCTCAGCTTTGTGTAAGCATCCGAAACTCCAAAATAGGATGCGAATTCAGTTACCAACCACCTCCATGAACCATGTAGCAATAAGTTTCTTTGCTGGAACTGCTGAACTTTCATTGCAGTCTCCAGAACACAATCGTAAGCTACAGTCTCCGCAACCGATGAACACTTTAACATTCAAATCCGAAATTAGCGAAGAAGAAATGTTTTTGGCAGAATATAACCATAAGGTATATAAAGCTATATATCTCCCAACAAGAGAGTGACAATGGAGTTTTGAGTATGCTAAAGAACAGTTAAAGAAAGATACTGTAATTTACTATAAAAGATAAAAAGTAAAAGATATTGTTACTGGTATTTCTTTGGTATTTTTTATGATCGAACCTAGTAAATTTTTTGGTCCAGAATTTGAATAATCTTTCCTAATTTTTTAACACAGGCATTATAATTTGTTAAAATGAGAGTTTCACAAGGACCTCACAAACTTACAAAGAACATTATTAATTAATACATTTTTGAGCAACATTAATCATTTCAAAACAATCATGAATCTTTCCAAAGAGCGCACATGATGCTACTTTGTATCACTTCACCAAAACCAGCAAGAGACTAATCTGTAAAACATATTCCATAAAATCAAAAGTAAAAAGGAATTTTTCTTTTTCTTTTTTTCCTTGTTTCATTGGTTGCATGGAGAACCTGGATCCAATCCAAATATACTGATAAGCAGAAAATATTTATTCAATAAAGCCTTCATACCTTATGACTGTTTTCATCTGAAGTAGTTGAATAATTGACATATAACTGGATTTTCCCAACTTGTTCATGCTCCGGCTCACGATAGATAAAATATGGATGGAGTTTCTCCCGCTGCATCACAACAATTTAAGAAACATGATTAGTTCACACTCACAAATAAATTCACATATAAATCAAACATGAGATCCCTACCGATTCATCGACAACATCGGCCACCTGAACTACAGCATGACCACAATACGTGCCCTTCGAATCATGGACTTCAATTATCAAATCATCCCCAAGTCCATCTGGCAAGCTGTAAACAAGTAACGGAAAATTTCTTTATTTATGTCTGCTGGAATGCAGAAGTAGCAAGAAATAAAAAGTAAAACCTCCACTTACAATACTCGAGTTTCACCGGATCCTGGCTGCATTTTTACTGCATCCTCTTCAGGTGAACTTTTTAATTTCAAAGAACAAGAGTATAGTTCTGGGTTCAAGAAAAGGTGAAGGAAATAAAAGAACTTATTTAGACAACTAAGATGTAACAATATTAAAAGTTTCCAAATTATGTGGAGCTTTAATTTGCATGTATACCTTGTACCACTTCATAGGATGTTGAAGTGTTCCGCCAAGCATTAAAACTGATTTTTATCAGCTCAGGCACTTCCTTTGCAAACCGTTGAGTTCCAACAATAATATGTGCTAGACTCTTATGCAGTAAAGAGCCATTAACAGTCATGATAGGAGCTAAATGACTTCTTCTTAATGCTTTCCTCTCGGAAGAGACGATAGATTTTACATTGGATAGCCTAAGTTGAAAAGATTCCAACTTTACCATAGATGATGATGGTAACGATGCACATGCACACCCTGGGGATGGCTCTAGCCCCATTTTCACTTTACGCACTGCAAAATAATCGAAGTGCAAAGATTTTATACAGCAATCATAAAGTAAAAGACTTAGAGGGCTTTCTTATAACAAACATCAATTAATACCTTGGATTTTAATCTTGCCAATGGTTTTCTTGGTCTTCACAGAAGCTCCTTCGCTTACAAGTTCTGATGAATCTTTTCTCAATACCTCTTCCTCTGACTGTAACAATACTCGTTTCAACCTATAATTTCCGAAGTCAGTTTATACAGTTATTATTGCTCTGTGAAATAAGAGACTACCCTGCAGCAGAAAATTCCATATTTTTTAAACACCAATGGCAAATAGGAGTAATTATCCTGAAAATCTGAAAGTATTTATCCAATTCTATTATTGCTCTGTGAAAATAAACACCAATGGCAAATAGGAGTAATTATCTCACCCAAATGCATCCCTTAGTAGTGCACATTCATTTTCCAAAAATGTAGGAGCTTCCATACAGCCCCTGGCCCAGGAGTGAAGACATAGCCGAACACATGCATCATATGAAAGAACAGCATACCAATAACCTAGCCCACTGTATCCAAAAAGCAGATCATCAACAGTATTTGATAGGATTAAAGAGAACTCTAAACTGAAGCACTTTTCCAAACTAATTTAGAGTAGAATGCAAAAACCACTCTATGTTATGCCTAATATGCAAATATCTCTTCACATGACTTATATCAGCGTTTAACTTGCCAGAAAATTTGTTCAACTTTTAGTCAATCTAATATCTCTCCAATTGCTCCAAAGAGTGTTGGACTGAAACCAAGAGTAAAACTCGATTTTCCACAGCACTCATTTGGTACATAAGGGATAACATTGTTATAAACTAAAGGTCCTAAACATTTTCACAAAAAATATGTAAAGTAATTCGAAATGTGTTGTTTTCATATTTAGGAGATTGAAACACCGTTAAAGGAATTTTAGTCTACGTACATCGTCAATAATTGATGCTCTCCAAAAGAAATATGATGACGATGCTATTTACAATTGTTTGATTTCACAAACTAATTATAGGAATGCTAGCTACTCACCTTGCATGATATGTAGGATATCGAGCAGGCAAAGATTGAGAAGATACAGCAGCAGTCCTGTTAAATATGAAAAGCAACAAAACTACTTAATTTTTGAAAATTACCATATAAGCCACTACATATATGTTGTAGTCATTGCAAGTAAACTTATGATAACCAACAGTGTATACCTTACTGATACTTCAGGATTATTTACTTCTCCTGCATCTACCTTTGTGCTCGTGTACGTGTTAGATTCAGTTGCAGTTGCAGTTGCAGAGCCATCGGAAGTAGCAATTGATGGGTTAGCATCAGCTCTAAAAGTTGAAGGTTTTTCAGAAACTTGATTAACATGATGAGAAGGGTTAGCCAGTGGGGGTGCACTGGGGATATCGTCATGGAATTTATTCCCCCCTTGTGCATTGCCAAAGTCCTGGAACAAGTAAGTAAAATGAGAAAATCAAGATAGCATACGCGAGTCTACAAAGCTCCAAGAGAACAATGTTGAACCAAAGAGAACATTTGCACAGAGATATCCATATATCAGCTTAAGTTCCAGAAAGTTTTAGTATAATTAAGTAAATGTGTTTCGAATTATACCCTTCTCAATGCAACATCCGAAAACTAAAGCACTGGTTAATAAATTACCTGTCTTCCAACCTCCTTATTTGGCTGCCTGTTTACGCCAGATAAACTAGCCCCTCCCTTGAAATTTCTCTCAAGTACAAAACCATTTGTGCTGCTAGTTGCCGTAGAATTTAGTTCCGAGCTCGTGACAGATTCTGACGACTCATCATAAGCAAAACCACGGTGAGCAGCGGCAAATCCACCACCTCGCCCTCCATTTCTTTCCGAATAATTCGCCACTCCACCAGAACTAATGGAAACCTTATCATCTTGAGGCGATGCTTCAAGCGAATATCGACCCTCAGAATCAGAACAGGTATCCATGTCAGATTCCGATAGGTTCTCCATGACTCGGCTAACACTCATAGTTGAAGGCATGTGTCCACTCCGGAAACGGGACACGGGAGGCAAACTGGACACGCGCCCCCGGTACCTCACCCCACCAAAATCCGTTTGTAGTTTCTTACTTGACATTCTCAATCAATTCTTTTGTGCCCTGCGTACAACATTTCAAATCATAAGTTACTGATTCCATCATAAAGTTTCTTATCACCAGTGAATGTAACTCACAGTCACACTAAGACATGAGACACATAGTGAGAAATTCAAGAAAAAAGAGACGAATGATAAAATTTAAATGGCTGAAAGAAAGAAAAACCACCAGATATTACAACCACGGCACACATAGTGAAGAGCCAAGATAATAATTAGAAACACATAAAAAATAAAAACCTAAATCCTAAAAGCATGAAAAAAAGAATACTTTTCACATGCAACCGCCTCACACACTGCCCCCTCCACCAAACTCCCATCACACAAATACAGAGAACCATCAAACAAGATCCTAGCTTTTCGATTACAAAAGAGAAAACTATGCACAACATATCTAAATTAGGAGCAAACAGTAAAAGGGAAAACTTGATTTTGCAAAACAGAGTGTTAAACTAAAAACCCTCTTTGAAACATTTAACCCTCAACCCAAAAAACCCACTTTTCAATCTTCCAGAAGAAACTCAACACTCAGCAAAAACATGAACCAAATTCGAGATAATGCACCACTAATCCACCATAAATACCCCTCAAAAATAAAGATTCTTCATACTTAAAAGACTACTACAAAACAAGAAAAACAACTAACATATATATATTTACGAATTACGAAAAACTGTGGTCTCACCTAAGTATAAAGTCTAGTAAAAGAAAGTGTGAACAAGACTCAGACTTTTATCTACTCTGTGAAATTGCTGCATTTAATATGCAATATCCTCTTCGTTTGAAGAAAACCCTCTTCTTTTTTTTTTCTGTCTGTTTGTGTGCCGTTTTGAAGCTAACCCACCATTTCAAATTTTTTTCTTGATGATGGGTTTTTTAAATATAAGGTTATAGTAATCAAAGATTGGAACTTTTTTCACGCGACAAAAAGTGGAAACGTGGGATGGTAGAGCATAGCACAACGTTGGAATTTGAAATTTTCAAGCTAAACTTTAGTAACGGTCACTTGTACTCGACTTAGTGGCGCAGCTAAGGCGGTCATAATTTTTTCTTTCACATAGTTTTTGTATTTATTTTTTATCGCAGGATTAATAATATCTCGATGACGGTATAAGATTAAAATTTCAGCATAAGTTTAATGTTAATTTGGAGTAGTAGTAGAATTATTATCAGAAGCAGTTGTTTGTGATGTGACGATTTCTGACCTCTTCACATTTTACTTTGAAAAGTTTACCAAATGATTGAAAACTTACAACCACCGTATTAATTAAATTTTCAAAATTTTGAAAATAGATATTTGACACAATGATCGCACCACGTGATCAGAAGCAGTCAATAGGTAATGTATTGCAGTTCGTCAAATGATATGAGCAACAATTAAACTTGATAGATGTTTGTACCATATATATTACAAGAAGATATTACATATTACTGAATGATTTTTTTTCTTGGTACTAAACTATAAAAATTAATATAATTTACAAAATGGCCTAAAACTCTATATAATTGCAAAAACATCCACTACAACTTGAATTATTACAAAAGCACAGGTTGAAACTTATAAAAACATGATAAGACGGTAGATGAAATTAGCCAAAAAAGAAGAAGCTTCGGATGAGCCCTTAAAGAATTCGGTTGAAGTACTAAAAAAGGCTCAAGAGGGAAGACTTGTAATAAATATCCACCACAAAGGAGTACATTGATGAAATCACATACAATATAGCTTACTTACCAGTACCGTCCCCCATACCAAATGTTTCCAAAAATATAAAGCAATGACTTTCTTTTGTAACACAATAAGACATCTTAGTGCACATATGCAGTTCAATTTCTGTGTAATTTTTCAAGTACTACACATTTCCACCAAACACTTTCTTGAAATGAGTATGATTTTCAAACTGGACGGCCCTTCACACAGATTGGGCATCGCGAGCTTGTAAGGCCTCCTGCAGGCATTGTACTGCTCCGACGTAATTTAAAAAGCCCATATACCAAAATTCATGGTTATCGACAGATATAACCTGAATATATTTTTCAGCTGAATTTGTTCTGCTCGTTGAAGGGTTAACGGCTTTGAGTTGATGAATTGGGATGACAACCTGTTCAGAATGCCAGGAAAAAAGATGCAATGTTATATAGACTCTCGAGGACAGCAAAATGTTAATAGCAGAGGTGATACTGGGAACATTACAAATCTTATGTGCCAAATAATCTCATTCTTAGTGCCACTTTTAGACTTATGTCACAGGTGATAACCGAATGATAAAATGAATATGCATATTTCTCTAGCTGCCCACTATAGCGTGTGTAACGATCCCACCACGCGTTAAATATACATGGCCTAAATAAAGTGGTAGCACATGGATAGGCACACTATTTGGCACAGAAGATATGGACAGCACTAGAAAACCTATAAGTATTATGTAAGGTATACCAACCGCTGCCAGCTTAGTAATTACAAAGGATTTTGAATTAAAGCTTTCATAATTTTGCCTCACTATAATTTAACTTGCTGATAAACCAGGCCCCAAGCTTGATAGATCAGCTCTTTTTTCAATTACTAATATACACAATAAATAATATCAATTAAGTCCATAAGTTTTCAAAAGCATTATTGACCATACAATAAAATCAATTCACTTGAACAGGAAACAGCATATAATATATTACTTATTATATAATCTTTTTAACATTAAAATATGATTCTAAAATTTAAAATATAAAGTCACAGGGCAAACGCCTGGGGACTTAGGCCTCACTCCAGGAGACATCGAATGCCTCGTCATAAGCCTTGCCTTTTAAAGCACTGGAGCTGAGTATGAGCCAAAGAATGAAAAGAGATGGTTTCTATTATAGTTTGAGCTACCTTATAAAGCTTGTACCATAAAAGCGCGAGAGTAAAACTTAGATTAAGGTAACACCCTGGAAAACTTTACTCTTTTTAAATGCCTTCAATATTTAGATCCATGCCAATGTTGTATAATAAAACTAGTATGTGGATCAAAGGACAGTATTATAGAAACTGAGCATACTGAGCAATAGCTTCAAACTAATGGAATCTCCAGCCAATTTCGACAGTTACTATGATCCCAAAAGCCAAAGAACTGAATTCTCTACAGGAGTGCAGATCCAAATATGAATTATTAGAGACAACAAAATGGAAAAATAAACTAAAATTGAGTTGAAAAGAGAAGATTTTTCAGGAGACAGAA
This sequence comes from Misopates orontium, assembly GCA_946800315.1. Lineage (NCBI taxonomy): Eukaryota > Viridiplantae > Streptophyta > Magnoliopsida > Lamiales > Plantaginaceae > Misopates > Misopates orontium. The sequence goes on along the minus strand of OX326953.1, from coordinate 13,192,911 downwards.
TTTTCCCATAATATCAATGCCATAACTACAATCAACCTATTTTTCCCGATATGATTTGGGTCAATTTCTAGTATAATCAGCACTAAAACCAAAAGGACCTCTTAAAATTACAGTAATCAACTTAACAGCAATTACAAGGAATAAACACTGAAATGATCATGCATCAATAGTAGAAAGCACATTTACAAGTACCTTATAATAGCTCCATTCAGTCTTGTCAGAAGCTTGATAAGAAAGTGGATTATCACTACAAAATGCAAGCTTTTCTGTAGAAACGTATAAAACCCCCATGACTGGACCAGCTGAAGTTGACAGATAACATGCATATGAATCTTTCAGTTTCTCCTCTGGAACTGTCTCAAATGTTTGCCGAAATATTTTCTCATAACCACCTTCGGCTAGAACCTTTGTTCCCTGTGCAATTCTTCCTAGGGCAGCATCTGCTAGACTCGGGCTTGTTTTCACTAATGTCATAAGAAACGAACAAATAAATAAAAGAATAAGTAAATAAGGTATCTAGAATTATCCAATATCAAAATTGTCATGAAGATACTAGGAGAATGAGCACTCTATTGGATACAAGCATAAACATTAAATTTACTCAATGGCATAGCAGAAGATTCTCTTACAACAATCCAACTCTTTTAGATTATCAGGAAACAAGAATTTTAGACAATGACCAGTTTTCCACATTGAGTTTTCCTCTACATCTTATACGGAAGAATGGTCAGAGTCTCATATTCACCTCGTTCAAACCGAAAAATTATTGTGAATAAATCAATTCAAGCCAACAGGGTAAACTAGTAAATAAAACTTCCCCATTTTCCCAACTCCAACAGAATGTCGACGTTCCACCTCATCTCTTAGTACAGATATCTGCATTGTCAGATTTATTTTTCTCCTATTATCAGAATCGCAGCGCATCATGCGCAATTCAGCTATGAGTGTAATGGTTTGTTCATGTGAGACGTGACCTCTAGATGCAACGGTAGTGCCCGCGGAATTTCTCAAATTTGGGCAAAGAAAAAAGAATTAAGGGGCGGGCGGCCGAAGAGAACTTGTAAGGAGGTCTTGCGGAAGGATATGGTTACCAAAGGACTAGAATAAGACACTTTGCTCAATCGAAAAAATGGAAAATGAGAATTCACGTGTTTGACCTAATGTGATTCTCATTCAACTCATACAGCCAGCTCTAGTAAACTGGGATCAAAGGCTTGGTTGTTGTAGTATTCATTAGTCATGACCCTAACTTTAATTGAATATAAAATTAAATTTACATGCTTGATAAGACCAATAGACAATCCAACAAAAACATAGAAACACCATAATATTTTCCATATAGAGAAAGCCATATTATTAGGATGAAGCAATCAGATTTTCTTCTATGCCTAAACAATCCATAGGTTTCAGCTTCTCGATATGAAAGTATTTCCTCAATTTCACTCTATCAGAACTCAGAAACTGTACGATTCTCAACTCTCAAGCTGAACAATACCGTTATGCTTGTACCACAAAGTAGAATTAAAGCACTCACATCCCTTCTCTGACAACCTTGTCAACCCCAGACCAAAATCCCACCTCTACATACTGCCCTTCATTCATCTTTGAAGCGATCAACTCTAACATCCCCCCTCCCCCCAACAGAAACAGAATTCCACCTTTTATCTAATAAACAATATTTTGCAGAAAAGTAAGACGATTTAACAATACATCGATAAAACTTAAGATTCATTGGATACACGAATAAGACACAAGCAATCACAGATAACTGGAAAAAGATAGAGAGAAAGTAAGCTGACAGTGTTGCCAAGTGTTTCCAGCAAGATCCTCCGCCTTCCTCGATGCTTCTCCCACCTTCTTCCCCCATCTCCCCAGCACATCCTTTACACTACCCATTGTCTCTGATACACCAAAAACCAAATCTTTCAGATATACATAAATCACAAAAGAAACAGAGTATTAAAAAAAAAAAAAAAAGACAAAACCCAAGCCTCAACTTAATCGAAAACTAATACACAAACATCCAATCAGAAAACTCCAACTATTCTATACCTAATTTATGACATAGAATATATATAACAAACTTGTGGACCCAAATAAATCATGGCCCGCTAATTCACTAATTTTGACCTAAGTCAATTAATTCCTTAGAACATTCTACACAATAACTGACCTTTCAAATTGAACGAGGAGGATGAATCGGGGGCAGCAGGCGCGTGATTGACGTAGGGATTGGTGTTATCGTAGTCCCGCGGCACAGGCGATTCCATCACCAACTCCTGGCTCCAGCTCACCGATTTCTTCGATCTCGATGATTTGTCCTCCTCCAAATTAGGACTACTATTATTGCCCTCACTCAAATCTATATCAACAACAGTAGTATTATTATCTTTATCATTAATATGTGCATTATCCGCGGGCTTCGGATCCGGGTCGGGTACGTGGATCTGGACCGGCGGTGATTCGGATTTCTTCGGCTCGGCATTGGTGGCGGTGGTGGGTGGTTGTTCCATCATATTTTTAATTTAGGGTTTGTTTGTGTGATTTGGGGATTTTATTAAATTGACGGCGGCGCGTGAGTTGGATTTTGATTTTTGAAGACCTCGTACTAATTTGGTTATTTTCGGGTTGATGGATTTTGATATGTTGGAACAGGTTTACCGGTAGTTCCGGTGGTGAAAGGGGTGTATGAGAGTGAGGAGGTGACCGGGAGGATTTTAAAAGGAGAGTGGCGGTCCAATCATGGGAGAGATTGACTTTTTGACTCGGGTGATAATAAAAGTAAGTTAAGGTGCTTTACTGCTTTCACGTGTTTTTTTCTTCTTTGAGATGAGATAGTTACAGTTTATTTATATAATTGAATTTGAATGTTGATAAGTTGATTGAATCTTAAATTTATTTTTAGAAATATATTACATGTATAACGTTTTTTTCTATCAATCAACTAATTAATGTAGAATAATGTATGTCGTAATATTGTAAAATGGACATGTAATTTTCTATGCTCTTGGTTTTCTTTCCCCTATTGTTCCGTTTAAACTCCAAGGTCAATAAGATATCATCTCTTTGAAAAATATTACATACAGGGCGTGCACCATGGTGTTGCAAATGGTGGAAATTTAATGTATTTCTCATACCCTATCTCATTGGTGTAATCACACTAATAACCGAATTGACTGCACCACGTTCTCATACGGCCATTGCACCTGATTTTCTCTCCAAAATCTTTTGGAGGATGGATCCATCTTGAGTTCCAATTGTCTCAGACTCTCAGTAATGGATAAAACTAGGGGGTGTTCACGGTTTGATTAAAACCGAAAACCGAGAATTTGGTTCAAACTATAACCGAAACCGATTCATTGGTTAGGTTTTCAGTTTTGACATTTGGCGTAAAAAAAAAAAAATTAAGTTTTCGTATAACCGAACCTACTTGACCAATAGTTAACCGAAAACCAATTATTATTTTTTAGCCTTTAGTTTTTATCGGCATTGAACTTTTATGTGCCTTAATTTATTTATTTTATAACAGAGAAGAGGTAGAAACACTACAAAACATATTTGCACGGCTTTCTTATATATTTTAAAGTACAAGGATGTAATTTTTATTAATTAATATTTTCATTTTAAAAGAAAAATGATGAAGTCACAACGTAATTTCATTTTTGTCAACTCTAATTACTTTTTCCAAGTTTTCTCCAATAAAGTAACCATCTTATGAACCCAACTACATAATTTCGTTAAATTCAATAATTGGTTGAAGAAAAAAAAAAAAAGAAAGAGAAGCAACAATACTACAAAGTTGAACTTAGTAAAAGTGTTTGGGCAGAAAATTTCGTGTTTTTAGTTGTAAAGTGTATTTCCTTTTTTGTTTATTGTAAAGTCGAGAATCGGTTCATTGGTTAACTCATAACCGTAACCGAACCAATGAGTTTAAACCGAAAAACCGAACCGATACATTGGTTTGGTTATCGGTTAACGTTTTTAGGCCAACCAAAAATCCGACTTCTTTAAAAACCGAACCATGAACACTCCTAGATAAAACAGGGTGGAGCCTGTATCTATCAGGGAATATCATCCCATATTCACATTGGGTTGGACCTTCCAATACCCCAAAGCCTATCATAAATCTTTTCACTATTTTTTAGTTGGTACATTATGTGTACATTATTATCGAATATTTACAAGAATCATTGAAAAAAATTTCTACTTAATATATCAAAAACTTCAAAGTAAAATACTTGTTTTGATAAAAAGTTTGTAAACCAGCGTATAAAACATTCAAAACCAATGCAATATATGACATTAACTGCTGGTGCTTGGCCCATAAGTGTTCACAACCATCCATTTTGGGCCAGTAGTCCATGGAGCATTCCAAGTAATGTATAAATTGGTCAGGTTCCATCTCCAAGTCTAGAGAATTCATTTTCACAATTCTACCCAAAATCATCATCAAAATACATTTGGTAAACTAAAGATGGAAGGCTCATATTTAAATAAATAAATAAATATATACTCTTTAGACCAATAATTTCTATAGATATTACATTTATCAATTTCTTGATTAGAAAATAAATTATTGTTATTTGAATTTTAGCTGTAGCCAATAACAAAAGTTTTCAAGTAAATAGTTTTTTCTCTCATCTACCTATCATTCATATTTTTAATTTCGTGTATATTGATAACACTTGTAATTTTTGAAACAAGTTAAACTAAATCAGCAGAGTATTTATTAAATTAAAATATTAACACTGTGGAGAATTTACAATTACAAACTCAAGGAAATCTTAAAAAATAAAATTAGTTGATTAACTTAGTGGGATGTATTTTAAATATTGTAACTAATTGCACAAAAACTTTAAGTTTCTTCGTGAAAAAAATAAGAATTGTGCCAAACAGAGAAAAAGAAACGTAAATCTTATTTTCTGTAGTAGTTAATTTGAATGTATATTTTTTCTATTTCTTGGGGAGGGGTGGGGGGTCAAAGAGAATCTATCATAATAATTTAAAATATAAAAACGAAGAGCAACTCAATATATACCTTCCTTAGCATTGTTATCTTCTGAAAAAGCAAACTCAAAATATACCAAAGTTTTAAATCTATCCCAAAAGTTAATGAACATTCCATGGTTGGAATGTGAGACAACAACACATTTCAACTACTTATATTAATAAAGAAAGATAGCATGCACATGCAATAAATTACACATGCATGATATATCCATCATGTACAGTTCATCTTCCAGCTCTTTTGCAAAAATCAACAACTCATCGCTGCCTGTGCAATCAATCTAATACCAAATTGAAACTATCAAAAATGGACCACAAAAGGAGGACCATTTTTAGATACTCGTAGTGGCTAAAAAATGGGAATAGATGATATATTTGTCAGCATATGTTCCCCATTATTGTTGTACTTTCCTTTTTATCATTGATGCAAGTTTGCAAAATCCAAACACTATTTCTAAATAATAATTAATTGTTGTGAAATGATGATTAAAAAAACCTGTTAGTATACATTGTATTAAATATGTTCTTACAAATTTTTAGGTCATAAAATGGAAAAAATAATAATGGAGGAAAGTACAACACCCCCTAATATAAAGTCAATCTTATTAATTTCCACATAGTGGCCGGTGAAAGATTGCAAATTTGAATTTGGCCATGATTGACATTCACAAAGAAAAAGTGATGACTTGGCAAAAAAATCAACTTTGAAACTTGTTTCTTCATATGAATAATCATTACATGTGTGTACTTTTGATACATTAAGTTCTATGCTTCCTCATCATTCCCTCTTTTAATTTTATAGTGGAAATACTTTAGAAGATTCCCATAGGAGAGAGCTGCTAAAAGCAATTGCACTTAGATTTGGTGTGGCCATGGGCTTCTTTAACTGTTGTCTTTTCTAAAATGGGATTATGCTAAAAATTAAAATACTACCATAAGAAAAGAAATACGTTTCTCAGTTTCAAAAATCTGTCCTTTAGTTATATACTTATATTAGTTACCATTGGAGCTCGTTTTCTAATTAGTATAAATAGTTCAATTAGGTAGATTATAAGTTATACAATATACAATCGGATACACACAAAAGTTTCAATTTTTGCCATGTTTTCATAATTACGTGATTTAACCGCTTTCCTCTTCTAGAAAGGTAGCCGTTAGTTTCAAATCATACCCGAGTGTCAATTAGTATGTATAGATAGAAATGTTTAGTCTCTTACTCAGTTTAGTTGTTAAGTTTTGTGATTCTCTCTCAATTCTCTCAATGATCATTCTGTCACATTCAATTGTTGATATGAAGTTCTTTCAATTCCATGCTCGTCACATGAGGAATAAACTCTCCTTAATCTTCTTCTACAAACATTCATCTCTCTATCAACTTTTTCTTAAATATTCAATTCAATTCTTTCATTTTCATGTCGATTGTAAATCTCAATAGTTACTTAATCTAAGCTAGTTCCATTAAAATATAGAGTAAAAGTATTTGATGTGTTTAAAAATCGATATCGCAACGAATATATAATGTTTTCCTTTTCTTTCTTTTTTTGTTGAACGAATATATAATGTATTGACTATTGAGTACTCCGACTTCTAAATGATATTACAAATTATGACGGCAATTCGTAAAGACTAGATATTAGAATTTAGAGATATTGTACAGACAAGAATTATCCGTTCTGAAAAAGCAATCTTACTTGTACAATGTAAACTCTGTGGCTAAAATATTTTATATATTAAGATTTTGGTCAGAGTTGCATTGTATATATTTCTTTTAATATTTTGAATGACGTGAAAAATTATCATCTCTATGTAACAACTTAGTTCATTGAGAAAATGTATCATTTTTTTAGGCCATTGCTTTAGGTACCTCCGAACAAATATCTCACCTAGGTGCAGTGAGCAAACAATTTAGGAATAATAATCAGTTAATAATACCTCAGATAATTTTTTCATATCGCAATCTGTTGAATTTAGTTAATTTTTAGCACAATGTGAAAGTGAAATGACAATTTTATGTTGATACTAATTTTGAAGGAACTATAATATTTAATCAATACTAGCCACCGAGGCGTAAAGAAAATTGAAGTACTGCAGAGAGACATGTAAAAGAGAAAGAAACTGTATTTCTGATATTTCAATGTGTTCTTCTGTTTTGTTCTTTTTTCTTTAACGTGAGCACCAAGGCTATACAACTCTAGTATTTAAATACACAAGTACATACAAAAAATAAGGTAATGGTTCCATGAAATCTGTGATGGAGTTTTATTGACAGCTTGTTGATATGACTTTCCATATAAATTGAAGTTTCCTCATTATCACCTTGATTCTCAATTTTATTCCCGTTGGAGCTCCAGAAATCTCTCAAATTTCTTTCACTAATTATGGTATGATTGTGAGAATCTTTTCCCTTATTTCCCTTTTAATCTTCTGTATCTTCTTCTTTTCTCTGACTTCTATGAGTGTCAAGATATATTCTGCTAATAAGGCGCACGCGGGGACCGCGTGCAGTTTTCTAATTATTGTAAAGAGTGATTTAATTTAAAATGTTTGTTTTTATATAACTTATGCTATCCATAAAAATGTTTATGTACATACTTAAATTGTTTTCAAGTATAGCTCAAATTGAATAACTCTAAACTTTGCAATTCGGTCTATATATCTGCTAAAGCATTCGATTACATGTGAGGCTGCGAATTGGTAAAAGAATCATAGGAAAAAGACATAAGAAACCCCATGAAAGTAAGCGTAAGAGGGAGTATTGAAGTTTTCGCATGTAAAAAATTCTGAATATTTTTCCCTACTTTATAATTTAGTTACTTTTAATGCAAATGAGTGTTTTTTATTACAAAGAGTTTATTTTGACATAATTTACTTACCGGTGGCGTGCCTACTTAATTTGAGTTTAAGTTTCAAGTTTTATTTTGGGTAAGTATGAAATGTTTCAGTATGTTACATGTTTGAAGCTCTAAAACAGAAACTTACGCACCAACAACAACGCAATGTGTAGCATATGATCAATTGCGAAACATCCATAAGCAACATTAATATAATCCCCTGCAAAATGAAAGTGGGACGGGCTTAGACCGAAATCCCCAAGAAATCTAGAAGAAAAAATAAAAACAAAATAATAATTTATCGAAATTAGTTGAGAATTTACAGAAAAATATAGCTTAAAGACAAAGTCAGAAAATGAACAGTAACATAAAGATTAACTATGAAGAATTTATGGGATATGATTAGTAACATAAAGATAAACTATGAAGAATTTCTGGGGATACGATGACATGCTTAATCATTTTGGCCAAATTCATAAGCCCACAAATTTAACATATTTTCTTAAACAAAGGAAACATTGTTCACTATCGAAAACTCAATATAAAAGAATCGACGGGCCTCGAGAGAATCAAGCAAAAATAATCAAGTAAAAAATAGAGCAAATACTTATGTACACCACTTTTAAATCTTAATTCTTTTGCTAGCCATCAAGTGCACGCGGGACCGCGTGCAACGTATTTTTTGATTTAAAAATTTATTGTTTGACGTATTTTTTATATACTTTTTGACATAAAGAATAATGTAATTACGTCTAAAAATCATAACTAATAAGCAAATGCTTTAGAAAATAATAGCTAAGGATTCCTTACCTCCTGAATGATATAAATATGTACCATAAAAATACCTGCAAAGTCATTAATTTAATTAAAATTATTTGGGAGGAAAGATGCAATAAAGAAAAAATTAACGATTGGAAAAATCATAACTATTAAGAAAATGCTTTAGAATGTAATAGCTAATGATTCTTTACCTCCTGCATGATACGAATAGGTACCATAAAAATACCTGCAAAGTCATTAATTTAGTTAAAATTATTTGAGAGGAAAGATGCAATTGAGGAAAAAAAAACTGCAAGACCAGACATAAAAATGGGTTTCTTTAATATAGTAATAGATATTGGTTTTAAGACGAATGTAGTTTTGTGCCGCATGACCAACAAAGATTCTTGAATCAACATCTTTCACCTACATTCGGGCCCCTTAAGAAACATACCAAAGGAGTCAAAGTTTGAAAATAGGAAAATTGGGATGCCAAAGTTTGAAACTAAAAAAATGGGGAAATTGAAGTCCAAGTTAAAGTACATAGGATAAGCTAGTGGACAAAGCTTTCACCTAATAAAGCAAAGAAAAGGACCTTCGTTGAAATTGAGAAAGTAAATAATTAGTAAAGCCACAACGAAAGATTTATAAGGTCTAGGAAAGTTCAGGGCTCTTTTGTTAAACCTTAGAGGAGTATAAACAAGTACGAGTATATGAATCAAACATTGAATTTGGTTTATATATGAAACAAAAGATAAAATATGTATCGTTATATATATATATATATATATATGTAATTAAATCCTATCACATTCTCTTTTTCCCCTTTTGTTTTATAACAGGCAAGGCCCGAAAGTTTTATTTATTTTAACTTTCTTAGAATTAGCATATTGACGCCACGGTAAAAGTACACAAAAATAACAAATTACAATGAAGTGGTATTTCTCTTACAAATAACACATAGTGAGATTAAAAAATTAAAAAATCTCTTACATTCAAGGCGAAGGCAGCTAATTAATAAAGAGCTATTATTTCAATACCCTCGTGGCTAATAAAATCCAATTTTTCGTACTTCTCAGAGTCTTTATAAATTTGCAATCAATGCTATAGCTTTATCCACTCTAGTGTTCTATTATCAGAGATGTTGAAATTTTAAGTCATTATAATAATGGGATGAAATAATAAATAACGTAGACTTTGTCTGGTGACTCTGGTCTACCTAATAAAAATCTAAGAATAATAAGACAGTAGGATATTTGGATTAAATTGCTTACCTTCGATATATGTTATAATTCTTAATTCGTATCTATCTTGGTTTAGTCCCATGTTTAGAAGTAAATGTCTTCGTCCATCGAAGAAACTACAATCTTATTAATGAAGTTGTCGGGAGGACGTGAACTTGAAAGCACTATTATGCAGTAATATATGCAACGATATGAAAAAATTCTTACTACGGTATATATAGTATTTTATATTTATGAGTATACAATGTATTTAAGTTTTTAATTGATTATATGATTTATATCATATATTTTATATCATATTTTCTAATACCATCACAATTATAAATCTATAATCATAAAGACGTTTATAAGAAACCATAACCACAAAATATTGAGATTTTCATTAAGAACAAGAAATATATAACATCGCATGTATGGAGAAATCAAAAGACAACTTTTTCTATATTTTCAGATGAAATATGCGCTCTTAAGAAATTTAAAGTTATACTCATAACCTGTATATATATATATATATATATATATATATATATATATATATATATATATATATATATATATATATATATATATATATATATTACATTACATTACATTACATTACATTACCACGTTAAAATGTAATACAATCTATTAAATTAGAATGAATAAAGATATATAAATTTATTGTAAGAGCCTATAACATGGCTCCATAACTAGTAAAACAACAAATTAAATACCCCAAGCCCATTGGCTAACAACCAAAGTTATTTGAATCGAATTTGAGACTGGTTCAAAATATGCTAGGAAACTCAATTGAGTCAATACTATGAAATGTTAAAATATCAAACAAACTCAATATTTGATTATCAATAAATAAATAAAAACAAACTCAATAATTATAAAGTTTATTCTTGCTATATTATTGTAAGTTTCTTGTACGAGTTTAAGTGTTTGGTAAGGTTATAATCACGAACTGTAAAAAATAATTTATTCAATAAAGTTAATATTTTATTTTTTTTTTGGAAGAAAAGACAGTTAATATTAATTTGAAGTGTGCCGTAAGGAAGGTTATGCAGGGACCCGAGGCACTTAATTCGGCCTCAAATCCAGCGTTTAGCAACGAACAAAGCCTTAGGTGCATCTCCCGAAAAATCCTGGATTACATTTGTATTTTAACTAATAATTCATAACTTTCATAACAATATCATATTATATATATTTAACTATACATATATATATATATGTATATATATATATAAATATTTTTTTGTAATGAGGCCTCAACCTTTCTTGTCGGGTTTGTTCTCTACTGAATTATTGGTCTATACTTAATATCACGTCAAAACATTAAATGAGCACTAAGACTTGCATGCAATAATTGAGAAATATAGTTAACATATTTCCCCACCTTCATAATTTTTCTAAAATGACATGTAAATTAATTGACAAGTAATTGGGCACGTGTCGTGGTATCGATGGCCTCCAACATACTACTTGAAAATAGTTAATAATAAACTTGAGGCATCTTGCCTATGTTAGGTCTTTCCGGTTGATAGTTATATTTTATCAAGTTATTCAAAAACTATTATTACTAATTAATTAATATATATATATACACTTGCCGGTGTGTATAAGACTTACAAACTTTTGTGTCTAATAGTAAATGAAAAAAGTCAATTATCGTCTATATTAAGTTGGTGTTTACAAATGCTTATAAAAGAAGCTTATTGGCTTTTGCAGCCCTATAAACACATTTTTAGTATTTGCACCACTGACTTTTGCTTATGCTTGTCTAAAAAGAATGCAGAAAAATCACAAGCCGTAAAAGCAGGGTCATGTGTGCTTCTACAACTGATTTTGAAAATATGTTATTTTAAAAAAGTTTTTAAAGTAAAAGTCGCTTATCGTTAACTTTTGCAAACACCTAATTAATGCTTTAAGTAGCTTTCTGAAAAAATCTGCAAACATTCCCGACTTTTTGTTTAAAGTAACTTATTGTGATTTTTAGCAAAAGTAGTAAACAAACTCCTTATATAAGCTCTTGTAAACACCAAGTCTATACAAGTGTGACAATCTACCATTAATGTTTATATTAAATATTGTAAAAAAATTATGTTATATATTCAATATTATAATTTTAAGCTTTTATATGACCAGACAAAATTAAAGACAGTAGATTGAAAATTTCTACAAAAAGAAAAAAAAAAGAAAAAGAAAAATGTTAAAAGATTCATTTTGTATGGTAAATTTAAATTCATTTGAAGGGAAAAGCAACATTTAGACATAGAACTAAGTAACCAACTTTGTTGCATGAATTAGCTAAGCAATATTATTTTCTTTTACACAAATGAAGTTGTTGCTCGGCTATCAATTACTTTTGTTAGTAATAAGTAGAATGATTGTGCCACATGCATTTAATATATTCATACCTATAGCTTCTATAGTTTTTTTTTTTTTTTTTTTTTTTCTAATTGATGTTCGTTAGCTTATAAACTAATTATTTGATTGCAGGCATTGCTAGAATAACTATATTAGACCGACAAGCCGCCATTTTAAATTTAAATTTCTAATTTGAAAGAGAGATTCAGCATGACTGCATGAATGTCACATTTCACAAAGATCCGAAATAGGAGTCCCGAGTCCTATACGAATAAATATATTACTCATGAGTCATGACGCTCTTTGTTCCAAATCGAATATCTGACGTACTACTGACCAATCAATCCAATTAATTTCTTATGACAATTGCTGAATAATTTACTAATTTTGTGTAAAATTATCGAGCAATATTTCCTCGGTTATAACTTAACAGTCCACTAAAGTTTCAGGTCACAACTTGCAATATTCTTACTAATTTCTTATGCCAATATTTTTGAAATTTAATATCTACAAAGTTTGATACATATACAAATTATTTTCAAGACAATTATATATACAAAGTTTGATTGGTCAACGCCCAAAACCCTAGTTGTCGCGACGCTGTCACTACCCTCAACATGGCACGACAAACTATTACAATTCATAGATTCCCAACTTTTTATAGTCCAAAACCAAAAAGGAAAAAGAAAAAAAAAAAAAAAAGGAAACACAAAATCGTTGCCGAATCGCCACCATGAACTCACGCCTACTAAGTCATTTGGTCATTTCTTTGGATTTATAAATCTACGATCTTCTTCTTCTCCTCCACCGTTAATTTCACTGTCACTAAACTATCTCTCAAGCTATCAGATTCGGTCAACTTTACGTTGAATTTAAAGAACATATACACATTAATAAAAATATATACACATTAATAAAATAAGACGTTTAAGTGTACATAAACTCAAAAGTACTCACTTCCCATGCTAATTTATCGAATACCAAATCATAACATTAAAACTACTTTTAGAAAATTAATTAGCCTACAAAAGTATGAGATGGTCAATGGAGAGAGATAGTTATGATTATGACTTGTGAGTAATATATTCTTCATGACAACGTGGCAGGAACATTTATTATATATAAATAAAATAATAAAATAATTTTCCCCAAACAACCAGAAAGAATTTTCCAAATTAATCACACCAACAACTCCTTCAATCCCCACCCCACACCACCCCCACCACCCCTCATTTCAACTCTCTCTCTCTCTCTCTCTCTCTCTCTCACACACACACACACTCTCTCTCTCTCTACAAACACAGTTCTCTCACACCATTTACAGCCAAAAATGGCGAGCTGAATTCAAACCGAAAACCTAAATCAATCACTCGAATGTCGAAGCAGGAATCAGTTCGCGACTCATTCCGCGCCCTAGCCGAGAGCGCCGAGCGCAAATTCGCGCGCGTGCGGGACACGCCGCTGCACCCGTACGGCGGGAGCGGGCCGCAGTACGGACACCTGTACCACAAGGCGTTCAAGGCGTACATGCGCCTGTGGAAGTTCCAGCAGGAGAATCGGGCCAAATTGATGGATTTGGGCCTTCAGCGGTGGGAGATTGGCGAGATCGCCTCGAGAATAGGTCAGCTGTACTTCAATCAGTACCTCAGGAGCAGCGAGGCTAGGTTTCTCCTCGAATCGTATATTTTCTACGAGGCGATTTTCAATCGGAAGTATTTCGAAGGCTCGGATAAGGATCGAGGGGCTAGGTTTAAGGAGCTGAGGTTTTACGCTAGGTTTTTGATGGTTTCGCTGTTTTTGAACCGCGTGGAGATGGTGAAGTTGCTTGTGGAGAGGTTTAAGGAGCTTGTGGATGGGAGTAGAGTTAATTTTCGGGTATGGATGCCTGCGTTTGTTCGTATGAGTTGATATTTTTGCTTGTTTGATTGCTCTTGGTGAAGAGGTTTAAGTGAAATTGTTGCTGTGATTTATGAAAATAATTGAACCTTGTCTTGTGTTTTTTTTTCTTCGTGTGAAATGATTTGAATTTGTTACATATGGTGGTAATGAGTGAGTATAAAGCTAGCCATATATAGCATAGAGAAATTTGCTGTTGAAGGACTGAAGGTGCTTGATTAGATGTGGCTTGAGACTGTAATGATGGAATTTAGTTGGTCCACAGCTATGGCTCTTAAAGTGTGCAGTTATACCCCTAAGAACTGGAAATTTCATGGCCATTTGGTTGGCAATGCTATTATTGGAGGGCACTCACATGCGTACAAGAATTATAGTTCCGGTTGACCGGGAGCGAGGCTTTATAAGAACAATCCAGTTGATTGTTAGCTCATTCGCTATCTTGTCCTTATTTCCTGTTCGGTAATGTGCGAAGAGAACACGTTCCAACTCACCAATAAACCTGTGCTTATGAGAGACTGCATTTTTCTTCCCGCACCCAGATTTTAGATCAATTGCACTTAGCAAATTGCCAATATTGATGAAGTTGACCCTCTTTGGAAACTCTGGTCATAAGTGTTGAAAAATAACTCACGAGGCTAGGAGTTGTTTTAGTTGGATACGAATAAAGTTGTCTTATCACTAAATCATGTGGATTTCAAGTTATCTGATACCACAATGAACAGTTGGACTGAGCTTTATGTTTTCAATTTGGTAGTTGTAAGCAAACGATAATTTTTATCACTTCCTATGTTATAGTTTCTTCTTTTGTCAATTATCCGATATTTTGACTAGAATATTTCTGGTATGGTTGTGTTATGAACATTAAATGACTCTGTCACAATTAACTGCATAACCAACACAATATAGGATATTCCTCCAGGGAACCAACTTCAAAGAATGGAAGCTAGTAGTGCAAGAAATCGTGAGGTTTACAACTGCAGATTTAGCCACCTTGAATGCTAGACCATTGCGTTATACTGCCATGTTTGATTCACATCCAGCTTCACTCCCGTATGTGGCCAAGTTTCATGCTAAGAGAATTCTGAAGTTCAGAGATGCTCTGCTGACAAGCTACCACAGGAATGAGGTTATTGACTTTTTTTCTTAGAACGTTAATTTCCAGGCCTTGTCTTGTTCAAGTAATTAGCATCTGAATGTACATTTGATTTGGGCATTTCAGGTGAAATTTGCAGAGCTTACTTTAGACACTTTCAGAATGCTGCAATGTTTAGAGTGGGAACCTAGTGGATCTTTCTATGGCAAACTTCCTGTTGAACCAAAAGAGAATGGCCAGGTGGCTGATAATTCTGTAACTTCAGGATTGATAGATATAAACTTGGTGGCCGATATGACAGACCCCAGTTTGCCTCCAAATCCAAAGAAAGCCGTTCTATATCGTCCATCAGTGACACAAGTGCTATCCGTGAGTATTAATAATTGTTGCATCCCTTCAGGGTTCAATAGTAGATCGAGTGAATTACGATGAAATGCCTTATGTTTGGTCAAGTTACAACGATATCTCATTATTGTTACAGAAAGTACAATTTTCCCTCTAAATTGCTAGGAAAAAAAATGTCTTTTCGATGACTTCGATGAGTAAGTATTGCAGAGTGGAGAGAATAAAATGAATGAATAATGATTGTGGGGAAAAGAGAAAGTTTACGTATAGCTTTTTGCTTTTTTTTTTTCCATATTTATATGTATTAATAAAATAATTTTTAATTACTTTGAAAACCATAAAATTAAAAAATGAATTCTGACTCGGAAAACATCCTTTCACTAGAGGAGGTGTTTTGAAAATATTTGAAACATGAGGAGATTGTTGTTGTAATTGACTGATCTTGGGGGGATCTCATCATTATTAGAATTCAAAAGTATTCTGCAACTTCTTGAAAATTCCAACTATTTTTATACTTAGCACATTTCATATAAGGTTTAACAACATGCATTTTTGTGGTTGCTCATGTACTTACAGGTGATTGCAAAAGTATGTGATGAACTTCCTCCAGATAGTGTTATGCTAATATACTTATCAGCCTCAGGTTGCATGTCATTTGCAATTGATTACTTACCTGAGCAGGATATAACTGTCAAATCTAGGCTACTGATGTCTATTCATGTGTGCAGGGAATTCCAGTAGTTGTAGCACTTCAGAAACAGAGAGCTCTGGGATATCAAGAAAATTTTCTATGCTCAATGCCTCATCCCATAGTGATCATAAACAGAGGAATGGTCATACTGTTACTGAGAAGGGGAACTCAAATCAGCTTTTTGATAATTATTTGTCATTAGGCCCAAGCAGAGCAGGAGGTAAGAGCATAAAAGTAAATTTGTAGTTCTTATGAGTTCCATTTAATATTTATGCCAAGATAGAAGTTTTGCTTTTGCGCTTGCAGTTTCTAGCTTACAAATTAGTGTTTATTTTACAGGTTCAAATATCCTCTTCCCAGGAGATATAATCCCGTTCACCAGAAGACCTCTGTTCTTGATAATAGATAGTGATAACAGCCATGCTTTCAAGGCAGGTTTGTCAAAACCTTGTAGAGTAACTTATTCCAGCAGTAGGCATAAAACTCAACTGTATGCATTAGCTGCAATTTAGAGGCTGTTAGATTCTCAGTAATGGCATTTGCATATTAAAGCATTGAGCATGCACAATGACAAGTTTACTGGTTTGGACAATTCATTGTGTTATTAATAATATCAGCTATTAGAATGAACTTTCTATGTTTGATAAAATAGAAGACATTGTAGGGGATACAGCAGTAAGTGATAAAATTGGAGATAAAAATACTTTACATAAGATAGTGGTGTTTGATAATTTGTTGGACAAATTTTACCAAGTATGTTCCCTAATTTTTAATTCATTCTTTATTCTTGTCCATGTTTTGCATTGTTTTCCCTTACCCCTCTTCATTCTTCTTCGCTTCCGCCACCAGAAATCTCCATTTTAATTTGATACTTGAAAATAAATATAGATCCAAAGATAACATCACCAGGTATTTCTCTTACTGGTTTTAGGAGTTCTGAAGTTCAAACTGGGGAAGATATTATTCTTGGAAAGTGTGCAGAAACAGATGAGTGCATCTATATATAGATACACCATCAACTTGGTAAAATATATACACATGATAGATAGCATCGTCATGGAAGGGAAGTATTGGTAGTCAGCTAGAAACTATAAAACTCATAAATCACTATCGTAGTAATTAAAGAATAAAAAAAAAGTTATTTTAGTTGACCCAAAATGCATGACACTTGGGAACAGAAAATTTATTGCTTAGTTTCTGATATCCAGACTTCCATTCAGGTTTTACATGGAGCAGAACGGGGTGAACCTGTGGCTTTATTTCTTTCTCCTTTGATGCCTTCCTCCAAGAATCCAAGTGGAATTGACATGGCAAAAACCGGAAGTCAGTTCACCTTGTTCCTGACTGCTCCTTTGCAGGCTTTCTGCCAATTAGTTGATTATAACATCACCAATGATGACATGGTGAGTCAACTTCTGATCAATCAAACTCTTTGGAAAGTGGATTCTCTCATGTCTATAAACTCTTCCTGTGTAATGAATTTTCTTTCAGGAGATGTATAATAATACAGAAAGCATCATCTCAACTGCCTTTTCTGAATGGGAAGAGATCCTCTGTACTTCGACGAACCTGGATCTTGTTTGGGCTCAACTTTTATCTGATCCAATTCTTCGGCGACTTATTCTAAGGTAGTGCACTTGTACTCAATTTCTCTCAAGATCATCTTCACGTGCATCGTATCATTAAAGGAAAATGCTCGGAAAACAATCGTTTTGAAACTTTTGTGAATTCAAGTGTCATAACAAAATTTCAACCCCCTCTCCCCTCCCCGTCTTTAATATATGCAGTACACAACACTCGGGTCTTTTGCAAATGGGATTGGCCTTTGACATGTACAAAGAAATTCTACCCTTGTATTTCAAAACAAACTTTTGTTTTACTCTTATCCATTAGAACCTATAAAGATTCTATTATTTTCCGAAACTCACCCTTCAGTACGTCTTAATGGTGCTTGTTTTCAAGTTTTGGGTAAAATGATGAGTTTTTATGCTGAAACTTGGTAACGTGAGTAGCTTTTATCATGTACCTCGACAAAACACCAGATACATACCAGATGGTTGAGTTAAGAATCTTCCTCTAAACCTTCCCTTTATGGCAGAATAGCCTCTGACAATTTGTTTGAAACCTATTGGTTTGGCTAAAGATGAGAGTTCTCTTGAAAATCAAAATTTGGTTCTGTGAATACTTAGTAGGGCCCAATGTAACATATTGTATATCTCAACACTTCTAATTTTTTGTTTAAAAATTACTTACATGATAAACTGATGATTATGCTGTACTTTATATCTCTAGATTCATTTTCTGCCGAGCTGCTCTCGCTCTATTCCGTTTAAGAGAAAAAAGTGACCAATATTTGCCTCTTTG
The DNA here is from genome assembly GCA_946800315.1 of Misopates orontium. Classification (NCBI taxonomy): domain Eukaryota; kingdom Viridiplantae; phylum Streptophyta; class Magnoliopsida; order Lamiales; family Plantaginaceae; genus Misopates; species Misopates orontium. Next base: position 13,174,323 of record OX326953.1, on the reverse strand, counting down.
CACACCCGAAATGCCTAGTTCTGTAGCTGTCGACTCCAAGGCTGTGCAATCTGTGATCAGCCGACTAGCAAATCACCTTAAGGTTTCGAATTGTTTTAGATTTTCATAGATACTTGTGGAAAGGACAAGACAAGTCTTCATTCAAGTCTTAAAAGATTTAATTTGTCACCTTGTGCGGTGTAAAGAATCCCAAGACCCATCAACATTTCAGCCATTCAGACAAGATTCGCCTAGACGTCAAGTCATTCAAAGGCAATATCTTTGAAAATCCTACCTTGTATGCCGCAGAAAGAAGTACATATATCTATGTTCGGTTCTGTTGGAAATTGTTTTTTTTTTTTTTTTGTGGTTACTTCCTTTCGATGTGATATTTGCCGGTGCTCGTTTTTCTGAAGAATAGTGTCTTAGAAGTTAGAAGTGGGGTTAATGGTGTATACTAAATTGGTGTTTCTGTTTTTGTTGTTGTTTTAGCTTGTTAATTTACAGAAAATGTAATTTATTCATACCTTTTGTAATATAGAACCAGATAGCTATATTCATTTTCTTGTCTCACCATTTGGGTACACCTAAATTTTCAACTGTTTGAATGGGGACGAGACGTGCATTATAGGTTGTTGTTGCTTACTGAAGTGAATTGAAATGTTTATGATTCATTCGAATTCTCATTTTATACGTACCATATGTTTCAGTTTCTGCTGCTTCTAAAAGTTGATTTAGCTCCCTAAATTCTAACGGGTCAGTTAAGCAAGATTAGTAGATGGTTTGCTTCAGAAGAACACACATTCTCTTCGTGAGAATATTAGGTGCATCAGCTGTACGATGATGTGGTTCAACCAATTCGGTTACTGGCGTAAATGCATGGTTGAGATAAGAGTGATGGAGAGTTAATGTCCTATAATTTAGAAGATGCTTTTATTCTCATCTATTTGTTGCACCACGTCATCATAGCATGAAATAATTTTTACATAACGGTCTTGTTATTAGAGATACCCATTCAATCTACTGTTGTTTTATGTATTGTAAGCATAAGATAAGAAATTCAGTGTCATTAGGTTTCGAAAAAGTGGTCTCAAACCCAATTTGATTCTGCTTCTAGTTTCTTAAAAAATAATTAGGGGTTTTATAAATCTAAACCGGTTGACATAAAATAACTCATATATGAGAAAAAATCTCAAGTATTCTTAATTTAAGCTGTGACAGTATTGCGCCCAATTCTTTTACCTTATTGAAATTTTTTAGTAACCACAATTTGGGAATATTATTGTATGATTAGGTAGTGCATACAAGTCGACTACATGTATAAATACACAAGTCAAAATAATATAATTAAGGAGAATAATAATGATTATAATAATATCAAAAAGTATGTTAATTTTGATCATTAATTGCGCATAAATTAAAATTTTCCGTCTTTGAGTCCCTCTATCCGCGTGACAACTTAATTTCACATCCGAGCCGCACGTTTAACACAAGAAGCACAACTTACTCAGTTTAATGCCGTTAGATCACGCATTAATTAATTAATTAAATTAAAATAAAAAGTTGTTGCGACCGGTACAACTGCATATATATATATATATTGAAATCAAAATTCAGGATTTAGAACCTTTAATCAATCGCTTGAGAAGAAGAAGAAGAAAAAGGAAGAAGAAGAAGAGAGTTCGAGGTGAATCTTCTTCTGGCCTTTAATTTTTCTCATAGTCTATTCTGATTTTGTTACTGTTTTACGTTGAACTTTCAAGTTTGGTTAGGGATTTGTATGTATCAGTGAATTAGGGTTTTGATTTGATGGTAGTTTCTAGGGTTTCGTTGAATTAGGGGTCCGTACTTTGATATCAGTTTGAATTTGTGTGTTTTTGTGTTGGATTTCCTCGTTTGTTTTTGCTGCTCTGAGATTTTAGAAATTTGTAGAAATTAGGGTTTTTTTTTTTACGTGGTTCTCGGTTTTACATGTGGTGTTGGTTAATCGGCGCCTTGAAAAGGTTATCATGGTGTCATTGTATCTTGTTGTGAGAGTTCTTGAGTTTCGTCTATTTTGACTTCTTTTGTTGATGTTAATTTGGACGTGAATCTGAAAGTTTTTTCTGTTGATTTGGAAGTTTACGTTTATTTACAAGATTTAGGGGTTTTTGTTTTGTTCTGTTGTTCTGCTCTGAAGAACATGAGATTTGAATATCTGACGATCTGTAAATAATTGTAGATGGCCCGTACCAAGCAAACTGCTCGCAAGTCCACTGGAGGAAAGGCTCCCAGGAAGCAACTCGCCACCAAGGTCCGTATCCGAGAGTGCCTTTTCCCCATTTACTATATAGATTGTTCTCGCAAATACGGTTTTTGTTTAGTTTCTTGTCTCATTGAACTTACCTTGGTGCTTATTATGTGTGGTAGGCTGCCCGTAAGTCTGCACCAACCACTGGTGGAGTCAAGAAACCTCATCGTTACCGCCCTGGAACTGTTGCTCTTCGGTGAGTTGTCCATTTATTTGTTAAGAATTAGCCCCTATTATTTTGGGTTTATTGCTGATTGTCAACTGTTATGTTAATCTTGTAATGTAGTGAAATCCGCAAGTACCAGAAGAGTACTGAGTTGTTGATCAGGAAGCTGCCTTTCCAGAGGCTTGTTCGTGAAATTGCTCAGGACTTCAAGGTATATCAAACACTAAGAATTGTGTAGCTTCCTTAACCACGTTTAAGTTTGTGACTAGTTATTGTTTGGGTGTATTTTCCAATTAACTCGTTTTTTGTTGGTGCAGACTGATCTTCGTTTCCAGAGCCATGCTGTTTTGGCTCTGCAGGAGGCTGCTGAGGCCTACCTTGTGGGTCTCTTTGAGGACACCAACTTATGTGCAATCCATGCCAAGCGCGTGACCATCATGCCCAAAGACATCCAGCTGGCTCGCAGGATCAGGGGCGAGCGTGCTTAGACTTGCATGGTGGTAAAGTGTGGTGGAGTTCTTTAGTTTTATGTTAAGCACTATATGACTAGATAGTACTGAACCAGTAGTAGTTGCCTTAATTGCTAAGGACAAAGGTCTTGGAGATCGTAATGAATGTTGTTTCTATTTTGTTATTGTGAAGTTGCTTGTGACATTGCTGATGTTGAACAGTATTTCGTATTGACGTCTATAGTAGTGGATTTGTTTTCTGGTATGTTTGTCTTGCAGTATTCTTTACTGTTGCTTTATGTTTCCTTCAGATTATTCTGTTTGCTTTGTTTTTGGGTTTAGTTGGAGTTGGACTATCTTGTCTTCTTTGAGATGCTTTTATGTTAGAGTGATAAGCAATACACTTGGTGTGGCCTGTTGGATTTTCTTTTAAGTAGTCTATTCAAAAAACATGGGGCAGTTCATATGAATGTATAATAAGATCATCTGTTGTGTGTATCTGGAACGGAATCAAAGAGTAAGGGCTTGTTGAAATCAATGTTTAAGCTTATTGCAGTGCATTGAGGTAGTCAACCCACCTTTAGACCTTGTTTGGATAAGGGACTTGATTCCGTGTTAAACATACTAAATCTTGCTAACCTGGTAGTAAGAATGATAATGTATCTGGGGTGAGGCCGTGGATTAGTAACCTGCCAATTACTGTAGCTCAATTCATGCTTGGGGAATTACTTCTTTGCCCCCATTCTAACCTGTGAAATTCCGCCAACATCCTCCTAAGTTTGGCATTTTAAATCCTCCAACACCACTTGGACAAAAAACGTGTGCTGTGCAGCCATTTGTTCATTCCCATTCTCTCACCGTTGAAGGACACTTTTAAACCCATTTGAAATTCCATTGATTAGCATAACTAGGTACAGACCTAAGTTCTATATCTTTCTACCTTGAGGATAAGCTTCTCCGCGGTCTGGACAAGAAGTGTGGTTGGCGGTTCTACATGAGGTGGCGGGTGAACTAGACAGCGTTGATGCGTAGTTGAAAATGAAACTGTGCATCTAGCTCGATAAATTTGTAATAACTTTGATATTACGAGGGTAGGGATGTAGAATTATGTGTAACCAGGAACACTCTTGGAGCGAATCTGTTGCTTCAAATAACTTTCGATATGTATTCCTTACATATAATCAACCCAAATACAAGTACAACGAAAACCCGTGCGAGTTAGATGTAATCTGCACCCTGATCCAGTCTGGGCTCCAGTGAGGCCTAGTCCTAAATGGTATTTCAACAGGCCATCAGTTGCAAAGCCACAAGGGTTGTTTCGTTGTGCTTGTAAACTTTTTAATTAAAATAGAAGCTCATATTATAAGCTAAAGCTGTAAAAGTATTTTCAAGTCGGTGTTTGAATTTTTTTTCTTTCTAAAAGCTCAAGAAGGTCTTTATCTATTTTTCATTAAAAAAAAACCAATAGCTTAATGTAGGCATGCATCAACTTATATATTGCGTACAATTTGAACTTAAGAAAGTAGTTGTGATTAAATTAAAAATTCAATAACTGACCAAAACCAGAACCAAATATTGTTGTATTCTAGTTTGGTATTAGTTTTCTTTAGTACCATTTACAAGAAAAATCACTGGTAGTATCATTTTCTTTTAATCGTTTCTGATGGATAACATAATAGTAGAAAAGGCCTCTTCGATGTAACAATTATTAGCGATTGTTGTTCAAACCAACAACCAAAATTACTTGAGACCGCTATATACAGACATCAGACTCAGATCGTAATAGTTTGTAATAAAACACTAATATTCTGATAATTTGATATTTACATATATTGAATAAATAATCATATTATATATAAAATTACTCGGACGAGAAATTAACGAATAAATTCCATTTCGAAAGACCCACAAACAGTCAAGTTGCACACTGTTCTAAAATTCTCTGCATTTGGATCGTCCAAGACTCCAACGTCATTTGTTGCTTGTCTAACTTTTGTTTTCCCGCAGAAAACAATTTAAGATTTCTGTCCTAATCTATTGGTTTCGTCCTATTTGTAGAAACGTTCAATTTATTACTAAATTTGAAAGTCTAGCTAAAGTAGAGATCAAAGGTGGAATCTGTTGCGGGGAGAAACTCAATCTGCATACGGAATTATGTGAGAGAAAAATAGTTTATATATATATATATATATATATATATATAGTCGCCTTTTAACTTGATTTTTACTTATGTAATTACATATGCAAGAAATCTAATTATCCAAACTAGGACATACGAATTTGAAATGACACCCTTGAAGTTTTCAAAAGATAGACATACTTCATTAATTTATTCTCTTCTGGTTTCCATCTTTTATTTTATCCACTTTACGCAAGTCTCACTTTTCAAATCCTTTCCACCATTATGCAAAATGAAGCGAGTACACTCCACTAAAAGCAGAATTAAACATCATTCATCATTGCAGGAGCAAATTGGTGAATGGCAATATATTGATGACAGTTCACTTGAGCATATTAGACATATAAAAATATTAAAGAATCAATTTGTACTTGTTTTTGTTTGTAAGTGCATAATTTTATTTCGACTATATCATAGGGATTTGGTGACAAAAATCTTAAACATGAAAACGTAAGATTTATTTTAACTAAAGTGAATGGAAATGTCAGAAGACCAAAATACAGTTAATTTGTAGAGTTTACCATCAACAATAAAATACCACATATTGGTCAATTATTAGGAAAAAGACTTTCTCATTAAACAATTAAAGTAAATAATTATTTACTTAATATCTTTCCAGGTATGACAAATCTTTGAAATTCAACATAGGAGGCAGAATCTTTGGTAGTGGTAGGGCAATACGAATATACCACCATAAAATATGATTGTAGTTGGAACTCATCTCGAAACTAAAATATGGACGAAAGTTTTGATTTTAGCGTATGTTTTGCTGATATTAAAAAAAATCATAATATTTTAAACTTCTAAGACTTTTCAGACATGTTTCGAAACATATATAAAGAATGTTCTTGCAATAAATGTAGAAAAATAAAATACTTTTTTGTTTCATTTTCACGGTGTCAAAAATAAAAGTATTACAATACTTATTTTAAAAATAATTTAAAAAATATTCACAAACTCTTTTTCTTTTTATGAGAGTGTTCACAAACTTTGATCCGCAAAACAAAATTTATGTTTTCGAGGATCCCCATTCCAATAGCATCGTGCTCCATTCCGTGCCTATTATTGTCCAGATACATGATTCACTATCATGCATATAGTAGGAAACTAAAACTTAGTCTAGAAGGGATTTTTTTTACCTAAATGACATGGTACTTATAATTTACTGTCACGTTGTTTAAACAGTTGTTATACTTAAATATATAACTCAATTATGAATACAACTTTCAAAGTATGAAAAAATAGTACTTACAAAGTCAGTAAATATACATTACATAATATTAAAAAAACATATTATTAATTTCCAGACTGTTTAAACAATTTTCTATTAAAAACAAAGTCACTACGATCACTTGCCATAGTAGAACTTCTATTTGACAATTAATTCTATGGCTTTAGAAAATCAATTTGACCTCTAGTTTTCTCTTTTTTTTTTGTCTCACGATTATTTCTGTACATATTCATTATATTTCCTGTTTGTTAAATCAATACCTAACCTGCAGCAGTCAGAATGATTTGTTTTTCTTTATAATATTATTTCTACTTGTTTTAATAATTCATATGCATTGTTTAATTTTTTACGAATATCAGTAACAAACAATATTTGGAGTTATACTAGTCTTTTTATTTATTTTACAATAAGATAAACCGTTGCAACTGCCACTCATCATTTGACTTGACAGCACCTTTTTGCAATTGATGCTCTATTTCTAGTCATAAACAGAACATAAAACTGATCTTCTCATGCAAATCTCCTCATGTTCTTCTTCTTTTTCTTTAAATAATTGAAACAAATATTCACAAAAAAGAAAGAGTAAAGGGATAGTTCTGAAATATTTTTTGCATTCAACTTTTTCTATTGTGTGCTGTTGATTTTTTTTCTTATGTAATAAAAATGGAAAGATATGAGATTCTGAAGGATATTGGGTCTGGGAATTTTGGTGTTGCAAAGCTTGTGAGAGATAAATGGAGTGATGAACTCTTTGCTGTTAAGTACATTGAAAGAGGCAAAAAGGTGACTTCTTTTCATACATTTTGTAATAAAAAAATTGAGATTTTTGGATTGATTTTCTTTTTCTTTAATTGGTTTTTTTCTTTTTGCAGATTGATGAGCATGTGCAGAGGGAAATCATGAACCATAGATCCTTAAATCACCCCAATATTATAAGATTCAAAGAGGTAAAAAAAAAAGCTGAACTTTTTCAACATTTGCAACAGTTAAAATTTTCATTTGCAGACCAAAACAGAGTTATTGGTAGTTAACAATACTTAATAACTAATAACAAAGTATGTGATAAGTTTGAAATGGCCATTCTTTGTTCTTGATGATCTTTGATTTGATGAACTTTGTGTTGTTCAGAAGATTGTAGTCGAAACTAATTTGTTTAATCAGAATTTATGGTCAAAACTTTTGTTTGATTTGATGATCTTTCTCATCTCTTTTGGTTTTTTTCAATGTCTTGTTCTGTTAATTTTTATCAAGAGATGTTCATATGTATTGTGGGGGGTTTGAGTTATGAGCAAGGTTTGACTTCAACTATGTTTAAAGGTCTGAAAAAGTTGGAAAAAAGTACCCATAGAAATGTTTCTTAAGGACAAAATTTCTAATTGAAATAATTTGGTTCTCAATCCTAAAGTTTCAGTCTTTCAGTTATTACATGTATGATCTTTGCTGTCAAAAGGACTTGTATGATTCCCATCTGTACTCTCTCAACCTGATAAAGTTTAGATATTTATCACATGGCTCAAAAGTTACAAATTTTTAATGTGAAATTAGTAGTTGCCCTTTTGCAGGTTCTGCTTACTCCTACTCATCTAGCCATAGTGATGGAATATGCGGCAGGAGGAGAGCTTTTCGAACGAATATGCAATGCGGGGCGATTTGCTGAAGACGAGGTACACGATACATCATTTCCTGTATAACTACTTCTACAATCTTACCGCCATATCGACATTTCATCAACATTCGCAACTCTTGAAACTTAAATAGGAGCACCAAGATAAAAAAAAATTGGAAGTGATTTTTCAAAAACTGTAGTTTTATATGTAACTCTTGTAATTTGTTTGTTTCAGGCCAGGTTTTTCTTTCAACAGCTGATATCTGGAGTCAGTTACTGCCATTCCATGGTAATCGAACCGTGTTTCTTTAACAAATACTGTCGTTTTTCGCATAGTTCTTGCGCGATAGTTTTGGAATGTCTTACAAATTCATGAATGCAGCAAATTTGTCACAGAGATCTAAAGCTTGAGAACACATTGTTGGATGGAAGCTCACCACCCCGCCTCAAAATATGTGACTTTGGCTATTCTAAGGTACATTTTAGTACCAATATTATCAATTTAGTAAATTTATCATAAATTCTAATAAAATATATAAATGACTCAACTTTATTATATAGATGAGATGCTCTTTTTGCAGAATTTAGTTATTGACTATGTGTTAATAAACCTTTTCAGTCATCAGTGCTACATTCTCAACCCAAATCAACAGTGGGAACACCTGCATACATTGCCCCTGAAGTACTAACAAGAAAAGAATATGATGGGAAGGTACTATAATTTATCCATTTCATAATTTATATATTTTGGATTTTTTTTCCAGCAAAGTCTTTAACTGATCACCTATAAAATTATTATTGGTCATAAAAAGATTGCAGATGTTTGGTCATGTGGGGTTACATTGTATGTAATGTTAGTTGGTGCTTATCCTTTTGAAGACCCTGATGATCCCAGAAATTTCAAGAAAACAATTAATGTGAGTTAGGCATGGTATTGATTTTTAAATCATTTGTTGACTTTATAATATTTTTGTGTCATTTGATATAACATGTGCATTATTGATTTTTTCTTTTGTTTAACAGAGAATACTTAGCGTGCAATATTCAATTCCTGATTACGTTAGAGTTTCAAGGGAATGCAAACATCTTTTATCTCGCATTTTTGTTGCTGACCCTGAGAAGGTGAAGTATTTGGATCTTTTTTTTTTTTTTTTTTTTTTTTTATTTTATAAATTTAAATAATCCCTTTATTCTTAAGGAAATATAGCCCATAATGGGCATGGATCGTTTATAATACTTTTTGCTTGTTATTTAGCTGTGAAAATCTTAATACATAGAGAATGAATAATTACAAGGTACACAAAAACGACCTAAACGGTCCATTATACTTTCTAATAATCAATTTAAACCTAAGTTCAGGTTTACCATTTTTCTCATGGTTTCACATGTCAAAGAAGAGGGTGTTCCAAATTTTACCAAATATTCTCGACATCCGTTTCTCAATTTCTCTCCTGATCATATGTTTATTTTAAACATTATATATGGTAATCATTATACAGTAAAAAACCAATAATTCAATCATTGAGTAAATCAATACATGATCATGAAGTTATGTTCTGACACGCAATTTATCTACTTTGACTAATATTGTGTCACTACTTTTTGAAGTAATATCTGAAACACCTAACTAACTTGATTTGACACAATTATTATAAGTTAAAGTACTCTCTTATGCACCTACAAATTAACTTGATTTGGCACAATTATTAGACTTGGTTGTCTAGCAAACTCCAATATCTAAACTACGCCAAATTATATTTCAACTTTTTAATATTGACTAAAGATTTTTACGTTATGCAAATCATTCTAAACTCATCTCATATATCAAATATTCTACACATCTATTAAGAGGTCCTCTCAAACCATTCAACTATACACCAAAATATTGGTTGTTTACGTAAAATTTAACGAGGACTATTTTCTAATATAAATAGCTTATGTATATATTGTAAATTGCTTCATCGAAAATAGTGAAAAATATTGACTTAGCGCCCCTAGGACGAGCCATTTTGATAAACTAGATAAACAAATCATCATGTCTTTTATTATTTTTGTGTACAATGTTTATCTATCGTCGTTTTGATGCCTATCACATTAACATGTAGCACAAAAACAAACCGAACGAACCAAACAACATCCAAATTGAGTCATATTTCTCTAGCATGCATATTCATCTTAATTACTAGTGATTGTGCAGAGAATCAGCATCCCTGAAATAAAGAAACACCCCTGGTTTCTCAAAGACTTGCCAAAAGAATTCATGGAACTAAGAGAGGAAGAAGCTAGCTCACGAATGAAAAATGCCGATGATCACGAGTATGCTTCTCAAAGTATTGAAGAAGCATTGGCCATAATACAAGAGGCAAGAGAATCAGAAGATGGTCCCAAAAGTGATGGAGATTTTGTGGGGGGAAGCATGGATCTTGATGACATTGACACTGATGAAGATATAGAGTCAAGTGGTGAGTTTGTTTGTGCATTGTAGTAATTGACTTACACTTTATGCATTAAAGCTGTTACTTACTTACTTTTGTGCAAAGGATTTTTGATTTTGTCTATTGTTGTGAGTAGAGATTTGTGTGTACTTTTGTGTCTCAAAATCACACAAATGTAGTTTATCAATATTTTTTGTATAATTTGTTTTAAAAAAAAATAATTATAAAGACATCTCGGTGAAACTTCGAAATATGTAAAAGTAGATGGCCTATCTGTAATACTTTATTTTAACTTTCAGAGGAAACCTCGAGAGAGTCATATCTGTAATTTTTTTACTATATATTCTAAGGGGTGTTCCTATAATTATTCAAATAGTGTGGGATGTCTCTGTAATATTTAGACCAAATTTTAAGGGGTGTAATTTATCTATATAATTCAAGTGTCAAGTTTATGATATGGATTTAGAAATTCGGTGAGAGTTTTGGAAGAAGAAGAAGAAGAAAAAAACCCCTTTATAAGGAGAGTGAAGCCATGGAGTACATAAATGTTTTATAGCATGTGTAGAAAAATTAGAGCACTCTCTGATTACTTGGTTGATGGTGCAACTTTAAGTACTCTCTGTTAGTTTGACAAATAATTAGAGTGAATAGCAAATAAGAATGTGCTTCGTCGCGTCTTAGAAATTGCTTAATCAAATGAAATAGTAGATTTAAGAGCAGGATCTAAAGCACATTAATGTTGTGATTAGGTTTAGCAATAAATTTTAACAAATGAATTACGTACTTTAACTAAAAGAGTATTTTATCTCAGAGATTAAGCTACTAAAGGGATGTAGGTTATAAATTTCTTTTATTTGATAATTAAAGCTTAACATCAATCTTTTGATTATAAATAGGTGAGAGTGGGATTTGAGCCAAGTGATATTTTTTTGCAACATAATTGAATGACTGCACCATCTTTAAACTTATCGGGTTGAAAGAGAAATCTTTAACATTTATTATCTTCAACTTTTATAATATTTAAAATATGAAATAGATATATCATATAATCTCATGTCAGCTGTTTTGAGTTGTGACTTCACATTAATCCACCGGTTATAAATATGATAAAATGATAAGAAACTGAAATATCTGACGATAACATTGTCTGTTTGACGTGGACAATCCAATCTTTCAATGGTTTGCCGGTATAAAATAACTTTGCTTTAAACAAATAATTAATCCATTGTTACGATAAACCCAAGTCGTGAAATACTTATTATATTCATGTAACGACTCTTACTTCTGAGGAATGGATTTGCACGAAAGACGCCCAGGAGTTAAAAAAAAATAAAAATTAGTAAATACTTATAAAATGGTAGACTTAAAATGTCTAACTAATTAAAAGTTTATTATTATCATTTGTTACGAAACTTGGAAAATTATTAATATAAATCCAATCAAATTTCATAACTATCCGCAGTCAGCACAATTCGCTGCATGTTAAATCATAAATGACATGGAAATTCACCGAGTATTATGTTAAGGGTCAATATCTAGACAACACGCTAAGGTGATGAACAATTCGATTGATTTGGAGATTGTGTTCGGACAAGCTATGGTAAAATTCGGCAATGGTCAATATCAATCATTCATGTTGGAGAGTCCTTTTGCCTTTGCGAATATTAACAATTGGTTTTCTCGTTTTACAAATAAATTTAAATATAACATTCATGTGAGTTTATTATGATTTTAATTGTAAATTTGTTCTCCATTAGAGCTTTAGGCAAACGAGGCCGTTTATAATTGTCAATGTTTCTTAATGAGTTGGATCGTGGCTCTAACTTCCAAAATTGCATGTGTTTGCGTAATATTTTTCTAAGCGCGAGGTGCATTTGATTGGAACTTGTTAATTTATATAATTAATTTATGATACATTCGCAGTGAATTAGATACTTTATGTGAGTCTTATAAAAGTTATACTTCAATTTAATTTGCAATAATCTACAATCAAAACACTATATGTTGTTGAAATTAAGTTGGATCTAATTAATGTAAGCAAGCTCTTCAATATCTAAGTCAAAAAGATTGAAACTTTGCACCCTTCAATATCTAAGTAAAAAGATTGAAACTCAACGTTTAACAATCGAAGATGGACATTATGATATAGAGAATTAAGTATAGTACGTTTGAGTTCTTCACGGCTATCATCATCAAGTAGGAATTAACCGTTATTTTATAGTTACACCTATTACTAGGACAATTAAGTTCATATAACTCCAAACCGGCCAAACCGTGAACGTGGGCCCACCAAAGTCTCAAACATTGAAATGACTGGAATTTGGTGCATATCCATTAATGTTGGGATTTGTTTCCTATCTTCGTATAAAATTGAGTCGAGATTAATCAAGTCCTTATTAATTTTACAACTGATTCGATTAATTTTAAATCTGCATGGAAACTCTAATAGTCATGGATTTAGAGCTAAATGGCTTTTAAGTAGGGGTGTTATCCGGCCGGTTACCGAACCGGTTTGACCGGTTTGAACCGAAACCGGTAAACCGTTTAACCGTTCGGACGAAACCGTAAACCGGACCGTTAAGGTTTAACCGGTTTCGGTTAACCGGCTGGTTAACCGGTTCGGTTTACGGTTTAAACCGTTTAACCCGTTTTTTTATAAAAAAAAATAAGAATTTTATGGGTTTAGATTTTTACATAAATTTCTTGCAATAATTAACATCTTCAATTTGGTTCCTTATTATATTTGTGATTTCAAATCCATTTTAGGCTAAACTCAAGGAATACAAGTTAAAAATATATACATTAAGCAACAAAACTCTTTGATTTAAAAATAATAATATTAATGTATAAACAAACAAACTACAACATCAAATACAAAAATTTTTAAGCAATTTGTTTAAAAAATATACAATTCGTATGCCTAACAAGGATTAAATCATAAGCAATTTGTTTAAAATATATACAATTCGTATGCCTAACAAGGTATTGTAACTACTAACTACTGATACAAATCAATAAACAATTAAACATGATTCCATTTATATATAAAAAATTCGTATGCATTTTTTTTAATATTTGAACAAGTAGAAAACAACCAAAATGTCTTTCAATTAAAGTACAAAATCTTATTATTTTTTCAGCTAATCTCCTAATACGTATTGTATTTCAAACAAATTGTAAAAGTAATTTTACATTTCACAGCAATTGGAGCATTATGTGTGATTTGAATCCATTTTTTTCCAATCTGAAACTTTGATACGTATACAAATTAATAAACAATTAAACATGATTCACTCTAACCAATTTAAACATATAAACTATGATAATTTAAACATAAGCAATTTCTAAGTTGTTAATTTTAAAAAAAAAACGGTCGGTTTAACGGTTTACCGGTTTAAAACCGGGCCGTAAACCGGTAAACCGTTAAACCGCTTAAGCCCCTAAATCCAAACCGCAAACCGAACCGGTTCGTAGTAAACCGGTTCGGTGCGGTTTGAACGGTCCGGTTTTCGGCCGGTTAACCGAAAACCGGTCAACCGTTGACACCCCTACTTTTAAGTATGGTTTGTCACGTTGAAATACGTACTATATATGGGCTATCAAACACAAAAGAGGACCCCTTTATGATGTAATAAATATATTTTATTGGATGGGATCCAGACCCCGATCCTAAAACTTTATTGAAGAGAAGTAATTGTGATAATGTACATAAAATTATCAATTTTTAAAGAAAACCTTATTTGTAAGTTATGCTTTATAACATCTATTAAAATTTAAAAGCCAAATTGACCCTCCGTTTTACCATGTGATTGGGCCTTAAAATCATAACACCAAACTACAAATTTGTCCATGGGCCTTCAGTTTGATTATGAAAAGGAGCCTACAAGGCTGCTCATTATTGTACAACGTACCAACATAGCCCTAGCTCTCAGGTAGTAAAATAACACAATTTATGGTAATTAGAGTTGTAAAAGAATAAATAATGTTCCAGTTAAAATCCAAACATTTAACCAAAATAAGACCCAGTGCGCGCGCCAAGATACATTTTTAGACAACTCAAGCAACCTCTATTATGAAACGTGACTGAGGAATGACAAAATATAGATAATATCTCATGGTTCTAATTTATGTTAATAGTTTTACCCATTTTTTCCATACAACATGTAATAATTCTTAATCTTGCAGTCACCCTACTAAAACGCATTCCCATGATAAAGTAGCTGAGTGTTTTCCAAAACGGATAAAACATTCAAGCGTAGCCTGAAAATTTCAAATATTGGTTGCTAGCAGGAGTCAGGAATTTGGTTTAGGGGTGAGAAGGTTTATCGCAAATATAGATACTTTTTCTGTTAATTTTTTTCAATATAACAAAATATCTTAAGAAAGTAACTATTTCAAGAGTTAGACATTTAATATCTAAAAATTATGAAAGTAACTCCAAAATAAAGTAAATTTTATTTATTTATTTATGTTCACATAGATATTTATAATTGTGTATGGATCAAAAAAATATTATATTATAAATATAATATTTATATCAAAGTCATGAGTGATTTCTTTCTTAATGTGTATTATTTTAATGCAATATTTGAAAAAGTATCTTTAGTTTTAGTCCATAATTTTGCTACATAAATTGTTTTATAAAAAAAGTACATGTTTCATCACAAAAATGTCTATGAAAAAATTAAATTATCCTAAAATGAATTATACACACTCAAACATTATACTACATACCTATAATTATTTATTTATTACATGGTAAAGTAAGAAAAATATTACATAGATTTTGGTAAGTAGTATACCAAGTTACCAATAAATTATTACAAATTCAAGAATTGAATAAGTTAAAATAGGACAAAAGAATTTGGTATAGAATTAGATTAATTTTTCAAAATAATTTGGAATCTTTTTTAACTTTATAATTATATATATACATGTATATATATAATATACTATAATATATATGCCATAATACATAATATAATACATAAGAATATTATATAGGGCACTATGTAAAGGGGTGGGGCTGCAGTTGGGGGGGGGGGGGGGGGGGGGGGGGGCACCCCCCCGGCTCCGCCCCTGGTTGCTAGTGTAACCAATATGAGTATTAGAATTTAGAACTATCACGTAAATTGCAAATTTAAATAAAATTATGTCTTAAAGTGTTTTTTTTTTTTTTTTTTGACTAAATATCTTAAAGTGTTAACTCCTAAAAATCCGGGGAAAATCCTTTTTGGTGTCTCAACTCTCAAATTGGCATGCACATCTCCGATTTGGTGTCTCAAGTTGGCTTTTCAGTGCTATGCTTGAAAATTCTAATTTTTTCTCGTCGAAAAACACTAAATTAGATCTTATAGCTAGAAAAAAGATTAAAAGAAAACGACTACTTTGCAGCCATATTTTAGTAGCATGTATCTTTTTTTTCTCCAAAGACATAAACTACTAATATTATTAATATACGTACTATTTATGATAATCAAGTCCAATGCCCGTGGTAACCGGTACCGGTAAAAGATGTCCAATTTCGATGTGCATACTACTAAACACAAATTAGAGAAATAGACGGAAAAACTAAACTATCGAAAAGTACGTCCTCAAACGCGTATAGTGGTAGCGCATTATTCTCTTAATCCACATCTTGACGTATCCAATCTCCTGCTTAAATAGTGCACCATTTCTTTGTGCCAAAATATAAATTATTTTAAAAAACGGTTATTAACGTGGAACAAATCTCTAACTTATATCCATGTAACAAACTTGAATCCATGGATCAAAATTTCCATACGTTTCCTCGAAAACCACCACCACCGAAACGTTTCCTTTTTTTCACTTAGCCGAAACGAAATCTAGAAGTAGTTTCTAATTTCATTACAACTATAACTTTTACGAAACTTTCGAAACACGTCGAAAAGCTTCCGAAAAACTACGAAATATTTCTAATATTTAGGAGACCGAAACACACATCGAAACCGAAACTTTGATCCATGCTTGAATCCAACAATTAAATTTCGTTGGTATTTGCAAACTCAGTCTAAAAACACACACGATTCAGTTAACGCTGAAAAAACTACTTTGAGGTAAGTTGTTGAAGGTGTCTGCCTGTCTGGATTACAATCTAAAAGTTGATTTTTTTTTTTTAAGAGTGTTTGCAAAAAAATAAAATATTTTACTTATTTTCTTATGACTATAATACTCATATCTTATATATTATTAAGATCTGAATGGATTACCATAAAAACTATTACAACTTTAAAATATCGAAGCAACCGCGAAGTTATAAAAAAGAAAACCATAAATATGATAACAAGAATTATCTACATTTCATATCATTAATGTTTATAGATTGCTATATTTAAATTTGCAATAATATAACATGATAATTTGACAATGGTAGAAGTTTCGATTTTATGAAGAAAAAAAAAATATATTTGTTCAAATGAACTAATTTTTATAGGTACCCATGTTTGATGAATCATTAAATAAATTACACCCATCAATATGGTGTGAAAGAATTCAAATTATGCATTAATTAAAAAACCCTCATAAATCATTTAAGAGTGATAAGATTCTTTTGTTATAGATATAGAATAAAGACTCCCGGCAACTTGGTATTAATGTTTAGATTTATTAGATAAGTTATGTTATTTGATTTAAGATAAGAGTATAATTGAAATAAGTAACTCTTAATTTATTTAAAAAGAGCTATGATAAGCTAGAACCACATCCTTATGAGTTTTAAGATTGTGAGAATTTTTAGTTTAGTTTAGTTTAGTTTTTTTTTTTTTTTTTTTCAAACCGTAGAAAGTAGATTTGTGAACGCCTAAAACTACTTATAGAAATAATACACGATTATCCGATATGATTTTTAAGGTAGCTTCCCCCATGTCAAATAGATATGATATATGTAGAGAATTATATTTGCTTTAATAATGAAAAGAGCAATTACAAGTATTTATAGATTACCAGAGGTTTCCTGGTAGACCTAGCCTAGTAAGGAATACTTAACCACAGGTTTTCTGGTAGACCTAGTTTAGTAAGGAATACTTAAATTACATAAAAATAATAAAATAAATAATATAAACTATTTTATTCTATCATGCCCCCGCAAGATGGAATGGCTAAGAGACAGACCAATCTTGGAGCATAAATTGGTGAACTGAGCCGACGACAAGGCTTTGGTGAGTAAGTCAGCAAGTTGATCTTCAGAGCGAACATGAGAAACACGTAGGATACCTTGCTGCACATGTTGGCGAATAAAATGATAATCCAGAGCTACATGCTTCATCCGAGAATGGAACACCGGATTTGCACAAAGTTGTGTAGCACCAACGTTGTCACAGTAAATGACTGGTTGACTCGGAATGAAAATACCAAGTTCGGTGAGAAGAGAAAGAAGCCACCGGAGTTCAGCCGCGGTGGAAGCAACTGAGCGATATTCGGCCTCGGTGGAAGATCGAGCAACTGTCTGTTGTTTCTTGGAGCTCCAGGAAACAGGGTTGGAACCCAGAAAAACAATATATGCCCCCGTGGATGAGTAGTCATCTTTATCACCCGCCCAATCAGCATCAGAATAAGCATGAAGAGTAAGAGGGCTTCGGGCCCGGAGAAGGATACCCTGATCAAGCGTACCATGCAGATAACGTAAGACTCGTTTAGCTGCATTCCAGTGATCAGTACCAGGGGATTGCATGAACTGGGACAGTTTGTTGACAGCAAATGAGATATCCGGACGAGTGAGAGAAAGGTATTGAAGACCGCCGAGAACACTCCGATAAACACTCGGATCTTGGAGCGGTTCGCCACCATCCCGACGAAGAGTAGAGGTAGCAGAAAGAGGAGTTTTGACCGGCCGGGAAGATGCCATCTTGAAGCGGGTTAAGAGGTCAAGAATGTAGCGTCTCTGAGACAAAAAGAGACCACCAGGGTGTGGTTGAACCTCAACACCCAAGAAAAAATGCAGAGGACCGAGATCCTTGATGGAAAAACGGCGGCCAAGGTCCGCAATAACGGAATCCACTTGTGAACTATCACTGCCTGTAACAATAATGTCATCAACATAAACAAGAATATAGACCAAATTACCATCTCGACAAAAAATAAAGAGAGAAGGGTCCGCTTTAGAATTAGAAAACCCGGAGGAGAGTAAAAAATCCCGAAGCTCAGTGTACCAAGCACGAGGTGCTTGCTTAAGACCATAAATCGCCTTGTGTAGGCGACAAACGTGAGAAGGCCGATCACGATCAATAAACCCCGGGGGTTGAGCCATAAAAACATCGTCAAACAGACGACCCTGAAGAAAAGCATTATTGACATCCAACTGGCGAAGGGGCCAGGACTTAGAAACAGCTAGAGAGAGAATAAGCCTGATGGTGGTCGGTTTGATAACCGGACTAAAAGTCTCATGAAAGTCTACCCCAGGACGCTGATGAAAACCCTTAGCCACCAGGCGGGCTTTATAACGATCCACCGAACCAGCTGGGTTACGTTTGATACGAAACACCCACTTGCAACCCACAACATTCAGAGAAGGAGACGGTGGAACAAGATCCCAAGTACCATTTTGAACAAGCGCCATAAACTCAGTAGACATGGCGTCTCGCCAGCACGGGTGAGCAAGAGCCTGAGAAACACACGTTGGTTCGGTATCCACAGAAGGAATGGAAGCAGAGAGATTAAGTTTTTGGACGGGTTTAGAGATATTATGCATGGAGCGAGTGACTATAGTGCGAGGCGGAGGTGGAGAAGGAGTGGCTAATAAAGGAGCCGATATGTGGGATGCAGGCGAGGCTGCATGGGAGGATGAGGAGGAGCTCGGGAGGCCCGACGGTTGATGAGTGGACCCCAATGGAGAGGCAGATGGGCCCGCTGGCGGAAGAGAGACTGCGGGCGCCGCAGGAGGCCCGGGCGAGGTGATGGAAAAGCCCGGAGGTGCGCACGGAGCCTGAACAATAGGGGTCGGGGTTGGTAGGATAGTATGAGGTGGGTCAGAAGCGGAAAAATGCGGAGAAGGGCTAGAGGATGGAGGAAGAGAGTGTTGCCGAGAGGCAAAGGGAAATATAGACTCGACAAACTGGACATGACGAGAAACATATAGTCGAGATGTGAGAAGATCAAAACAAAAATATGCACTTTGGGACGGTGCATAACCCAGAAAAACGCATGGGACAGATCGACCAGCAAGTTTGTGAGGTGTATATGGGCGAAGCCACGGATAACAGAGACACCCAAAGACACGTAGTTTAGTATAGTTGGGGTTGTGACCAAGAAGGCACTGGTAAGGGGATTTCATAGAGAGAAGGGGAGTAGGCATGCGATTTATGAGATAAGTGGCGGCGAGTAAGGCATATGACCAATAAGAGAGGGGGACAGATGCATGATGAAGTAGGGTGAGGCCAGTTTCAACAATGTGACGATGCTTACGTTCAGATATACCATTGTGCTCAGGAGTATGGGGCGGGGACGTGAGATGAGAAATCCCAATAGTAGAGAGGTAAGATGATAAAGCAATATATTCACCACCATTGTCAGAGTACAAGGTTTTAATTTTGTGGTTAAATTGATTTTCAACAAGAGCACGGAATTTAGGAAAGACTTGATAAACATCACTCTTGCGTTTGAGCGGATAAAGCCATGAATAACGAGTAAAGTGGTCAACAAACACAACATATTATTTAAAACCATCAACAGAAATAAGTGGAGATGTCCAAACATCAGAATAAATAATTTGAAGAGGATGAGTCGACACAACAGTAGAAATATGAAAAGGGAGTTTATGCATTTTGTTGCATTGACAAGCATTACAATTTAAAGAAGGTGACGCAACATCTACTATGGATAAATGAAAAGTGGACAAAATATTATTTAGAATTGAGCTAGATGGATGTCCTAGCCGACTGTGCCAAGCTGAGGAAGAAGCTTTGACACCAGAAAAAGCAAGAAGAGGAGGGTTGGTGGACTTGGTAGACTGAGAAGAAGACCATTGGTAGAGACCATGTTTAGTTTTGCCTTGGACCAGGATTTTCCCCGTACGTGGATCTTTGACACGAAAAGAAGAGGGGGAGAATTCAATAGTGGTGTTATTGTTTTTGCAAAATTGAGAGACAGAGAGAAGGTTATGACGAGCGGACGGGACACATAGAAGCTGATTAAGAGTAAAAGAACGAGAAGGAGAAGAAAGAATACCAGAACCAATGTGAGTTATAGGCATGCTGGAACCGTTGCCGACAATAACCTTATCTGACCCAGAGTACGGAGCATGAAGAGAAAGATTCTGAAGATCCGGAGTAACGTGATGACTGGCACCGCTATCCATAATCCAATTTCCGGAATCAGGTGTATTTCCCGAGTAATGAACTCGAGGTGTGTGTGCCTTGCCATTGTTCCAGGGAGACAGCGGTTGAGCAAGCTGATTGATCGGCAGGATGCGGAAATTGGGACAGGATTTGGCGGTGTGACCCTGAGCGTCACAAGCCTGGCAATAGCCGAGATATGGACGAGAGGAGGAATATGAAGAGAACGACGCTGGAGAGGGGGGGTCGGTAGCCATGGCCGACAGTGGGGCGGCGGCTGAGGGAATTAGGGTTAGGGTTTAAGGTCACAGGTCGTAAGACTCATGATACCATGTAGAGAATTATATTTGCTTTAATAATGAAAAGAGCAATTACAAGTATTTATAGATTACCAGAGGTTTCCTGGTAGACCTAGCCTAGTAAGGAATACTTAACCAGAGGTTTCCTGGTAGACCTAGTTTAGTAAGGAATACTTAAATTACATAAAAATAATAAAATAAATAATATAAACTATTTTATTCTATCAATATATATCCAAGAAAACGAAGCTTCAATTAAATTATGACTTCTATAATCTTTTCATGATCTTCACCTATAGCTAGTCGACCTGTTGATGAAGTCAGTCAAATGAAATTGCCCAATTAATATCTACAGTACATACATGTATACATATTGTCGAATCCTTATTTGATCCAAACATTATTGAATCATGTGTGGGAGTGGAAGCTTTAGGCATGAAGACAAACACAAATACTCAACCAACGAATGTCCTTGTGAAACCCCAAAGGTAGAGAGATCTAAAACTAGCACCAGCTTTGGCAAGTTTCTCGGTAGATCAGACAAAGACGCCAAGATCGAGATTAACCCTTATGCCGACACAGGTCTCGACAAATTCGAGGAACTCCTAGCAGAACTCGACAAGCAAAAACAACAAATTTACGCGGAGATGGGGTCCGAAGACATCTCTTTCGTGCGCTTCGTATACGATAACGACTCCAAACACGTCAGGCCAATTGTCATAAGAGTTAAGGACGACGAAAATAGCCCTCGGAATTCATTTGTTCGACAAGATTCATGATCCGCGTGATTACAAAGTGTAAATGATCAAGTGGTAAAAGCGGTAGATCAAAAAAAAGAAAATTGTCACACAAAGCATGGTGTGAAGAAGAGGTCTAATGAGGGAAGATTTAGAATGCATGCGTAAATTGTGGAGGCCTCGATACTATTTTTGTTTGATGATAGTGTTGATTCTGGTGTTTTTTTGTGTATTAACGGCCGAAGTTTTGCGATTTTGTGTACGTTGATCGGGTGGTATTTGTGTCCTACTATAAGAGGAAAGAAATATTATTAGTGCTTGATTGATATCCGATCTTGTGCATTTTGTCATGTACGTTGATTGATATCTGGTTTAGACGTTACAAAAGTTCCTGAATAAAATTTCTAGTAGATTAATCATGCACCTCTATATAACTCGTTTATTCCATGCCAATAAATTACTATAGTTACAAAAGAAGATCAATCCCAAAGGTGACGAGTTATTTGGAATTTTTTGGTGTATTATGTAAATTAAAGCATGTCGACTTGTCAATATATAGGTTTTGGTGAAAGGTAACTGTGGAGAAAACGGCAGAGGACAGAGTTGAAATCAGCCTATACAAACTATATAAAAGCAAAACCAAATTTACAGAATCATAGACAACAAATGCAAATGGTACATACTTATAAACTCGATCGAGACTCAAACAATCATGTAAATACTTAAAGACAAAATCAAGCATAGCATCAGAAAATCAATAACATCAAGTATAAAGAAACAACAAGAAACCTCCCGAACATAAAACGTTAATTTTCAGAGCAAAGACACAATATTGCTCTACATTTTCACACATGCAATTAAAACCTCAAACACGCATACAAATGATCAGTTCAATGTGTTAAAAAATCATACGTAAATATATATAATGTTTAGTATGCTGCGGACCCGACTGACCAATCAAATGAGTAAAATCTAAAAAGAGACCCGAACAAATGAATGGTATCCAAAATACTTGGTAAACATATTTTTCCTAGCTACTTATATTAATGAATGAAGAATTAATATAATCTGTATGTTCAACTCTACACATTTCACCGTGGTTCATCATGTTTTATTGAAATTACTACGGGCTTACTTATTAATTTGTAACTAGCAAACAATGTGCCACCTATAACTAGCTAATTATATCCAAGCATAAAGACCATTAAATTAAAAATCAGCTTTATACTTAATAGTTAATTTAACTATATATGTAATAATGTTTAAAAAAACACGTGCCTATAAATATATATTAAACAATCAAAGTTTGGCTGAAACTTAAGAAAACAGAATATTTTTTAACTATTTTTTGTTAACCAATTATTATTTTTTTCAAAAGATCAATTATACAATCAATTAATATTTTTACTTGTGTATATAATGAATCTTTTTGCATATATAAAGTACGCAGGGCTTATAGTTCACACTCTTAAAGAAAAAAAATTGAGAATGGAAGGGCTTGAGAATCTGGGAAAAGTGCAGATGACGATTGAATCGCTCCGTTCAATTGGAATCTCCGATCAAGATCCCGACTCCGAACGTTTTCTCGCTCACTTCACACTTCTTCTGGTAATCAATTTATTCATACGACGCTTTATTTGTGACGAATGATTACTATTTGTCGAATTTGTTTGTTCTATTAGGGTTTTGGAGAATTTAGTTAATAGAGGATAAGTGTTGTTATTTGAGCTTCTGCATCCAAGCATTTTGTTTATGTAATTACTAATTAGGTTTTATTAAGTTTGAGTAAAAAATGCTCCTACAACAGTAATGAATAATGCTTTAGTGAACACGTGTGTTGGAGTAAATACAATTTCTTAATGCTCAAAAATGAAGTTGGAGATGTTGAACATTGAATAACACGTGTTTCGGGGTTCTGATGGGAAATTTGAACTTCCAAAACTTACTTCTGTTCCGCATTGTTTCGGTCCCGGTTATGAATGATGTATCATGTTTGTGATAAGAGCTTGATGGTTGTGTAGATTGTATCCGGGTTGTTTTTTTTTTCCTTAAAAAACTCTCAAATGAAGAAGCTCGTGTGGGATGATAATGGTTCTTGAGTTGGATGAGCTTTGTGCTTCTTTGCTATCAAAAACCTCGCGAGTCAATTCTCTTAGAGAATTGTTCCTGATAACCAACTCAATAAGCTGAATGTTCTGCTAGACTGCCAACTGGTGCAGTTGCGAAAAGAAAAGAAGAAAAAAACTATTGCAGTTACAAATTTCAAGTTTGAGATCATTCCGCAGCAACTTAATTTGGGAGTCGGGTAATTTAGTAACCTTGAAAGCTTCCACAGTTGTGTACTTTTTGGAGTCAACAATGGGGGACTGATGCTCCAACTTGTAGTAACTTGGACATTATCTTCTAGTCTGTGTCACGTTCTCTTTTATCACATGCATTTTCACACTGACATGAACTTTTGGGCTCCGTTAAGTATTAACTGCACTCTTGAACTCCAAGCATTCAGCTGCTTTTAACTCACTGTTATTTTTTGTGAACCTGTGCCAAAAATATTTACAAGTCACTTTTTTTTCGTTGTTGTCAAAACTGATTAGTAGAAGTAACAAAATCGGCTTTTTTTGGAAAGTGTATGCTTATGTTCTTGTGGTTTAGTATTTAGTTCTTTTTTTGTTAAACTATGTTACTGTTTTTTCTTTTATCTCATTATCTGATGGAGTACGTTCTTTGTTCTCTTTACTCCGATTTTAAACCAATTCGCTGAAGATGCAACAAAGTGGTGAGCTTGACATTGCCGCAAAGTGCCGACTGATTTCTGAACACATGTCAAAGGTTTGACTATTGCTGTTCTCTCTGTTTTCAGTTTTTTGAACTCCAAGAGGTGCCCAAACGAGCATCTGATTTTCTTTTATTTCTGTTTAAGATATTGAGCTTATGTTTGGGGGATGCATCACAAT
The DNA here is from genome assembly GCA_946800315.1 of Misopates orontium. Classification (NCBI taxonomy): domain Eukaryota; kingdom Viridiplantae; phylum Streptophyta; class Magnoliopsida; order Lamiales; family Plantaginaceae; genus Misopates; species Misopates orontium. The sequence goes on along the minus strand of OX326953.1, from coordinate 13,149,709 downwards.
GTGGTGAGCAAGGTAATTGCGCATATTGTCATTTTTATGCAGCTACTTTTTTTTTTTTTTCGTAATTCTTCTGCTTGATCTTTGCTTAGTGAATATTTTATGCATTTCATAGTTGTTTCTTTATTTTAAAAATGTTTTCCCTGCCATTTGCTAGATACCACTAAAATCTTCACAAGTAATGATACAAAGGAAATACAGGATTGGAAAATGTCTCAATAGTTTCTCCTTGAATCTTCATGAGATTAAATTACTAAATAAACGTTAAATCTGGATGTAGCCTAAATCATAAGATAATTTGTTAATTAGATGTTGATGAGTTATGATTTTTGCATAGACATAATTCACCACAATATTTGATTTAGTGGACAATTGACACTTCCTGGAAGTATGTTTTAGTTGCAGTTAGTGAAATATCAGTGGGTTCATGATATACACACTGGACGCGTCCTCAGGGATTAATTGTTTGGCTGAATTATTCCATCACGCCTTATATATTGTCAATAACTCTTAGGGTTTAAATTCACAAACTTTCTCATAGCCCCTCTTAATCACATTAATGAAAATGATTCATCCTATGAATTTTTGTAAATCAGATTTTGCTGAAAGGTGAGTTATTCACACAATTGGAAGTCTTCAAACAGCGCGGATTTGACTAAGTTATATTTTTAAGTTAGATGCCCCCTGATGCTTTCCTTGGATCTGTTACCCTACCATGAAATGTTTATGTCATCTTACGCGGATTCTAACCATTGGGTTTTATCCTGAAATTTGATGTTTTTGGTAGGTTGCAGCCAGATCGACATTCCTGTTCAACATTATTGTGATGTCAACGCAAATCCAAGTACTGCCTTGAGTTTGAGTAATGATGGTGCTATGGTTGGAATGGATGCAATGATGCGCTCGAATTCAACTCTGGAGGATTTTGTAAGAAGTATTGCTATTCACCCGGATTTTGTTTTACTAGCTGGGGCTCTCCTTTCACAGTGATTGATTTTCTTTGTTTTCTTTTCTGGCCAAATCTGCTGCTTCTTTGCACTCATGCCACGTGGCCCAACTTGAAGCAGAAATTACATTTCATATTGCATTATTTAAGTTAGTAATTTCTTGTGGATTACTCTTATTGACCGGATTTTGAGGCTTATTATTTGTATCTTTTGGTTGATACTTATACTAGTTGCATGGTGCGTTGGAGTAGTTGTTTTCATATGCCATTTCCCAATCTGAACCAGAAATTATATTTCACGTATTGTATTATTTGTTACTGATCTTTGGGGTTAATCTTCTTGGATGTGTTCTGATGCTTACTGTTTTGACATGTTGGTTGATAGTTATATCTGTTGCCAGATGCATTGTTGCAGTTTTTTTGATATGTCATCGAGACAATGGAAGAGAACAAAAGAAAGATACAAAACCAGTTTTTTGGAAGAACCATTTTGGGCATTTACTTACTTCATCAAATAAATTACCTGCAATGACTTGAACTGTGACACTGCAGATTATATATTTTTCCCAAGCACAAAACCTTGGTCCTTGCATTTTTTAAGCTGTCCACTTTTTTCTCCTGTCCATTTGGGGCAGGATTCTCTAGTGTCTGTTAAATTGGCGCAGTTAAATCAGTTGTATCGAGAACCTTTGCGGAAATTGTGATGGATCTTCACTCGGCCTTGTAGTTTAGACTTTGATAGACCAACCCACTACATATTATTAATTTATACCGGTTTTAAAATTTCTTTCTAGAAAAATAATTTGATCGTGATTGATTTCATTGTTTTAATTCAACAGTGCAGGTCATATTTTATGTTTCACAAAATGGAAGTGAACCATCCACAATCAGTTTTCAGATACCTACCCATGCTCTCCTTTACAGAGAGCTATATATATCAGGTGATTTGTCTTTTAAGGTCACTTTCTCTTAATAAAAGTAGAAATCGGCATCAACCGCTGTGATTACTTTGTGCCTTGTTTACAAAGAAAGAAATGCTTATCAAACCGGTAGAGGACACATGCTATTTTGGTGATACATGAACCCAGAAGTATATGCATATTATTGTCTGTTTTTGCTGTCATGCTATTGGACAAAATTATAGACCTCATTAAGTATAATATTTTATTAATCGTTCCCATAAAATCATTTAAAAGTTGTAACTTCCACTCAATTGAAATCACTGATACTGGAGAAAATGTGAAGAATAAGCTATCAATTGGATTGATTCTTGTACCCTAACTCTCACAAAATTCTGGTGATGCAGTTGGATGGTTTAAATGAGGAACTACTGCCAGGTGGACTTTTGGACTTTGAGGTAACAGAACACTTCAGAATTTTTTTCTTTCAGACTGATACCAAGCTTACCCTGCCATTTTTCACTGAAGTTCAGGACAATGATCCAAACATGGGTGGCAAGTTTGTAAGAGTGTTGGGAGAGGAGCCGTTTAGACCACTCCTTACTGTACTAGAACGTCATGGGCTTCTGACAGAGAGGTCTGCAATTTTATTTGTCATCTCTTCGTGTTATTTCTACTTTCCCCAACTCGGCAGGCAAACTTGGCTTGAAGCCCGGTATCTAAAATTTTCTCTACATATAATCAGGATAACAGAAGAGTTGAGATCTGGAGAAGAATACTGGGCTCTTGAAAGAAAGCTATGTTGTTCGTTAGTGAGCAACAAGAAGGTACTGTTGCTTCTTTGCAGAAGATAACCATGAAAAAGTCTACATTTCTATCATGAGAAATATTTAATGCTTGTTTATCTAAATAGAGCAGTCATCGTTATTTTTCAAGCTTATGAAATCTTTTAACTAGACTAACATTTATTGGTAAAAAAATAGTACCTAGAGAAATGATGAGTAGTAGTCCTCACAAAGCATGTCAATGTAGTAAGTTCTCCGCAAAATTGTTTTCATATGCATATGAATCTAGAGAACATGCTGTAGTTAGTTACTCAAACCTTTTGTATTTGCACTCAAAGATAAAAAAATTCATATTATCGAAGCTGTTATCTTCGTAACGTGTAGATTCTTATGTTGTTTGAATGACTTTTATAGTCAAGACAATATTTTCAGCATTGATTCTGACACATGTTTGCAATTTGAAGGTTGAGTTGTAAGAATTTCAGAATGCTTAGGTTTGACTCCCTTTCTTGTAAAAAAAGAGATATAGATTGAAATGCAAAATCTATGGTTTTAAGACAGTGTACTTTGCAATAGTTTAGAGAAGAGTTTAAATGACTCAACTTCTGGATGAAAACAATCATCTAATCTGTTAGTCCTTATTTTGCTGAAACTCGCATACTCATTGCTATATGTTACTGTTTAAATTGCATTTAGCGATCCTGGGATGAGTACAATAGCTATGAATCACTATGTTATTATGAATTTCTTCTCTTGTATGACTTGCATACATTGTAAAAGAAACATGTAGTCCATCTCTTTTCACTTATGGCATATGAACAGGAGATCAAGACTATGGTTAAGGGAAACTTGAACAATTAAGAAAAAGGTTTCATTTTAGAAAAGTTGACATTTGTTTGGCATTTTCTGAATATGAGTATGGTTGAAGCACAGCTAACATTTCTTAGTTTCGCTTGTGATCGTCGAAACCCGACTCCATTTCTATGATGCGAGTGAATAATTTGACATCTTAGTTAAAACAGACCACAATAGTTTTTTATGTTCAGACAATCCTTGGAAACCACCTTCTAGATGCATGATGGTGGAAAGAGTTTTTTGTATTTGAAATCTAGCACTATTTTTATTGTCTTGACTTTTGGTTAATTAACATGAGTTCAGTGCTTTACTTGGGTGTTCTTAACGGTGAGGTTTTGCATAGATATCCATCGAAGATGTGACACGGGCTATCCATCTGAAATCTTTTGATTATCGAGTGCTGAACCTTCTACTATACCAACTAAGAGGAGAAAAGGTATTGCTATTTACGGCTAGAAGTTATTTCGTTGATGTTGAATAGCTATAATGTACTGTCGTCTTTGTCATTCCGAAGCAGTCTGTCCGGCAGTTTATTGTTTTTAGACAATTTGGCAAGTATGGAAGGAACTAAATTATGTATACTCTGTAGCAGTATGCCCTGCTTCTTAGGACATTATGGATTTGATTGCATGGCACTACTTTATATTCTTATAACCAAACATCTCTTACTGAAGTTAGACACTTAATGTCAAACTTTCACCAAGTTTAATTACAATATATGTTACGTTATTTTCTGGTTGACATATCTTCGGATATAAAGTGGACTTAAGTTTCTTTTATGCAACGGAGAAAAGAAATAAATCTTTTGACTGACAAATAGTATCGTATTAACTGATGATGTTGAATGATGACTGACTCAGTAACTGCTTATGATAAAATAGTTGTTCATCATTAGAAATTAGTTTCTTTGGAGCTGTTTTTGAAGGTAAATGAATTGCATATGGAATTTCTGTCAATCTCAGAATTGATCGTGGAAGTATCTGATGACTTGTAAGTGATTCTTCTTCCTAATTGTCTATTCATTTCTGACATTTAATATGAATAATGGCCCTCTGTTGATGACCGTCAACCAGTTTCATAATGATTAGATTCTCATACAGTTACTCCAGAAATCAGAGATTAAACAAGGGAGAAGATTAGTCTAGATTTTTTATTTTTTTGACAAGTCGATTAGCATAGATCTCAAAACCTACAAATGTGTTGCTCTTAATTGACAATTATCCAACATAGTATTCATTAGCATTTATCCAAGCTTTAGTTTCAATCTATCTCCCCAGAGGTCTACATCCTCTGAAGCAAGGAGTAGAAGCGTGAAATATCTCATTTATACAAATAATATATGTATATATATATATATATATATATATATATATATATATATATATATTAAATTTTCTATTCATTGTCAACATAAATCGAAAGAATAGTCATATGATTAGTCAATACAAACAACAAGACGCCACCTGCAATTTTCATAAAATTTCAAAATATTCCAAAAAGTTCTAGAAAAGTTAATATTACTATTAGGTTAAAATAAACATTGAGAACGGAATTTTAATCTTGGAACATCTCTAATCAGTAATTATTGCTGCTGATGTAGCTAACAGAAAATTTAATCGGGTGCTATTCTCAAATTTGTAGATTTCCATGAGGGTTAATTGCTAATGAACATCACACTGGAGCATCTGCAAATTAGGAATCCACAAAAAGTTGTTTTTGTAATTAATTCAGAGAATCGTTGTTCCATTTTGCCTCCACGAATATTGGTCGTTGGATGTCTCATTTGCTAGTTAGTTCTTCGGTCAACGAAGCTATTGCTTTAGTTCAATTAATAGAGGTCTGCGCTTCTCATTTCTGTAATGACTTTTACAGCATATGATCTTGTTGAGTATTAAGCCATAACATTTTTTAGTGACTTTCGCTACTGATCTCCTCACTCTATAAATGGAAAGACTTAGTCCCCTTTTAGCGAGATAACTCTTGAATGTTTCTATAAGTCTATTGTATCAAAGTTTTTTGAAATACTTTACCACGGAAAGCGGAAGAAAGATCGGTTGTATCCCTTTGGCTCATCTGCCTGTGCATCTTTTCTCTCGTTTTAGTAGCTGTTTGCTTGGTTTGCTCTTTAGATAATCTGCCATTTCATTGTGCATGTCCGAAGCATAAATTAAATAGTTCACTGATGGATAATCAAATAAATCTGCAGGTTTGACTACGAGGTGAGTCTTTCTTCCTCTCTCACGCTTGGTTGCTCTTTTTCCGTATCCTTTTCTGTGTTTGTTTAATGTGTGCACCAATTTTATGGTTCTTTCATAGGATGATGTTGCTGAGAATAACTTCAACGTGCTGCGCATGTTTGTTAGATATTATGGGGCTTCTGCAGCTCCGGTCATGCTGGTAAGTGTTGAGATTTGGACTTACCAATGACTATTTGTTTTATAACTCACCTGTGGCTATTTGATGTACGATTACTCTGTTGCAATCTTTGATTATTTTAAGTGTATGATATGGATGAAGACATACCTATGTGTTTTACTACTGTCTGTTACTACTCTACCAACCAACAAGTTTAGTTCCACTGGAATTCTCCCTCTCGCGCGTACACACACAAATACATATATTTCCAGGCTTTTAAAAAGTGGGCCGGACTAGATGCAACCCATAGTTATTTGGTTAGTTCCATATCTGGTTGCGTCCAATGTAGGATAAGACCCTACTGATTGATTATCCTAGCTAATAATATCTTAATTTGATCTTTCTTCTATATGAGTTGTTCATTTGCATGTTTAGCAGAGTTTTCTGTGTTTTACATGGTTAATGGAGGACACTGTGTGTTTGAGGAGTCAAATGGCTTTGTAGTATAAAATAGTAATCTCACGATTTGTGAACATATTAAAGACTGACAACCTCGCTCAACATAATATTCAGAAGTAAAGAGCGATTGCTATATTTTTGTGCTATTCTTAGTCGTTGAAGAGAACTTCACACTTTTCTTCTGTACAGTACAAAAATCAAATCTCCGGGGGAAACTGTTATATTTTCCCTGCTTACTGTTGGATATATATAAGTTTTTGATGGTGAATCTTATCTTACAAACCAAAAAGGTTTATAGCTTATCTCATCGTTTTGTTGAAAATTCTTCATTCCCATAGGCAAAATTCATAGCTGAAGCAGAGGAGAAGTACGATCAGCTATTTAAAGCATTAGGTTCTGAAGTGTCAAAAAAGTACCAGGAACGATGTGAAGAAGCTACTAAAGAAGGTAATATATACCCATGGATTGAAACTTTGTCTTCAATGTGCATCTGGACCTTTAAATCTTAGAAACACTAAGAATCTATTGTGGGGAGCTTTCGCGTATTTTGAAAATATTATAAAAATAGTTTGTGCATGCGTTTGTAAATTATTTTTGTTTTTGATTTTTTGCTTCTATAAGTCAAAAATGAAGACCAATTCATATTCCTGATTGACAAATATCAAACTTCAGTCCGTGCCTATATCTTGTTATACTTGGATCTGATTTCAGCTATATGACAATTGAGATTTGGACTAACTCCTCCCTCGATACCTAACTTAATACGTTTTCTTTAATCTAAAATGTGAAATGACTGTGGTATGAATCCTTTAGGTGGAAAGACGTCGGGTCCTCCTCTGGGAACGTGGCATTTACCTCCAGTTATCGAAGATGAAGCTGAATATCGAATGGCATTTTCAAGCTCAACTCCTTAATGGCAGTTTCATCGACGGGAAATATGCTGTCGGTTAAAGGTATGGCATACACTTTTCATGTTGGAAACTAGGTGTGCAATGATATGTCTTTGAATGAATCCACTCGTTTCAATTGAATGCTATATATATTATTTATATGTTCTAATTTATTTACATTTAGCATGGTTAGAGGAATTAATTTTGCATTATTGTGCATTTATAACAACTTTTAGTTACTACTTTGGAGTATTTCTAAGTACTAGCCTGAAACTAGGGAAGGGTTAAACCTTTTTCTGTGACCCTAATTGCTCCCTTGTGGGATAAAAAAGGATCATTATTCCTCTTTGCTATGTAAAATACACATTGAGGCCCGTCTGAGAAAGGACAAATTAACCCTTTTATGATTTCAAAGAGTTGCATCCCCCAACACTTGCATAGAGAATGGGGTGTTGTGGAATATAAAATGCACATGGAGCAATTCGCATATTTATTTTTTACAGGAGTAAATTGCAACTTTATCAACATACATGAGAGTAAAATTTTTATCTTTTTCCCCCCAAGGGTTAATGACTTAATGTGCTATTTGCGTTAAACATGGGTGTTATTTCAAAAGCCCTTTTTCCTTCATCCCAAAAGATGAGTTGATATGTAAAGTGAAACAAGTTTCAAGCAATAGATAAAGAAATTGTTTGCATGGTTTATCAATATTATCTCAAAAGTCCCTAACTATTCAAACGTTAATAGTCAATACCCTTTTTTGTCTGAAACTGCTCAAAGTAGAAATCTACTCTACTCTTGAGTCTCGACTCTTGAAGCCGAATATTAATTACCAATACTAACCACTGTGATCTACTTCTTCAACTAAAAATAATGATCCAAATATATTGTATCTAAACAATACTAACTCACTCAGTTGTCTTTCTTTTTCAACTAACAATAATGGTCCAGATAAAATTAAATCCAACGAATAATTAAAACGACATTAGTATTGATGAAGTATAAGGAAACTCTGATTACATGACTACGATTAATTAGTTAAGTCATTAGTATACACTTAATTAAAATATATTTTGAAAGTTAAGAAGGACTCTCCTGCATGGTACGTGTGTCTTACTAGGACTAGTTAGGAATTAATTAAGTCATTACTTAATACGTGTCTTACAAGGACTAGAATTAAGTGTCTTACTAGGACTAGGAATTAATTACTCATTCTATATATATGTATATAAATGTATATATGTACCCTGAAAACTTCATAATTCATAGTACACAAACAAGCTATTTCACGATGAAGAAAAGAAATCTTGAGAACGAGAAGTTGATCGATGAGGAGAACAATAGCGTGACGAAGAAAAGAAATATTCAGAACAAAAAGTTGATCGATGAGGAGAATAATGATGTCATCTCAACTATTCTATGTGACGATTTAACTACTGCCATTCTCGTAAAGCTTCAAGTTAAGTCCCTAATGAGACTTACGTGCGTCTCCAAATCGTGGAACTCTTTCATTCGTAGCCCTACTTTTATCAATATATTCCAGAAAAATCACCGCCGTTACCTTCTCTACATACCCGATGATAGATATTTTCAAACAGCACCATTCATTACGTCCCCATACGAATCACCACCCATACGAATCACCACGCTCCAACTTAAAGATGCACTTCCATTCTTTTCAGGTTGTCGGGTCTTGCGAAGGCTTTAGTTTGTGTAGCAAATTTTGGTTTACAACTATGTCTCTGGAATCCCATCCTTCAAACTATCAAAACCATCCCGTCTTCCCCCACTGAATTCCTAGGCGATGACAATTTCTTCGTTGCATTTGGTTTGGGTTATAGCTACAAGAATGATGAACACATAATCGTAAAGATTATTTATGCCAGATATAAAACTAATTCTTCAAAAAACAAGGTTAAGATCTACTCACAAAAGTCCAATAAATGGAGGAGTATCGACTCCGTTGCTCCTGCTATGGCGGATGGAAGTGGAGTTTTCGTCAACGGGTGCATCAATTGGGTGACCGTATCACCCGTTTCGACTATGATCATGTGGTTCGATATCGACAAGGAACTGTTTGGGGTTACAAATTCTCCATATTTGCATAGTCATGAAAGACCTCAACTCACGAATGTTTGTTTAATGGGACTCGCATGCGAAAATTCATGGGTTAAACTAAGGCTAAACAAAAAACGACAAGTGAGGGAAGTGAAGACGTTTGATGGGGATATCTACCACCAAACACGGTGTCGAAATTTGTTACGTTTCCTTGGTTTCAACTACTGGACAAAGGAGAACCCGACGAGGAAGTTTCATATTGTTTGTATATCTGAATGTCTCTTCTTACTTAATCGTCGAAATATGACAAGGTAATTAAGCACGTAGTAGTAATGATTGTGTTCTACAAATTGCACATGATGTTTAGTATTTTTTTTTCTTTCTTCATTATTGTTATTTGTTTCATTTAATTTTACATATTTAGCATGTAAAATGGATTATTTTTGAAGTCGCTAGATGAATGAAACGAGTCGCTGCTTACATTTCAAAATATTTTATAGTACGACGTCAAAAACTAGAGCTTTATATTTACATTAATACTGCTCACTAATTGTCATTATATATAGATCGAGAACTTCGAGAATAAGAATGTTATATGTTTGCAATTATACTTTTATTATACATGCATTACTGAGATGAAAAGAAAAGAATAAGATTTTTAGAGTATAATAAATTAAAGTGGTAAACTTTAGTTATTCTTTCACTGCAAAAATAAATTATCCATTGTTTTGATTTATTTTTTTAGATTAATTAAAATTGCAAATTAACATACATATAGTATCAGATTAAACATTTCTTAGTATGAATTTGAAAGTTATGAAATTAATACCAAGAAAAAGTTCCATTTTAAGACATGAGAGTATTTTTATTTTTATTTTTGTCCCCGCATGGGGACTTAACGTGCTATTTGCCGTTAAAGATAGGTGTTATTTCAAAAGCCATTTTTCCTTCTCTTGTGCAATGATTACCGTGTCACTTTTCATCCCAAAAGAAGGGTCGATAAGTAAAGAGATGATTCATTCACATAAAAAAAAAATATTCTTGAAAATGTGAAGAATTATTTAGGAGCAAAGTGCTTTGTTTCTTGAACGTGCTTAAACCCAACCAGAAAAATGTATTTAAGAAAAAGACTATGCTCCGCTGAAAAATTGTGATACGAGCACGACAAATTATTTCATGCCGTGAAACATGATGGTGTGATGTAATTATTGTAGATTTTAAAATTATAGGGCATTAACATTTCAACATCACATCTCAATAATATGTTTGAATAAACAGTCCAATTGAATGAAAATTCTGGTGCAGCCTAAGTTTTGCATTATTTGGGAGTCTAATGTGTTACTTTTTTGTGGCAGTATAGTTCATGTAATTGCACTAAATAGTAGTTCCCTCTATGATTTTAAATTAAACGTTACTTATACCGCTGTAACCTGTGAGAAAAATAGGTCACTCTTCTTCGATGTACATTCCTCTCAACTGGAACTTGAAAATGACTATATAAACCAGCACAGAAAAATTCAAAAACGATAAAAGAAAATTCAGAAAATAAATTTTTTATCCACCAATCCATTATATTTCCAGCTACCAACCACAGATTAGAGTAAGTTATCATCCAACCAAGTCAACATGTAAAACCAAAATATCCTCACCAACACCTTCACAACAACAAATCCGCACACACTCACTGTTCGTGTGACTTGGTATAGGGTCAATAGACTAAATCGAACCATTTAGTAGTTGTTCCCTCCTAAGTTTCCTCAGTTCAAGCTCTAGTAGTAGTTCGCTTCGAAGTTTTCCTCAGGGTAGCTGGAACTGGAGCTAGAGCCTATGTATGTTTATGCTAAACGAAGTAGTCGCACCGTCCTACCTGTTTAAAGTTTGAGAAAGATTGAGGGCACTGCGACACAAAGGACTAACATCGGTTTTCTTAGCGAGGATGTATTGATGAAGTGCTCAAAGAGATACTGAACTGGAACCCTATGGATGAACGACTCAATCAAAGAAAGGGATTGATCTATTCCAACAGTACATAGAAGAGATCAAAAAACTATAAGGATCAAGCAGTTAACTATGAAAACGAGAGGAATCTACATAAAGTGAATCTCATTTATTACAAAACTCAAAAGAATACAAGAATTCACATACATATAACTTAGCAATGAAAGAACAACAACTAGTAGCAACACAAAATGCCATCAAAAGTTAAAGAACCCCTCCATTCCAGAACCAATATTATTCGCAGAATTAGGAGAATTCAACACATCTTGAAAGCAATAATAATCATCCATATCACCATATCCATCGACCAATCCCTCGAAAAACGAGTTATTATCATTGTTACTACTACTATTGTTCTTCTCCAATCCACCACCATTGACTCCCACATCCACACCCTTCAAACTCAAATCCTCCTCGTCCTCATCCACCACCACCACCTCGTCGACACTCTTCTCCTTCTCCACCGCCGGCATATGCCCCTCGAACAAAGCCATGTGCCCAAACAACTTATCCTTCCTCGAAAACGTCGTCCCACACGAACACCTCCACTTACTCTCCCCACAATGCTTCAAATGGCTCTTCAAATCCGCCACGACCGAGAAACTCTTCTTATTACACCTATTACAACTAAACATCTTGGGACAATGACTCCTCTTAAAATGATTCTTCACACAAATCACACTCTTCAAAGGCCTAAACTTCTTATGCCCCTTGTTCCTATTACAACCGACATACGGACACGAAAACCTCGCCCTCCGTCCCACCACCTCACCGCCACCGCATTTCTCCGGCTTCGCTAATGCCTCCACCGTCTTGAACTGATTCCCGTGCGCCCTCATGTGCATCCTCAAATTAGCATCACGCTTAAATCCTTTACCGCAAATCTCGCAGAAATGGACGTGCTCCGCCAACAATTCGACAGCGTCCATTTCGATTATCTCGTAATCGTCGTCTAATTCGCCTTCGATCTCTTCAATCTCAGCCTTCGGATTACGATGCTGTTGTTGATGATTAACGGTAACGATCTCCGTATTCGTCGTGGTTAATCGACTCGGATCTGAAGTGACTGTGCAGGACAAAAGTGCGGCGCCGTTGACGATGATCTGGTGAATGGCGGAGGTGAGTTCCGATGAGACCGTGTTCATCTGGCGTTGACTGAGGAGAGTGTTGGCGTTGACCGAATCGGAGAGGAGCTTGTGGAGCGAGTCCATTCGGGTCTGGACCGTGGCGAGGTTTGTGAGGGGGTCGGATCCGGGTGGTTTTGTGGCGGCCGGAGTGTGACGCATATCGTTGACAAAAGACATTTTTTTGTCTGTGAGAAAAATTGGGGATAGAGAGAGAGAGTGAATTTGATTTGACTATTAAAGCTGTCTGTACACGTTCAAAGTTTCTTCAACAACTAATATTATGACACTTAACATAATCGATTTTTACTTCTTCTTTTTCTTTGTGTGTGTTCTTTTAAGACAAGGTAAAAAAACACGATACAACAAGTAATGAGATGAGATGATGCCATAAAAATGAATACACCAAGTCAAAAAGTGCTTAAAGTAAAAAGTAATTTACTTCAGGTCGAAATGAAATAAAGAAAATAAGTAATTTTCTTTTTCTTTTTCTTTTTAAACACGAGCTTACCTCTATGTTCTCATCGTCTATTATAAGTGGTTTAAGCATTAGAGGGTTTTATCAAAGATTAGCCGATAAATTTACATGTTTCGTTGGCGTGTAGATTGTTCTGAAGCAAGCCATGATTACTTTGTTCGAGCATCAATTCGACAATTTTTGATCTGGCACGTGTTCTTAAGTGGCAAATAAAGATACTACATATTAAGTATGGAATACACATATATCTTCTCATTTTCCTTAATTTATAAACAAACATGAAACATCACGTATTTACTGTACAGTAAGCAGTATTAGAAAGTACTAAAAAAAATATTTTTTTAGCGAGAAAGGCACTTCCTAAGTTTAGAGTGGAAAAGCATTTAAGGGGTTTTGGGGAACAGGATTTAGTAGGAAAAGGAAGAGAGACGTATTCAATTGGTGTTTCTTTCTTAGTTGTGGTATAAATAATCATGTATGCTTTCCAAGATTGTTTTTATTTTTATTTTTTATTTTATAAATACAAATAATTAATCGCGAAACCTTTCGTGTTCATAAAAGAAAGATTTGTATCTTTTAAATACGGTGTCATGATTTTCAATAGGAAAAGCTTAATTAATATCACCTTAATTTATAAGAATAACTTAACCTACAATAACCAACTATTCTTATGAAGCATTCTAATTTTTCACCTACAAATATAGATGGCGTGTAATGAAATTTCATATGAGAATCTACTAAATTAATAATTAAATCTTCCGATTTTCTCGAGTCCGGAGCTAGTTCAAGGAAACGATATTGCCATATTGGGTGGTTTTATTTAAATGTATTTTAGAAATTTGCTATTATAGTTTGATTTTATCATTCAAAATATGTGATGCCTAATACGTTATTTAATTAGAAATATAAATTTTAATAAACCTCTTGTACTCCATAAAGCAAATTTTGATCGAACTCATACTTGTTCAATGCATACAATCGACTATTACACCATACAGTTATACAAAATTAATTATTTTCCCAAATATATTGCCACTCCACGTAGGATTGGGAGGCAGTCAATAAGGGAAATAATGATGGTTATTTTAATCGAAGTTTAGAAAGTTAAAACTCATAAATTAATTAGAAATTTAGAATCATTAAGAAAAGAAAGGAACAACATGATACAGGTACAGCAGTTAATGAGATGTCTCCGTAGTTCCTAACATGATGCAACATAAGTTCTACGAGTACTCTTAAACACATGTCCGAATAATTCACAATGCTTTGTATTTCTCTCTTAGTAAGTTAAGTTTGGGACTATGTTTGTTTTTAATATACTGGTGTAAACATCAAAAAATTTTAAACTTAGAGTAGATTGACTTATCAAAATCCAAAGAATATCAACAAAGTGTCTTTCTATCTTTCATTTTATCCAATATAATTCACAACAGAAAAAGATGATGAAATAAAAGTATTTTAAACATGTTACATCAATTTGTCTAGTATGGTAAGGTCTAATTGATGGCGTTATTTTCAAAATATTACGTCTAACATACAAGCTTATCTAATGCGCATTTCATTAAGTAGCGGTTGCCAGTTGGGTTCTCAGTTATCGCGTAACAAATAAAAAATAAAAATAAAAATAGGTGCATGCATGCACAGAGGAAAAAGAATGCTTGTTATTTACTTTGCAAATAGTATGAGGCTTTATCTGAAAACCGCTAAAAGACGAGAGCACAAAATTTGAATTCGAAACGATTCAACCACTCTCTATATTTCACAAGACCAGTTTGTAGAATAATTGCCCCAATTTTTGATACGACAAAGCATAGAAATGTTGATCTTTAAAATTAATTTTATATAATTCAATTATTTATTACAAATACCTAATTAAATGATATTACATCATCATCAAAATAATTAATCTTGGAGGTCTCTCCTTCAATCGGTCTGTGGCATCCGCTTTTTCCTCTCGCGTGGCACGTGACGTGTCGGTTGCGCTTCTTTCTCAGCTGGAAAGGACCACGTACCCAACTTCATAAGTATTTTAGTATTTCTTCTACTATAGTCTATAAAATACATTATTATTAACTTTCTCAATAATTTTGAGTATCTAAGTATATATAAAATAGCACGTAATAGAACATAATAATACGTAAAATTACACAATTGTTAGTTCAAGCAGTATTAGAAAGTAGTACAAAAGCATTAGTAATAGAACACTTTCTACATTTTCTAGTCTATAATAGAGTTTTAAGGGCTTAAGCATGAGCTTTCGGGTGGCTTTTGTTAATTTAGTTTTTAGATATTGCTATGATATATAATTTCTATATTATAGTTGCAATATTGCACGAAATAATTATAAAATTTAATATATGAATAAGTCATACCTTAAACTTATCTAAATAATTATATTGTTTTCAAAGATATAATTGCTACTCCCAAGTGGGTTGGGAGGTAGTGCGAAGAGGCGAATAATGATGGTTATTTTAAATAAGTATAAGAAAGTGGGACTTCACTTTCAATGGACTTAGTCTATTCTTTCATTCCGACGAATCTATATATAGTTCTCCTCATAATTATGACACGCTAATAAATAATTGGGTAAGCACTTACGGGAGCAAAATAAGCAGCTTCCTTGAAGACTCTTTCGACTCAATATTTTATGTCTTTTCCCCTCTCATAATTCAAAACGATAATAGTGATTGCTGACTCCAAGAATATTAAATATTTTATCTAACAAGTTAGAAACATGGAAGTGTTGAACTTGAATCTATAGACTGAAATGTTACAACTCACATGTCAAACCTTCTAGTATAAAGTAATGAAAATTTATTTTTTTGTTCCTTATTGTGCTTTGTTTGACGAATTAATTGTAATAGAAATGACAAATCTTAGACATATGAAAGACATAAATAATAATAAAAGAGGTTTTATGTATCTAGCTGCTTAATATAAGTTGAGCTTAGACTTCATTTCTCTGATTGAAAAATAAATAAATAAAAAAATAGGCAAGCGGAGATCTCGAGTAGTGGGCTAGTGGCACGCATTCCTTTATGAGTCTTATGTGATGGCTCAAGATACCTCCTTGAAAGTGAGCCCAAATCGAAGGAGTTATATTAATCTTGATTAATTTTCTTCCTTCTATTTAACAACTACCCTGGGACTTCTATTTACAAGTAGGTTTGTGGCATATACAAGAATGATGAGCAACATAAGAGATGATATAGCATAATTTTACTTAATAGTGTTTTTTAGGTTCACAAGGAATAAGTAATAAATTACAAAATAATAATACCTATCCAAAAATAGAAAAAGACATGATAAGTACTAAAAGTTTAAGTCCTAATCACGGGTATCACTTTCCCACAATAGAATTCAAATTCGAGTTTGGTGGAAAGAAATATTACGAAGTTAAAAATTACCAAAAATAGGAAAAATGCTCAAACAAGGCCCTAATAATTGTTAGAAACAGAAGGAGCCAAAATCAGGTCCTGCATCGATCTGACTTCAACCTAAGATCCAATCGCTTTAGCACTTCATTTGTTTGACAATTTAGAAATAACCCGCGAGTACGATCCAGGTCTGTTTTATCTTGTACTAATGAATTTGAAGCTTTTGTTTTAAGGATATCTAAATTGTTTAAGTTTTATAATATACTTTGAATTTGCTATGAATCGTTTCACATCAGATTCACTCTAAAACTTTCTTTTAAGCCTAGTTACCTCAGAAACCGACGATCCAACATTAATAGAGCCCATGAAACGATAGTGATTGTCATCTTAATTGCCCTACATATGCTGGGCCGACCCGAAACTCAACTGGGATACCTGGGCTTTGGGCTTCATAAACAGATACAGGGCTCTTTCTCATTCCCAGTTGTACAATACCGAGGTAGTAGTGTTCCGTTGACCATATTTTGACCATAAATATAAAAATGGTGTAACCATATTTCAACTAAATATTTTTAAAAAGATTTCAATTATTGAAATTAGAATTTCTTTAGCTTAACATAATTTTATTTTCTCTTTGCAGATGAATTTGATATATTTAGTTAGTCAAAATCACTTTTGGGTGAATGAAAAATTTAAATGACAAAGTTAGCTATTTTAATTAAATAAATATAGTCCTGAAACAAACGGAGGGAAAATGTAAAAAACACTATTCCACGTGAGTAGTTTTTGTATGTCTTTCATGTTTAATTGTGCTTTATTAAGACACGGTTTTAAGCATCTTTGGGTATTATCACAAGTTTTATAAGGGAGGAAGACATTCATACATGTCGTGTGCTATTGCTATTTTGTCCACGCGCGCACCCCAAGCGCCAACCATCCTCTCGGACCGACCTCGCCTGAGTCAAGATCGGGGACCTTAGGCGCATGCTTTCTCTTACAGTGTAGTTTGCACAATATTTTGTTGAGAAATCAATTTAATTTTGATTGAATTAAATTATGACAAGTACATAAATCAATGTCATAACATTATGTCTAGTACTTGAAAAGTGTCGAATTATGTGTCTAATTGGCGAAAAGTTGTCCAGTCAACGAACAACCTTCTAGACATTCACCAAGCAAAGAATGCCGATGCAAGCACCAAGTTAGTTAGTGGTAAATAGACGCAAGTAAACAAACACGCAGGGCGGATTTATGTAAAGGCTTGGGGGGGCTATAGCCCCCAAGATTTTTTCACCAATCCTATATATATTACTACCTATATATTAAGTATGCATAAAAAGAATAATAAATAGAAACCTACTACAATTATTATTATTTATTAATTACACAGAAAGAATAATAAGAAAAACCTAATAAAATTATTAAAATTTCCAAACTTATATTTAATAAAATCTGGACACATAACCCCTAAATATACCTATTAGTTTTCAAAATCACCAACAAAAAAATACATTCCCTTCATGTAATAAACTTTAGATTCAGATTCAACAAATGTTTTATTCTTTACGGAATAAAAGGTACTCAAATTATGTATGAAAAATGAATGTTATTATATTAATTTACTTCCCTTCTTTCATTTAGAATTCAATGATTGTTGTTAACTTAAATGGTTTCTACCTTTGTGCCATTATTTACTTTTGTGTTTTATTAGAGCACTTTTACATTAAAGAATGGGTTTTACTAGTTTTATTAGAATTTTTGTATTACTCATATTGCTTGTATGTAACATTGACTTAATTTACTCTTTTGATAAACTTCTACTTTAAATTTGACAACAAATATTTTGTACTAAAACAAATTATTAGGCTAGCCCTCCCCAGATTGAATTCCTGAATACGCCACTGCAAACACATGTAAGCGGTTTGGTCCCTTTTGTGTATTTTGAATCTAAAAGACATTAATCATATTAATTTATTTAAAAAGAGAAAGACTACATCTTTTAAAATTTTCAGGGAAAAACTAGATTTAGTGAGAACACATGTATATATATATATACATCTGTGTGCATCTAAGTATGTGTTTAATTTTGTCCATTTACATATCGTGTACGCGTGTGTATTAATTATGGTTTACATTTTGGTTTTGAGAAGAAATATGTTTGACTTCTGATCAAATATTAATATATACCTTTTCCACAAAATCTTGAAATCTAGCTTACTTGTAAGAACTAACTCAATCCATTACTTTCATTACATGTAAACCGTGTGAATTTTGTGTTGAGTTCGTCTCTCAATTGGTTAGTGTTTTTTATATTCTAGAACATTAATTAGTGAAACTAATGGTTCGGTAATTAAGTGAAGTTCACTAGTCAATCACTTGTTAGAAAAGGAACAGAGTTCACCTACTCAGTCGGGAAATATTGTGCTTCTTTCTTTTGTTACGGACTTTCTTTAATAAGGAAAAGTTGTTACATATTTCCGGGTCTTCGTTTGTTCAACACTTGTACACGTAACTCTCTTGTTGTAAATCGAACAGATTTTCTATACCACATGAATATAATACAACATGCATATTTGTATGAATGGTGCACGATTTTTTACTCTCAACAACAAAAAAAAAAAAAGCGTATTAATGTCGCATGTCCATCTTACATGATGTAGTACATATATATAAAAAGAAATTCAGCAAAAAAAGATTCTATTAAAAACTAGAGTATAAGAATACTCTAATATATATACAAAAAGTTTCAACGTCCCACACAATCCATTGGAACACTTCATTCAAAATCTGTATCTTTTCACTGACTATATAGTACGTACATATAAGGGAAATTGTTTACACTAGATCCATCTAATTCTTTCAGTATGAAAACTTGCGTTGGAAAGTGTTATGTTATTACTACTAGGATTGTTGGCTATTGCTCGCAAGAGTGGCCAAATTGGTTAAAAAAGTGGAATTCTTCATCTACATCTCAAGTTTGATCCTTATGCATGTCAACTACCTTGACAATCTTACAATGCTTGGATAAAACAAAAAGCTCAGCCGTTCTATGTTCTTACTTCTTAGCTCCCTTGTTTATATATAGGTAAACAATTAGTTGAAAATGTTAAATATAGATCGATATAAAAGTATAAAATCGTGTCAATGATGCTCGTCGTGGGGTCAAAGAGTTATACGTGAGGGTGGTATTAACAATGCTGGATTTTTTTTCTTTCTAATTTTACAACATTAACGGACTGTCTTCAGTTAAATGTTACGTCGTGGAAAGATTTTGAGGAACATTCATGTCATGTCGCCTAATTATCATAAGCAAAATTGATCAGAGTAGATTCGTGTATAGGATCCCACAACTATGGTTAAATAAATCTCAATATATGCTTTTTTGAAATTTAAATAATCGATTGGGATCTTTAAATTTTAAATTGATATAGAGAAAGAGACAAATATCATTTCACACTACTTATTTAATTAATTTCACTGTGTGATTGTATTTATAGGAATCCCTGACATGAGCATCTCCTTTTATAATTGTCCGCAATAAGACCTGAACCACAAAGTTTATTTTAGTCCAAACCAAATTACCATATATTGACCCAAGAAACTTAAGCGCTTAATATATACCAAGAAATGTTAAATATTTTATTCCATGTAATACTGCAAAACATCGAACATTGAAAAATCAGTGGACTTAGTTAAGGTTAGAAGTCTTGGATATAAAAGCAAAAATGGAGACTTTGTTTAGCCTTTCGTCAATTGGTGTAGTCTCCTTTCTCTGTGTTTGTACTTTGTAGTTTGAATTGCACTCATGTTGTAAGTTGTAACCTTCTTGGAGCATCACTTGTACACCTTATAATAATAATTTTTTTTACTGATAAAAAGAATAAAAATAGAAAAATATTGTAATACTGCAAAACATAAATGTACGTTATGTTTGTAGCATATGATCAAAGACATTAAAACATACATCAATAAACCTGGAAAAATGTCATAATCAAATTAGTTCTTTTTTCTCTCAACGGGATGAAATTTAGATGCCAATTCCCAATCCAAACAAGGCAACACAGACATACTGGTCACCACCTGCCCTATTGAATTTTAAGATATCAATTTCCAGTTAAAGAAGTTTACTAGATGGAACTTCAAGGGTAGAAATAATATGATTTCTACGAAATTTGACTTTCATATAAGTTTACTAAAATATTTTTCTAGGGTCATGTGTTTTATTTTACTTATTTATTTATTAGAATTAGTGACGATATTCAAACCTAATTAATTGACCTCTGTACCCAAAATAGACACAGTACTCCCGTATGGAAAATACTTACCATAGATACGGTGACTATAATTGTTCATTTATAGAGTTTATGACTACTATTATATATCACTTAATATCATAATTCGTGGAATGGAGAGGCAATTATATTTAAAGTCATACTATATAATGTTCATAGACATGGTCTAATTATTTCTTTTTTGTCATACTCAACTCATCTCAGCACCTCGATGCACATATTTATTCACACATTCGTCTCATTTTTTTCGTCAAAAAGTTAATAATATTTAAAGAACGAATATAAATTATAATTTTTTCTCTTGCATGAAAAGGATACAAAGAGCTATCAATTTCACTGTCGTTGTTAGTACTAAGACATATATGAATTCTTAAACTTAGTGTTTCCTAACTACTTGGGTCCCTCTCTTATCATTGCGAATCTTTCTGCGTCACCGTTTTGACATTAATCTTTTAGTCAACCAACTCCAAACAACGTTGAAATTCATTGGACGAAGCCAATTTTTGCATAATGATCAATGATTATAATTAATATATGTATAATGATGTGAAGCATACATTGTAGTGGCTGGATGAAGGAGGACCAAAGGTTAGGACGAAAACTTTAATATATAGCCAGAACATACTGTAAGTATCAAAAGGTGCTAATCTAAAGTAACCAGGTAATTAATTTTAATTAATTAATGCACATTCTACAATCGTGAATCTCGTGATTATATTTCTTCATGCATGAAAAATTGTGACCACTATTATACCATTCGTTTAATTTCATAATTTTCTGAACAATGTAGCAAAAATTTAGCAATTACAATGTCTAATACTCTAAACACGCATTTTTATAAACAATCAATACCAAACGCAAAAACGTTCAGAACAAATAAAAAAGGAACAAATATATATAGTAACATTAATTTTTCTGTATGACTGCAAACTAAAATAAAACACACACACACACACACACACACACATATATATATATATATATATATATATATTTATATGTAATATCAATAAAGAAAAGTATTATACTAGTATTCAAGTTGAGAAAGAAAGGAATATGCACCAATGCCGTCTCCTATATATCATTTCTTTTTCTCTGGAATGTTTTCTATTTTTTGCTTAAATTGCAAGAGGTGATGCGGTAAACAAGAATAAATAAACCCTAGCTTTTTACCTAATTCCAGGGGAAGTCTCGATTTGTTACTTTATGATACATTTAACAGTTATGCATTCGCATTCACCAAAACCTCTTTAACTCGTTGAATTTCAAAAGTTCCCAATAAAAAATTGAGAATCATTATGGTTGTAATTCCCCCCCAAGTAGAATTTCTGAACCACTTGGAATATTGTATTCAATAACTCTATGTATATTTAGTTGATATGTGTTATTTTTTCAACATATTTAGAAAAGTGAAGCACATATTCGTTCCAAATTCAGGAGGTGCATGAAATTATACAAATAGTGTTTTTGGCAATTATTTCACACACATGAATTTCTAAATATGTGATTGCATAACTAAAAGTTTAAATACAAAGAAGCTAGATAATTATTATTTTTTCATCTCTAACACGCCATCTCATTTGCATATAACATCATCTAAAAGATTAATTTTATAGAAACTAAGAGAAACGTTAAGTTTTTTAATCCAAATCACCATTTTTTTTCAAGATGACAAGCTAAACAATCACTAAAGTTTAACAACGAAGAAGACAAATAGAGAAAATATATGACATTTGAAAGCTAAGTAAAAACAATGCTAATAATTATAATGAAAATGTCACATATGTATCATACCATAACCATACACTATTACTTTTCCCATTGTATATGAAACGAAATCAAACTCAGAATCTATACATACATAATCCCAAATGACTGTATACATAGATATATATTGTATAATCCACAGTGTGTACTTATATATAAATATAAGCCGCTAATTTTCTTTTTCCTGTTTTTTAAAAAGAAGAACAAAACTTCACATGAGAAATGGAAGAGAAAACTCCAAACCTTGTAATAATATAGCACTCTTAACTAATCATCAAATTATCAGGCAATCTCATGAAAGATAGGATCATCCAATAATTCAGACCAAAGTTGAGCTCCTCCATAGCTTGAAGTACTACAAGCATCCCCCGTATTCGTAATCGAAGTCTCAGTCACCGGAGCAGCCACCGGAACAGATCCCGGAGACGGCGTCATGCTAGCCGGTATATTCCAAGAGGGCGAATTGTCCATATTACCCTGACGAACCATTTTGCCTCCACCGCTACAAGGTTGTAACAAGTCCGGCAAATTATTGTCCGAAAAAGTGACCAAATCTTGCAAGAAAAGCGACGAAGGCGGCGCAGATTCGAGGTTGTTCAGAAGTACAGAATTAGCACTGTCTGATTTGAGGAGATTGTAAGCTGACATGTCTGGAAGATTTGAAACAGTGTTGTTTTGGTAATTAGTGGGAATATTTGGGGTAGTGGCGTTGTTATTGAGTAGGATTTGCATGTATTGATTGAGGCGGGCCATTTGGATGGCTTCGGTTTGGATCCGCATGGCTTGATCTTGCCATGAGTTAGGGTTTTCGATGAGGTTAGCGAGGGCGAGGAGTTGGGGCAGGGTCGAGAAGAGGTCGGTTCGCGGGCGGTGGGTCATCGGGTCGAATCCCATTTGGATTAGTTTCTTCTTTAGATGTGTGTTCCAGAAATTCTTGATTTCGTTGTCTGTTCTTCCGGGTAAGTGAGTCGCAATTGCAGACCATCTTCATCCAAAAAAATTGAAGGAAAAATTAGAGACATACTAATGATATAAATTATGCTTTTTGGACACTAAGTCGGATAGAAGATCTTTTCTCAGTTGAACCACGACGAATAGTCCATTAAGTTACAATAGTGTTACATATTTATTATTTTATATATCATAGTTTGCAAATATTTCAAATTATGATAGAGCTGGTCTAGATAAACACAACAAGAGTGCTCCCGAAAATGATTTTAGAATTTACTTACTTGTTGCCTAGGATAGCATGGAGATTGAGAATGGTTTGTTCCTCTTCTTGAGAGAACTTCCCTCTCTTGATATCAGGACGAAGGTAGTTTGTCCATCGAAGCCTACAACTTTTGCCACATCTATTAAGACCTGTAATTTGTAAATTAAAATGGTTAGATAAAAACTAATTTAATCTCTAATATTATTAAAGACTTAATATAATTGTGTGTATATGTGCTTACCAGCAAGTTTTGGGAGGGCTCTCCAGCTTCCATGACCATGTTTTTGGATGTGTTGAATGAGTTTGTCATCTTCTTCGGGAGTCCATGGACCTTTCTTTAATCCACTCTCATCACAACTCGGAGACCTTCCCATTTTCTTTCTTAATATTCAATGTGTATCTAATCTATATATCTAAACACACTTTTCTTTATGATTTGCTTGCTCCCTCCCAATCCTACCAAATTAAGTGGAACCACATTATATATATAGTTGGTACTTGTAATTCATCTCCCCTTTTTGTCCTCGTCTTGTATGCTTGCATACGTGTGTGGGTGACCCTACACGATTCTTTATGTTTTTACCACAACGCCCTCCGAGAAAAAAGAAGAACAAAAAGTGACTTGGCAACATTTTGGAAAGGAGGTTTGGTCATATTGATGAGTATTTCGTTTTTTTTTTTTCTTTTTCAAACTTACGTGTCATGATCGATAGAAAATTATTTGTTCAATTTTTTTGTGCTCAATGGTGTTTCGCTAAGTCGTTTAATTAAAACAATTGTATTTACATTCTAACTTAACAATTATTAAATGCGACATGAATCTAACAATGTCAATAAAGTGGCAAACTATTTTTACTCTCTTGGGTCTTTCACTACATATGATGCATAGACACTCCGAAAAATAGTCAATACAGTATCGAACACTTCTGAGCACATGATACCCTGGAGTAAGTGTCGAAAATTGCCATGACATGCCGCGTGGTGTGTTTGTAATTATAATAATAACAAAAAACTTTGGAGGCAGGACTGTGACATGTTATAAAAACTTTTGAGGTTATTTTCAATAATTTAATTGGAGGTAGTAACTTAATATATTTTAGAAAAAAAACCTACAAACTAAAACTAATAAAAAGGGGTAAAATGTCAAATTTTTAAAAGTTAAAATGAGTAATGTCAAATGAATTTAGAAGATATCTTCTTTTTTTTTTGTTGGTGGTTTATGTTTTTTCTTCTGTATTCGCGATAGAAGATAGTTTTGTTCTTTCTTTGATTTTATTTTCCACTTTTGTTTGATTAATGGTACGAACAATTTTTTTTCTCATCATTTAAAAGTCGATTCTTCTTCTACTATTTGTTTCTTCTTATTTCAGTATTTCTTTTAACGATTATGAAAATTTTAAATCTTAAATAGAAGATAGAAATGTTTGGTACTTCAGACTTGAGTTTACTGAGTATTTTGGATTCTATTTAATTAGTTGTTTTAAATCTAAATATGTCTGATGTTAGTTTACATGAACTTAAAAATATTACTTGGTCACTTTGTATTCTGATTATGTATTTTATGTGTTAATATATGAGTATCTCAACCATGTCGTGTCATATCGTATAATTTCTAAATTCATTTTGCCCGTGTATCCGTAGACGTGCATCATAGTTTACTAAATATTCTTTAACATCTCATAGTACAATAATTGTATTCACGAAGATGCAGATTTAAATATCTTTTACAAATAATGATATATTTGTTTGTCTTCAAAAAAATTACAAAAAGTGTAACTTTTTCTAAAAATATTGTTGAATTTACATGATGTCACATATACGTACGGTAAGTTATAACTTATAACCCTCAATTTGTATATCAGAATAAACTGGACCGAAGAAAATGGTAATAATGCATTAAATGATAGCATTTCTATATGATCATATCCAAATTTGACATAAAAGCTTTTAACTGACTAATTAAGCAGTTTCGCAGGTTAATTTGATTTGTCTTATTAGGAAAATTACACGAATTTCTCCAAAATCTTAGGTGGTTACATTTCGTACGGAGGTGTAGTCTTTAAGCAACCAAGCCACTGCAATTATAAACTAATTAAATGTGATTTGTCCATTCGATAAATTACAAAAATGTCCTCCCTCTTTCCCGTTTGAAGAAATTTGTGAATGGCTATATATAATTGAGAAAGAAATGGTTTTTAAGCAACCGTACTAGAATTAATGTGATATATGTCCTATTTGGTAAATTGTTCAATGATCCTCTGCCTTTATTTTGCCCAATTTGCCAATGCTTTAAACTTATGAGAGGGATATTGTTGTGAAGCAAACTAGATTACTACAAACGTATCTTGTCCTTAAGGAGGACCTAGTAGTTATTACTCGGAATAAGAACTCTAAATTGCTCTCTTTAGTCTCTTTAGTCATCATTTCGTACGATTCAGAAAGAGTAATCGAATTAGAGCATTTAATTTCATTAATATACAATACCAATACGTATCTAAGTATAAAAAGAGAGAAAAGATGCAAGTACGAGATATCAAAATGAGAAAAGAATTTACGTGACTCAACTATAACTATAAATATGTACATGAAAGGAAAAAATATTTACGTAGCAAAAGTGAGTTAAAAGACTGCAAATTAAGAAAAATAATAACTTGGTCAATGAGTACTAAAATTTCAGATTAACAAGTTTAGCAAATATATAATGGAGAAGGGCAGATTAGAAGATTGCATTATTTCAATTTCGTCATATATGTGAAATATAAAATAAAGGAAAAAAGATTCAAAGTTGAGATAGTCAATCATATTAAGAACAGGTGGCGGCTGCTCTCTGGTCAGAGCTAGGAATGCTCCCCATGCACGCAACAGGGAGCATTCTTTCGTCATTGATTGCATATTCTGCATGGCGATTTTTTTTAGTACGTAATATGTACATATATTAAATTGTGTATGTATATATATGTAACCTATGTAGGTCTACGTACTAGAGTTTTATGTGGCAGATATAATTTTGTTTATAATGTCGATAGGGTCAATTTGCTTTCTGAAGTTCTTGGCACCTGGGTTTGCTAGACTACTATTATTGGCTTGACGTTGGATTATCAATTTTCACTACTTTCAAGTTTAATTATTAGGGAAATTCATAGTTATAATCATCGAAATTTTAATGGCATCGAGAAAGTTTGCCTATCTCTTTTTTGTTTATTTTAAATTGACAAGGCATTTGTTTGGTAAAATTCAGATGTTTAAATAAATTAAGTAATTTATTTAATATTGCATTCAATCGCAAAGTCTATTATTGTGTTTGAGATCAGATTTTCTTCTCTGAAATAAACGTATTGAAATTCTACAATTAATACTGATATATATCATTTTGGGAAGAGTAAAAGAGTTACGTGATTTCTTTTCAGCAAGTTCATTTTTATGAACAAAACCCTATTTGAGCTTCTTTTTTCCCCATGACATCGTGAATTATATATAATAGTTTCTGAGCACTTAGGTACTTGACTTTAAATTTCAGGGGGCTCCAAGAAAAAGGAGTTGGTGGTAAATATAAATTAAATAAATTGGTCAAATGTTTGTTTGTATGGTTTAAATTACGGAATGTAGTGTATATATATCGTACATCATATGATCCTATCAAAATATAAGGGCATACATAAGAACACTAAACGTCAAATCTGACTGCAAGAAATCAATAAAAGAACATTAAAAAGGCAAAAAACATTAACTTTTTATTGCATTTGGGATAAATCATTCATCCAACCAAAGCTTACAAACTAATCAATAATATTTTGCCAGTGAACAGTATTGTCAGGAATATTATAACATGGATCATTAATTAAAGTTGAACTAATAGTATCTAATCAATGTATGCGGTCTATATTTTAAGTAGTAACTGGAACTTTTCATTGTATAAGTAATACTTTTACTTATTTATTTATTATTACAAAACATATATTGTCAGTTGTATGTTCTCCGCGAATAGTTGAATACATAAGTACTCCTGTCGCCAACAGTTTTTTTCGTTAAAAATTAAATAGCAGCCTTTTAATTTTTACCAACAGATTTCAGCTACTGTCGATCAACTATCAAGTAATAATTAACTGATCTTTAGCACTCGTTGAAAGTTGCTGAAGCTCAATTTCCTCCTTGCATGTGTTATCATACATTAACGGAACTATAAAATAACTCTACAATTTAGCTAAAAGAAATAGTGAAATAAATTAATAAAACTTTCTATGCATTTGAGGTATTTTGTACGTAGGCAAAATATATACAGAATTAGTCCCTAAACTTTAGGATGGTTGCAGAAATATTCTTTACTTTACTAACTAACAATTAAACATAGTCATTTAACATTAATTATTAGCAATCTACATCCTTTTCTCCCCAATTTCATTCCTTAATTTATTTTTGCGAATTACCTTTAGTCATCTAATAAGTAATTATTTAACTCTTCTCTCTATTTATTTATTTTTTTCACAAACAACCCCTTTCAATAAAAATAAAAAAAAAAAAATCTCTGTTTTCAAGTGTTGAATTGATTTTCTAGATTTTGAAGTTTGCCCTTTTGTTCATACACATATAAGTTTTCTGTATACTCTTCAGGACCATGTATAAATAAAAGACTGAAATTGAATTAATTGCCCTTTTGTTCATACACATATAAGTTCTCGCAGATACAATGTGAGCTGAGGTGAGCTCGATTTCATCGAAACCATCGCCACCCTCAAATCAAAAACAACTAAACATATGTTTCTTTAATTGACCATTTGAGGCAAAGAGATAAAAGTTAGTGCATCAAACTCCCAGCTGTTTGATTTTCTAGATTTTTTTACACGGATCTTTGTCGGGTTATTCTCCCGCAGTCGTTCTAAATGACAGTTTCTTCGAATATCTTTTGAATTGTCAATCAATTATATTTCTTCTTAGCGGTCTATTTGCAAAAACCCTCATGTGCCTTTTAATTATTTAAAAACACGCGCCTAGTTAACAAAAATAAGTACTGAGTATTTATTTTTATTAGTTAATTAGATTCATTGTTATTTTATCCGTTTGCATTATTTTAATTTTTCATGATTATTACCATTTAATTTATTATATGCATGAAAATATTAAATAAATCCAAGTTCTGTCCCTTTATTCGTTGTCCTGAAGTAAAAGCATCTTACATTGCCCCGGTACTATGTCACAGAAGCAATATTTTTCCTTGTGTCGCTTGTCTCCAAAGTTAAATATTAAAGTAGAAGAACGTAGGTTAATAGCGTGTGAGGAGGGAAATATATGATCATCAAGAAACAAATCTGTAGTATGGTAACAATTTGGTGGAGACATTGAAAATGATCAGCTAATTGATTTTGATAACCCCCACCCCACTCCACCCCACCCCGACTCCCTTGGAGACAAAGTGGGAATATTTTTAGCCTTTATTCATTTTGAAAGACGACCATGCTTGGCAATTTCAAATCATATTTTGTTAATTAAGAATCGAAAATCACAAAAATTAAACACTATTTCAGTTAATTGTAATAAATTAAAATTTGGAGGACATCATTTGTCTGTTAAAAAATTACACAACTTAACCAAACTTTAGCGATGCTTTTTTGTTTTTTTTTTTAATTTTTCGTAACATACTTAACTATTAGTGAATCTAAAAGTTTAATGTATCATAAATCTTAGTAATTATATTCCATGTGCATGTAATTATATTCCATGTGCATGCAGTCTTTTGAATATAGCCCGTGACTAACATTCTTGATGAAAAATGCAAGAAACTAATAAGCATCTTTTGTTACAATATATAACACAAAATTCTATCTTTAGTTATATGACATGTGTAATAACTGATACGTAAAATCGTTCATACTTATTTTTTAAACTATCTAGAACCAAGAACACCACATATAGCATTCATATATCGTAAATCTAATGGTGGTGTATTATTGTGATACAAAATATTTAGAGTGAGCAATACTAATATTCATCAAACTAATTTTCATATACCATATCTTGAATTCTAAATTTGTTTAAATTTAATTTGACTATTGAAACAATAGAATATAGTATTTCGTGTGAGTGCTAATTCATAATATATTGATAGTCGCACAAAACATTTTGATGAAAATGTTACACACGCATTTAACTAAAGTGAGAATTGCATTAGTGATAGTATTTTCTTACGGGGCCCAACTCGTAATAACTTGAAAGTCCAACGTCTTATTTCACCATCTGCTTATTTCAAACCTAAACTGGATTTTAAACTGTCAACTTCGAAATCCAACCAAAGTCAAAGTTGAATGACGTGGGACTTTAGAATAAGAAGCTTATTTCCAGAAGGCAAAAAAAATTGTCATGTTATTTAAAAATTTGTGACAACTCATTCATATAGAATAAGAACTTGATAGTTTAATTGATTTAAAAAATCTCACTTAGACAAGATTTTTCGGATAAAAAACATTGTTTGTGCATTTTTATGTTTTTGTATTTCCAAATGGAAATCCTTAGTTTAATTAGAGCCATGTGACGGGCTGCTTGGATAATATTGATCGGCGCCCTTTATCAGCATGTTAGGTAACCCAAATTTAGTTGTAGTTATGCATTTTGTAATCTATTTAATCGAATGCAATATATATAAGAAATTATCTTCATATTTGGGTGATCATAATTATTATGGGATCGATGTCCATTTTTCCATTGTATAGTTTGCAAGTGTTTATGAACGTGTCTCGGTTCTCGAATATAAATTTGTATTTCTTGAGTTTTCGTATTATTTATTTATCCTTTTGCTTGCATTAGAAAAAAAAAGGTTAAGAAAGAATTCAGAAACATAGGTTAATTAAAGGAGCTTATGGTATTAAACGATGTTGAGAGTCATGAGACATTTTTGTACATTCAACTGACCAAACCTCTTGCATATATGTATCGAATGCTAAGTCTCTGTTTCAAATCATTTTGAGAATATTCCTTATACTCTCCCTATAAATAAAATTTTGCTTAGCCGATCCAAACGAAAAAAAAAATGATAATAATATTTACAAGAAAACTCTTAAAATATACATTCAAAATTTTAAACTAAATTTCTTGCTTCAAGCAGCTTTTTAATATACTAAATTTGCAAAAAGAAATGAAAATCCTTAAGAATTATTTTAGAAACTAATTTTCTGAACTATAACAAATATGCTTATATACAATCCAGTCCTGAAATGCACACTGTTGGATCTCTCACTTTGTGGAAGGATCAGCATTTCAAAAGTCACTACAAACTTCGAGCTACTAAGATAGCTACGGGACTACTAAGATTAGTTTCGAAAAATAATTCAAGTTTTGTGGCTGTCCTTTAAACATTCTTTTTCAATTACAGAAAATGCAAAATTTGTTTTTAACATTTTGTATTTCATACAAAAGTATGCAAAACTAAGATAACGTTATGCACTCAAAAACCCTTTTGAATGTTTTTAAACTAATATAACATATCGATTTTATCATTATCTATAATATATAATGGAAGATTCATTGAACTCTTCAGGAATCATATCTTTCCACATCTTCAAATAGTAGTAGTCCATCTTTATTAAATCAAATTAAAGAAGCAATTAAAGGAATTCTGAGCCATTCAGTAAGCCGTCGGCACAAGCCGTATCTTCTATAAGAATCCAAAACAAAAAATAAAATTAACACTTTAAAATATCTCCTTAATCTTGAGAGATTTGATTTGTGAGTTCAATGAATTAAGAATCGAATTCTTTGAATTAATTTTGATGACCCAAAATCCAGAAAATAGCGTGATTGACACGTAGTTGACGAAAAGTAAGAGTTAGTTTAACATTTTTCACTATACAAAACAATTTTTTTATACTAATTTGTCCGATTAAACAACATCAGAGAAAATGATGGACACGATGGAGATGGAATATGAATATCAATTGCTTCTTCAACCAAGGTTCCTTGTCGGGTCGGCCATCTCACACCCCCCACCCTACCCCTCCCTAAACATCATAATAATATAATGTCTATCATTTAAAAATAATATGAAGTAGCTGGTTTAGTTCAAAAGGGAAGGTGATGCCAATAAAAAAATATTTTAATTTATTAAGTAAGATATTTTAATGATTGTTTTGGTGTCAGCTAAACAACTGATTTGCTTGTTATGATGGGTTTCTACCCAATTTATCTAAAGTCCAACTTTATGCACCTCATATATATGCCACGTACGTACAAAACTCTGTGTTCCATGGCTCCATTAACATTCCCATGCAGAATGTACGGACTTGCACCAATTATTTCATCTCAAATTTTACAGCCAGGAATTATAAAGTAATGTTGTATCTTTTTTAAACTTACCAAAATCATATCAAAAATATTTATATCAAAAGAAATTGACATCACAAAGAGGTTCACCTAAAAGGACGTCTTAAAAAAAATGTAAAAACAATAAATGTGAAGATAGATCTTAAAAACTTTAAACTTTTGATAAAACAGTTATCCAATATAAAATATTAATTTAATATCTACAGCATTTTTTTATGTGCATACATGATAACAATTATAA
The DNA here is from genome assembly GCA_946800315.1 of Misopates orontium. Lineage (NCBI taxonomy): Eukaryota > Viridiplantae > Streptophyta > Magnoliopsida > Lamiales > Plantaginaceae > Misopates > Misopates orontium. Next base: position 13,117,668 of record OX326953.1, on the reverse strand, counting down.
CACTACTTGTAATTATGACACTTACATATTTACTTAATCTAGTATTTAAAATCACATGAGGATTATTTGCTAGACATTTTAAACACAACTCCGGTCCATAGAGAATTTTCCATTAGCTTTTAAGTTATTATATGTGTGTGTGTATATATATATATATATATATATATATATATATATATATATATATATATATATATATATAATACAACAGAAGATACATACGATTTTAGGTAAGTACCTCCCGTGTTATATCAGTGAGTTGGCTTCAAAACTGAAACAAATGTATAAATTAAGCAAGTAATGGCCCTGTAATTATTGACGTGGGACTTACTATCACACGTGTGACTTCACTACATGCTAAAATAAATAACTGGAGTAAGTGATCACTATTAATTTGTTTTTAAGTGACAATTAATTTGTACTAAAGCGACACTCGAGACTTGGCCATTGATTCTACTTAAACTATTGATACTGTTTTAGTCTTCTACAAGACTCCACGATTTTTAAATTCGAAACATTTTTCTCAACTGTTTTGTCCACAGTTTGGGGAATAAGAATTACGATATCTTTGCTTAATAGACTAATAGTGTTTATGGTACAAAAACGATGAGTATGCATGCAGAAGTCCTTAACTAAAAAATATATAATGCTTTTTTTACTTAAATTAGAAATTGTTTGATCAGTATATTAACCACTGTGCCTTTTGTTTTTGATGACTTGTGCGCAATTGGTAATGAGTAATGACATCATACTAATTTATACAGGTAAGAGAAATTTAAGAAGGAATTGACAGTTTCTTTTGGTTTTAAGATGGAATTGACAGTTGATAGTGTATTGTTGTGTTCGGTACTTCGACACCGATTGATTACTTAAACAAATAAAGGCTGATAAATACACATAGGAATATATAAATTTCGCCTGAATTATTGGTTATTATATTTATAACCCAACTTCTTCGGCTAGTTCAATTTGGACTGCAAATGAAAACATCTCCAGTTTTATCTAGCTTGATAGAGTATTATTCATGCCTTCAACTTCCAAAATTTTGTATTGTTTGAAAGCATGGTATTAAGAATTAATTAAATATAGTGTATTATTGAACTACATACAGAAACCAAACATACTTAGGATTTTATTTAACGGTGAGAGATAATTGGGTTACATTACTTTTCTTAATACATAGTCATAGACTCATACACCATATAATTAGTACTTAACCGAGACATATTTTTGCAGCTTCAAGAGGAATTGTTGCGATTTCTTCAGAAAATAATTATGCCAAGTTAAAATTAGGGACACATTCATTAGCTTTTAAATTCTAACACGAAAAAAATCATTATATCACATAATTAATTGCGTGCATGCACTATATATGCTAAATAATAATGGTTGAAGTTTTCTATTCATAAAAGAAATGAACGACGCTACAAATTTAATTCATATCGCTAAGAACAAAATAACAAAGATAATTTTATTTTGTATGCCAGACCGCGCTTTTGCGGTATGCTTCCAAAGCACAGTCACTTTATAATTCCGAATAACGTGTGATTATATTAATATCTTCCAGATGTAATCTTTTACAAGGAAATGTATCTAATATCATGGCTTCCTCTGTCAATGATGTATGAAGATGTACAAGTTATTAATGACGAAATATCAGAACCCAAGTCACACGGTCTTAGTTAGAGTTTATGGCCTAAAAGGTCTTTGACATATGTATTTTAGATTTGATCATATGGAAAAAAGAAATGGAACAGTTTTTCAATGTTTCATTTATCTTATTTCAGACTTTTTTTTTTTTTTTTTCCTTTTTTGATGATCTAGTTCAGTTTACTTAACTATATTAAAAGTGTGGACAAAATATGTATCCACATCATTCAAACCATAGTCATTAAGCCTGAGCAGATAAAACTATTTGAAGATCTATCACAAGTATGATTCAGTAAATTCTGCATCTATATGTTCTGAAAAGTAATTTTTATTTGGAAAAAACCACTGCCTCTCTGTCAATAACGGAAAATAAGAGACTGCAGAGGGAACAAGATTGTGCATCATGAATTGAATAAATCACAAAGAAATAAACACTTTGCTTTTCAGAAGGAATTTAAATGTTGGACACACATAAACTTTCTAGATAGCATACTCCATCAACTGGGCTGTAAAAGAGAAGGGTGCAAGATCAAACTTTGTATGCAATGCAGCGGAATCCAATTGTTCTATTAAAACTAAAATCATACTACAAATCTACAAATATCTGCACCGTGCGAGTAAAACTTGCTTGAAACGGAAAAATTGCAAATTACATACTGAGAGGACATATTACTGGGCTAACTAAACCCCCTTATTAAGGGCATTGTAATTCGTACAGCTCGAGCATCATCGTGTCTATACGAAAGCCAAGTCCTGCAAAGTTAACGTATAATATAGTATGTCCAGTCCCACAATGTGGCATTCAGATTTCACTTTTGTGATAGATAAACCAATCGAAAGAGCAGGAAAATGACTAAACCATAGTGTTTGGCGCTTAGTGAATCAATCAGCAGATCAAGAAACATCAAGTTAAGATACATAACCAATAAACTAAGGAACTATTTACGTGTAAGAAAAAGATATCTTCATGCACAATAGATTGAGCAAATTTCTGAAACTGCTGCAACGATCAGCAAACACAATCAATTCCCTGTCATTCAAGCATCATAAACGTCAATGTTCAATAACTTCTCAACATAAGAGTATCTAAGGCATATATCTACCCAATTTGAGAGTCTGGTTTTTGGCGCTCTGGGTAACTTTTCATGTGTTCTTTGAAGTCACTGGCTTCTACAACAAGCAGAGCATAAAGTACACATATGATCTCAATAACATATAACATCATTCCTCATACAAAGTTCATTCCTCCTCATTGTTAATACTTAACATATCCGCATCCAGGTTGAAGTTTCAAGCTTCTGAGATAGTATTCCAGTTCTTATTTTGTTCTTTAACGTAGACAAAGACTTGAAAAAATGGTTCAATTAATAAACTGGTACTGGCGTAGACAAATACCCTCAATAAACTTTAAAACCAACAAATGTTATCGGGAAGAGACAAAATTGGGAAAAAATAGAAAAAGCATTAAGATTACTGTCGATCTTATGTTTTGCTGAGAATTTCGTATCATAAGCAACTCAAGAGAAGTATGAACGTCAGGACACGCTCACAGGGCCACTTAATCTATAAAGAGGAAACCAAAGGAAAAAGGCTCATAAAAAGGATCAAAATGAGAGTAAGTATCAAGTAGTGCTAAGATTGGAAAAAAAAGGAACTCAGTGTTCTTCATATATATATATATATATATATCAATCAACTGACAGATAATACAAAATTACAAATTACAAAACCAGCTTAAATAAAGAATGGACTATCTATTAACTGATTGTTTGTTGTAATCAAAACAAACTTAACCAAAAAACATTGCTACCTCTTCAACACAATGAATCGAGCCAGCAAAAACACCAAACTCTAATTCTTAACCACAAAAGACTATCACTCTTAACAGTGGTCCATCCTCAATCCACATTTGAAATATCCACCATCTCAATGCGCTCATTTTCCGGCAGAACACACCAATTCGGAGACTGCACAGCCCTCAACCATCGAAAATCATCCACATTCTCCCAATTTCCCGTCTCCTCACCGAGATTCGCCTCCAGCAGATCCCCCTCAATTCCTTCATAACTCAAACAATACGGAGCAAATCTAACCCCGCAACTATCCTCAATTATCGGCCTACTCCTAACTCGAAGATAAAAGTCGCAATCTTTCGCATTATGAATCCTGATTTGATGCGACGCCAACACAAACACGCACCCTTCCGCCCCCTCGATCAAAACCGAACCCATCACCGCCCCGACATAAACCTTGCACTTCACCAACCCATCCACAAACAACGCCCTCATACGCCCCTTCAACCTAACCTCACAGCCTCTCAACCCCGACAGCGTAAACTCCCCGTTTCGACCCTCCGACTCACTCCTGCTAAACTCCTTCACCAACACTTCATTCTCCCTATCCCTAAACCCAAACCCCACCTTCCCCAAACCCACATTCGCCTTTTTTGTCTCCGTTTCGACCGAACCGACACCATTTTCAGCTGCAACTGCTGTATTCGTGGTGGTTGATTTCTTAGAGGTTTTGCTCTTAAACGAGAACTTCTTCTTGGGAATGACGAGTGAGGTGACGTCATCCAACGACCGTTTGAGAGCGGCGACGGCGTTGAGGCTGTTGCGGACTTCGTAGGGCGGGAGGAAGTACGAGTTCTCGGCGATTAGCTTCTCGAGAGCGGAGATTTGGAGGGAGATCGATTCAAGATCGGGTTTTTGGGACGGGTTAGGGTTTTGTTGGATCTTTTTGAGATGGGATTCGATTGAGAGCTTGGATTGGGAGAACTGGGAGAGGAATGATTGAGTGGATTCTAATGAAGAGGAAGAATTAGGGCTTGGATTAGAAGATGTGGCGCGGGATTGGTGGCGATTGGAGAGGCGCTCGAGCATCGCCGCCCGTTTCTGCTCTAGGGTTTCGGCGGAAGGATCGCCGTCCATTGCAGATTTTGGAAGATGATCTAACGGAGCCGGACCGGACTAATATAATAATTAACTGTATTTGTTTGATTTGAAATTTTAGAACTAACTTCATGACATAACTAATGAATTTAAATTTTCATACTTCTTTACATATTTAAAAAATGAATAGTTTCATTATTGTGCCTAAATGAACGAATTCCCCCTCAACTTTTCAAAATTTGTGTAATTTGCTTTCTCAAGTCAAATATAACATATCAAAATGTAGAAACGTGTTAAAAATAAATAATTGATCAAAGACTCGGGGAAATAATTTGTACACTTTTTAATCAATTAGGAAACATTTCACTCATTTTGAAAAGTTAAGAGACACATTGTAACTCATAGGTTAGAAGGTTTGTTGTAATTAACCTTAATCACACAGTTAATTGTGCTTGTGGGAAAAAGGTTACTTTCTACACAAACCATAGTGTTGTATATTTATAGCGCAACCAAAGAATAAGATTGCATTTTTTTTTCTAAATTATATGATATCAAATTCTTTATAATCTCACGTCAATCACTTCATCGTACTGCAATAATTAATTATTTGTTCCTAATACACACGTTATTCAGAGGAAAATTTGAATTTCTTTAGAGAAACTTGTGGTCTATCTCCTCTAATATTTCATGTGATCTAGTATCATTAAACAAATTATAAATTCCTGTGATAATGTGTTTATATGCTAAACTTCTCACAAGAAATATGGGGGATCCAAGCTTCTAGTTGATCTTCCCGGCTCACCTATGTTTTTCACAAACGATCTGATGGAGAAGTTCTCCTCAGCTTCCATTGGCAGAAAAATGTAGAATAATTTTTATCAAAACAAACCCCAAAAAGGTATCAGTTTCATAGCAAAATTATACAAGAATTGGCCTAGAATAAATCAAATCCTCAGCAAATTACAGGAAGGATACAAAGAAGATGCAACGGCGAAAATAATCAGAAATGAGGTCTCAAACAAGACTCTCATGCTGCCGATTCTTTAGCTTTAGCTTCTTCAGCAGCTTCTTCTTCTTGTAATTTCTTGAGAGATGGAGGTGGTCTGGGCACAATGCTTTTCTTCCATTTCTTGTCCAGCTTTCTTGACAACCTCTTCCCAATCCCTTCCTCGACTTCTCTTTCCCTTTTAACTGTGAGCATTCGAGCAATCTGTTTCCAAAGAAATAATCGTGATTGGTTCACAATGTGGCGTTGGAGATAGAGATGGTAAAAACAAATTCACATAGGTATAAAATCAGATTTATGGCTCGGGGCTGTTACACATCATCTATATGACGGAAAACTGGGATGCATTTGCGTGTTAATACTTTGAGGCTCAATATAACTAACATCTCTAACTAAAACTCTCTCAAAACTAAGCTTAACAGAAAGAACTTTAACCGTCTGAGATAAAATCTCTCCTAATTTGAGAATTATTTGTGTCCTCGAATGGTAATTTGGACCTAACATCTTGTCCAAAAATTCTGTCTAGATGAGCGAAATCCCAAGAGTAGATCAGAAACGGGTATGGCTCAGTTACTATCCATAAGGATATATAATTGTGCATCTCCTTTTTACTGTGTATCGTCTTATGATTTCTCTGCATGTATTTTTGGCAGAAATGATGCACATTCTCTTAGTTCATCATCAATCCTGACAATAGATTGCATGCAAGTCTACCTAAACAAGCATTTTTGCACAATCTTTAGACCAAAGAATAGATAATTATTCATTAAGATCCTCCGTAAGGTAAAAAGAGTATCAACCATACCATACTTCTGCAAAAGTTACTTTGTTAGTATTAAATCATGCATTCAACCAAGATTCAACTGCGAGTAAGCTACTTATCCCAAGCATTTGGGACAGGCTACATGAGCTAAAATGTGTCCATTCTCCTCCATCAAGAACTTTTCATTGAAGGCTTTTAGCATTCGTATGTTAAACACATCACTTCCAACAGAGCAAAATACAAAATTTCTTCAGCACAATATTTGCTCAAGGTAATCAGAAGCTCATCACATTTCCATCTACAACACTAACCCACAAAATCATACTTCAAAGTTCAAACCTTGAGCAATTTTTTTACTTTCCGCTTTTCGCCAACATAATCGAGAATTAACGACTTCCTTTCAGTCCAAGTCTATATGTAAATTTCACACAGACACACCAATTAAACATATAATCCACCAATACAACAGCACATCCAATCACATTAATTAAACAAAACACAAAGAGAGAGAGAGAGTACCCTTTTACGCATACGAAGAAACTCGCTGGACTTGAACTCGTTCCTCGCAGAGCGCTGTAGGCGGAGCATCAAAAGCTCTCCTTTGAGGTCAACGATTTCTTCTTGGAGCTGTTCGGTTGACTTTTCCCTAATCTCCTTCAACTCCTCGTCTCTTTTAGCCATCATCACAACAGACGAAGATGAAGATGATGCACGAACTGAGGGGCACCGATTAGGGCACAAATGTGCAATTCGAACGCCATGGAAATTGGAAGAGGAGGCGTTCGTGCGGAGGAGGTTTGATTTTGAAGGGACAACAATTACGCTCGAAATTGAGAGACTCGCCATTCTTAGTTACCTCTTCTTCTTCTTCTTCTTAGTTTTTGTTTTGTAGATAAGGTGCTTGTTTTTGGGTTCTTTTTTGGGGTGAAAGTTTTTGGATACCTCTATTTATATTATTAGAAAGAATTCTTGAAAATTATTAACTTATTTCAAAATACAAAATAATTTATGGGGGAATAGACATATATTTACCTTAAACTAGACTAAGAGTTTATACATACTTTGTTCTATTTGTTACTCAGTGGAAATGAAATTGAAGAATATGATCTAATTTCAGCGAATTGACTTATTTTGATAATACTAGAAACTGGGGCACGCGTCGCGTACATTAATTTTTTATATTGTAAAGTACTATATTTTCATATTCAAGTGTGAAGAAAAAAAAAGGCAAGAAAAAAAAAAAATTTGCCTAGATGAAAAGAGTTTGAATTAATGAAAGAGTGAATAACATAATTAAAGTAGAATGGAAAGAAAAGTAATTTACATTTGAAAGAATATGAATTATAGGGAAACAAAATTATCCTTCTTAATAAATGATATAATTAATTTCATCTAACTTAAATTGTAGGCTTAAATTGGATAATTGATAATAAAATGTCATTGTGCAATATAAATTATAAGGTTAAACTTGGAAATCAAAAGTTTGGTGTTACAAATGTCTCTTCCTTTATATATTAGTATAGATTATTTTATGGAAGGCTTTCCCCTTTCAACAATTCCGAAGATTTCCTAATATTTTACAATTCTAGATATATATATTCAAAATGAAAGTTTGAGCCAAAACCCCAAAGCGTTTTATAATATATTTAACAAAAGGAAATTATCGTGTAATTGTTATACGCACCTCCCAAATGTAACTTCTAGTAATCGGATCAGACTATTAAGGAATAATCACATTTTATTCCTGAGATTTGATCAAATTACAAAATGACTGGTAGTGTACATGTAATTTATTCCGATAAATATGATTAATTAGTATATAAAGCGAAATCTTAGTTTGATAAGATGAAAGCGCAAACCAGATGTAATCCATAACTTCACAACAATCCATAGGTCATTCAAAAGCCTCATCCTTCCAAGTACAACCGTAACATTGTCAATTCACAAACTTAACCTCCAACCAGTATTAAAGATCCTACAAACTAAAAACATCTCAAAGTCGTAATATCTTCTACAACTAGCATAATTAGAAACATTCCAAATTCACGATTCCCTTCTCCAACCAGTGTAAAAGATTCAATGAAGCGTCTAGCCTTAATATCTCTATAATCTAATCCAACAATGTTATCTCGGAAACTACTCATGTATATAAAAACATAAAAAATCACCACCAAGTTCTTTCCGAGCATCCCAATGGTCAGCGTCAACTACCCCAAGCCTTAGCCCGTATTTTAAATGGAGAGGGTTCAATCCTAGCTTTTATTCGACTTTAAGAACAATCTTCATGAACTCATATACAAAGTAACTAATGGCAGCTGATGGTAACACCTGAAAGATAAAAGTAAAAATTAGTTGACAGGATAAAGAATGAATGTGGGAGTAAAAACAGAACTTGTGAAAACATTGAAAACTCAATGCTTCTTAAATGTGTGGCATGAGATGTTTGTAAAGGTATCCGAACTTATGGTGGATCAAGTATGAGGAGTACTGGCACCCGAAAGTTTCAAAATCAATATAAAGTGAGCAATACTGTGAATATGAAGAAAAGGTCAGTTCTTATATTTGTATTGGTTTCCTCGGGCAGAACAGGCACAACCGAGCTTCATAAAACTCATTGAAATGCCAAGATATATACATGCACAAAGAAAAAACTCTACAGTGTATTGTCAGAAATTCATAGCTCCAACTGCGATAATTTTGATGAAATCGCTATCGCCATAAGAAAAAATTAACACACACATACAGGTAGATAATGCATTCAGTCTTTTCCTAATGACCCCTTCCCAGGTAGCTCCATGAAAGACTCTCCACAAGTATATCGAGGGCTTTAAAACATTTACAGCAAAAGTCCCAAAATTTGATTTTTCCGAGTCCAAAATCAAATAGAGAAATACTTTAATATTTCTGTGTTTCATACTGGTACTTCATATTTAGCTAGAACTATACAAAGTTCAAGTCACATCAAAAAAGTTTAAATGTATGTGAAGTATGGACATGCACATGATTTATATTCATACCTGAAGTAAACTAGGGATTAGTCCAGCATAGAGTGCTGGAATGCCACCTTGCTCAACTATCTTGAAACAAGTTTGCAATGCACTCATCTTTGTTGCGCGAACTTGCATTTGAAGCTGTCTTCTCACAACTTCAAATGGGTATGTAGCAGCTTCGGCACATGCACCAGCAATCGCTCCATATATTAAAGTTCTGGTGGTACCCAACTCAAGTTGTTGGAAAGCATTCAACTCGTCACCTTGTTCTTTCATGTGCTGAAGCCTTTCTCTTCCTGCTGGTGAATGCAGATATGATGATTTTAAAATATCATAAACTCCATAAAAAACTGCCCCAGAAGGTGCCATGCTAATGATTGAGGGAACCAGGCCCTTGTACAGAGAAAAGAATCCTTCGGTTTGGATCATGTGGCGGAAAGTACCAATCAGTCCACCCAAGGCTTCTCCACCAGGAGCTACCATGACAGTCCTGATCTGAAATATTAAAAACACTGAATGTCTCTAAACACAAGTAACAGGACCCACGGCCTGACAATAAAAGCTTCAGAAAAAACATGATTTATGTACATTAACCTACAAGTGAAAGTTGTGAATCCTTACACAAATTTTAATATTAGTTTGTTGAAGGTAGAAATCAAGTGAAGAAGGGTAGAAGGTTTAATTTGCGCAAAGTTAGTTGACTTTTTCCATTAAGTAATGAATAATCTACATGTTAGCATCTCTCCAAAAGCAATAAATGACATAGTGTCAAAGCCATGGTGCTCATCAGATGGACTCACAAAATTTTGGCGGTTTCAGCAACATAAACACACAAATTTGATGTGCTATTACAAAATGATCATTAATTTGTAGAATAGAGATTTGCAGTAAGTAAATAAAATATAAACGTCACTCACAGTGTCCATAGGTATACAGAGAATAGTAGCAGTAATTCCAGCGGCAGCACCAGCGAGAAACCTTTCGGTATTTGTCGTTTCATCATTGCGAGTCAATTTGAGAAGTAGCTTTCTATATGTATCATAAGCATAAAAATTAATGGACTTAAATGGTGCTGTTCGTAAAATGTTGACAAAATTGCCTTTCCAAAATCCTTTTATCCCTTGAGTAGCTGCTATTGTCTTAATGAGCTCAATAAGATGCCTCTGTTCCCCACGAACAATATACTCCAATTTAAGTCTCTCCAGTGGTGCAACAAAAGTTCTGATGTAAAAATGGAGCAAGAGGATTAAAATGTTAAAGAGATACGACACATAACTTATTATGTATATTGTATAGTAGTTACACAGTTTAAAAAGGACAAAGATGACTAAGCGTCATAGATACATGACCCTATATAAGCCTGACTACCTGTCCCATTCAGCTCAACTTGTTAGGCGTATAACAATGTCTACAACCTATGTTAGTTGACCTTTGCCATGTACAAACAGGGAATATCACATGTAATAAAGGAAGAAAAATCCCCTCCAAATAATTCTGAAAAGCACACACGCTTCAAATGATACCCTTCTTTCTTGACCTTAAGCACCTCAAGAAACTATTACTTGTGGTTTATCACATATACCATAAGAGAATTAAGATCACGCATGCAAACATGTTGGATGTTGACCAGCTCAAGCCATCCCCCATCTCCTCAAATTCTCGCCACTCTAGTGACTAACTTATGATTTAAAGGAAAAATGAAATTATAACAATCTTAACAAAAAATACATCCATGAACTAACAGGCCAAGAGAAAGTTCAAGTTAGAGTTTACTTAGATGAGGCTACATAACAAACATATTAAGACAACTTATGTCTTTTCACTATAAACATATTGGAAATGCTATCTATCATCATCAATTCAAGTGATGGTTGAGAAACTATGTAACATGAAAAGACCACGCAAATAGCTCAGAAAAGTATTCGGCTCATTCACAGAAAAGGATCGGTTTGGTCAAAGTTTCCTACCATTAACATGCACCATTGCATTAGGTGAAAGACAAATACTCCTGCAGCATAACTAAAACTGGGTGGTTACCAAGTAAGTTAAGCATGTAACTCCTGACAAGCATGATTTCAACTGTGGATTGACATGAGGTTTATCATCAATACAAACAATGAATAACAGCTCTCTTATGGAAAACTCACCCTTCCATGACGAGAACAGACAATGCTATGGCAAATCATTCTCAGATTTATACATTTCTCACACGAATTGAAGACCCACATTTGCTAAGTCGTGTGGGATAAGATTTTGATAGACGGGGCACAACATTGACAATGTTAGGTCAAAACTAACTAATACCTGGGAATTCTTACAAAATTCTAGGCAGGTTTAGAGAACCCGTGATCCTGGTAGATCTAGCGCATTGGTGGCCTAATATGAATATCTATGGATCAAATTGACTCCGATAAACAGGACTGATTCGAAGACTTGCTAAGAACAACCCTACAGTAATGTAACCCCGTGTTCATTTCATGAATTAAAGGACCAAACAAAATGCTCACTAAGAGTACATCACTAAAAATGTAATTCGCTATTTGCAGAACAATAACAAACGATTTAAGCAGCTATCAGTACAGAAGCACAGAAGAACAGACCTCGAAACCATCGCAGCTACAGCCCCAGCCCAAAGATGCTTAGCTGTGTTCAAAGTACCACCATTATGCACCAATTTCTTCTCTTCTTCAATAACTTCCTCCTTAAACGACGCCGTCTCTTTCTCAATCTCCCCTACTTTCCCCAACATCCCTTCACCTTCGCCTTCACCATCACCACCATTCGTAATCGACGAAAAAGTCACCGACAAAAACCTACCTCCCCGTCTCCGCCACCGCCTACCGCCGGTGACGAATCTCGTCCGGCGAGACGAACACGAAACCGCCGCCGCCGCGGAGAGATTCTCGCTCTTCGGAGAAATTAATGAAACGAAGGACGCCGGAGCCGATTCTTCTAGAAACAAACCTCCGATCGAAGAGTGGAAGTGATTGTGCGGCAGGTCGTCGTTGCCGGCGATCAAGCTACGGAAGTGATGCTCTAGATTTAGCATCTCGATTTTCGCCAAAATTCGTTCAAAAATTGCACGATTCAATTCGATTCGATTGTACTTGCGCAAATAAGTTTAAAATATACACAACACTGTATAATATGGGCGAAGAAGAACGGAGAATTGAAGAAGAAAACGAGGAATTTAAGGAGAATTGATTCTCGAGTGAGACAGTTCACTGCATTGCTAACATCGCCTCTGCAGTTCGCCTCGCTGTGGTAGTCGTACCCACGGTTTTACCATGTATCTTGTGTGTTTGCAACGAAAATTATTATTATTTATATGCATTTATATGCACGATGTGGTTGGTGCATCTGAGTCATTAATAAGGGAGTCCTTTTTTTTTCTTTTTTGTTCTTTTCAGTGTTTTCAGAACCGGACCGGTCATCGAACTGGTCGCCTCATTGGTTACTAGCCGCGTTTTTAAACCCGGACCGGGCCGGTTTTAAAAACACTAGTTACTAGTTTTACCGGTCGAACCAGTGGTCGAACCGGTATAACTATTCAACACTACAATTTTCTTGTATCTTAAACTATCTATAATTTTATACTAAAAAATATGTATATGTCATCAAAATTCACAACAATTCAACATTGAAATCTAATAAAAAATGAAATTGTTTCATAAGAGCAACAAGACCAAATAAAACAATGGCAAGAATAACATCAAATATTGAAAATGATAACAAAACTATAATTTAAACTTTTAACAAATCTAAAGTGTCTCAATTTAAACACATTCAACCCATAATACAAAACTAATCTAAAAACTGTATCACCAATTCATCGTTCTATCACCTATTCATCATTCAACACATAAACCAATTTATGCCAGAAGCTCTTCACTCAGACATGGCCATGGAAATACGTCTAAGAAATAGAGTCCCCGAGTCATTCACCAAACAAATAACAAATATGTAAGCTGGAATGAATGATGGATCTGCGGATAGACATATTCCGTTGCTGAATGACTATGGTAGCGCCTTATTTGATAGAGGGGTGCTCCTATTTAGTAAGTTTTTTTTTCTCTACAAAAAATAATTTAAAAAATAAAAAAATTGGAGTTTTTTCTTTTAATTAAGTGGCGAACCGGTTTCAACCGGTCAAAACCGGTCCGACCGATCCACCGGTTCCGGTTTTGGACCGGTTTTTTCCGATTTTGGCCGGTTCGTTCACTGACTCGTTTTAGAGGCCTAACTGGACCGGCCAAGGGTCCGGACACCGGTCGAACCGGTTCGAACGGCCGGTCCGGTCCGATTTTGAAAACAATGGTTATTTTATAAGACCTTATTTGTCAAACTTTCAATAATCTGAATTTGATTACGTATTTTAAAAAACTAAGTGATGTTTGCATTGACTTCAATCAAAGGAAAAAAAAAAACACTTTTTTCTTCTGATTTTAAAAATAAAAGTCACTATAAAATTTTTAATTAGTGGTGTTTGTAAATGGTTATAAGCTTAGTTTATTGGTTTTTGAACTATACAAACACTTGGTGTTTGTCACTGAATAAAAACATTTTTCTTACTTTAATATCAATCAAGAGGAATTATGATATAATAACGGACTCCTACAAATTATTCTCAAACACTTTGATTCGTCTTAATTTAAGTAGCTTTTGTGTACTTTTAATTTTAAACCATTTAAATGAACTTTAATCTAAAGCATGTAAAAAGTTCTTTTTTAAAACTCTCACAAACACCAAAAAACCATATGTTCAATATAGAAGCACCTTCAGCATGACAAAAGCAAACCCCTTGTACCAACTAACCATAATAAAACAAAAAGCCAGTAGAAAACAACACACACACCTTGTATCTCAGCAATTATTAAAATTATTGATGAGAGTTAAGAATTGACAATCTTCAATAAAATGTCAATCTTTTACACAAGGAGGGACTTGAAAGAAATAATTTTGAATGAAACAGTTGGAAATAATTTTTTTTTTGTTAGTAATTGAGGTTTAGTAGGACTGTAGAAGGGCCAAATTTGTCACTCAAGAATATGCTGAAAAGTATGTTCATCGTGCTTGTCTATTGGAGCAGCTGTCCTAGGTTTGAAATTGGTAGTCTTGCATTTACCTCTATTTGCTCCACATTTGTACCTTTTCATCCTTTTGCTGACAAGAAACTCAAAAACATAAACTGAACATCTCCATATCCACAACATCTGCATTCAATCCACACAACCTTAATAACTTTGTCAATCCTCTTACAACAAAATAGATTTCTTCTGTTCTGCAATGTCTCTCATCAAAAGAATAGAACTCCAAAACTCCTTTGTCTGTCTCAATCGAGCTCCATCCTGGTACCTTTTTGCTCCCCGTGTCCCTCATAGTGACCTTCAGTCGTGCCAACTCTTCCCATCTTCGGGCTTCACCATATATATTAGACAACGTAACATAGTTCGCAGGGTTCTTTGGATCAAGTTCAATTAGTCTTTGAAGTGAGAGTTCGGCAAATTCGATTTTCCTATGAACCCTTGATCCGGCTAGTAAAGCCGTCCATATGACACTATCTGCTTTGACCGGCATCTTATCCACAAACTCAAGGGCCTGTTCCAAAAGCCCGACTCGAGCCATGAGGTCAACTACACAACCGTAATGCTCGATTTGTGGTTCAATGCCATAGTCATTCATCATGGAGTTAAAATGATTCAAACCATTTTGAACCAATCCCATATGAGAACAAGCACAGAGTATACCTATGAAAGTTATCCCATCTGGTTTTGCTCCAGTATCTTTCATTTTACTGAAAAGGCTCAGCGCCTCGGCTCCATGACCATGCACTGCTAATGCATTGATTATCGTGTTCCATGAAATCAAATCCTTCTTTACCATGCTCTTAAACACATCTCTTGTGGTTTCTACCAATCCACATTTTGCATACATGTCCATTAACCCATTGCAGACATAAACATTCTGTTTGTAGCCGTTTCTATCAGCATAATTGTGCACCCATTTACCAAAATCGAGAGCCCCTAATCTAGCACAAGCTGTTAATACATTCACAAGTGTCGCATCATTTGGCTGTACATCTGTTTCCTTCAGCATCCTCTTGAAGGCAGCAAGAACTTCAGCAAAACGGCCATTATGAGCGTATCCTCCAATTAAAGCGTTCCATGAGAAAATATTCCTCTCCTGCATGTCCTTGAACAATTTCTCACACTCCTCAACATCCCCGTTATTCGCATAACCATTTAACAAAGTATTCCAAGCCATCAAATCTTTTTCAGGCATCATGTCAAAAAGCGTCTTAGCCTCCACCATATCTCCATGCTCTATATAAACAGAGAACATCCTATTCCACAACACGATGTCCCTTTCTGGCGCTAAATCGAAAAGTCTCCTTGCCGAAACCAAATCACCATTGGCGACATATCCTTGTATCATTGCAGTCCAAGACACGACATTCCTGAATACCATCTCATTGAACACTCTATACGCGCACTCCACACGCCTCCCGCCAGAATATAACTCAATCAAAGTCGTACCAACATAAGTATTTGACATAAAACCATTTTTTACCGCAGCACATTGCACTTCCTCACCTTCTCTGATAGCCAATAGCTTGCAACATGACTTCAGAACCACCGGCAACGTGAAACAATTAGGCTTCACATTCTCCCTCGTCATGTCACGAAAAAACACCATTACTTCACTGTACAAGTCATTTTGGAGGTACCCTTTTGACACTACATTCCATAGTGACGTGTACGTTCTGTTGGGATTTTGGTCGAACACTTTGCGGGCGTAAAGTATCTGCTTCAGTTCACAGCATTTCAATAGGAAATGGGAGGTTATGAGGTGGGTTTGGTAATCGATGGCACTGACTATGATCTGGGACTGGATTTGCTGCAGAAGTTTGGGGCTTTTGCATGATTGGATGAGTGTGATTAGTTTTTGTTCAAAGCCACGAGGAAGTTCTGATACCAAGTTTAGACCAACTTTAGCCATGGCGAAAAACGGATTTCATGGGAAGTGCATTATAAAAACTCTGAAAAAAAAAATTAAATATCTCAAATTTTAGATCTTTATGTAATAATATTTAGCAAGTCGTTTCAAAATTGAAATTATTTTTTTGTCGTGAGTTCGGATCGCAACTATTATCAAATAAATAAAATGAGAAGAGCGAAACTATATTTTAAATGACGGACTTGGATCGAAATAATGAAAGAAAATAGCGTATTATCTATATTGCACACAACGTTCTCTGCAAAAAAAAAAAAATAGTATATTAACAAATAATTCTTGTGATTATGAAAAGAATTCACGTTACGGATATTCTTGACTTTCCTATGTATTAACTCATTAAAGATAAATATCATTTATATAAATCTTTATATATACATGTTTCTCCTAATCTTTTAGCAATTTATTTTATTTTACCAGCTAAATTGATCTAACTAATCTCGTGATCATTTTGTTTTGTTTGTTCGTGTATAAAGAAATTTCCCATAATTTAGTAATTCGAGTAATAATGTTTGAAGTTGCTATAGAACATGTCTTCAAAAAAGAAAATGTCTTCAAATAAAAAAAAAACAAAAAAAAGTTGCTTAAGAACATATCGTGAATCCGTGATTGGATCTAGTGATTACACTAACTATGTTCACCGATACGTATGCTATATCAAATTTAAAACAAAACCTAACGTACCTAAAAATGGCTCCGCATGTTTTTCAATAATCAATACTAAAAATAAATCAAAAATATTATAATACTTCGGACATCTCACTTATCTCAAATAGTCCCACATAATTTACAATGCCAACAGCTACTCCAAAACATGCTGCATTTTTCATTTTCGCTACTAAGGTGAAACTGAGAAATGCATACAAAGTTGCTTCATTCTTTACAAAATCAGAAGTTATCAGAAGAATTCAATTATATCTGCAATATTAGTAAGCTACACAATGACAACGCATCAATAGATTGTACATCAATTTACACCATATGCAGAATAGAATATCAAGGCACAACAAATACCACGGTGAAAAAATACGGAAGAAAATGCATTAAGCGAAAGTTAGCTCATTAAAAGTTGAGCGATTTTCTCAACTTCAATGATATTTTCGGTTAACTCTAATTCCACCAATTGGCACCAGGTATCCGATTCACAGTCTTTTTCTAATGTTACAGCATGTAATTTTTAACTCATGATACCTTCTTCTTGGGGCGATACGGGTATTTTTGGTATATTGATATGCTAGTGATCACCAGTGGAAGAGCTACAAGACAGTATGCGGACGGAGGATAGCCATCAAAGATGTATTGTAGCAGAGCAGTCACAAGAAGTGCAGAAACAGTCACAAATCCCTGAGTATATATACAATGAATCAATATATCAGCAAACTATGGAATGATCAAAAACCATTGTCAAAATCAGTGACTAGATAGTAAGGTAGGACATTAGTTTATAATATTACTGCGATTCTTTCTTGGATGAATTACAATGGCTAAAGTACATGAACACCCCTCAAGTTCTAGAAATTACCAAAAAACATGCCTCTTGTAATTGGATGTAGGCTAAACCTGATAGCAAAAAATTTCAATTTGGCTCTAAATTTTACGGTTAAAATATGATACTTGAAATTGTTCAAAAGCATATGGCATTTAATGAAAATAACCGTGAATTTACTTTTGTCTCCTATTTGCTATAATGTTCAGATTGCAAGAGCCAAAGACATTACTTGTACGTCCCTTTATTATATGCTAGAGCTAGTAACTCTCAGGGATGTTTTTGTAATTTCTTTTATAGTTTCTGAAACACAGATGGTAATATTCTAATTTGACGCAACGTCAAAGGTAACATCATAATTCAAATGCATATTGGGAACCCAACTCTAAGATTCTGGAATAATTGTTTTAAGGCAGAAAGTGAACTAATAACCAAAAAGTCACGAATCAAATATTACGATTCTTGGAGCAATTTGTTCAAAATTAAAGACTTTCAGGTGGAGTCGGGATTGAGGGTTTGATAGCAAAAGAATCATCTATTAAGGGTACTTCAAGTAAAAAGTAGCTGGTTTCTTGTGATTCACGAGCATATCTACTACTTTTATGACTGCCATTGCACTCACCTTTCCAACACCACCAGCATAACTTGTCACAAGACCAACAAGAATTCCGCCAACAGCATTAAGTACAACTGGAATCTGAAAATTACCAAAAAAGAAATAACTGGAATCTGAAACAACAGGAAGTCAAAAAAGTTGATCTTTAGTATTGAAAATGTGATGTATAAATCCATGACATTTGAGAAGATCCAACAAAATATCAGTTTAGAAATGTATTATACAAGCAACTATACATGCCATTTTATCCATACGCGCATAAAGCACAAGCCCACTCTCAGTGGTCAACATGATTTTACATACATACATATTTATATATATATATATATATATATATATATATATATATATATATATATATATATATATATATATTGGTTAACGCAGCAAAATCTCATCTGCATATGTAACTTAGAAAGAAGTATTAAGGTCAGCCCATGCATATTGATCATTGCTTGAAGTGATTCAACGTTACAGTTTATTTACCACTGTCAAAGGAGTCCATCCATAAAAGAATCCATGTTGTTGGATAGCTAACCCATCTGGAGACTTAAAAGCACTGGCGAGTAAGCAAAGGCTCCCAATTGTGGACATCTCCAGAGTCATCAAGTAAGAGGAATGTTTCTTAACCTGCATAAAATGAATTACACCAGAAAGAAATAAAATAATGATGACATTGTTAAACATTCAAATTATATATAAAACTGATATTTTGCTTGCCTGAGACGCCCACTGACACAATGCTGATGCCAGACCAGAGAGTACAGAGGCTACCATTATTGGAACAATTCCATAGAACAAGAGTTCTTCGGGATTATCAGAACCAGATGCTTTACTGGAGCCTTCACCAACGCTAAGAAGTGTAGCAGCAATAACCAACAAGAACAGAGCTCCAATCTGTTGAATTGACGGTTTCTGCCTGTAAATGATACCAATTGAGAAGTAGCAAGAGATCTCAGAAATTCTAATTAGCAAATCCAAATGGAAATCCTAAATGTAGTTTCTCGCTTTTGACTTGGGATATTGATGCAGACTTGACAAAAATTCAAAGTACATGAATTGGGTTAAATTTTCAAAAGCTACATATAATAAAGGGAAATTTATTTTGGACATAAAGGGCATGCAAATCAAGTTGCTGATGCAACTGCAGTGCCTATAATGTGATCAAGGTTGCTGATAATGTTCCTTTAATATCCTATCAAGGGCCGAGATAAGCGGGAAAATATAGGGAATCACTTGCTTGCAAATTGATGCAACACAATTATCATTTAGAAAAAAACTGTAGTAGCAAACTTAGTTGGTAGTAGAGCAAACTCTATACAATGAAGTACCTTAATATGATGTATGAGAACAATGCTGTGAAGAATAATTTTGTCTGATTCAGCATTGAGAAAGTGAGTGAATCAAGATTCCTGTATGCGATCTGTAACAAGCTATTTTGCAGGGCATAGATGGCTGCTGGCAGTCCTGATGCAGTCAGAGAGCCAATCAAAGTCCACTTCTTAAATAGTGATTTCAAAGTGCCATCTTTCAGTAAGAGAATGAGTGCACAGACCACCTGTCACACCTCCCCACATGACTTTAAAATCATATAAACTACAAATAAAAAAATGCGCACATGAGAAGGTAAAGAATAAGAGTTACCTTTGCAACCTCACATGCCACAACAGATGATGTTACAATTACTTCTCGGCTGCATAAAGAACAACAAGTCAAGAGTTGCAAAGAAGTTTTTTCTATAGGAACAAACAATAAATTACTCTTTCAATCTCAATCAGCTTTTGGTTAAGTTTACTACTGAAAAACAACATAAAAATATGGAACATTCTATGCTTGAAACCGGTAGAGGATAAAGTCCTTATGCAACATCTAAGCATCTATTCTCAAGTAACGTTGGTAGGGTACTTGAACCAATATGAGAATCACATTAAGGTGAGCATATGAAATTCTCATTTTCCACTCATTCCATTTGAACCCAGAACGACGACGACTTCGTTAATGAAACTGATCGACAGAACACCAGAATCGAGTCAGAACTCTCTACATCACTACATCAGCCACTCATGCAGTAAACTAAAACCTATGAGTTACACATAACTTCTAATTACCCATGATCAACAAAACATCCTATAATCACCAGCATACACAAAACACCCTTATCAGCAGAATTAAGTCTCATTTAGCCTTTTCACATATCACAAATACCTAATGTGATGCTTACAACAAATCCACATAGCTCAATTCACTAAACACAAGTTCAATTCCGCAATTCAGCAACTCTTAATTGGGAAAATTAGGTTGCAATAGCAAACGTTGTTCCATTTTGTTCACGAATTAGGATAATAAACGGCTTGATTACTAAATATCCTTCAAATCACAATAATATAAATAGCAATCGCACAGTCACCAACACTTCAAATCCAAGCACTAAATAATCAAACTACAAACTCAAGTGACACTGCGATCAATTCAAAATCGATAGGTGTTTCACAAACTATAAACATATTCCTCAATAGTGACGGATTAAGCAAATACCTAATGAAGCGCTTGGTGATGAGAGGCTGTGCACCGTACTGCAGCGTCAAAAGCAACGAAATTAACCACACCTTTGAGCCCGAATCACTCGGTTTGTGCTTAATCGTCGCCATTAATCGGCGAGATCCTTGAGATTGATTCAGTGCTCAACTGATCGAGTTTGAATCTTTTTTTGTGCTTTTTTTTCTTTCAGTTGGTGTAAAGTGGGAAAAAGAATGGAACCTAGAGTAGGCGCGTAGCTTTTTGCTGTTCACTTTCTTTTTTAAATAATATATATATATATATATATATATATATATATATAAATTGTGAGAATGTCCTTTTTTTTTTGGTAAGTGTGAGAATGTCTTATACATGCTTTACATTCAATTAGCAAATTATAAAATATAATAAACATTTGGTTAGTGTGAAACCTAAAAAACTAGCAAATATAAGAGTAGTCTAATAGCTAACAATACTCGTGGATTAAGATATCATGTATTCAAATCATGGATCAAAGTTTCTTTTATTTTTCACGAAAAGTATCGAAACGTTTCTATTTTTTACTCTATGAAAAAGAAGCATACAATATTTTTACATCTATTGCAATAACAGTTTGTACGAATATTCCGAAACATATCGAAAAGATCTCGAAACATTGCGAAAAATTTCTAATATTTAGCACACTGAAACTTACGATGGAAACGAAACTTTCATCCGTGATTGTAACCTCATAAAGAGTACTAACTTCCCAAGTAATTTTGAAGTATTCTAGAAATATATTTAAATTAGTTAATGCTGAACTTTTACGTTTATTGAGCTCTAAATAGAAGTTGTTGTACTTTTAAGAAAACTTATTAGAATTTTAGTTAAGGAAAGTGCTATTCCCATTTAATACCAATAAGTGAAAGAAATAATTGAGCTTTACTTGTAACTTCAACGTCTAGAGCAAGCTAGAGCTATAGAGGGAAATGAGATTCACTAAAGATTTTGCTAATAATTACGCATGCGGGTACATTGCTTGAAAATAAGGAGAGAATTTTAATTTCTTGGTCCTACATAATTTTTGCTTATCGTGATAACACGTCATATCAATATTAGCAGTAGAAATCACTAAAGCTTGATTGATGCACTAGAAATAAAAATAAGAATGAAAAACAAGTAAAACAATATGGTAAAGAATTAAGAAGATATATGGTGGGTGTATTTTCTAGAAAGTTAACTTAATGTAATTATTGAAAAGTAATATTTATCAAAGTGAAAAGATAGATAACAAGAATAAACACGTTACGAGAATTACTTTTTGAAGAGTTATAGATTATAAATTAGTTTCTCTTAAGATTATTATGTTGACAATATTCACTCCTTTTATTTGGACACGAAATCATACAAGAAATCCACACTTTGTTATATTCAATAAATCTCAAGATAAATCAATTAAAAAAAATCTCAAGATAAAAATGTTACATAAGATTATTGCCTTTGCGTGTTATTCAGCCTTCTAATCTCAAAGCGCAAGAAGTTACAATCTTGTTAGATTTGTTATTAGAAATGATGGCACGATAGCCTCGCATTTGCGATTAGCAATTTATTTTAGTGTATGCGATTTTTTACATTTCGAACAATTGTTTTAGTATGTAAACTAAAATATAATCAACCATTTTAATAACTTTTAGCTTATACATATAATATAGAGGTGAATTAGTAGAAAGATTTAATGCTACATGTGTAAGATTATTAACTGAAGTGATATGAATAATAGTTCTTTTGCCGGATACGTATATCATATAATACTCTTATTCTTATTTTTCATATTTTATAATATAATATTATAGAATATTGTTATTAAGTTAAATAAATTTAAGAAAAACCATGCATAATACTAGCGCTTTGAACTGAAAAGTGTTTAGTGTCAATGTAAAATAGGGATAGTCCACATTTCAGACAAAAGTCTGACAAATGTTTGATTGACAAGATATATATATATATATATATATATATATATATATATATATATATATATATATATATATATATATATATACTAATTAATGCCACATCTACAATGATTTGAAAACTTACCAATAAAATCAAATCAAATAAATGCTAAAGGACTCCAACAATCACGACGATGTTGAGAATCCAATAATTGTTTCATATTTGTTCTTTTAAGTTTTACCACGGTCTCATTTTTCAGCTCAAATTATCTTGTATTTACATCCAATTGCTCCACATTTGCACCTTCCAACAAACCACTAGCAAACAAGGAACTCAAAAACATAAACTCAACAGTCAACACTTCCATATCCACAAGACCCCCATTGCATCGAGACAACCTTAGCAACTTTGTCAATTCTCTTCAACAAAATATATCTCTTTCTCTTCAGCAATGTTTCTCATCAAAAGAATAACACTTTTACTCAAAAACCCATTATAGGTCTCAATTGAGCTGCACCCGGGCACTTTTAACAACTCGTGCCCCTGGTAGCAACCTTTAGTAGCGCCAATTCTTCCCATCTCCGGGCTTCCTCGTATATATTAGACAACATAACATAATTCGCAAAATTCTTTGGGTCAAGTTCAATTACCTTTTGAGAACAATGCTCGTCAAATTCGACTTACCTATGAATCCTTGATCCAGCTAGTAAAGCCATCCCTACGACACTATCCGCTTAATTTCTTACGAACAAACTTCGATAAAATCCGACCTATCTCAAATAGTCCCACGTTCTGAAACCCAAAAATACTACAAAAACTAAAAGTGCATATAAAGTTGTTTCATTATTTTCCAAACGAGAATATGCGTAGAACCCAATCTGAAAGCAAGGAATTATCAAGAGAATCCCATAATATCTGAACATCACTAGCTACACTACAATTTTGATTGATGAACAATTCAATAATGATATTAGCAGAACGTACAACATTACATACTATATCAATACGTCAGTATGGAATATTATGACAAAACAAATATCATGTTGAAGTATTACTGAACAAAACGAAGGAAATGTGTTAAGCTAAGTTAGCTCCTTAAAAACCCAAGTGACTTCTTCTCCACTTTACTGATCTTTTGGTTAACTCTAAGTCCATTCAACGGTGTACCAAATATACAAATTCACAGTCTTCTTCTAATGTTACATCATTTATGTTTTAACTCATGATACCTTCTTCTTGAGGCGATACGGGTATTTTTGGTATATTGTTGTGCTAGTGACCACCAGTGGAAGAGCTACAAGACAGTATGGGGAAGGTGGAAGGCCATCAAAGATGTATTGTAGCAAGGCAGTGACAAGAAGTGCAGAAACCATCACAAATCCCTGTGTATATATACAACAATTTAATGTATCAGCAAACTGTGGAAAGATCACAAACCGTAGTCAGAATATGTGATTAGATAGTAAGGTATGCATCTGTAGTTTCTGAGACACAGATGGTATTCTTGTAATTTGACCAAGCATCAAAGATGTTATCGTAATTCAAATGCCTACTGGAACCCAACTCTTTAAGATGCAGGAAAAATTAATTATTGCAGGCGGTGAATTAGTGACCAGGAAACCTAATATTAAGATTCTTTATTCAAAATTACAGGTGGTGAGGATTGAGGGTTAGCTGCAAAGGGTACTGCAAGTAAAAATTGACTGATTTCTTGTTATTCACGAGCACAGCAACTATTTTCGTTACTGTCATTGGACTCACCTTTCGAATACCACCGGCATAACTTGTCACGAGACCAACAAGAATTCCGCAAACAGCATTGAGTGTAACTGGAATCTGAAGCAACAGAAGTCGAAAAACTGGATATATAGAATTGAAACATAATGGTGTAAACTTTTGACTTATGAAAACATCGACCAAATAGAACACAATTGTGGCAGTTCATGCGAGGCATAAATTTTAGGTTCTACCTTTCAACGCAATAAGTTACTGTAATATCTGTTTCAAAATATATTACACAAGCAAATAGACTGACCACTTTCTCCATACTCGCAAGAACACACATGCATCCACTCTCAGAGGTCAACACGACACACACACACACACACACACACACATATATATATATATATATATATATATATATATATATATATATATATATATATGTGTGTATGTATACATACATTACCATGGTTGGTTAAGGCATCAAAATATCATCTTTATATGTAACTTAGAAGAAGCATAAGGTAAGGCCAAAAATTTAAGAATAATTTAATGGCTGTACTTCAGTTATTTAGAAACCAAGCATATTTAGAACCAAGTGATTCATCAGTATAGTTTATTTACCACTGTCAAGGGAGTCCATCCATAAAAGAATCCATGTTCTCTGATGGCTAAACCATCTGGAGACTTGAAAGCACTGGCGAGTAAGCAAAGGCTCCCAACTACCGACATTTCTATGGTCAACAAATAAGGGGAACGTTTCTCAACCTGCATGAAAAAAAATAAAACAAATGATGACATTAAACATTCAAATTAGATAAGAAACCTGAGATATTTTGCTTGCCTGAGATGCCCGCTGACATAATGCTGATGCCAGGCCAGAAAGTACAGAGGCTACTATTACTGGAACAATTCCGTAGAATAAGATTTCTTCGGGGTTATCAGAACCAGATGCTTTACTTGAGCCTTCACCAACGCTCAGGAGGGTAGCAGCAATTATCAATAAGAACAGAGCCCCAATCTGTTGAATTGACTGTTTTCGCCTGTAAATGACAGCAATTGAGATAGCAAGAGATCTCAAAAATTCTAATTAGAAAATTACAAATGGAAGTCCTGAAGGTAGTTTCTTGCTTATGACTTGGGTTATTGATGCAGCCATGCCACAAAGTTATAGTACATAAAATAACATTAATTTTTCAAAAAGCTACACGTAATAAAGGAAATGTTATTTTGGAAACGAAGGGCGAGCAAATCAAGTTTCTGATGCCCCTGCAGTGGCTATAACTCTGATTAAGGTTCCTGATAATGTTCGTATAGAACCCTATCTATAGGTGACATAAGCTGGAAGATGTAGGGGATCAGTTGCTTGCAAATTATATCATTCACAAAGATTTATACTATCAACTAGTTGGTAGCAATGCAAACTCCATATGAGCAAGTACCTTAATATGATATACGTGAACAATGCTGTGAAGAATAGTTTTGTCTGGTTCAGTATTGAAAAAGTGAGCGAATCAAGATTCCGATATGAGATCTGTAACAAGCTATTCTGGAGGGCGTAGATGGCTGCCGGCAGTCCTGATGCAGTCAGAGAGTCAATCAAAGTCCATTTCTTAGATAGTGTTCTCAAAGTGCCGTCTTTCCATAAGAGAATCAGAGCACAGGTCACCTGTCAAACCTCCTCACAAACTTTACAATCACATATACCACAAACTAAAAGATGTATAAAGGTGAAGGTAAAGAACAAAAGTTACCTTTACAACCTCACATGCAAAAACAGATGATGTTACAATAACTTCCCGGCTGCATCAAGAACAAAATGTCAAGAGTTGCAAGAAATTATTTCTACAGGAATAGGGAGCTTTTGGTTAAGTTTACTACTGAAAAACAATATTGGAAACTTCCCGAAAACGAGAAGAATGTACAAAAAGAGAAAGAACGCGCCTCGTGTATTCAGGTGGTCAATACAATTAAACCTTCTCATCTCTGAAAGAATGAATGCCCATCCCCTTGGATAAATGAATAGAAGGTAATCCATGGTAACCAAAATTTGGAGAACACAGTTGGTGAACTTAATTTAGTGTAACAGCAAATGCATTATGAGCACGTTACGCAAAAACAAATATGAAATACAGAAAACAAGTAGAGAATAGAGCACAGAACAAGAGTATCTAAGCATGCATGAAACACCTGAGGGTGTCAATCAGTTAGCATAAAACCTCACATGCAGAAAGTGTCCAGTGAGATCCATCTATAGTGTATTCCAAGGGCGTGGTCAAAAGTCAATGAATAGTTCTAATTCAAATTCAAATTTATACTTTATCAATTAACTATTGGTAATTTCACCCAGCACCGAAACTTGTGCTGCCTCAACAAAATATAGAATGCAACAGCTAGCATTTAACTTCGAGTAACCTTGATAGGTACTTGAACTATAACGAGAATCACGTTAAGATATTATTTTTCACTCATTCCATTCAACTAGAGTGTCTTCATGAAACAAAACATCGCTATCAAGTGAGAAGTCTCTACACCATTAGATTAACCAGCAGTTAACTAGAAATTACGAGTTACATAGAACTGCTAATTACACATGATCAACCAGTCTTCCTTTAATCGGGGCATAAAAGAAAATCTCTGACATCCAAAATTGAGTTTCTACATATCTTCTTGTATGTCACAACCTCTCAATATGATGCTAACAACAAATCCACAATAGCTCCTTTCGTTATTGCAAGCTCATTTCTGTAATCCCGGAATGCTCAACGGAAAACATTAATTTTATGGTTTTTGCCACAACATCCCCTGTGTTACGGCAATTTACCCCCTATTGAAAATAAATAGATAGATTACCCCGTGTTTTGATAAAATGGCAATTCACTCCATGAAAGATAAATAGGCAACTACTACTTGTATTTTGTGTTGGAGAATTTGGTCGAAATTGTCAGAATCGTGAACCTTAATGGTGCGGAGGAAGTTACTTTCCTTAAAGCGTTATTTGCCCCTACCGCTTGGGATTTTGTTGTGCGATAAAGATCGCATTTAGAAGCTTCCCACGATAGAATTAAACTCAGAAAAAACGTGTATATTTAACTTCATTTTGCACAAACGACATCCATTTTGTCAATAATGAACAAGTAATTATCCCGAAATAATTTCTGCAGCAATTAACTATGTAAGAATAGAGAGCTAAAACGAATTGTGGTATTGCTTCAGATTAATCCTGCATATTTTTAGACATTGAAGCGGGGTCTTGAACATAATACATCTTTTCTCGGAAAACCTTTCAAAGAAGGAAAAAAACTATTAAGTTTGAATCTCAATCATCAGATCATTTGTTTAGATGATCTGATGATTTAAATAATTAGACTAGCTAATATTCAAAAACTTAAATTCAAACATTCATCTCGTTTGCTATATCATTTTTACGGTGGAGTAACGTACCTATCTAACATAACACCAGAGGCTAAAATGCAATGAGCTCCACATATCAATAACACGCATTTTTCCTCTTTGCAAGCAAACAAGTAAAGAGAAATCAAGTAACTAGTCCTCCGAGACGTAATCTGAAACGTCATCAACACTAACAAAATCGCACCATCTCCATCACCAACACACAAATCCAAACATTACTCCATTTCGTTAGCAAACCAGGAGAAGAAATAAGATATATCACCAATTAGGCTTTCCTTCGAATCAAAATGCAATAACACCATCTCCATCACTTCACCAACACTCATACCCAAACACTAAACAATCGAACCACACACACACACACACACAATCAATTCACAATCAACAGAGGATTCAAAGAGTATATAACCACAACTTATAGCAACGACAGTTTGATAGAAATAGACCTGGTGCAACGCTTTGAGATGAGAGGCTGAGCGCCGTACTGCAGCGCCAAAAGCGACGAAAATAGCAACACCTTTGAGCTAGAATTAGAGCTTGAACTCTTCGGTTCGGGCTCATTCGCCGCCATTAAATTGGTGTGGTCGGTGAATTTGGCTCCGTGCTCAAGAGAGAGAGAGAGAGATCGAGCTCGAAAATTTGTCGTCGTCTTTGTTCTGTTTTTTTTTGTTTCAGTTGGAGAAGTCAAATGAGAAGATGGAGAATGGAGTAGGCGGGTAGATTTTTGCTACCGTAAAACGACAACGTATAGATATGCAAATCTCACCTTTAATTTAATATAAATCATAGAAATTTCTTATGTTTTATTTTCATCTGGAGAATATATTAAAATTCGTGAAAATTATAATTTAACAAATCACATACCATGCTCAGTTTCCCATTGCTATATCAATACTGACATAATTTTGCTCCAGCTTACGATTTCTTTTTATATAAAAAAATTGAAGTTTTTTAAAAATAAGTAGTCAACAATGAATGAACTTCTTTTGTTGGACTAAAAGTATAATGTTTTAGTTAAGAATAACGTTATCTTCTTATGTATGAATTAAGTATAAAAGAAAATCGAGATTTGCTGTTAGCTTCAATTTAACAAAAAAGAAGAAAAAATTCAATATAAATCTCTTAATATGCCGATCATAGGATAAATTAGATCGAAAATATTACTACTATTAATTACGCATAAGGGCAAATTAAAAATACGCCGTGTGGTCTTTACGTGGAATTCAAGATATGACACGTGATTTGATATTTTTGTTTCTTCCAGAAGGGGTGGTATTAAGGACGCTTGAAATTTCGCAAAACGTCAAACATCAAACATGCCTCCCGGCCCAATAACCAATTAGGTCCCTGAGGTAAGGAATCGACTCTTTGGTCTTAAGAACACTAGTTTTAAGAATGAGTGATTTGGTTGCCCTCTTCGACCCTTACTGCCCAACCTGAGAACGGACAGCTAATGCGTTCCACTTATTGTGCCCCTTCCCCCACTCTCTATTGGCTCGTTTCGTAGGAACAGAGTAGTCTAATTGCATCTATCACGGAAGGATGGAACAAGCATTTGCTCGGAAAAAAATTATCAAATTTCCACCAAGATAACTGGAAGTTCGCAGGTGCAGGCGGCTAGGTATGAAGATTTAATAATAAGACTAGCATCCAGCATACGAGGACTTGGTCTTTTATCTGTTATCAAAGCAGAAAAATTAAGGTATTCACGATTTTATATTTAAGATCTTTATAGATTTACTTAATCACAAATCGCAAGATCTTTTACAAAGTAAAACTTAAAGCCACAATTAACATTTATACAACACTGCAATTCTATCGATTGGCTACGGCAAAAAATTTAGAAGCGTCTAGGTAAGGATCTCAAGTATCTACACTAACAAATGAGTCAATTTTCATCTAATGTTACCATTTAAAATTCATGTAAATGATAATGGCGCACAAGCGAGAAAATCTGAACTGCACAAAACTGAACGTATATGACGCAGTTCTGCTTCAGACGAGAAGTGATATCTTGACAATATTCAAAAAGCAATGCAAATCACAGCATAGCCAATGGCCGATATATTGCTAAAAATGGCCAAAACTTTGTTTCTCTATACAACACATTAACACGTATGTACACACACGTAAAAGGTCCTCCAACCGTTTCAGTTTGTAATAAATTGTTAACTACCAGTGGCAAATTCCAGGTGTCTCAGTTTGGAACGAAGCCATAATTTCTTCATACTTGGAAGCATATATAAATCCCCATAACTACACAAGAACAAACGAAATAAGCGCCAGCTTTATTGTGGTAAAACCGTAAAACTACTCTGACATGAGTTGTGTTGTAATCTGTTTTAAGTACCTCAATTTCCTTCACTTCAAAATCCTCTGATCGTGCCAGACATGGGTTCCCGTAGGTTTCTGAGGATGAACTTGATCCTAACAACCTGAGGTGGGAGAGGCAACGGTTATGTCATTAGGAAAACATAAAAGTTTTATGTCATTAGTTAATTGACATATGTGTAAATGCTAATACTCAAGGAAATAACTTAGTGAAATTAAATACTAAAATGAACGTAAAACTTACAGATCTCCATCCAAATAAAGTGCAAAATGACCACCGCCACCCAAGGCCATATAGTCCGTAGAGCATAAAGTAAAATAGCGATTTATTCCTGTAATAAGCATAGGACTCTCAGCAGGAAAAGAAGCAAAATTGGTTATGGGCTTAATGAACCTAAAGTTATTAAACTGGACCCACCAAAAAACAAATAAGAGAAAAGAAAGAAAGGGAGACAATACTTGGAACAATACCAAACAAAAATATACTAGACCACAACAATCTCTACCATGCCAAACTAGTCATAATATCATATAAATTTTATCTCACTGTACATTTGAATCACGTGAATTAATTTAAATAATAATAGTGTGACATCATGCCGAAGCTCTGGAACCTAAACGGTTGGCCTCAGTATGCCCACCAAAGTACATGTTATCACAAAATAATGGACCTACATTGACAACAATATCAAGCCCTTTAATCTCAATTAAATAGGGTAATCTATATTAGCCCAGAAAAAAATATCACATTAAATCGAAATACATTGAAATTGAACCCTCAAAGATCAATGGAGGTTCATAGGATCTTACAGCAATTGCAAACCAGGTACCTTGGAATCAATGACTTTCTTAATTGCTAGTAAAATTATGTAAATTGGAAAGTTTAACATGCTAGGCACGCAGCAGACACCATTATGTCGTTGGGCATGTTAATCGTATCGTATACATTCCTTAACTCTAAAGTTTATATCTAACCCAAAGATGGAAAAGTAACTCCCAACTTAAGAAAAAGGTGAAATACTATAGGTTTTAAAGAATTAATGCAAAAATTCAACTGGTAGGGGAACAAAAATACCTGTCGGACGAAATATAAGAGGATGACCAGAGACATTCGTGAAAACAAATGTACTATTTGTTCCCTGTAACATGTTCAGCTTTGAGCAAGGAATAAAAGAGTTTCTGTTAAATGTAAATGACACACACCTCATCCACCCAACATTACCTGATACCTTCTCTTATTTGTTGGTCTCAACGGTGCCTCAACCAATCCACCAAACACTGCACCTCTTCGGTCCCCAACAACCTTAAATGGAGTAAAAGTGCATAAAATGAAACAAAATGTTATAAAGTTCAATAGTCGGTTGACAAGGAGAACCTGCAATTAGTAACATAAGATATGGAAACATGTAGGCATATATGCTAAATAGACTATAATTGCATCTTTCGAATGAATTATCTTTTTCCTTTTCCTTTTATTATTTAAAAAATTGGCAGATTATTACTTACATGTAGTTAATTCTCATCATCAGAATGGGAAAATCTATGAACATAACAAGAAAGAATTAGATACAACAAACAAGTATATTTAGTTAAATTTGCTTTAAAGTTCCTAATCACCTAAGCAAATCTTCGTAGGTTAATAGATAACTACATTTATTTGTATTACTATTAATATATAAGATATAGTAAATATCAAATCAAGGGATATGCATTCAGTTCAGAGAGCTCGATAAAGCTTTCCTGTATCTGGACCCATAACTTTACTTTGATGGCCTAAGAGGATTCTACTTTATTGTGCATAGATGATACAATGAAGAAACGCAAAGTATCAAGCATAAAACAAAGCTGTGGCTTTCGAACGGCGGCAATGAAGATGTGAGTGTAATAGCATTAAAACCAGCAGCAACTTGCAGAGCAACATTAAATGATCTATCCTTGTACATATCCAAGTAAAACCAAATCGACCATCTCATCAACATTTGAAAATAATAAGTAAAGGGACAAATAGAAGAAATGCACGACCAATAGATACAAATATGCGCAATATTGACCTGTTATCCTGAAACAAAATGGCCATATCACTATAAACAATACTTTAGGAAATATACCAGCAGACTGGGGCCAGGCCAGAGCATACTTCTCCTATACAATGTTGAAAGTGATATACCATGCCTCCAGGTACTGAAAGAAACAACATTCAGGAATTCAGAATAAATGCGTAAACGGAACTCCAGCAAAATGAACACACAAGTAATTAGAAATATGAAAGAACTCTGGACCTGTATAATAAAACCCATTTTCGGTCCTGGACAATAACGGGGAGTGCCGTGTAAAGAACACTACGAGTCTTCTCAGAGAGAAGCATAGAAGGTTCAGAAGTTTCAGGAAGAATTTTTGAAGGTGCAGACTCGTTCAAAGTTTGCATAGGAATTCCCTCATCGCGGGAAGTCCTAGAATTACTCCCGTTGCCAACTACCATGTCAGAACTGCCTTTAGGACCTTGACCTCGGAAACCGCCTAATCTAGCAGCTTGAGAGAATGCTTTACCAAGCGATTGTTTACCCCTTGAAAACAAACCTTTCCTTTTGCCATTTTCTCTTATTATAGGTTCAGAAGAAACTGAAGGCTTAGACTCATCCTCGTGCTGGTCGGTCTTCTCTTCAATGTTAGAGCCATTGTGTGATTCTGAGGATGCTAAAAGCGAGTATAGAAAAGCAGTAAAAGAAGTAGTATCAGGACCATCAACAGAGTCCCCCGAACCGTCCTCTGAATCTGACTGGCTATGTTCAGAGCCTTTCAAATCATTCTATCAAAACCATAAGCAAACAATCAGAACTCAAATCAGTACCGACAAGCATCAATCGTGAGAGGGTTGCATTAAAAAGCAATAGTTTCTTTCACTCAGCAGGGACTTTCAACATTAAAGTAGCCATAGCGTGCTATTAGCCTATCGCAAAATGCTCGTGGCAACCGACTGCGAGGATAAATTATTACGCACAATTCAAGCTCATCACCCTCAAGCACCCTCCTCCAACCTAATAAAAAAAACGACTCCATCTCTAGGTTTTATCCATACTATTTCATCCTAGTTTTGAGCCTCAATAGGTACAAATATTTCTTCCACCAAAACACACACACACACACATACACAAAACACCAGTTACCGATGTTAATAATAGTCGCCAATTCAATTCCATACAACAATCTCAACAAAACCCTAAACATCAACTTCAACAAACGATTAAACAACATCAATAACCTAATTCAAGCCAAATGAGCTGAATTCCAATTAAACACTCAACAATTACGCAAAAAAAAAAAAAAAAAAAAACAGCAAAATCATCACCAAAACAACACAAACAAAAGGAATTATACATGAGAAGAGGCTCGTGGTGAGTTTTTGGATGATCGA
Source organism: Misopates orontium (assembly GCA_946800315.1). Lineage (NCBI taxonomy): Eukaryota > Viridiplantae > Streptophyta > Magnoliopsida > Lamiales > Plantaginaceae > Misopates > Misopates orontium. The sequence goes on along the minus strand of OX326953.1, from coordinate 13,083,918 downwards.
TCGGAGATAGGGTTTAGCAAAACGGTTGTTAGATCAGAAACAAGGTGCGCTGCTTTACTCCTCAACGACTTTTGCTGCTGATGCTGCTTTTGTTCTTCTTTTATCTCTTCTTGTTGTTGTTGCTGCTGCTGCTTCACCATTTTATTTTATTTTAATTTGAATATGTGCTGTGTGTTTTTTTGGCATAATATTCTGTTCTACATCGAATCGAGAGTAATATTCGTGTTCTGCAAAAAATTGAAGTTCGACAAAAATGAAAATGAGCTATATTTTCTGAGTTGATGATGATGATAATAACACGTAATCACGGGGGTGGGGTGGGGTGGGTGGGGGTAGTAGACTTGAGTATATATTAAGTCATCTTCTTTTCTTTCACTATTATTAATTTGGTGTGTGCTATTTTTTTATTTTTTTTGAAAGATTGTGTGAAGCTATTTATTTATTTATATTTGTTTTCTGTCTTTATGGTGCTAAATATTTGGTGGGTTTGGTGACGTAATTATGATCTCAATATTATGCAAAACTTTGACTGCTACGTGACAACAAGAATAGAATAAATATGTTTTTGCAATAGTATAATTGTTTTAGCAAACTAAGTAAAAATGTGCAATTGCAATAATTCTTATGGAGGTGTGAAAGTTAGCTGCAAATACTTATAAAGAGTTAACAAAATTTTGCCACACGAAAACATAAGCCCTAGAGGATATTTCTCACAATTTTTGCACTTTTGACAAAAAAACATGAAAGTGTTTGCTATTTTGTTTTAAAGTTACTTAAAGTATTGAGCTTGTTGGCTTTTGCAGCCGCAAAAACACATTTTTAGTGTTTGAAATACAGACTTTTGCTTTTGCTTGTCTAAAAAAAAGTCAGAGAAAGCACAAGCCGCAAGAGCATATTCAGGGGTGCTTCCCCAACTGCTTTTGAAATTATGTTATTTTTGAAAGGTCTTTAAATAGAAAAGTTAATTCTCATTAATTTTTGCAAACACCTAATTAATAATTTAAGTAGCTTTTTAATAAGATTTGCAAACACTCCCGACTTTTTATTAAAAGTCACTTAAAATGGCTTTAAGCAAAAGTAGTGAACAAGCTCCTTTTATAAGCATTTGCAAACACCAGAAAAGTGATTTCCCCTTTTTAAACTGTCTCTAATATATGATATTTTAGAAAAACAATTAAAGGTTTGTAAAACTCCTAATTTTTCAGTCAAAAGTACAAAGTTAAAGTATTTAACAAACTTATTTTATAAGTTCTTTGCAGACGTCTTAACACCTCTGACTTTTCCGGGAGAATATTTATTCAGTGATAATAAGTTAACAGTACAGATCCAACACAACAACGACTCTGTGGCCCAATGGATAAGGCGCTGGTCTACGGAACCAGAGATTCTGGGTTCGATCCCCAGCAGAGTCGAAGTCCAATTTGAACTTTCTTTTTAGTTCATTGCTTAAAATTTTGCATGCAGATCAGGCCCAACTCCCAAGCCCATCTTGTAATATTCTTTAATCTCTCTCTACGCGGTTAAGTTTTCCCTTTTTCATGTTATTGTCGGCCACTGTGGTTTCAGCTCCTATGTTTGAAAAATTATTCTCAGTTTTATTTTTTATCACGGTGAAATTATTAAGTATATACTATATACCAAATTCAGTCGAATGATTATAACACGTAACTACATAATTAGTATCCCGCGCTTCAATGGAACTACAAATTGGATTAGGTATATGTTATGACATTGATCACATTTTAAAATTAACCAAAACAATTACCTAGCCATAATAATTGGTGGGGTAGTTTATAAAATCTGGAGAGTGCCTTTAAATCCGCAAAATAAAAAGAAAGAAAGCCAAATATTATTCAAGGCATAAGTTGTTAGTTTTGTAAACGTTAAATACTCCACAAACCCATCAATATCAGCCGTACTATTTCATGTTCATTTACTGCACCTAACTATTAATTAGACAAGAACATTAAAGAGGCTGAGAAGCTAAAAGCTTCATGCATAAAATGAACGAAAAGTAAAAATTATTCCAAGGCACTATGCCAGGAGGCCGCTTTATTACTTGAGACTAACCAAGATAATTGGCTTATGAAATATTACAACAGAAAACATTGAAATTATTGGTTAAAATTTGTGCCTATACATAGTTTCTATACTCTAAAACATTTTATGCACCCCCACCCCACCCCACAGTACCCGAAAGAATCACCATAAGAGATAAATAACAATGCATCTCCCCATGCTCTTAAACGACAATAACTATATATATTCTGCAGATCTCTTCTCCATATCTCAGGGCATTCAGGAATGATCTACACTTCACTAGTTCCATGGAATAACAAATGTAGTAATGATTTCCTGTGATCTTTAGACGTCGAAGATCAAGGCATAACTTACAGTAAGAAGCTTGATTGGCTTAGCTTCGTTAACTCAGTGCTCGATCGTTCGAAGCTCCCATTTGCCCTCACCATCAATTAACCGCAACTCCACAGAATGGAATGGTATCAGAGCAGGACGCTGCAAAAACAACAAATAAACGATCATTTTTTGGATATTAATGTTGATTCATATACCCTATATAAGTATATGCATAACGCGTACAGGGTGAACTGCACATATTGAGTGCGATGTTTGGTTAACTTATACTAACGCTCTGACACATTTTACAAAAAAATTCAAAAGTCCTACTCTAGCTAATGCAAAAACTAATAGAGAAAATATTTGAATCTTGCTCCTACTTTTGGGTTCTAAAAAAGGTTGTGATGTATAGAAACTGTGTAAAACGTATTACCATAAAAGGTCATTTGTTTTGTCACATAATGCTTAGTAGTCAGTTTTGTTGTCTCCTGGTCACGAATACCGAGGTCTCCCACATCACACTCTCAAAGCAGCAATAAATAACTCTTTCTTGGACTTGATTTACTATAACCGGGGGTTATAATTTTGCCGTACTATTTATAAAATTTTGTACTAATTACATCACACATTTGTGGCCACAAGTTCTAAATCTAAGAACTTTTAAACCAAAACAACATGATTAAGGTAACATTATTTATGTCTTTATAGCATTATGAATTCTATGGAAATGTTTTATTAAATCTAACATAAAGGGGGCTTCATTGTAACTTAACTAAACAATAGGTGAGTCATTGGAATTTTCCTAATAGAGAAAATATCGAGATCAAAGGCCAAATGGACACAATAACAAGGGCAAAATCAGCTATGTACCTGGGAGGATGTTACAACTGTGATTCCGGAGTTATTTGCAAGTCTATAGAGGTGCTCTTCAACATCGACACTGGTAGCACTGGACACAAATGAAAGAAAGCATAATACCATGAGATATATGGAATTTTCATCTCCTAAAATGAAAGAACAAAGATGATTGAGAATGAATTTACTTACTTGGTACACTCGTCAAGGATTGCAAATTGGGGTTTGTGAAAGAACAATCGTGCCTGGCAAAATAATGAAGATAATGTTGAATACTGATGCAACGTAGAAAAAAAAAATATTACTGCAAACAAGTACATCATCACCCCCCACCCCAAACCCGAAAAAAAGGAAGATACGCTACTATACTTTACTCACCATGCCCAGTCGCTGTTGCTCCCCAAGAGATAAAATGTCTTCCCAGTTTTGGTTAGTGTCCCATCCACCTTCTCGTTCCAAAAGATAGAGCAGTTTAACGTTCTCCAGGATAGTTTTCAGATGTGCATTTAAAATTTCTTTGGAATCGTTAGACTTGTCACCTAGATTAAGAATCAAGAGAAAATAATTTACTGAGAAAATGCTGAAATATTGACAGAGTTATTAAAGAGACATATCTTAAACATTGACAAAAGAAGAGAAGCCCATTCCTAATTAATTCTCAGTCAAAATTCTCTCGACAGTTCAAAAATGGAGAACAAGGAAATACTCCTTAATTGATATGTTCTATTTACATACTTATCATAGTACATTAAATAAAACCAAGAAAAAGAGCAAAAAAGGAAGAGTATGGGTGATGTATTAAACCAAAATATGGATTATGTCCTGCAAGAGTATAGGTTATCAAAAACTTCTTGAAAAAACAAATCATAAATTGGACACAGCACTTTATTGCATTTTATATAATAAGTCACCATGAGATTCTTAGGATCTTCCACTTCCTAAAGAAAAGTGTGGAGAAAAACATGCAGCACAATCTTTTTGACTTATTCATACCACATGGCTATAGACGGTCGTCTTGACAGCTACCGCTTATAAATCACCCTTATAGCTTCCAACAGAGGAAACAGTACAAATTACATGCCAATTAAAGTAAAGAAAATCCTCTGTTCTTGCTTCCTTCTTCCTTAGGGTACACGCCCTATTGCCTTAATATCAACAAAACAGTAAATAATTTTTTTTCATTAGCGTGAGCAGCGGAATTTACCTTCATTGATCAATTGCAACGTTCTTTTCTCTGCTTCCTCGCAAGAGAGAGGATATATAATTTGATCCCTTAGGGTTCCTAAGCATGTATATGGCTTCTGCGGCACATAGAAGATACGGCTTCTTGAATCAATTTGTTGTTGCGGTTTGACAAGTCTCCCATTCACCACGGGCCAGAGGCCTCGAAGGACTCTGAAAATGGAACTCTTCCCACTCCCATTTGGGCCTAATAAAAGATATATTATAAAACATACTCATGAAAGGAAAAGAAATGTCCTGTCTTTGTTGCATGCACACATGAAGGATTTATTTGGTAACAAACAGAAGTATAGATAACAATCCACTAACCAGTAACAAGCATGCTTCTCCCTGAAACAATATCGCAAGACAATTGCCTAGCCAACATCTTCTGACTAGGTGTAATTATATCCACTTTGGAGAAAGAAATAGCATCATCTGATTGACCCTCTGTATTAGACTGTAAAGATGTGTTATCATCATATCCTGGGGAAAAAAAAAAGAACACCGCTGTTAGCCAAAAGTGACAACATCTATCACCTTTGTTAATGGCCCCACGAAATAAGTTAAGCTATCGATCATCACAAAATAAGGTAAATCAGAATCCTCATGATTCAATATATAGACACAACGCAGTTCAACTGAAACAAGCTTCAATCCAAGCCTAAGATCAAACAAGTTATTAAGTTCTCAAATGTAATGCTTGCACTGATGCTAAACAGCCTTACAGAAGAACTGATTGGATGTTGCCCTGGCACTAGTATATAATATGATGAATCATTCAAAAACAAAATTAGGTCCATCCAGGGAAATAAGTAATTGAAAGATTATGTCATTGCTACAACAACCAAAATTGTTGTGATTAAAAGAAGAAAAAAAATCTAAGATATCAATGAGCATATGTACGATGAAATAGTAGAGGACGCTCAACTCAAGGTGATGGTCATTTTTTCACATATAGCATATACCTAGTTTCTAGAATTTAAGGCTTGGTTGGATTTTCAGTCTTTCAGACACCAAAGAAAATTCCTAATTGGGAAATGCATACATATTAGGAAAAAGCCATTGAAACAAATCTAAGGTCACTTAACTCGAATAAGTCCCATATATGTAGCTGCTTTACTGGGAAACACAATTGATAGGACTTCAATGATAAAACAAAATTCCATCATGCTCTTTGATATCCCCGTTGGGAAAAAACAGTATAATCCAACAAATTAATTAATATGATCGCTATATAATCAGCTTTTAGAGGACTTATTGGAGACTCATCTTGAAGATACAATGAGATCATTACAAGTCCAACAAAACAATTAACTAGCAGAGGATTCTTCACATCCTCCCTATCACTGGTTTTCAATGCCTTCTCAAGAATAGTACTCTGAGTAAATGGTGCAGGATAACTTTTTTTACACATCCAAAATGAATAAACTTATCAGTTTCTAGGTCGAAAGAAGGATATCACATTAAAAAACAAAGGTTTCTGAGAGAAACCATAAAGAAAAAAATTACCGTGTTGAGCAGCATCTAGAAGCTCTTCAAGCTCCGAAATACGATTAATACCACCAGAAAGCATGAGGAATTTTCTGTGTAGCTCAAGAATGTCGCCGAAAGCCAAAAAGCTTTGAGATACAACAGATGCTAAGAAACGCAATGCGTGTGCCAGTTCACCTAAAATAAAATTCAGTTATATCGTAATCGCCATCCAACAAGATGCAACAAAAGTCATAATGGGATGTCTCTGTGTTGCCCTCACCTTGAGTTGAAGTCAAGGCTCGATCACCTTTGTGTTCCAGGGCATACAGCAAGCTCAACCCCCAAGTAACATTATGAGGAAGTTGCTTTGTGATGAAGTCATCTAAGATACCATAGAGCCATTTTTTCTTATGAAGAAGCATAGAGTGATTGAACAGTTCTCTGAATCTGGTCTCAATCATCTACACGCAGAAAAAAAAATTATATTAGAAAGGCTCGAGTGCAATGCAGCTGCTAAGCAAACATTTTTAGAAGTATTACTATAAGAAGCTACTTATGCCACGGCATCTTTCTAATCTAATTGTAAATATGAAACATAGAAAATGCAGTTAGGATAACCCTCTAGCCATGCTAATAAAATCCAGATTTCAAAGCCACTGAAAAGTTTGACATCAGAAGCATCAAATCAAAAGGAGCTGATTGCAAGAAGCCAGATATTTTATGACTACATCACTAATATGGGTACAAATACCTCTTTCTCTCTAGTACCTCCTCCAAAGAAAGCAATGGATTCTGCATGTGTCCGCAATCTTTCATGCATGTACCTAACAAAGTAATATATGAGGCTGATGTTAAGTATAGTGCATCTATGTGAAGGAGAAGCACCAAAATGAGAAATGACCTAAAAGTTCCCTCCAATTGTTGCTCGTGGCTTGTAAGGTCGCCGAAATCAGGGGTAACAATCCTCAAGAAACCCAAACCTAGTAACATGTAAGCATATAAAATAGAAACCCCTCTCCGACCAGTTAACATCTTCATTCTCCAAGTGAACCTGAAACATGGAGGCATTTGAGATCTTCAGAATACATTGACATACTCGAAGGAAAGCTTAATTTTCAATACTCACCATAAAATATCAACGGTTGGCTTTACCATTCCAGTAACCAGCCCAGATAAGTCAGAAGTTAACTTCTCCAAGTCTTGTGTTAATCTCTGGTCCGCATCAACACTGATGTTTGACATATTAAAAACCTACAAACATTCATGGACTGTTAAACTTAGAAGTCCCAAAGCTTCAGATCTAAAGTTTGTCACCTTATTAACCAATAATGCTGTATTTTAGAAGTTCCAAAGCTTCACCTCTAAGGTTTGTCACCTTATTAATCACTGATGCAGTGCATCGGACAGATTGGAACTAATCTAGCTGCTTTGATTTCCGACAACTAACCATTCTTGAATATAATGCCATATGAAAAAAGTTTCAGAGGACGCACTTCACTACTCTATAAGTACTTTTTTTCTGTATTGATTACCGTGGACGAGTATCTGTATTAGTCTTTTGATTTGAGAAATAATTATTTGCTCATCAACGTACTTCAAGGTACAGTAAAAACGGGATAATATTACTTAAGAGTTTCCCTGTAACAGCTTACTCAAAGTTAAGCCAAAACATAACACATCTATTGTATGAAAAGTGGAAAACATGCAGGACCTTTCTCATTATTTAGTGAAGGGGAACATCCGTATCACGGACTCCCTTGCACCAAACTTACTGCTCCTATTTCCTTATTGGGATGTCACAAGCTGAAGTCCAATTTCCTCAAACTGACGATTCCTTTTCAAAACTTACAAACTCACTTAAAGAAACAATGTTGACCCATCAAATTTCTACACATCACTAATGAGGGCGAAAGGGTAGAATACTCAAATATTTCACTTATTTCTACTTTCATTTAAAACTCTACGTCAAGTCAAAAGAGAGTAAAATTGGAAGGAGGAAGTAATATAATCCATCATTGGGCAATACATTAAAGATGGGTACGCTCTAACTCATATGTGATCAGATATAGTACCTTATAATATGCATTCTTGCTCAAGTAGTTTTTAAGTAAGTGCTTTGTCAGCCGAATCCTCCAACCAAGCGCGAGCAAAGATGTCAGGTGCCTAATAACGAGTAGGGAGACCAAAAAAGAAAATTAGAGGAATGAGCTTTATAAGTACAAAGCTTCATAGTCTATCACCACATGTTTATAGCTGCTGAGAAATTCTTATCTCAGTTAACATGGAAAATGGGAGAAAACACCATACAATATACAGATAATATAGCATGCTCATTAATCATTTATTTAAACAGCATTTACCAAATCATAAGATAAATAACTCCAAGTTCACAAGGAAATAAATGTTATGCTACACAAAACCTGACAACAGACTTGTTGAACCGAAATCGTGGAAGAATGTAACAAGTTTCTGTTGCTAGTGGTCAACTATGGTATTTATACTTGCTAGTGGTCAAATATGGTATTTGTACAATGAACGAATAGCAACAAGATAACAGCAGACATTACTTAAACGTTCCATTACGCGTGCTCATGAAAATCAAAAGCCAAATCAAATAAATATAGTAACGTTAATAATATCAATGACCCATGACAAGCCAAAAGGAAATAAGTAAATATATTCATAAAGTGACCTAACAGGTTACACAACTTATTAAGATTGTTTAAGGAGAAGTTTGTACAAGCTCTGGTTTATAATTGATGTATGTGACATTCATGATGTATAACTCCTGATCAAATGGTGTCCAAATACAGATTTACTGGCTGCTATATGTTATGCTGATCTAGACAGTTTAAGAGTTTGTCCCACGGGCTGACAAGGAAGGAGGGGATCGAGAAGGATACGAGAAGGAAAAGCCCAAAACCTGTATATAGCCTTATTTGAGCCATCAGTACAATGACAAAATAAAAACTCAAAAGAGAAAAATCTCAAGTGCCTGAATCAGAAATCATGCGGATTCACCAAGAGCGCAAATGCATATGCAGGGATTGCATTATGACGAAACGAGAGGGGGGGAAAAGTAGAATATATGTAAATATCCACAAACAGTAGATTTCAATCACCTCAAAGACGGCGCAACGAAAGAAGATGCAGCACTCTGGAGAACGCTAACACCAATCAACTTAATGAAGGCTGCCTTATCTTGCTCCAGAACATACTTGACAGTTGTCCCTGAGAATATCATTTTGCTAAAAGAGACGGTTCCAAAATGACAGCGCAAGAAGAAATAACTACAACAAAATAAAGTACCATTTAAAGACGCAATTCGATCTGATATCCAGGTTCTGGACAATACTAGTAAAGCAACTGCAAGGAGTTGCACGCCCTGTTTATCAAATACAGTGGGTACCTATAACAGAAACTAGGTCAGTAAGAGCATAAATCCAAAATCATAAAGATTAACCAAAAAAATATACTTTTACATTCCCAAACCCTCCCTTTTTTTTTAACATTTTAAAAGTTTACGTGTAAATGTTACAGTGAATATATAAAACATGTGACTTACATAAAGTTTAGAATAAATATGCAAGGAAACATTTCAGAATTCTTTCTTCAATGCTACACCAAAAGCATAAACATTAAAGCTAGTCAAATTTCAGATCCCCTCCACAGAGTTTAAATAGAATTTGCAATGGTTGATGATCCAAAAATATAGTTAGAAACTCTAAATCTTGGGCATTCGGAAATATTTCAGCAGCAACACTATCTTACACATGGAAGCAACACTTACCAGTATCTTAGACATGGAAGCTACTCTCAAAGGCAATATCCTTGGAACACTTTGCAGTTGTGGAAAGACAGGCAACGAATAGTCATCTCCTTCAGTAGGAGATGCTGCTAGCAGCTCTGAAGAATATGGTTGGGATCTGGATGCTGAAAATGCAGAATCCTGTCGATAAAATCATTGAAAAAGTTCAACTAACACGTCTATGTCTAAACCAAACAAAATAGAACTTCAAGCAGGATGCAACTAAACCTTCTTGGTATTTGCAAATGCACGTTGGACAGTCATCGCATCATCTAGTCGCTCTGTATCGAAACTCCTCTTCTTAATAAACTCAGAATCAGTAAGAGTTGGAGAATCCGTCCTAACAGGTTACAAATATAAGAAACAATTGTAATATTGTTGATTGGGGTGAAAATTTCCCTAATTCAAATATCCTACCTTTTATAATGAACACTCCATCCTCCTTCTCCATCCAAGGATAGGACAACATCATGAAAAGCAACTAATGCAGGCCGATGGGAAATTGTGATGCAAGATGTTCCCATAGCTCGAACTCTGTTACAGAAACGTTCCTCCATATCCGTTGTCACAGCACTCGTGCATTCATCTAAGATTGCAAATTTTGGTTTATGGTAAAACAAACGAGCCATTCCCAGTCTTTGTTGCTCGCCTAGCGACAATTCATCACCCCAGTTCACCTCCTTTTCAGAAGGGTACCGGTCCAACAGATACTCAAGATCAACCTAACATACAGGAATAATGATTCAACCAAAACTAAGCCAGTTAAATATTGAGTTTTTTGATTACTCTAACACAATGACAAAAGCTCTGTACAGAAACTTCGTAGAAAGAATCTTACATTTTTCAACAGCTCAGCCATTTCACTTTGTGTAAGGGGCTCAACCTCCTGGTCTACTGTAAGAGGATAGATTAATTGATCACGCAGTGTTCCCACTGCTGTGTAAGGTCGTTGTGGTACATAAAAGATCTCCTTGTTTAGATCAGAACCAATTCCAGGCTTCACAATATGGCCAGATACTAATGGCCAAAGACCACCCAGAACTCGAAAAAGAGAGCTTTTGCCACTTCCATTTGGACCTTTGAAAATGAAGGGATATTATGGAAACTTCCAACAGTAAGGAAAATAATATGGTTCTTTTACAACACTATTGTGCCAGTAAAAGCTGGCAAAAAATGGTTTAGATCTAGTAATACTCAAAAATAATCTTAGCAAGCACCTAGTTAACCAAAAATATAAACATGAAATGATACATGTTAGGTTTCACAATATATTCAATTAACTTTTAGAGCGCGAGTTTTCTATTCTTGAAACTTCACTACTACACTGAAACTTTTAGAATTTGTATTTCTCTATCCTAAATCACCATGCAAAAACTTCGATTACTTGTTTTCCTCTCTCCTAAGTTCCATAGATCATAATCAAAAGAACAAGCAATGGATTATTGGATATCATACTTAGTCAGGTCTATTCCACAACATGAAAACAACATAGGCCCAAAAGCTTCAAGCAAATATCCCATGAATTGTCTCATCCAAAAATATCTCCAAACTGACAATAGAAACTTTATATATCATAAATAAGACTATTTGGACAAAGATTACACTATATGTAGCAGAAAACTTGGTCCAGGTCATACTCAAGCTTACCTAGCATAAGATCTATCTGAACAACCTTTTGTAAGAAATAAATAATCAGTCAGGTTTATATTGATGGGATTGCTGCTCACAGTTTTAGATTGATGAGATTGCTGCTCATAACTGACGCAAAACGGAAATCCTACATCAATAACATATCTTAGATGTTTCTTCTTACTTAAGAATCCATGATAGAGAACCCTATTTCCCACGCAGTCTAGCCATAAGGATCACTCTATCCAAGAACCTAAGCTAGTCAGAAGTAGAGAACTAGCCCGAGGTAGAGAAAATCCTCAAGTTCCACGTCTTGCTTATCAGGCAACAAAAAATGGATAGGTAAAGAAACAGCTGAATACCAAAACTGTAGCTTAAAGGCCAATTCAGACAAAAAAAAAAAAAATTAAAAAGACAGGAGCTACAAACGAGTTTGCTTCATATTGAATTTTTAGGATAGCGGTATAGTACATGTGCTGTTGCATGTCCATAAACAATAAGGCAGATAGAATAAATGAAAAGATTCTAAGGAATCATCAGAGCCCTGATTACACCATGAACCTTCTTGGTGCTGTCACATATTGAATCTCAAATAGGTCATGTTACATAATATAACATTATATAAGGAACCTCAATCTTGTCTCATAATCTTAAATTATAAAACCGCAAAGGAACGTATATGTTAAGTACAAATATGGGACTGAATTAAGCAAATTCAAATTCCTTAAATAGAATATAACTTCTTGTCTAGTTGGCAAGGATAAAAGCATATCCCGTATCATCTCCAAGCACATTTCTTTTGCATTCTTCATGAAAGTGCAACAACCACACATATAAAGAATGAGTTAATAAGCGAGTTAATAAAAATCTCAGCAAACACCAACCAAGACAGAAAAAATTAACAGAGCATGTACCTGTTATCAAAAGATTGGATCCTGATTCCACCCTCAATGTCAAATCCTCTACTAAAACATTACCAGTTGGGGTAACAACCTGAAATAACCAATGCAAATCAGAATTGCGGACGGAAGCAAAACTTATAAAGAAAAAAAAAAGCTAATATTTCCTGATACCTTGACACCGTCAAATTCAATATAATTTGCCTCACTAACGTATTTCTTACTCCCATCAGCCAGCTGAGAAGATGTATCTCGTAGAGCAAGTTCTCTAGATACACCCATGAGTTCATGAATACGATCTGCGTAACCACTGCAGATTGGAATAAATACACATGTTTAAATATATTTTGATGTGCGACACTGATCTCACACCCAAAAAGCATTTAACCAATATGTATAATGGCAACAACACTGATAATATTTCTTGGCAAATAATTGAACAAGCAATACCTCAGGCGATTCAGCCGTCTTGAACTTATAGACAAAGTTCCCAATGACTGGAACAAGGATACTATAACACTTGTATGATATCTTAAATTACTCAACATCTCTGCACGTCCTAATGTTGAAGAGTCGGGTCTTAAATTGCCAGAGAAAAACGGCTCAATGATTAGGATAACAGCAAAGGTAGCGCCAAGGTACTTGAGAAGAAAGTCTTGAATCATGCCAAACCACCAATGATCATGAAGAACAACTCTCATATGACGCACGAGAGTCTTAAACTTCTTCTGGATGTGAGAATCTTCTCTTGTTTCACCACCATAGAATGCTATGCTTTCTGCATGGGTCCTTAACCGTGAATGTAACTGTCGATATTCCCCTTCTAACTGTTGCTCCTTCGACATAAGTTTTCCGAATGCAGGAGAGAAATTTCTGATTGTGGCCCCTGCCCCCAACACATAGGCCTAGAATTAAAGTTACATAGTGAGACGCTAACTGCTTACCACATTATCATTAACAAATTTGAAAGATATAAAATAATTAATTTTGTTAAAGAAATTTATTACTATAATACAAGTTCACAAATTGCTGCAGTTCGAGACATGGGATTACCAGTATCCATAGAATATATTTTGGGCTTGCATATGAACAAAGACGCCAACTGTAAAGCAACCCATCAGCAACAGCAACTAGATCCTCTTGGACAAGATCACTCAACTCTGAACAGAATCTTGGTATATCACTTGCAATTCGCTGTTCAGGATTGCTTATCCGACCATCAACATGGGACATCTTGTAGTATACCATATTCTAGAAACCCAAAAACATAAGATTAACAACTAATACTCAAAGACAGTTCAAAGAGATGTAGTTCACATAGACTTGTTAATCGAGAGTACAAGTGATTTAATAAAATTTGATTCTATAGGCCATAGAGAAGATCCTGCTCTCTGTTCATGCAGTATGTTTCACTAGTTGAGTGGATTATAATGGCAGATCATGATGTAACCAAAAAAAAAAAAAAACAGAAGCTAATAATACATGACATGCTACAAGGAAACTTTGATCACGACATTGCAACCATGTCCATATAATGTGACATGTGATATGATTTCTTTTTACAGCCTAACTTCTGGAAGGAGCAAAACTCTTCCATTTCGAAAGCAGTCCAAATGGCGATAAGACTTCAAACGTGAATGACTCAATCTCTTGTCCCATACCATATTCCAATTCTAGAAACTTTTCTCCTGGTTGCAAATCTTTCCAAACCCACTGCCATACAACAGCTAGAGCATTCCTAGTACTACTCCAATGGTTTATTACTACTGAGTTCCATACCCTTTTTGAAGCCAACGCCTTCAAGAATTTTCAGTTGTGAAATCTGAAAATCTCCACGTTGAACACTTGAACATATACCGACACCAAAGATCGACACCGTGTGAAAGCAACACGAATTACAACATACAGTCATTATTTACTAGCAAGTAATAAATAGAATAACTAACTCGTTTTGCTTCTTACATAACACATAAGAAAATGACTCCGGAATATTCGTTGCTGTCACATTGTAAAAATAAAAATAAAAATTGAGAGCAACATAAACAACCAAAGCCAAAGACACTATGCCCTTCTGGTAGTACAGTCATTAACAATCACCTGAAAATATTGTGTATGGGTAAGCTTCGTCAAAATTTTTCTGAAACGTAAGCTTAAGGTCCCTGTAATGTACTTTGAAGTGGAATTCAATGTTGATAAGAGAAAACAAAGCACAATATTTTCAATAATGAGTCGAATAAATGCTGGTACACGCCGGAGGAAAGCTGATCGGAAAAGGAAACCCTGAACTTTAGCCAATCTGTTGCTTACAGCAGTTCGAGAAACCTACAAAGTCACACAAGAATAACCAAGACAAATATCACGACAGATGAAAATATGACAGAGGGTGTGAATTTACGGATGATATATGCATCATGGACATATAGGTATAGGACAAGAAAGGTGTTCTGATTAATCAATTCACTAGCTTTCATTAAAAATATCGGACATCAGCAAATCACTTGACAATAACTCTAGAAGTACAGAAGACATGCAGTTTAAAAACAAAAGAAAAAAAAAAGGAACTGACTGCAAATTAGAGAATGTTAGCTATAGAAGATAAGAAGCTCATATGTAAAAGCCTACAAAGCAAAATTTTACCGCTATAGCCACCAGTGACAAAATATCTATTGCACCCATTCGACCCATACGAGATAACAGAATAGCTGCCAAAACCTGAAGAGACCTCAAATTTCCTCTCTTTTGTCTACTCTTTTTTACAATATTATCTTTTCCGGTTAGCTGTTCAGGTTCTTCATTATCGTCTTTGACTCCATTAGAATGATGAAATGGATTATGCCTTCTATAGCTACTTCTTGACTGCATGTATGCAGCAGCTCCACCAGCAACCGCAATACCAGTTGCAAGCAGAATAGCTTTCCTGCAACATTTAAAATATATAGTTAATTTAAGATAATAAATAATAATATGCAGGGAAAGCATGCACTATAGCGGTTAAAGTAAATAAAAAAGAAACACAAAACACAAAAACTCAGAGCAGCTCAATAATCATAATTCACTAGGTAAATAGAAGAGTGTGATTAAGAATAAAAAACAGAAAAACACACAGGTGTGTCACGTTATAATCACTTCATCTAAAAACTTACATTATAGACATATTCTTTGACCCCTCATGTGTAGGCCATACTCTTCTTCTAAAGCCTAGCACATGGAACCCTTTCGCATTAATAGATAACGTGCTTCAAACTCAAGACCTCCTTGTTAGCTTGGTTATGATACAAATTTTAGATAACCGCTTCATTTAAAAGCTAGGCTGATAGAGGGAAAGAATCTCTATGGTAAATTGAAGTGAGCAATTTACTTATTCTCATAAAACAATTAGGCAGTAATGCATATAACTCTGTGGATCATACAAATATACTAAATGTACTTTTATAGCGGCACACTGCTATTTGTCATCTTTCCCCATTATAATTGTGTCCTTTTAAAACTTGAAGTGGTTTTCTTTCCTGTAGGCCTTACGTATAAACAATGATTATGTCATCTATTGCTTTCTTCTCGTTAAAACTATGCTAAAGAAGCAATCAGAAGTGAAAAAAGAAAATAAATTTATCTTGATCAATCAGTTCATGGAAACTATAGATACAAGTATAATATTATCACGACATTGCGGTGGAAAAGAGATATATTTGGTATAACAATGACCAAAATCTGCAGGGACAGAGATAATTCATATACTAAATGGGTATTGGACTCTTGGTGATTGTGTTGGTTGAATTCATATGAATTCAACCAACACAATCACTAAGAGTCCAATACCCATTTAGTACTTTATATTTTTCTTATGGGGTCTAGCTTTTCCTTTTTGATTCTTTCTTATCCTTGCCCTTTTTCTTCAACTGATTCATTCTATTGTTATCTGAAATATTGCAGGTGTAGATAGAAGAGAAGGTAATTCCAATAGAGAAAAAACACTAGAACTCAAACGGAAGACCGCAAAAAGATTAAGCTACTTTTTTCCTTGTATATTGCATGCTGTTACATGTCAAGGAAAAAGTCGTAGAACACTCTTAGATCTTGATACGGGGAGAAGTCCACAGAGAGACAAGCCACGAAAAGGAGAATGATTTACCTCCTTGAGGCGAAAAGGCCCCGACCATGCTCAGTCAACTGCAGAAGCTGAAGAGAAGGCATATCTGAAGGACGGAATAGACAAAGAATATCAACGTCCACGAATAATGTCTTCCTGATGCAGTGATAAAGATTTCTTCATCTCGTCAACACCTATATTCCAAAGGAAAAGTAAACCGCATCAACAAATCACATCGAATGCCAGAAATCACCACAAACAAAACAGTTTATATAATTTTAATTAGCATCTAAACTCTATACTCCTTTCCAGCACAGAGGAATACGCCGAAATCACATTATTTCATGAAAGGTAAAAATTTGCAACCTACAGGTTATATTACACTATGTAATGGATATCAGAATAGCAAGCTCCGTTAATAGGTTTTTTTTCTTTTTCACATATACATAGGGCACTAGAAGGACACTAATGTATTGAAAGGACACTATACCCCCTGCGGTTTGGTGTAATTGTGAAAACCTCCCCTACTGTTTGAAAAATTACAGAAGCCTTTCTGAAATTTACATAAACATAACAATTAGCTACAGCCATTTATAGGTGGATGAAGTTACTGATCTAAACTGAGAATCAGAATCAACTTCCAATTTTACCATCTGATCGTGACAGCACCATTGGGTTAAGAGCAGGTCAAACGTTTAGCCTTTTTAACGAATATGATTTTTTTTAAATAAATCAGGGTTGACCCATTTTGTCTATCCATTTAATAAGGATACTCATGTCTTTTATTGTTTTTTCTTATTCGAATATTTTTAGTGCTTTTATATTAGATATCGTGAAGAGCAATATTGTCTTTTTACCAATTCCGTCAGTCTTTTTAACTTGACAGTTGTTAGCCCATGTGGGCTTAAATTTACTGCAATTACACCAAACTTCAGAGGCGTAGCTGTAATTTTCCATATATCAACAAACACAACTTCTCCTCTCATCAGCTCTGTTTTACAGGAAATATGGATCAAAAGAGCAAACATTTTACAGGACCATTAAATGCCTGTACTAATTGTGGTCAGTCCTAAAAAGATCCACAGCCTAAAAGATCTCAATCCATACCTAAACCAACAGTCGATACACATCATACAATCATTCAATCTTTCTGGCCTGATCCCATCTACCTCGCACAATATTATCCACCTTGTCTTTCGTACTCCTACACACCAATATCAGATGGCATGCTACTAAACCTAGGCTACAAGGGTGCTTTTTGATGAGCGTTTTAACAATATAATTCTTTCAAACGACAACAAGACGGATATCTACTCATGCAAAAGAACAGGAAATACTTATTGTTTCAAAAGCTACGCCTGTATACCAAAAATACACTAGTGTGAGTGTATAAGAGAAGTATGAAACAATAGAAGAAAGAAAAAAAGAACTGTGAAGTAATGTGCATCCAGCAACAAAGACCTCATATCTCGAGAAGAAACTAACATGAATTGACTCAAATAACAGCAATGAATTCTATCATTAGGAGTAGCCGCATACCTTTCAAAAGATACGAGATGCCATCCCCACCAATAGATGTGCTTAGATAATTTTATAGTTTATATGTCAACGAACTTGACTTGTCTGGCCTGGTGATAACAAGAAAAAGTTTCATAAAACATATGAAATATATACAAGGCTTGGAATTTTTTCAGTAAAGTATATAAATGAACAGGCACAAAACCAATTTGAGCTTTATTAGAGCATTGACAAGGGGTCACAAAAATAAAGTGGAAATTCCACCCACCCAAAACCACCAAAAACAGGGTAAGTTTCATGAAATAAAAAATGGGAAAGCTGTGTTTTCCTAGGTTAGTCATAAGCAGGTCACTGGTAGCAGAGAGGACTATGAGCTCTAAGGTTTTAACCCAATCTTGTAGTTCACTAACTGAGTGGGTATCGAACCTAATTGATAAAAGGTAAAATGAGAAGGTTATAAAATGAGTATTTGCTCATAATTATATAACTGGCATTTTGGGTCAAATCTACTTGAAACTGTTTTTGACAATGTGCATACAAGATAATATCGCAACACCTGCGTGTTCCATGAATAAATTGCCATATGTTCAGTCATGAGCTTTATGTGCCTACAGCTTCCTGTAGTCGGTATATCTGTTCTTGGTTCCATCTGCAGAACAGTCTACTTCCTTAACAATGCAAGGTTATTCTATCCCCATAGAGACTAAAACAAATATTGACAAGAATTGGAGTTTGGGAGAGACCAGATTCATGACACCAAAACATCCCAATTTCTCACCGACACGTTTATCACAATAAAGTACAGGTTCGTCCAATTAATTTACTTCATTCCTTTTGTCTCCCAAATTCAGTTGAAACCACCGACAACCTCTCGTCACATTTAATATAGCGATATCTCGAAGCGGCTAATGCTTTCGCTGCTGGTCTGCGTAAAAGGATGTGACTCAACCAAATGAAGAGGTGAAATACGTCATAAGACCTTGACGTCATTCTCTCTACCGTCATATACCATGACGCTTCTTGAAAATCTATATTATAGTCAACATACCTGACCATAAACAGCGTAAAAGACTGCCGAATAATGGGGGAATTTGTTGTCAGTCTACTAGCTTTCACCAATCACAAGCTGGTGGTAAACCATTTGACCGATCACCCCGCCCAATTCTTACTCATCACGTACCAATCGAACAATAGGTTCCAACATAACCGGCCACTAACCAACATGAGATCACAACACAATTAGATATAAATTTTCAACTCCCATGGTCCCATATACTAATTTAACACACCTTGCGAGTCCCACCACACTCTTACGATCCTAGTTCAATAATCGCAATATCCCCAACTCTGTTACTACTAATTCCCCGAAAAAAAAAGGCCTAACCTCTCAATCACAAAACACACAAACACTTTACAAGCTTCCAATTACTTAATTTAAAATTGATCCAGCATTATTAATTTCAGATTCATCAAAAACACAATTGAACTCTAAAAAGTTAACACAACTCATCAAGTAACAAATCTCCAATTCTCCACACCAAACAGTCAATTAACAACTCAAAGTTTCAAACACCAACAACTACATCGAAAAAAAATTAATCAACAAACTTTTTGAGCTCACCTGATAATTCTGAGATTGAGGAGCAAAACGACGTCGTATCGGTGCGTTCACCGCCGTTGAAAATGCAAATAAGCAATCGGTGCACTGAAGCTGTTGTATAATAATAATAATAATAATAATAATAATAATTAAGCCACCAACATACGCAAACAACAGTAAATACGAATCGGATAAAATATCTTCTTTTTTTTTCCAAATTTCAATTGAAAAAGTTAAGCTGACGAACTTATATGTACTGTAGTAATTGTTAAAGAGACGAATATCCAGAGAAAATCAGGATCTTTTACTAAAAGAAGATAATTAATTTTCTACTATATAAACTGAGTTTTGCTTTTTAGGGTTGTAAATAAATTAAATGTGATAAAAAAAAAAAAAAAATAGGGCAGAATCGCCTGTATCACGGGAGCACGAACACAAGGACACGTGGATAAGTTGCCTCGTTTAGCGTGATGATTGACAGTGGTTGAGGTCAAGCATGACACTGACGACTGAACGGTGAGTATATTATTTTATTTTTTTATGAATTGAGTATATTATATTTGCAAAGGATATTAATAATGACTTTAATTTTGGTCTAGAAATGTATGAATATATATGTATATTAATGTTATAGCAAACAATATACTCATGGTCGGTGTATCAGAGAATTAGGATATAAAATTTATTTCTTAAATCATTAATGTGTTATATTGAAGTTCAATCAGGCAATTTAAGAGACTCTTTTTCGAATATTTTTGTTACACATCCAAATTATAACCGAAACTAAATCCCACTTCTTTAATCACATTTCTTTTAAAATAAAGCATAAACTAACTCAAGGTTTCTTCTTATCTCTTTTTTACTACAATGAATATTTTTGTATATGATTACCTTGTGATTATAATTTATACATGTATTAAAACTTGCGACCATTATTATAAATGTGTATAACGTGAAAAGTATTCAATAAAATTGATGCTATGAAATACCAAGAGCATACCCAAATACAAAATAATTAAATTGCGGATTTTGTAATTTGTTGTCGATTCACACACGAGCGATAAAATTATTTGCATAACACCATTGTGCAGCGAATGCACCAAATAATTTCTCATGGTTTACATACTACATGCGGTAGTCATAAGACCTAATAATTTGAAAAGAAAATTTAATGAGACGGTCAATTACATCTTAATCCTGTAACCATCTCTTTATTGCTTTCAGACTTGGTAATCATTTTTCTCGAAACGAAATGCACAAGGGAAATAAATTAAATTATCAGAGGATATATTCAAATTATAGAACTTATGAGTCGTAGTCAATATTGTTACGCCTCTATTTTGCTTATAACTTATTCTTATTAGTTTTCAACAATTTGTTTCTAGTTGACTTTGAGTTGGTGTATATAAAAATATAAATAACCATTGTTTTGTTTTTAAAATAGTTCTAGAATTGTTAACGTCCAAATAGATGTTTTCAAAGTGTATTATACTTACTAAAAGTACTAAAAAAATGTGTATGAATTGTATAGGCGTGTCTTTTCAGTAAACTTTAATTTACCTAGTTAAGACTATTAACTTGTTGGAAGTTGCAACAGCTTCTCTATGAGAAAAGGTATAGCTTGGGGCTTTTTACCTTTTTCTTTTTTCTTCTTTTATGATAATAAATATAGAACATAAACTGGTAATACGAATATATACCAAAGTCACCTAAATCGTTTTGAAGATCATAACCTCCAACTAGGCACTTGATGCATGGCTGTCATGTTACAAAAAAGTAGAGATTTTGGCATATTGCCTAAATTGGCAAACTACCAATTTGTGAAGAATAAACGGACAAATTACTCCCTTGTAATTCTTCACAATGAGTAATTTGCCTATTTATTGTCACAATACCCAATTTGTATATATAATTTTAACTAAGTTGTCCTGCCTATTGTTTTTTACATGGAGCAAAATTTTCAATTAGCATTACACAAGGATAATTTGCCAAATACCCGGTAAATATTAAGGAGACAAAAAAAAAAAAACAATTTTACCAATTTTGAGTATTTTGACCCCTAAGCTCGTACTGAAGGGGTCAGTTGACATTAATTTTGGTAGGTCCTCAGACCTAGTGTTGGTATCCATCTCTATCATGCAGTAAATATTAGTTTAGTTAATTTTAATTAAACTATTTTTAATTTGTTATTGTTGTTGTATTAATATTTAAGCGAATGTGAAGTATAATTAACGGATTCGATTTTATGGGGGGCTAGTTTGTTTGGCACGTAAGATGAAAGTCCGGTCACGTAACGCAACCATTTGCTACTTTGCTATACTACGACAAAGTTGTTTTCCTACACGAATTAATTAATCGCTCCATTTACGCTCACAAATCCACGAAAAATCTCTAGCATCCTAACATACTCTTTTAGTAGTTTAGGTGAGTTTACTTGTAATATATACAATGATCAAAGTGCGGATAAATTGATTTGCTTTTGCTTCAATAAGAGTTTGGAACCTTTAATTATCAAAAAAAAAAAAAAAAGAGTTTGGAACCTTTCACAATCAGCATTCCACATATAGATTGGGGTTGGTTTTGTTATTGAGTTGAACGATATAATTGATATTTATTGCAGTTCTGCTAGTCTTTATTGAGAGTCATAATATATTTGAAGTTTTGCGGCTTTAGCCTCACTTAAGTTAAAACTTATTTGAAATGAAAAAAAAAAAATTGAAAAATGTGAAGAAGGCGTTATTATTATAAGTTCGTAGACTACTTTTAGGAAATAGTGAAGAGAAAAATTAAAATGCAAAGTAAAATCATACACTAAATATTAGCGTCTTCAATATTTGTCTACCATAAACTCGTTATTATTGACTAAGTTAACGTGAATATATTATACTTTGACAAACTTATTTAATTATTTAACACTACACTAGTCTTTTGCCGATAACAATTGTACAACAAGCAAATGATATAGAAATGAAACACAAAAGCATCGTTTTTCATTAAATTCTCTCAAATTTAATTCCAGGGTTGCTTTATTTGGTTATACATGTACATAAAAAAATGAATTTAAGAATAATCAATAAAATAACGTCTACAAAGATCATAAGTATACCATTTCAAAAAAGATTAATTGAAATTCATAATTCTGAAACTATATTTATAAGGTGAAAATCAAAGTTTAAAAACTAAATATATTTTACAAAGGTACTATCTACTATAAAGATAAAAATAAAACAAATCTCCACAGTTTGATTACAAAGAGAAAGAAGGGTAGTTGTTGATGTTCATCACTTCTACTCCAACTACCCCGTTCAATAATTGGTTCCTTCTCGTACAAACAAGGTTCGCTGTAATGAATATTACATTCATGGATATTAACAATTTAGATATAATATATGTTTAATTAAGACATTCTACCAGTTAACTAAAATTTATATATTGGCTCGAATAGACTAACTTCTCATACATAATTAAAAACACTCACAAATCTGATGAGATCATTAAACCCCAAAATTTTGAAGCTCTTCATTGTATAATTAATCTATATCACCAAATTCATTGTTTTGATAACCAAGGGCTGGGCCAAGTAACAAAGCCTCACATAAGTTGTAGTCGGGACCTCTTTAAGCCCAAACTAGCCTATTCGCTCCTATCCAAATTAATCCTTTTGATACTATGATTATTTGATTTATTTTGCCAATAATCATTACTATTTTCATCTATTTATATTTAAAGTGACAGATAAAGCATACAAATACTACATGCTCCTTAAGAGATAATGGCATAACTTGAACTAACTGTTCTTTGTTGCATTCGTTTAATCTCGATATAGTATGAGGATCTGTCAAAAACCCAAACTTTAATGATCATAATACAACTGATTAACTTTGTTGGAGGACCTAAAACCAAAAAATTTGTAAGAAAGATTTGGCCAGCAAAAGATAACCAACACATTTCCTCAGTCTGTCTCATTCTAATGCAATGTAACAATCCCAATAAAAGAAGAATGGGCCTATGTTGGACATAAATTGTGATGCAAAAAAAGCAAAGATAAAAAACTGATCCAGATGTTAAGAGACCATTTAGTGTGCTCTAAATGAATACTAAATGAGAATGTTGTGCTCCAAATTAAATAAACATCAAAAGTTCTTGCCCAAGATCAGGGCTAAGTGTTTCTTAAGAATTTGTTGGATATTGAGTCTCAAAACGGTGCACAAATTTCATACGTATAAGGTTGAGTTGTTGTCCAAAGAATATGAGCTACGTTGGATAATAAATAAACTAAATATTTGATTTTCATGGTAATGAATGTGGTGTAACTTGCAAGTCTAAACTGTCCTATATTAATCAAATGTGACACAAATTAGATGGTTACAAACAAAAAAAAAAAAGATCTTATGTTTTATAACATTTTGTAACTTGAATACTCAAATTACTTTTCAGAATATAACTCCTGATCAATGGAGATAAATGAATTAGTGCATCGAGCATAAGATCGTTTTATAATGTTGGATTAGTCTTCAACAATATTAATGAAGTGCACGAGATATTAGATTTTATTGTGAAGTAGAAATGTCGCAGGTCAAACTTTAAACTAATGTGCCATATCAACAAGAACTTTAAGTAAAAAGGATGCCATGACATCTCAATATAACCCTCTGTTTACTCCGGTGGTGGCTCCTCCGCCATCACCGGAACCACCTTCACACTCAGAAAAACGTATCAAATTCACCGGCGCTAACACCCCCCCGTCGCACTCTGATGTCTCTCTCCGATCATCGGACGATATTGATGCCATGGACCACGATTCCTCACCCGCTGCCATCGATCACATCAATGAAAACCCACCGCCACCATCCGATCTTGACAACGAAAATCCTTTGCCCTCATCTGGTAACTCATATAAAGATCGTGTTATGAACTTCTCATTAGATTTCACCATCACTCCAGACAATGTTGGATTGGTTAAAAAGGTTGAATACTCCATGGAAGATAACTCTAAATGGGCTGATGTGGACGCTGATTTCACATCGCAATTTCATGACGACCCAATCATTGAACAAACGCCTTGGCCTCGTATCTGTCTAACGGCTCCGGAATGGATTGAAATCTGTTCGAACATGGGTCGATGCCTCATCATCAAATTACTGGGAAAAGCCATTCGCTATGATACTCTTGCGCAACGCCTCCCCAACCTCTGGTCACTACGAGGCACATTCGAACTCATCGAGCTAGGCACCGGTTATTTTCTAGTACGCTTTCAAAAAAGAGACGACTATGATTTCGTGCTTCATGGTGGACCTTGGGTGT